>CM054057.1:765472000-766072000 GCA_028641055.1 Alopecurus myosuroides
GACTCTCTTCGGCAGAGAGCCTGTGCGCCCAAGACTTTCGCCGCTTCAAGACATCGAACGGGTGGAATTCATGAGTTCCACCCGCGCGGATTCGATGAAGTGCATCTCGAAGTAGCAGCTATCCGACTTCGCCTAGATTCCGAAGCCGCCAGTGCGCAGCGTCTCTCCAGGCTCGGTCTCTACTCGCGATTTCTCGCGGAAGGCCCGCACTTTGAATAGGGCCTTCCACAGGCCCCAGTGCGGGCGGATGCCAAGGAAGCACTCGCAAAGTACGATGAAGCACGAGATGTGCTGCACCGCACTGGGAGGCAAATCATGGATCTGTATGCCGTAGACATACAGCAAGCGAAGAAGGAAAGGATGGAGGGGGAGTGAGAGCCCGCGCGAGACGTGATCCGCGAAGATCACGCGCTCATTCGCGTGAGGGTTTGGTACCTCTTCGTTTTTGCCGAGACGAACTCGCTTCTCGATCTTGGAGGGCAGCAGCCCCTCCCTCTGCATCTCCTTGATGCTCTTGTTCGTCGTGTTGGCGGAGCGCCAGTCGCCTGACCGCGGAGCGGGTGGCACGAGAGCCTCTTCGGGCGCCTTCGAAGCTGAGGCAGCAGCGCTGCGTTTCCTTCCTCCCGCCATGGGAACTGGTGTGTGCTTGCAGAGGAGGAGATCGGCGCGATGAAGAAGAAGGCAGGGGAGAAAATGACCGGGAGGTTTTCACTTTCCACCTAAGGGCGGTATATATACACAGGGCCACTCGATCTCAGCCGTTCATCAAGCAACGTGGCACCCATCGCGGCTGGCACGCGTGAAGAGGAAACGAGAGGACGGTGAAAGTTGTATCGTGCCACGATCTTAACAGCAGATCGTGCGCAATTACTGCACACGGCTCGCGGAAAAACCGGAAACGACGTCTCGTTTCCGGTCAAAAGCTGACAAGGTAGGCCAGCATACCTGTTCTCACTTTGTCACGTCCCATCGGGAGGAGTCAGAGCGAACAAAATGCACTATGACGTCATTGCGCACCTCATCAGACCCAAGAAGGCCCTCGGGTAGGAACCCAGGCACGAAATTTGCTTAGTATGAGCACATCAAAACGCGGAAACCCTTTCGCATAAAAGCCCCAGACACGAAAAATCCTTTCGAATGGGCATAACATGGTTTCCAGACACGAAAACTCTTTCGTATGGAGAGAAGACTACAAAACACAAAAATCTTTGTGCATAAAAAACAAGGGGGATATTTTCACTCGAAATATCTCTAGACAAAACTTGCGAGTGCGTAGCTCCTACCACTCGGTTATACGATGTACACACATCCCCTCCCTGGATAGTTAGGCCGACTAGGCACATCTGGATGTCGTATTCTTTCGAATACGAAGGTAAGACCCAAAAGATCTTTCTTGAGGGCCTGGAATCGCAGTCAAGCTGCGTCCTCCGGTAAATTTCCGTGTCAACAACACGAAGAAAAATCCTAGCGGACGCGTCGGGTACCCCTATAGGTTAAATTCGACTCGATAAGACCTCTACGGCCCAGTCGCAATGATCACCTCATCGGATTTGAGTCGGAGGTCTCGAATCTGTGTAGGCCAGAACTGTTTTTGCCCTAGATGCAATTAATTCGCCCTGAGCTTTCGGGAGAGCCAAGCAATTGAGCCATATCCTTCTGCGAAAACAGCCAAAAATACAGGCACTTTCATCACTCGATACTCGGGTATAAAAACTCAGCACACAGGATACACGCCCTCCAAATGGAAAACGATTGAAGCAATCAATCAAAGGATTTCAAGGAAAGACTTTGAGCGTCTACCCGACAAGAAAATCTCAATCGAGTAAGCGCTCGGGGGCTACTGACGAAGGGATGAACCATTGACCTATCGGGTAAGGATACCTGGTCCAAGGCCCAAGACTTAAGCCCAAGAGGAGATGTCGTGTACTATTCTAGAAGGCCTAGTTGAAGCCCACCCGCAAGGCCTTGCGGGTCTAGTTAGGAAACTTCTAACCGACTTTATGTTAGGGTTTGAGTCAACCCCCCCCCCCCCCCGTATACGGTCTGGGACCTGGCCACCTATATAAGGCCAGGAGAACCACCAGGAGGAGGACAAGCAAGATCGCACCACCAAAGCCTTGAGATCGAGATCATACTCTCGACTTGAGCAACCCCCCATTGTAACCGATCTATTCGTGAATACGGATCGACAGAAGCAGGAGTAAGGGTTTTACCTCTACGAGGGCCCCGAACCTGGGTAAATCGTGCCCCCTGTTTAGCCGACGATTGTCACCAGCGCCGCTAGGTTCTCCTAATCGAAACCCTATGGGTTCACCCGAGGGACTTGTTGAGATGCAGATTCGACAAACAGGAAAACAGAAAAGAAAATAGGATTTCTAATCTACTGCGGAGAACAGGAAAACAGCTAAAAAAACAGAGAACCTTTTGACCCGGTTGGTGGGGTAAAAGGGCGTCGGACTGCTCGTTGAGCAGAGTCCACGTGTGCATGCCTTTTACACCGGTTGGTAAGCCCACCGGGGTATAAGGGGGGCCTTTAGCCCGAGTATGGCAAACCCGGTTGGAAAGTCGGGGCATAAGGTTTTTCCCAACCGGGGCTAATGCCCTATTCTGCACTAGTGGCAGGGAAACTCCTCTAGATCGATGGCGTTGAGACTTCTATGGTAATCAACAGAGGCGACTCGTGGAAGGTCGCAGGTCCTTTGACACTTATTGTCTTCTTGTCTTGAGTTTCCTCCGTTGCATCTTGCATTGAAGCACATAAGTCGGAGATGTATGCTTTGGGTGACTGGCTAGGTCAACAATTGTTGCATGGTGGGGGCGACTTTGATTTTTTTTTTACATGGGCTGCGATGGTTTTCGGCCTGTAAGTGATAAAATCCTATTACTTTATTTTCGTGAATAAGGATGAAGCGATATATTATCCGTAAACAACCCTTACAAGAGTAAGAAATAGCACACAAGTCCTTGAACGCGTTGTGAGCAAAATCTTGATGCCACCTCTAGGTCTACAACATAGCAAAGCTCGTGACGGAGAATGGTAGAAAAACCCAAACACTTGTATAAGCAGCGGTAGGGAAGTCGTTGAAGTAGACTAGAAGATCTCGACGATCATGATCGCGAGACTCGAGAGATCACCGTCCCGGAGAGCCGGTAGATACTCCCATCTCTATACAAAACTCACAAGTTCCCGACAAGGCCATATATGGCTGAGCTTCATCAGGCGGAGGCAGAACTTAAGTACACCAATACATTGCGACATCGCCCCCTCCACAAAACACCGCCGCCGTAGACAGACACTTATCATGCCAGACCTAATGCTCGAAGATCGACAACAAACTCTAGCGCGACGATGCTCCTCGAGAGAAGAACATCGCTAGGGGTGGGCCGAAGTAACTTTATTCTCATGGCACCGATACCCCTTCATTGGAGACGAAGGAAGTCGAAGACCCTACAAGCCCGGCAACACCGATTCGAGGTGCCCCCCCCCCCCCACACACACACCAAGTCGGCATAGCGGTCGGCGGTGTGCAAGAGAGCCAGCGGCTGCTGTGCCGGCGGCCGAGGGGAGTGTTACTCGCTCCCTAACCGCCTCTTCTAAAACTCTAGGAAAACGCTTTGCGTATGATCAGCAAACTCTGAATTCCTGATACATATACAATACAACGTTTTCCCCGTTAATATTTTTCAAGCGTGTAATTTACTGAAGTCTAGTGAACATGTGTACTCTCCACTATTTCATACTCCCTCCGTTACATAATATAAGATGTTTTAGACCTTTTCCATATTGAAATATATACACATGTATGCAGATATGTTTACCGTATATACCCACTCATGTTAGTCCAAATTGAGAGAGCATGTGAAACAGCTAAAACATCTATGGATTCGAGTGGGAGGTCGTATTCCTTGGCGCTAGATTTGCTTGCACAAGTCTTCAGCTCTTTTTTTTAGAAACACAGTACAGACGCAAGCGCTCATATACACGCGCATACACTCACCCCTATGAACGCACACACACGCACACCCTACCCCTATAAGCACCTCCGTGAGACCGAGCCGACGAGTCTTGAGATTGACGAGGTCACCAAAGGCGGCTCGCTGTCGACGGGAACGTCCACTAGTAGAAAACAGGGCATTGAGCCAAGCACATTGGAACCGGATGTGATAAAAACCGGTTCTAAAGGGTCTGTCCCCTGGGCCCCCTCCCTGCAGCAAAAGGCCGCAAGGCCTTTAGGACCGGTCTGTGATACAAACCGGTCCTAAAGGCCTTGCGGCCATTTGCTGTTGGGAGGGGGCCCAGGGGACAGATCCTTTAGAACCGGTTTTTATCACAAACCGGTTCTAAAGGTTTTCTCATTTTTTTGCAGCAACTGCGGGTCCCGCTGTCATAACCTTTAGCACCGGTTTGTAATACAAACCGGTCCTAAAGCCCTCCCCTAAACCCTATATTCTACCCCGAGCTCAGCTCCATTTTTTCCAGGTCGAGCTCAACTCCATTTTTGCTCTCTCCTTCCTCTTGTGAGCTCTAATCCATCCCCATTTTTCTCCACCATTTGTCAAGATTGTTGGTACCCATCGATTCTACGGTTAGCATCAACATTCCCTCTTCCGGCATTGCAAGTTTTGCTCGTTTTCTTGCTCATTTCATTTTTGTTGTGCTAGCTAGGTGTTTGATGAAATGCCTAAGCTAGAGAGAGTTCATCATTTGTTATGTATACATATGCAATTTGAGCTCAAATTTAATTATGATTTGTGGTTTTTTTTTAGTGTCGCGTGCCTTGTCCCCTTCCTCACCGCCGTCGATCGCCCCGTCAACGACACAACCTTGGTGAGCCTATTGTTTTTATTTACCAAATTTTTTTTTGATTTGTATGATTACATATTATTTTACTTGTATATAATTTTATATATATAGCGCCATGGTTTTGATATCCGTCCCGTTGGACCTCGTCCAATCTATGATTCGGATGTGGTATATTATCTTTTATAACTACATATTTTCATTTCCTGATTATATGACAATTAATTACGCCGACCAATTTGACATAGATATTTTTATCTAGGAGGTAGTGGAACCGGAAATGCCAATCGACCCTATTGTTGAGAAGTTACACTTAGTTGAACAAGAAAATGTTGGCTTGAAAGAAAGATTGAAAACAACTGAAGAAAGGTTGGAAAAAACTGAAAGAGAGAAGATGACCTTGGAAAAGGTTCTTGCCGGTGTCGTCGATGGTCACAAGAGCGAGATGGACGCAATGCGCCTGAAGATTAGAAAGATTAGAAAATATGCAATTAGTAAAGAGGCTTGGTATCATTATTCCGTCGGGTCAATTGTTACCTTTGTTGCGATTTTGATCGCATTTGTTGTTGTTTTTAAATGCATTAATTAGAGAGAGTTTTTATGTATGGTCACTACGCTACTTTGGTTTTAACGTGTGATGAACTTTTTGTATTAATTAATTAATTTAGTCATGATGATTTAGCATAATGGTTGTTGATAAATTTATATAATGCAGATGAACCGGCAATGAATGTACAGTGATCGACGTCGTCCCGAATTCCTTAATGGCATGCATAGTTTTCTCAATGTGGCTGAGAAAAACAGGCAGAATGGATTTATTTTTTGTCCATGTAAAAAATGCCAGAATAAAGAGGAATTTCCCTAGCTCAAGAACCATACACACCCACCTGTTGCAAGAAGGCTTCATGCCCAGTTATTTTTGTTGGACCAAGCACGGAGAAAGAGGGGTTGTAATGGAAGACAATCAAGAAGAAGAGGATAATTATAATTATCCTATGTTCGTTGAACACGGTGATACTGAAATGGGGGAAGACGAGCCTGAACTTGAGGACATTGTTGATGAGTCTGATGATGATCTTCGTCAGGTCATTGGTGAAGAACAGATAAACTGCGCAAGTGAAAACGAGAGGTTGAAGTTGGAGCGCATGTTAGAAGACCACAAAAAATTGTTGTACCCAAATTGCGAAGATGGCCAGAAAAAGCTGGGTACCACCCTGGAATTGCTGCAATGGAAGGCAGAGAATGGATTATCTGACAAGGGATTTGAAAATCTGCTGAAAATAATGAAGAAGATGCTTCCAAGAGATAACGTGCTGCCCTGCAGTACATACGAAGCAAAGAAGGTTGTCTGCCCTCTAGGATTGGAAGTGCATAAGATACATGCATGCATCAATGACTGCATCCTCTACCGCGGTCAGCACGAGAATTTAACTGCCTGCCCGGTATGCGGTGCATTTCGGTATAACATCAGGCGAGATGACCCTGGTGATGTTGAGGGCGACGATCGCCCCAGGAAGAGGGTTCCTGCCAAGGTGATGTGGCATGCTCCTATAATACCACGGTTGAAACGTTTGTTCCGAAACAAAGAGCATGCCAAGTTGCTGCGATGGCACAAAGAAGACCGTAAGGAAGACGATATGCTGAGACACCCCGCTGATGGGTCGCAGTGGAGAAACATCGACGATAAGTACGAGGACTTTGCACGTGACGCAAGAAACTTAAGGTTTGGTCTGAGTACAGATGGCCTGAATCCGTTTGGGGAGCAGAGTAGCAGTCGTAGCACCTGGCCCGTGACTCTATGTATCTATAACCTTCCTCCTTGGTTATGCATGAAGCGTAAGTTCATTATGATGCCAGTGCTTATCCCAGGCCCGTCGCAACCTGGCAACAACATTGATGTGTACCTGAGGCCACTGGTTGATGAACTTTTAGAGTTGTGGGCTGACGAAGGTGTACGTGTGTGGGACGAGTACAAACAAGAGGAATTTGACCTACGAGGGTTGCTGTTTGTAACCATCAATGATTGGCCCGCTCTTAGTAACATCTCAGGACAGTCAAACAAGGGATACAGCGCATGCACACACTGTTTAGGCGAGACTGAAAGTATACATATAGGCAAGAATGTGTACCCGGGGCATCGTCGATTTCTTCCAGACATGCATCACGTAAGAAAGAAAGGAAAGCATTTCAAAGGCGAGGCAGATACACGAAGGAAGCCAACTCTCCCTAAAGGTACTGATATATATGACATGGTCAAAGATATAAAAGTAATCTTTGGTAAGGGTCCTGGCGCACAATCTGTTCCGAATGACGCCGACAACCACGTAGCCATATGGAAGAAGAAATCTATATTCTGGGAACTACCCTATTGGAAATTCCTAGAGTTTCGCTCTGCGATCGACGTGATGCACGTGACAAAAAATATTTGCGTGAACCTGCTAAACTTATTGGGCGTGCATGGGAACAAGTCGAGAGATACACCAAAAGCACGGCTGCACCACCAACATATGCACGAACAAGACCTGATGAATCCAGAGAATTTCAAAGGTCCTGCCAGCTACGCTCTTACCAAGGAAGAGAAGGAGATATTTTTCCAAGTCCTGAGTAGTATCAAGGTGCCGTCTGGCTACTCGTCGAACATAAAAGGAATACTAAACCTTGAAGAGAAAAAGTTCCAAAACCTAAAGTCTCATGACTGCCACGTGATCATGACCCAGTTACTTCCGATTGCATTGAGGGGGCTTCTGCCAGAAAACATGTGAGTACCCATTGTAAAGCTATGTGCATTCCTTAACGCAATTTCTCAGAAGGCAATCGATCCAGCAACTCTACCAAGTTTACAGAAGGACGTGGTCCAATGTCTTGTCAGCTTCGAGTTGGTGTTCCCACCAACCTTCTTCAATATTATGACGCACCTCATAGTTCACCTAGTCCAAGAGATTTCCGTTCTCGGTCCTGTATTCTTACACAATATGTTCCCCTTTGAGAGGTTCATGGGAGTCTTGAAGAATTATATTAAAAACCGTGCTAGGCCAGAAGGAAGCATGGTCAAGGGCTATGGAACAGAGGAGGTCATTGAGTTTTGTGTTGACTTTATTCCTGACCTGAATCCGATCGGTGTCCTCAGTCGCGCCATGAGGGGAGACTGCGTGGAAAAGGCACGCTAGGAAAGAAATCAACAACATGTATGGACGAGCAATATTTCACTCAAGCACACTACACAGTTCTAGTTAATTCCAGCTTGGCGGCTCCATATATCCAGGAACACAAGGATATTTTACGCTCGGAATATCCGGAGCAACCTGAAGATTTCATTGCTAAAGAACACGCGAAGACTTTCGGCGGTTGGTTGCAAAGACGTCTCATTAATGACAACATTGTTGAAGATGAGCTATACTTGTTGGCCAAGCAACCATTTTCGACTGTATTGACCTTTAAAGGGTACGATATAAATGGTAACATATTTTACACGGCAAACCAAGATAAAAAGAGCACCAACCAAAACAGTGGCGTTCGGTTTGATGCAAAAGACGACAACGGGCAAAGGGTCATATACTACGGTTACATAGAGCAGATATGGGAACTTGACTACGGACCTTCCTTTAAGGTCCCTTTGTTCTGGTGCAAATGGTTCAACCTGTCAGGCGTGAAGGTAGACCCGAAGTACGGAATGACAACAGTGGATCAGAAGAATCTTGGGTACGACAATGATCAATTCGTCCTAGCCAATGATGTGGCTCAGGTTTTCTATGTGAAGGACATGTCTGGCAGACCGAGAAAAAGAAAAGATAAGGAAGCGAATACATCAGACGATGAGCCAAGACGCCACATAGTTCTTTCAGGGAAAAGAAACATCGTGGGAGTCGAGGACAAGACAGACATGTGAGAAGATTACAATAAATTTGATGAAATTCCTCCCTTCAAAGTCAAAGATGATCCAAGCATTCAGTTAAATAATGAAGATGTTCCATGGTTATTACGGCGCAATCAGAAGAAAGGCAAGAAGAAAAATAGAAACGGATCATCCCTTTAGTCCCGGTTGGGGACACCAACCGGACTAAATGGGTTAGGGTTTCGTTTGGACCAATCAGATAGAATCACACGGATCGTGTGTTTCTTTCAAGCGCTTGTGAGTCGTTGGATCCGGGGTGTGTTTCTTTCGAGCTGTTGTGAGCCGTTCGATCAGGGCTATGGTGGGTTTTTTTCGAGCTGTTATGAGCCGGTGGATGAGGGTGTTTCTTAACCGTGTGATCAAAACCCTAGCTCAACACTTTGTGAGCCAGAGGACCCTATATATAGCCCACCTTCATACACCGGTCAGTTCATCGAGCAAATACAAAACATCCGGATTCGCCATCATACGTCCTGCCGTGCATTTGGTATGCATATATGCACCCAGTAGACACGGTGGGGCTGTATGATGGCGATACCGTTTGTTTTGTTCTACACCCACCTTTAAGGTTTGATACATCATATATTCAGTTCATCGAGCAAATACAAAACATCCGGATTCGTCATCATACGTCATGCCGTGCATTTGGTATGCATATATGCACCCAGTAGCCACGGTTGGGCTGTATGATGGCGATACCGTTTGTTTTGTTCTACACCCCCCTTTAAGGTTTGATACATCATATATTCAGTTCATCGAGCAAATACAAAACATCCGGATTCGCCAGCATACGTCCAGCCGTGCATTTGGTATGCATATATGCACCCAGTAGCCACTGTTGGGCTGTATGATGACGATACCGTTTGTTTTCTTCTACACCCCCCTTTGGAAACAGGAAGAAGAAAAAAAGAAATGTGCGCCCCCCTGTACAGGCCTTTAGTACCGGTTGCTGTTAACAACCGGTGCTAAAGACCCTTTAGCACCGGTTGTTAACAGCAACCGGTACCAAGAAAGGCAAGAGTAAGATTTTCACGACCGGTTGTCACAGAGGCAGACCGAAGAAGTCACAGT
Organism: Alopecurus myosuroides; assembly: GCA_028641055.1. NCBI lineage: Eukaryota > Viridiplantae > Streptophyta > Magnoliopsida > Poales > Poaceae > Alopecurus > Alopecurus myosuroides. The sequence continues at coordinate 765,481,765 of CM054057.1, forward strand.
ATGGCAGTCACGTATTCAACATCGACCAAGAAAGGCAAGCGTAACATTGTGACGAAAGGTTGACAGAGGGAAATACTCGCGATATATGTATGTACTTTTTAAAAGTGAGAAACAAAGTAGCAGCGGGCTAGTATAGCAATCGCTAAATCAATCTACATGTATGGTATCTCGCTAAATCAATATATATATATTTATCCACGATATATATGCTCGATGTATCACTTGCGCTCTCACTTCTCGTTGCCTTACTCATTACCCACCCTAACAAACACAGAAATTTACCACAGGCGCATAAACTCCAAAATGCGCCTGGGGTAAAATTACCGCAGGCGCACAATGTAATATGCGTCTGGGATAAGAGCAGTACCGCAGGCGCATATATTGTAATGTGCGCCTAGGGTAAGTGATCAGATTTTTCACATTTTCCACCACATTTTATATCTTTGTTTATGATTTTAGAAATCAACTACCAAGCTATAGGATGTATTCCCATATTGTTTGTTGACTAAAATGTTCTTTGTTCTACCTTCCAAATTGCTAGGATACAATATTATGCCATGTTCATATATTCAGTTCATCGAGCAAATACAAAACATCCGGATTCGCCATCGTACGTCCAGCCGTGCATTTGATATGCATATATGCACCCAGTAGCCACGGTTGGGCTGTACGATGGCGATACCGATTGTTTTGTTCTACACCCCCCTTTAAGGTTTGATACATCATATATTCAGTAATCCAGCAAATACAAAACATCCGGATTCGCCATCATACGTCATGTCGTGCATTTGGTATGCATATTGCACCCAGTAGCCACGGTGGGGCTGTTTGATGGCGATACCGATTGTTGTGTTAGGATAGAGCGTGGCGCGGGAGTTGACGTGTGGCGCGGGAGTTCACGCGTGGCGTGGGAGTTGTGACGCGTGGCCAGGAGGGCGCGGTATAAACTGTCGCGCCTCGAGCGCGTCTTCTCCTCTCCACGCGCCCACTCCTCTCCACGCACTGTCGCGCTTCCACCATGCCTCCGAGGAGAAACAGCACCACCGGCTTCCGCGGCGTCCGAGCACGGCAGAACGGAATGTTCAGCGCAGATATCCGCTGGGGGGACGACCGCATCCCCCTCGGCTCCTTTGCGACGGCGGCGGAGACCGCCCGCGCCTGGGACGCGGCGGCCTGGCGCCTCAACCGCCCGCGGTCGCTGATGAACTTCAATGACTGCCACACCGTCTGGGAAGCGGAGGCCAGGGCGCCAAAGCCGCAGATCGTCACTGCCGCCGACCACCTCCACCTCCGCCACCGCGCGTTTCAGGGCCTAGTCGACGCCATGGAAGACCGCGTCGTCCGCGAGTATTACCGGAACAACCCGGGGGAGGAGAGCGCCGACGAGGAGCTCTGGCAGACCCGCGCGGCTGAGCGGGCGGAGCGCCGCCTCGAACGCCACCTCGCGTTAGATGCCGCTCGGGAGGCGAGGACGAATGCGCTGCAAGAGCTTCGTCGGGCCGACCACGCCGGCGAAGTCTGGGCCTCCGACGATCCGAGGTGGAGGCCTATCTCGGACATACCATCATGCACCTCCGACGACGACGAGGAGGTCACTGACGAGTTCGACGACGATGATGACCCGGAGGAGGTCAGCGACGAGTTCCCCGACGACGACAACGAGGAGTAGTGTTCGTCTGTTTTCTCTTTTTTAATAAAAGAATTTGTATTCCGGCAACACTGCGGCGCGCTAGCGCGTCTGTTTTCTGTTTTTAATAAAAGTAACCTTCTGTTTTCCATGTTTTATAAATCAATGTAAAAGAAAACAGAAAAGGGAAACAAAAAAGAAAAATAAAAGAAGAAAAATCTACATGTATGGTATCTCGCTAAATCAATCTATATATATTTATCCACGATATATATGCTCGATGTATCACTTGCGCTCTCACTTCTCGTTGCCTTACTCATTACCCACCCTAACAAACACAGAAACTTACCACGGGCGCATAAACTCCAAAATGCGTCTGGGGTAACTTTACCGCAGGCGCACAGTGAAATAATGCGCCTGGGATAAGAGCAGTACCGCAGGCGCATATTTAGTAATGTGCGCCTGGGGTAAGTGATCAGATTTTTTCCATTTTCCACCACATTTTATATCTTTGTTTATGATTTTAGAAATCAACTACCAAGTTATAGGATGTATTCCCATATTGTTTGTTGACTAAAATGTTCTTTGTTCTACCTTCCAAATTGCTATGATACAATATTATGCCATGGGGAGAAATTCTACATTCCAAATGTTCTTCGTTCTACCTTCCAAATCTACACGAAGAAATTCAACATTTACATAGTATGAGATGAGCTCTTATCACAATGAGCTATGCCATGGGGAGAGATAGATAGTGTACAAAACACCATTTTAAATCATTCCTAAGTAAGCAAGAAATGGGATATGTTTGATAGTAATAAACTGGTGATGTATCAATCATGTTCAAAATACATTAGCTAGCAAATTGAACACCATTTTAGAAATCAACTAGCAAGTTATGGTGAACAGATATATCGAAACGGTAGTTTTTCTGTTTTGTTTTCTTGATGTATTTTTGTTTGTTTTCTTGATGTGTTTTTGTTTGTTTGTTTTGAAATGTGTGTTTGACATAATATAGAAATAGTATAGCTAGGAATTAATATAGAAATAATATCCATTACATAATAATATATCCATTACATACTAATATGCATTACATGCATATATCGAACGCACGATGCGGTACACAACAACATCTACTCGAGCTCCGTCGAGTAGATGCGGAACAACTCGTAGGCAACGTATGCATCTATGGTTGCATAGTTGACGTTGGTCCGGTCCAGTGGGTTCTTCCCCCAATACATGTGATTCTTGGAGGGGAAACGAGACTTCATGGTTTTGTAGTCGTCGTGGATGAATGCGGTTGCCATCGTAGCCATCCCGGTCTTGGGCCCGGACAACTCATCAAAATGGATAAGGTCCTGAAGATCAATGTAGTGATCTTCAGGTATCACAATACCCAAGCTCATCAACTTCTGACGGTCTTGAGTGATGTCAACGCTGCAGAAGTCATACCCCTTGTTGACAAGAAAATCAACAAGTGCCGGAGAATGCTTTGAACTACTGCAACAACAAAAATAGAACACGTGTTAGATATGTTGCAACACATGTATTCTTCAGATGCAACAAACAAATCGAAAATGCAAGATTGTACGTATGCGTTACCTTGACCATTGGAAGACCAAAACGAACTCCTTGATCGCAATCTGGATGACGGCAACATCCCGTTGATCCGCCGTATACTCTAGATCAAGCCCGAAGAACCTATGGTGTTCATCGGCTTGTTCATAGAGATCGCTAATAAAATGCTCAAGAAGACCGGGGAGCCTCTCGCAATTATTGGTGTAGACCACCTCGAGACTCTTGCCGCATGGTGTGGCCACACGGAGAGTCTCCCAAACATCAGCCATGGGTGCTTGGTCGAGGAAGATCAAAGAGAGGAAGAAGAGGAGGAAGAGAGAAGAAGAAACAGAGAGACTCTCGATCGGGTGCGCACTGTAGCAACAAAATCGCCGCGCGGGAGGCGAGCAGTTTGTACCTAGACCCTTTCGCACCGGTTCTTAACACAAACCGGTGCTAAAATTCTGTACAAAGGCGCGCAGTCTGAAAGTGGCCCAGTACAGACCCTTTAGAACCGGTTTGTGTTAACAACCGGTGCGAAAGGTCTGTACAGGGCGCGTAGTCTGAAAGTGGCCCCAGTACAGACCCTTTGGCACCGGTCTGTGTTAACAACCGGTGTGAAATGGTCTTTAGCACCGGTTGTTAACACAGACCGGTGCTAAAGGTCTGTACAGGTGCGTTATCAAACACTTAGCGAAAATTTTGATATCATTCTTTCGCGCGCGTCTTCTCTCCTTCCAGTACGGCGAAGCGCTGCTCCGGCCACGCGTCGCCGTCCGCCTCGCCGCCCCGGGCGCGCCCCGACGTCGCGCCGCTTCCCTCTGCCTCACACCACCGACCCGAGGCCGCGCGCGCGCCTCCCCACCGCGGCCCCGCCTCCGTCGTCGTCGCCGTCCGCCTCCGCCCCGTCGCCGACCACAAGCGGCCCTGGCGCCGCCGCGCGCCGCGCCGTCGCCCCCTGTGGACCCTCGTCGTCGCCCCGTCGCCCTCTGTAGGTAAGGAAAACAGAGAACTTTTTTTACTGCTTTAATTTGTTTTTACAATTTTGTTTAGTGTTAGAAATTTAGTGTTAGAAATTTAGTGTTAGAATTAAGTGTTAGAAATTTTTAGAGTTATAATTTAGTGTAAGAAATTTTTTAGTGTTAGAAGTTAGGAATTATTAGAAAAAAAAAGTGTTAGGAATTTCTTCTTAGGAATTTTTAGTGTTAGGAATTTCTAGTTAGGAATTTTTAATTAAGAATTTTACTTAGTAATATCAACTTAGGAATTTCACGAAAGAATTTTTAGAAAATTTCACTAATTAAGTTAGTGTTAGAAAAGTTCACTAAGTTAGACAAATTTCACTAATTAAGTTAGTGATAGAAAATTTCACTATGTTAGAAAATTTCACTAAGTTAGAAAAATTTCACGTAGTTAGAAAATTTCACTAAGTTAGAAATTTTCATTAAGTTAGTGTGTTAGAAAATTTCACTAAGTTAGTGTCTTAGAAAATTTCACTAAGTTAGTGTTAAAAAAATTCAGAAAGTTAGAAAATTTCACTAAGTTAGAAATTTCACTAAGTTAGTGTGTTAGAAATATCACTAAGTTAGTGTTAGAAAATTTCACTAAGTTAGTGTTAGAAAATTTCAGAAAGTTAGAATAATTTCACTAAGTTAGAAAATTTCACTAAGTTACCATCTTGTTACTGTTTAACTTTCATCTTATTTCTGTCATATTTCTCAATTTACTATTTTTTACTAAGTTAGAAACACTAAGGTATTTTACTTAATTACGGAATATTTACTTAGTCCGGGCTTGTTTTTAGTTCATGTCTATGTTGGACCCGCCGGGCGATGTCCGGGACTGGGCCCCGCCAGGCTGGCACTGGGAGCTCCTTAGTACCGGGGCACGCGGCTTGGTGAGAAATCCGGGTGACGTGGTCGACCCGGATATTCTTTGGTGGCCATCGCGTGGGCCACGCTCGGTGCGGAGAGAGCCGGCCCCTGAGAAGTTGGTACAACAGCGTATCAGGGAGGAGGACGAGCACGCCCGTCGCTACATGTACTTGCTCGATAGGCAGTATAGCAGCAGTTGGTCGATTATTCGGAGGGTTCCTTACCACGTGAGCTATGACCCTATGAGGGTTCCTTATCTATGGATGCGTAGCACCCGTGACTCAGCACCCCGCGGCTTAGGACCCGGTCGGAGTTAATTATTTTGAGAGATGTCACGAGACTATGTATAAGTGATATTATTCGATCGTGATGTATTAAGGTTAAAAAAATTAACCCGGGCTATGTAACTCTTGCTGTTTATTATCATACGTTTAAATATTTCATTAATATGTCCAGAACTATTATTATTAGAATTATTATTTGTAGTTAGAATTATTATTAGAATTAGAATTAGAATTAGATTTAGAATTAGAATTAGCTAGAAGTAGAATTTCGCTAAGTGTCCGATGAAATAATTTCACTAAGTGTCCGATGAAATAATTTCTCGCTAAGTGTCCGATGAAATAATTTCGCTAAGTGTTCTTCATTTTATAAATTTTACTAGCAGGTGTTGAGCTATGGATCCCCAAGAACCTGCACATGATTCGCACGCCGATCAGCTCGCGGGAATGGGTGAGGCGGAGAAGGAAAGAATAATGTGCCAGATCATTTTTGAGAATGCAACGGCCATATATCATGATCACGACGGTGGACAGGCGTTTAGCAATCAATTTTTGAATGACTCCGGTGACGGAGCTGAGAATATAGAAGATGTAGTAGATGATGACGACGACAACATCGAGGATGCAGAAGTGCCCTCCAGAACAAACTCTGCCAATGTATATCTCAAGTCACTGTTGACGTAACAATTAATTTGTATTGCACTTACTAACGAATCATTATTTTCCCGTTTAGGCGCCCTCCGGAACAGCTAGCGCAAGTACTGAGACAAAGTCGAAACGAGGCCCGGCCGCAAGGTTGAAAGATACCGCAAGGTTCTCGATTGATACAGTTGCTGCTGATGGCAAACCACTGGAGCCCCCAGAAACTTATTGCAAATTCGTAAATCAGTGCGGAGTTGTTGTAAGAGACCTGGTACCGATCAACTTAATAGAATGGAATAAGCCGAAGACCGGCGCCAATGTTGGAGCTACTTATGTCGATGACAGATTTAAAAAACTGCTTTGCGACACGATATGGCTAAATTTCAGCGTAGCTGAAGAAAAGAAGAAGAAAGTCGAGGAGTGGGCTTTGAAGAAGATGGCCACACAATTCCAGAGGTGGAAGAAAGACCTGTGGAAGAAATATAAGGACGAAGATCCAGTTTTCACTAGGCAACTAGTGAAGATAAGAGACGCTTGGGATGATTTTAAGGCGTACAAGAAATCGGGTGTCTTTACATCCCGATCAGCCACAAATGAGGAGAATGCGAAGAAGAAGAAATATCACCATATTTTGGGGTCAGGTGGCTACATGACTGCCCTGCCTAGGTGGCGACGCTATGAAGATGCGCTTCTGAAAAGAGGTATCATTCACCAGACACATGACTGGCCCGATAGGTCCAAGTTCTGGTTGTTCGCGCATGGGGCAACGTTGGACGCTGAGACTGGGATGATTGTTGCTCAGGGACCATGGTCAGAAAAAATAACAAAAGTCGTAGCAGAACTAGAGAAGGCAATAGAAGCTGTTCGAAAAGGAACTTTTGTTCCCGGTAGAGAGAACGACGAGCTGACGAAGGCACTCGGGAACCCCGAAAAGTGGGGACGAACACGAGGCTTTGGAGCCACTACCCCGTGGAGCCAATGGTTTCCAGCGGACATTGGCACTTACAGAAGCCGTGGTAGAAGCAAGAAGAAGGCGCTGGAATGGATATCGACATTAGAAGAGAAGGTGGCGTTTCTCTTGGAGAAAGGGGGACACCCTGTACCTAACACTGAAGAGGAGGTAGAACATCGTCCTGCACCTGATCAGCTGCAAATAGAAGACGATCCTGTAGCAGATACCGTCCCATCTCAGCATAGAAGCAGCGTGGGTTCCACGCAGCTGCAGCTAGAAGACAGTCGTGCAGTCGAACCGTCGGCGCCTCACTACCCCGTGGATGATATCACGGAGAAGACAAACTGTGAGATACATATGCCAATGGGGAACATATCCTTCAGGGTGGCGTCAGGCTATGCTTTACCGAATCAGCCTGGAGCAACCTACCATGGTGGTCAGATTCCAGCATCCCATGCTCGTGTCGGATTGTCAACAATTACGCCGGGATGCCATTCAATTGAGCTCCATATTCCTGGAGGTGAAGGCGAGAAGACACTGGGAGAAATGGAGCTTGGTATCATCTTGTGGAATAAGAACACATCGTGTTTCCTAATGCGGCGCCAAGGCCACCGACTCCTCCAGGTACAAATGCACCACCTCCATCAATTACTGAATGTTGCACAACATGTAAGCCTATTTTTAATAGTTTTTTCACTTTCGTACAGAGAATGCACGACCTCCAAGTCCACCCCCCAACGCACCTCCAAGTCCACCCCACAACGAAGATTGGGAGCCCGAGGCCGAGGGTCCATCGCCCGTGCACTCCCGTGAGCCGACGGATGCGCCCACTACGGGTACGGCAAAGCGGAAGCTGCAGTTCAGAAGAAACAGGACTCCTCCCAAGAAGATAAAAAGGAAACCCAAGAAAAGTCGAGACTCCCCCAAAGTTACCAGGCCTGATGACTTCGGAGGAATTAACCGATGCCGTGAAAGCCAAAACCAAAGCATGGTTTGCACGGTTTCCCCTGAAGCCCCCTCCAGACGTCTGGAAGGAAACTCTGAAGGACATCCCAAAGTGGAAAATTGAGCGGACCATCGACAACTTATATTATCCTGCACCGCCGCCACCGCCGCCCCTTGTAGACTATGAACTGTACATTGAGAAGATGCACACCGCACAGATTAAGCAGGCGGAGCAGATGAAGCAGGCGGAGCAGACGAAATGCGGGAAACAAGTTCCCCAGCTCGGACAACAAGAAGCACGGTCAATTCCCCCGCTCAAGGTGTTATCTGACCAGGCTTCAGTGTCCGGTTCACGCATGGGCGACGTGGGTTACGCTATTGCTGATGTGGTATATAAATACAAACCCGAGCACCCTCTGGTCGAAAATCCCACTACTCTAACAACCCAACTACGGAATTTACATGATTGGTACTTGGAGGCCGCAAGGCAAAAGAGAGACTGTATCATGGTTCAAATTCAGGATCAACACTACTTCAGAGAGTACGGTGTGGAGCTTGGGTTCGATGATTTTTTCCAGATGTACAATCAACGTGTCCTCGATAAGTCTATCCTCAGCTGCTACTGTTTGTAAGTGATTTATTTGTGTAATTTAATTATTTAGTTAAGCTCGCGTTCATTGCCCGTATAATTATCACTCACGACATTCTTTTTGTACGCTACTATGCAGAATGAAGATTCGTGAATGCAGGCTGGCAGGAATCTGGGACTTTGGTTTCGTTGACCCGTATTCGTATCATCAAAACACAATAGAAAAGTTCAACAATGATACACCAGATGATTTGCTAAGCTTTTTGAAGCGACAAAGTACCAAAAAAGAAATACTTTGGCCCTACGGATTCAAGTGAGTGTTACTGTCTTGTAGACATTCCATGTTGCTTACCTGATGTTAAGTGTAATTGATGAGTATGCATGACTGCGTGTGTACACGTGCGCAGGTCCCACTTCATATTGTTCATCATTAGAATCGATTAGATGCTTCAAAAGTGGTAATATATATATATATATATATATATATATAATATATATATATATATATATATATATATAAATATATATATATATATATATATATATATCGGCCTCTTTCGTTCATCGGCCTCTTTTTGTTCATTTCCTGCTATCAAGTAAGTAATAACTAACTCTTGTATTCATTTTTCTTTTGTCGGCCAGGGTTTGGCAAATGTTCATCAAGGAAGAACCCGGTACATGTGCAGACAAGCTCAACTTTCAGATAAACAAAGTAAGTAGTATTACGTACCCTGGTTTCAATACCATTACCATTCTCTTGATTATTATTAATTTGACTGAATTATGTTTCTCGTATATAGAACGTCTCGCAACAACCACAGGGCACTGATTATTGTGGATACTACGTTTGCGAGTTCATTCACAGGATTATCAATGAGAAATCCCGTACTTCCGGAAATCTAGAGGTACGTAACCGGGTGTTCACAACTTTATTTATGTTGCCAGCAATTATGTTTAGTTTTGTTCATAACTTAATTGTTTTCATCTACTTCTTTTAAAGGTGGTACGAAAGCGGGCGATGCTCAAACCAATCGAACGTTGCAAGGCAATTGCAGAGGAATTGGCAGGATTTCTCCTCACGTAAGTCATAGATGAAGGCGGAGAATTTTTCCATCCTATGAACCAATTATAGCCAGCTCCCTTATCTATGAAAGTATACAACTATTGGAAACGAACTTTAGATTATGTAATGCTCGGTCGATTACTTCGTGTTACATGTATATATATATGTAATTTTATTTGGTGCATCAACATTTAACCGCAAACACGGAATCGGAAACACTTAACCGCAAACACGGAATCGGTGTTTCCGGATACGTATTTCCGATTACGTGTTTCTGATTCCGTGTTCGTAAAAAACAAAACACGGACACACGAAATCGAAAAGACGTAAACGGAAACACGTAAACGGAAACCTTGAAAATACGGAACACGCCCTAAACCCTAAACCCTAAATACGGAATCGGAAACTCTGAAAAGAAAAAGGAAAAAAAATAGAAAAAATCATTAGGACCGGTTGATGTTACCAACCGGTTCTAAAGGTCCTCCGCATGCGCGCACTCCTCGGCGCCCACGTGGAGGCCTTTAGAACCGGTTTGTGACAAACCGGTTCTAAATGGGGGGGTGGGGGCCTTTAGTCCCGAATACGTAGCACCGGATTTGTATCCGGGCCCAAAGGCCCTTACAAACTGGTGCGAATACCCCTGTTTCCACCAGTGGTCGTCTCCCACTGAAAGAATATTCCGTCTAAAAGCGACACACGGGAGTCAAACCTGGAGTTTGAACTCTGGTGAGTTGGGGGTTCAACCACCCTCCTAACCATCCAACCACAGGTTGGTTCGCCACAAGTCTTCAGCTCGTGCTCATCGATTAGTAGTACTTATATGCGACGCCAGTTCCCATCTGATTTCTGCAGCACCCGGACAGGACATCCGGTTGGGTCCAAATGCAATTGCTATCTAGGTCAAAGTTTGTTACGACTTGAGAGTGAGGTTTAGGACTCATGTTTTGTCACGGCTACAAGCTTATTTTCTCCTGGCGCCCATGCTGATTTATATCCACCAATGTACTGCCCAAACACTAAACAATGTATCCAGTTCCGCGCCACTATCTCTGACCATATAGTTTATTTCGGAAGTATCCAGACCCCGTTGCTTAGAAAATAAAAAAATTGTAAGTTTAAAAAATCTAGAAAAATCCTGATTATTCTTAATGATGTATAATATGAAAGTGTAAAATTTTAATTTAAAATACTTTATATTTTGAGCTACACAAAATGACAAAATCTGTATATTTGAAAACGTGCATTGTTCACTATACTCTGATTTGTATATTTATTATTTTTGTGCATATTAAAATATAAATTTTCAAATTCCAATTTTACACGATTTGTGGGATAGATCATTCGGAACAATTAGGATTTTTTCCTTTTTTAAAAGTTTAAAAAAGTGAAATTTTGAATAATTAAAAATATACTGGGAGCCAAATTTCACCATTCCGTTAATTTTGCGTACTACCACTCCTGGAAAGCAACAACACTAGAGTTATTTTCTTGATCAAGGCTAACATAGCATAATTTACGCAGGACTCGCGTTTTTTTTCTTTTACAGGACTTGCAGGTTGAATTATCCATTTTGGCATCTTTTCTTCCTATGCTCGACAAGATGTCACACTAGATGAGTGCGAGTCTCTAGCGACGTGCAAATCAGACAAGGCCGACAGCCAATTGACTCATACTTCACTATGCAGAGAACAAAAACAGTGCGAAAGTAACATATATACGACGACTAGCGGAGCCCAAATTGACCATTTTGTTTACGCCAGGTTACAACATCAATAAATTCATGACACCGTAAACAACACAGGTATTTCCTTAAGGGACTACCGGGGCATGCATAACGGTTGATAAGATAGTCTTTCTATATTGATCGAATTCATCTAGAGAATACAAAAAAATGATATTGGAGGTATTTTTTACTTTTAATATTTGCATACTTCTGAAATTGTAAGTGATTAAAGTTTGCTTAAAACATGTGACTATAGAATTTCCTTATCTTTCTCACTAAAGAGATCTCTTCTATCCCCCCCCCCCCCCCCCATTTTCTCTCTTACAGCTCAGCAATCATCATACATGGAATATCTAAGATAACATCATTTTATACTTGCTCTAAGTGCGTATATTAAACTCGAGATAAGACATCTCATACTATGTACAAAATTATCTCAACAAACAAAATTATCTCTAAGATATTATCATTTTATCTCTCTCACTAAGAAATCATCTCAACAAACAGTTTTTTTTTCCTGTTTTCTATCTTCCAAATCTGCAATCATCAAGGATACATTGCAAAGATAACACAATTTTACTTTCCCTAGGAACATATGAACTCCAGGAAATTATCGTGAAACCAAGCGATTACATGAGACACAACACACCACCTACAATACATATCTAGGATCAGCAGCCCGAGATGATGGCAAATACTTTGTAAAAACGGCGTACACGATGGAATTTTGAGGGCATCCTGAATATCCAGGATTGAAAAAATATTAGAGTAGGTGTGTGCTGTAATCTAGGCCATATGGAACGTTCAGAACGAATTTATCTTTAACAAGCCGAAAACCCATCTTTTTTTGCAGGTCATCCCATTGACTACCCATTGGATCGTATGTGGTCTTACCTCCAACTAGTGGAGCAGCGACATGCCATGTATTCTGGGTGCAACACGTATGACAGTGTCATGTATTGGAAGCACTTGCTCGTGAGGCACAATTTGGATGTTATGCACATCGAGAAGAACATTTGTGACATCATTCTGGGGACTTTACTTGAGATGGATGGGAAATCAAAGGATGATACGAAGGCTCGTCTTGATTTGGAGTACTTGAAAATTAGGGAGGATCAGCATGCAAAGTCCGTCGGTAAGGATAAGTACACAATGAAGAAAAGTGTGTATGCTTTAAAAAAAGGAAGAGAATATGATGCTCCTCAGGTTTCTGGAGAGCATACGGATGCCTGATGGCTATGCTTCACACATTAAGCGATGTGTGGTCCTCCAGCAGTGCAAGTTTAGTGGACTCGAAACTCATGACTGCCATGTTATATTACAGAAACCTCTTCCTATTGCGTTGCACAAGCTTCTGCCAGAGAATGTTCTTACCCGGTTGCTTCAGCTGAGTTAATTCTTTTCTGATTTATGCTCCAAGGAGTTAAGGGATGACAATTTGGAGACTTTGGGCAACCAAATTCCAGAAATTCTATGTCAGCTAGAGATGATCTATCCACCAGCTTTCTTTGATATTATGATGCATCTCCCAATTCATCTAGCTCAAGAAGCATGATTCGCGGGGCATGTACAGTACAGATGGATGTATCCGGTTGAGAGATACCTGCGTACGCTGAAGTGATATGTACATAACAAGGCTCATCCAGAAGGTTCGATTGCAGAGGGGTACATACTTGACGAGTGCATGACGTTTTGCAGTCGATTCGTTCAAGGCATGCCTACAAAAATAAGTTAGTCCGAACGTCATGCAGATGGAGCTACAGATGAAGCACCAACAGGGATTAGCATAATGAGTACAGTTGATTACTCTAAGAAAGGTTTTGCCCGTGAATCACTGTCTTTGGAAGCTCTGAATCAAATGAGGCACTACATGATAACAATCTGCAAGGAAATCGGGCCATGGATTCAGTAAGTATACTTATGTGCTTGTTTTATATCATAATATGCATTAATACTTTGGTGATGAAGTAACCATATGTCAATTAATTTTTGAAGGGAACATATTGATGAGTTCAAAAAGAGCAATTGTCCTAATCCTAAAAAGAAACACAAGGAAGATTTTGTTGGCTGGTTCGAAAGACGGGTAAGTTACTTTAGCATTTTCAGAAATGTTTCTCGTGATAAAAAAAATTGTGTACATTACACTCACACATATTCTATTTCATGAAACAGATCACACAACTCCATAAAGATGGTAAGGTCAGCAGTCTGTTGTATACACTAGCTAAAGGACCTGATCAAATTACTCGTGTGTTCAACCGTACAGTACTGAATGGATATTTCGGAATGCCTATATAGAGCATGACTTGAGTACCCAAAATAGTGGCGTCGTAGTCAATGCGCAAGAAAGCACTGGAAGTAATGATTATTATGGGGTGATAAAGAAAATCATATTTCTTGACTTTCCTCCTGATAAGGAGGTTGTGACTGGTTCGACGTGCCTTATGCCAATAGAAATCAGAGTAAGGGGTTGAGAAGAACAAATATGGAATTATTGACCTTGACATTACTTGCCCAATTAGTGTTCTTCACATCTCTCACGTAGAAAACCTGTGCAACTTGGATCCACGTGAGAGATGTGAAGAGCATGACTTGAGTACCCAAAATAGTGGTGTCGTAGTCAATGCGCAAGAAAGCACCGGCAGTAGTGATTATTATGGGGTGATAAAGAAAATCATATTTCTTGACTTTCCTCCTGATAAGGAGGTTGTTCTATTGTAGTGTGACTGGTTCGACGTGCCTCCTACCAATAGAAATCAGAGTAAGGGGTTGAGAAGAACAAATATGGAATTATTGACTTGACACTACTTGCCCAATTAGTGTTCTTCACATCTCTCACGTAGAAAACCTGTGCAACTTGGATCCACGTGAGAGATGTGAAGAGCACTAATTGGGCAAGTGCTATAAAAATGAATCCACGCAATTTGTTTGCTCCTCCGGTTTTAAATGGTGCAGACCTTGATGATGCTACACAAGGAGATGAACATAGTGATGCAGATGTACAGGATGTCGTCAATGCAGGAATTACAGTTCCAGATATTACAGTACCTGACGAGATGACTAGTTGATGCAGATATGATGATGAAGGAACCAGCGTTGATGTTTTAGTCATAAAATTTTTAAGACCTACTGAGTTTGACGAAGATCAAGTCGAATATGATGCTGATACAGATGATGATGAGGCTTACGTAAATGATGGTCGTGTTGCTCCTTTGGTACAAGATGAATTGGACGATCACCATGGATTCTTTGTGTAGGTTGTCTCTACACTGTATGGATTAAATGTTTTGCCATGAACATGGACACATTTATGTGCTTTAAAGATCAAGTAATAATATATTTTGAGTTTAAATGCTCTGAAGTTTCAGTGTTTAGTAATTTTGAATTTCCATGCTAAATGTACTAGTGAAATTGCGTCTTATATGAGTTCTTGATTGATTATTAAGTACTGTCACTTGTTGCAACATAAGTAAAATGCTAAGTGCTGCAGAAATTATGTTGTTTGGATCTACAGAGGTTCCGCTTGTGGATATACTTACTAAATAACTCTAACATTATTTCATAAATTTTTCTGTGCTCTACTAGCTTTGTTGACTTGGCTCGAACTGTGAGATCATTTGTTCGATCACCTTTGAACCAAAATTTTATCATCATATTTATTTGTTTATCCAGCTGAATGGTGGGACAAGAATAATTTGTCCAAATGAAAAATTCCGGTGACAGAAGTGAAGATACTGGACCATATATGAAAATATCTCCGAAATAAATTTCATCTATACTCGGGTGCCAAGGCCCAGGAGGTATGTTTAAGGTTTATTGTTGCAAAAAATCTTTAAAATAAAAATATGTGCTCACCAAACTGAGATACTGGACCAAAAATGAATTGTAGTCCTAAGAAAATTGCAATATTGATCAAGGGCCACGGCCCATGAGGCCCGTTAAGCTACGTTGTGAATGTCTCGTTGCAAAAAACTTGTTTATTTTTGTAACAGCAGGATGATTGTTGCAATACGTTTAACCTATTACCATACGACCCAAATTGTCGGAGTAAACAATAGTTATTGCCGCAGGATAAAATTGAGGCAAAAAACATATGATATTGCCACACGAATAAATTTGGTTGCAATAGTTAGCTATTTTTTGCAACAATATTTGTAACTACCGCAACACAACACGTGTGTTGCAATATATGACTGAATATCACCATGAATGCTTATTTCGTTGGAAGACCTTGTCTCTAAGGAAACAAAATGACTGCCTCGCGCAACGGAAAAACTGTGTCGCAAAAACACGATTGTATTCCAACCGCAATACAGATCGTGGGAGGCCTCTACCGCAACAAAACAATAATTTATCGCGACCAAAAAGAGTCGTGGAAATATGAGTGCCCTATCACCACAACCGGAGAGTTCTTCGTAATTTTGGATTATATCGCAACAAAAAATACCCGTAGCAATAGATTTCGTGGCAAGAGACCTATTTTCTTGTAGTGTCACCACAAGTAATGAAACAATTCACCTAAAACCTGTGTGATTAAGTTATCGTATCAAACGTAGCTTACATTTGTAAACTGGGGTATTTTTCAGGGTATTTCGTGATGCCTCTCATTACTATGCATGTATCATCTTGCTAGTGTTTCATGTAGTCCTTACCGGGACTAATTTGCTATCTTTCATATCTCGGGATTTCTCTACGCGACCCTCGAACCTGAAGATATGGATTATTGTCATTATTACTATCTCAGACAAGTTCATCACTTGCTCATATCTTTTGCAGTATTTCATAACGAACTATTTGCAAAACCCTATCGTATTACCACATAATCTCAAAAGAATGCATGATCCTATTTTTATAATAATATGACTACTTGAATGACTACCCGAGTGGTAGTGTTCTGTTTGGTGGGCGGATGAAACCATGGTAAGATGAATAGGTCAAAGGAAGGTTCCATATGCATGGGAAAGTATTACTTAGGATTTAACAACAAATGACGTCAGGCTTCTTGCGTCGTAAATACCGCGTTAACCATGGGTCTTGTATGGAGAGAGTAAGTCAGTTGTGATCTTTTCTCGTTCGCATGTCAACGGACTTCCAGAGACGTACGTTGTAGGTCTTGCGGGACTACATGCACATGGGTGGGAGCCCTTACGTCCCACGGACTCTGGGGTCTATGAGTGTCTGCCACGGGCGCCTAAATCTCTATCGTGAGGGGTAGAATCAGGGGTTCAACCTGCTGGCAGAAATGGGCGGGCATGCGTTGTGCGGAGAAGCATGGTTTGGCTTGGATCAACAACCGGGCCCCACACCTATGTGGGCGTGGACAGGATCTCAAGCCTGGTTGTGCAACATGATCTTGATCGCCCATGGGTAAAGTAACGCACCTCTGCAGAGTGTAAAAGGATGTGGCATGTTACCCCCTGTTCCGGGAATGAGCTGCGAACGCCGCAGGAAAGGCAACTCCATGAAGTTCTAAGCCTGTGAAGATCTGGCGGGCATAGTCTACCAAATTAAAGGCAATCTCTTGAAGAAAGATTTTCAAAAACCTTGCATTAGCTTAAGACTCTTTTGAGTCTAAAGCTGTAGTTAGTGCATGAAACTACCCACTATATATCATGAACTTGCTGAGTAACACTCGTTACTCATTCGTTCCCATTTGACCTCCTGCTTAGAGTTGAAGAATTATGGAAGTCGTCATCGTGAAGCCATCGCTACCTAAGGAAGCTAGATGGACTCCTATTTTACTTAGTCAGTGAAGCATCGTCATCAACAACGTTGGTGGAGGAGAACTATCAAGGTGGAGGTGGAGACCATTCATGGACTTAGAGTTTCACAAGCCATAGATTAGGGCTGACATCAGCGGTAGTGGATTAAGTTCTGAGCTAGAGTTCTTCTCCAGCTTGGATCTTCGAATTGCTTCTTCTGATGTTTCATTTGCATGCGATCTTCTTGATTCATCAAAGATATTCTCAAGATTTTGTAATGAAGTTTGTATTCTGTAGCTTTGCTTGGACCTGCTATGTTTCTGTTGTACCACTCTCAGGGATGTAATATTCACGGATAAGTCTTACTGTGAGTATTATGTCAACGAATTGCGCACTACACATGCAGTGGTGTGCTAGGTCATCACATCCAAACATTGCTACGGACTTAAATTTCTGGATGGCAGCAGCTCCAAACCTCAACGCCGGTCTCACATCAGGTTTTCTTGAACCTACATCGGAGGCCCTCTAGTGGACTCGAGGTGGCACTCACTCCCACCCTGCATCAAGTGGTTTGGCCCCGATGCTTGCGCGCGCGGGCACGGGGGAGGGTGATTAGAGGCCCTGTTCCCAACGGTGACGACGAACTCGGTGAAGGGCTTGATTGCTTTCTTTCCATTTTGTCGAGGGTCTATATTGTAAAGTCAAGGATTGTACTGTAATTGGTGTACTCCTAGAGGGCCTTCTTGTAAGAAATAGAAAACAAGTCCTTGAACGCGTCGTGAGCAAAGCTTGATGCCGCCTCTAGATCTCCAACATAGCAAAGCTCGTGATGCAGAATGATTGAAAAATCCAGACACTTGTATAAGAAGTGGTAGGGAAGTCGTCGAAATAGACTAGAAGATCCCGACGACCATGATCGCGAGACTCGAGCGATCACCATCCTAGGAGCTTTGTATCGAGGAGAGCCAGTAGATATTCCCATATGTATACAAAACTTGCAAGTTCCCGATAAAGCCAAATGTGGTTGAGCTTCATCAGGTGGAGGCAGAACTTAAGGACACCAATACGATGCGACATCACCCCGTCCATAGAACACCGCCGCCATAGACAACCACTTATCATGCCATACCTAATGCTTGAAGATCGACAACAAACTCTAGCGCTTCAACGCTCCTCGAGAGAAGAACATTGATAAGGGTGGGCTGAAGTATCTTTATTCTCATGCCACTGATACCCCTTCATCGGAGACGAAGGAAGTCGAAGAACCTACAGCCCCGGACACTCCAATTTGAGCCCCCCTCTCCCCCGCCCCCAAGTCGCCGTAGCGGTCGACGGCGTGCAAGAGAACCAGTGGCGGTTGTGCCCGCGGCCGAGGGGAGTGCTAGTCGCTTCCTAATCTCCTCTTCGTGAAACCCTAGGAAAACGCTTCGCGTATGATCAACAAACTTTGAATTCCTAATTATTCCGTTTTAGCAACACAATAAAACGTTTTGTCCGTTAAATTTTTTAAGCGTGTAATTTATTGAAGTCCAGTGAACACGTCACTAGTGGAAACAGGGGCTTTAGTCCCGGTTCGTAGGCCCCCATTTGTCCCGGTTGTGCAACCGGGACGGGGCATCCGGGACAAATACCCCTCCCCATTGGTCCCGGTTGTGGCAGGACCCGGGACAAATGGGGCTGACCACGTGGCCTGTGCGCTGGAACCTGGCCAGGGCTATTAGTCCCGGTTCTCAATACGACCCAGGATGCATGCCCCTTCTGCCGCGGCAGGGCTTTTGCCCTTTTCTCTGCCGCGGCAGAAATTTACAATTTCCGTTTTTTGGCCCCCCAGACCTCCTGGCGGCCCCTCCCCGGACCTCGAGAAGAGAGGAGCCTCGGTGGACCCTCCACGGAGCCCCCGGATCGCACGAGTGAATAAGTATATAAAGCAGAATAAGAAACACTTATATTACAGAAGCAAAGTATATCGAGCATATTACATGACCGATGGAGTGTATTACAAAATCAAACTTAGTTCCAACCGGAGGCATGGTACTCTCCATCTACGTTTATGACCTCTGCATCTAAGAAGCCCGCAATTTCCTCCTGAATTGCTCGTATGCGTTCCCTTGGTAGAAGACCGTCCCGAAGCCGTTCGATCTAATATAAAGAAGAGTGGTCACTAAAATATATGAAACTAAGTAACTAAAATAGATAGTAATAAGAAGAATTGACGACTAACGTACATGAAGTTGCTTTAAATTTCTGCCCTTGGGAGATGTGGTCTGACGAATGAACTCGCAAACGTAGTATCCACACAAGTTATTCCCGTCTCCTTGTTGCAAGCACTATACGAGAAGATTGTTTCAATCAAAATAATAATCAACCAGGCATGATAATGGTATCGACACTAGAATCAAGGAGATGGGCATGGATCTAGATAGTACTTACTTGCACAACATCAAATGTAAGCTGTTTTTCCCATTCACCGGGAGACTTCTTTATGAACCTCTTCCAAACCCTACCCGAGAAAGAAAAAGAATAAAAAGAGTTAGTAATTACTAAAATGAAACAAAGTAGTCGATATATTGCCATATATAAATACTGAAATTAATAAAGATTGAAATTACCGCTGGATCATTTCCTGCATGTCAGCCCACATTGAGAGGGGTTTACGTTTTGGGTCCATTACAATTACTTTTCCTTTGTCAATTTGGAAGATTAGCAGAATATAGTGGAAGCTGCGCACGCAGAACTCATCAATTATACAGTGAACATCGAGTAAGGAAAACAGAATGTTTACAACAGAGTAACACACTTACTTGAAGTTGTAAGGAAATAGTATTTCTCGTCGGTGTTGGTTAAATATTATTTCCCTCAGAATATTATTTTCTGTATCCTTGGGAGATTGCCGAAGAGTCTTTTCAAAAATAATATTTGGATCAATGAACCCAATATCATAGATTCCACCTCTTTTGCATTCGAGAATCTTCATTCTGCAATTATAATATATGAGTGTACTATATATATATATATATATATATAATATATATATATATATATATATATATATATGAATATGCAATTGAATGAGGTGAGCTAGAGAAATAAGTGTTTACACACAATAGGCACTAAGGATAGATTTGTCGAGGGCCTGCTGCTGGTATAACTGAAACAATTCCTCAAATTGAATCATAACATATCCATTTCCATTTCCATAGTGCTCGTCCTTAACGTTGAGACATCCAGTCCATAGATTCCTCAACGGCTTCCATATACCAACTATGCACTCTTCGCATTTTCGTTGGTAGATCCTTTATCTCCTCGGGTTTGACAAGAGGCTTCCCGTACTGGTATTTGTACGCACATTCAGCTGCGGGAAGTAGTTCCCTGTTTGCATATACTCAGCAATGGACAAACCCGCATCAGCTGCCTTGTCTGCGTACAGTGTTATAAACTCCGGATCAATATGCTCGTCAGCAATATTAGTGCTCGGCCCCACCTGGGTATTGGAAATCACTTTGAGCGGGGACGTGGATTGTTTTTTCTGCTCTCCGAGCTGAGCAACTGATTTTCCCTTTTTCCCGCTTGCGCTACTACTCTTCGTCGACCGCACCATTTCCTGGTGTGATTTCAGAATAGAGCGGTCATAGTCAGATGACAGACTCGGCTCGGTTGATGAAGAGTCTTCACCATTTTCCAAGCTCGTTCTATCTCTTCTTCGGTCTCGGGAAATCTGGCTTTTGCTTCTCCTTTCGCTTTGATTTCCACGCCTCGTATTGGTCCTTTGCGATTTTCTGGTTTTCCTCGGGAGTATAGTCGTAAGGTAACTTGGGTACCTCTTTTGGTACCTTCGGGAGGGGTGACCGTTGACGTTTTGGTGATTTTTTACGTTTCGGCAGAAACTTAGTGGGCGGAGAAGGCTTACGCGGCGGCGTAGGCGAACGCGCTGGAGACGTGCACGGCGTAGGCGACCGCGCCGGAGACGGCATGCGTTGCGAAGACGACCGCGCTGGAGACTTTTGCGCTGGAGAAAGGCGAGGATTCGATGGCTTTGCCGTCTAATTTGTGAGCACAATGCATTCCTTTAGCCATAAAACGGTCAAGTTCTTGGCTTCTCCGAGTTCAGTCAACTCTTCGTCTTCACCTTCAGGAAAATCAAGCTTTACCCGCTCGAATCCGTTCACAACTTCATCGACTCCAACAACAGCGTAGCCCCGTGGAACCGGAAGAGTATGGTGAGTTGGTTCGTTGCCAATTGGTAAGACATAGCCGGCCGCCGCCTTGATGGTTATATTGACGACCTTCACGTGAAGCTCACAGGATGTCAGTTCCGTGATCTCATCCACCGGGTGAATCATCGGCGGTGCATCATCACCCGGTAGCCGCGTGGACGCAACGCTGCTTTTGCGATGAGAATGTGCGGCGTCGGGAGTCTCGACTTCAACTTCTACCATGTGTACTGATGCGCCGGTAGACACTATCTGCTGGCTAAGTGTGTTAATTTGGTCCTGCTGCTTCTTTGCTACATCCTGTGTCAGCTTTACCATTTCTTCAAGTTGACGCCTCCAGTTTGCCTGATTCTCTGCTTCAGCTGCCTCCTTGTCCTTTTTACGTTGACGGATTCTATCTGGATATAACTTTCTGGTGGAGAAGAACGCAACACTCCACGGAGGAGTGCCTTTTGTGCCTCGTGTACGCCCTGCGTGTTCCTTATTCCCGAGGGCTCGTGTGAGCTCGTCGTTCTCTCTATCTGGCACGAACTTCCCATCTTTAACGTCCTTTATTGCGTCTCTCAGCTTCTCTATGGGTAGAGGACTCTCTTTATGCCTTAGGTTATATATTGCTTTTCCTTCGGCGTCCAACGTGCCCCCATGCCCGTAGAACCATGACCTTGTCCGCTCGACCCACAAGAACGGCTCGGGAGTGATCCCCTTCTGAAGCAGGTTGTTCTCCCATGTGTCCCACTTGGGACTGGAACCCTTGTAGCCACCTTGCCCCATAACATGGTGATATACCTTTTTGGCGGCGTTTTTCTCATTTGTTTTTGTCCTTTCCAGTTCATTCTCTGCCAGCTTGTACTTCATGAAGTCTGCCCATACGGGTTTTATTTTCTCATACCCTTGAGTGAAATCAGGAGTCTTGTTCTTCTTAACATAATCAAGGTTCAATCTTTTCTTCCAGTTTTTGAATTGCTCGGCCATCTTTTTCAGGATCCACGCTTTGACCTTTTCCCGTATCTCATGTTTCATTTTAGTAACATCGGCCTCATTCACCCCCGCTTCATTCTCGTCCCCCTCCGGCACAGGTAAGTTGAAATTAGCCAAAATCTTTGAGAAAAGATGATCTTTGGCTATTTTGCCGACATATGAAATTCCTTGTTTCCGCGGATCTTTTGGCTTATTCCACTCATTAACAGTGATCGGATGTGATCTCTAACTAGCACTCCGCATTGCTTCACAAATTTTTGGGCAACATCAGCGGGAAGCTCGGGTGCGCCGTCTGCTGCGATCGTGTCGATCCTGTATCTTTCTGTATCTTTCAACTTCCTTGTTGCACCTCGTTTAGTCTTTTTTCCGGTTGATATACTTGAACCGGATGGCTAAAAATATAAAGACTGTTAATACATGTATATAGACAACGGATGCTTCATTAATTAACATATCTATATATGCACCTCGGAGCCGATGTTTGTAATTTGTATGGTTCCACCGGAGCCGTCGGCTGCTCCCATATCGGAGCCGTCGGCTTCTCCCTCATCGGAGTCGTCTCCCTGGGTGAGCACCGGATCTCCCTCACCGGAGTCGTTCATCCACTGGCTCACATCGTTCTCTACGTCGGGCCCGCGGATTAAACCCTCGATCATATTTTCGCATCTTCGTCTCTTGGCTCCATACTATACAAAAAGAGTAAGTATATATTTCAGATCAATTTCATTAAAATTGCTTATACATAATAATTAACTAATGATCAATTATTTTCATCAAAATTGTTTATAGATAATACACAAAAATAGCAACATATTCATGAAATATTTAAACGTACGATAACATTTCTAGCATTCTAAAATTTATAACACTATCTTAATTAAATTTTCTAACATTTATAATTAATAATTCTAACATACAAATCTAAAATTTCTAACATTCTTAAATTTTCTATATCAATTCTAAACGTACAAATCTAAAATTTCTAACATTCATAACTAATAATTCTAACATTCTTAAATTTCCTATATCAATTCTAAACGTACAAATCTAAAATTTCTAAACGTACAACTAATAATTCTAACATTTTGTAACACTAATAAAAAACAGTAATTAAGTAAAAAAAAGAAAAAAAAACATAAAAAGGCCCCGGGCAAGGGCGAGATGGAGGCAGGCCTTACCTCCCCTCGGGGGCAGCGGCGGGCCGGCGGCGCGGGGCAGCGGGTGCGCAGAGTAGGACGCCGACGGGGGCGAGGGGCGGCGCGACGGGACCGAGGGCGGCGCCGCAGAGGAGGACACCGACGGGGGCGGCGCGGGGGCGAGGGGCGGCGCAACCGAGTGGCGGCGCCGCAGAGGAGGACGGGGGCGAGGGGCGGCGCGGCGGGGGCGACGCGACCGAGGGGCGGAGCGGGTGCGACGGGACCGAGGGGCGGCGCCACAGAGGGGGACGCCGACGGGGGCGAGGGGCGGCGCGGGGGGACGGAAAAAATGGGCAACCTGGCGGCGTCGATTTCGTCCCTGCGCGCGGTCTGGAACTGGGAGGGACGGTGACGTGTATATATCTATCTAGCATCCGTCCCGGTTGGTGGCAACAACCGGGACGAAAGGCCCTTCCGTCCCGGTTGGTGGCAACAACCGGGACGAAAGCCCCGGCTGGTCGGGCACGCCGGGACCAGAAGTACTTTTGGGCCGGGCGCGCCAATTGTTTTAGCGCCAAAATTTGAATATCTTAAATATGCACGTGAATAACTTCTATATACTTTCAAATTTGAAAAAAATACAACATGAAAATTGTTTGAATTTGCATAACTATTTCAAATCCGTTTTCTGTTTACCTAAATAATTATTCTAACTATTCAAACTATTAACTATTTCACTATTTACACTTAATTTAAATATAAATATCTTAGATTGTTTTAAACTTAGTAATAATTACATTAAACAGAAAACAGACGCGCTAGCGCCGCAGTGTCGTCGGAATACAAATTCTTTTATTAAAAAGAGAAAACAAACGAACACCGAGGGGGATGCGGTAAACATTCTGTTCTGCTGTGCTCGGACGCCGCGAAAGCCGGTGGTGATGTTCCCGTGCACATTACTACCCGATCTCAAAGTGAACACTGACCCAAGCATGCATGGATGAATGTGTTAAAGGGGGATGAATGTGTTAAAGGGGGATGAATGTGTTAAACACTGACCCAAATGCACGGCAGGACGTATGATGTCGAATCCGGATGTTTTGTATTTGCTCGATGAACTGAATATGTGATGTATCAAACCTTAAAGGGAGTGTAGCACAAAACAAACAGTACCGCCATCATACAGCCCAACCGTGGCTACTGGGTGCATATATGCATACCAAATGCACGGCTGGACGTATGATGGCGAATCCGGATGTTTTGTATTTGGGAGATGAACTGACCGGTGTATGAATCTGGGCTATATATAGGGTCCTCTGGCTCACAAAGTGTTGATCTAGGGTTTTGATCCAACGGTTAAGAAACACCTCATCCAACGGCTCACAGCAGCTCGAAAGAAACACACCGTAGCCCTGATCGGACGGCTCACAACAGCTCGAAAAAAACACACCCGGATCCAACGACTCAAGAGCGCTTGAAAGAAACACACGATCCGTGTGATTCTATCTGATTGGTCCAAACGAAACCCTAATTCCCATTTAGTCCCGGTTGGTGTCCCCAACCGGGACTAAAGGGATGATCCGTTTCCCAATGAAACCCTAACCCATTTAGTCCCGGTTGGTGTCCCCAACCGGGACTAAAGGGATGTTTTTCTCTCGCTATATATATGTATGCATTGCCACTCCATTGCCATAAACACATACAAACTCACCACTCTCTCATGGCTTCTACCGTACCCACTCTAACATTCATCCAGGCGGAGGCACTTTTCGCCTCGAACTACCCCTGCCCGTGCGGCTACAACGTTCCCGCCGGTTGGATGCTGAGCGCCGGAGGAGTGCCGGTCCCTCCTCTTCCTCAAGGTGTGGCGCGTCGGGCGGCCATCACGAACCACTACTACCACGATCTCACGCCGGAGCAGCGGAGGAATCCCAGTTGACATCCCGATAACCAGCATACTTGGGATGCCTTCTTCATCAATCGGCGTGAGAGGGCGCTCGCCAGGTATGAGGACGACGGTCTGCCTCCTGGAAACTATCACGAGGCCGGTCGTCGGCTATGGTGGTCCGGCCGGACTCTACAGAGCGTCATGGACTACATCAGGCCCGGCGATATCCCTCGCCTGCGCTACCCTCAGGCCCAGTCATGGAGTCGTGATCCTCCGAGGGAGTGCTGAGCACCGTCAGACGATAGTGACGACGACGGCGGCGGCGACTACGACGACTACGAGTACATGTACTATAGGCCTAGGCAGGAGTATGACTAGTAGATCGATGCACTTTTGTCATTATGTACTGCCTTGTTTATTTAGATCTATGCTCTCCGTTTAGATTTAGATCCAATCTTGCCATTATGTGTACTGTGCCTTGTTTATCTATCGAAATGCATGTCCCCCTCTTTTTAACGTCTATCGAAATGCCATTAGATGTCTGAATCCAACCAATCAGGAAAAATCACGCGGAAAACAGAAACAGACGAGGCTAGAGGGCCACTGTTTGCCGGAATACAACAAATTATTTTATTAAACAGCCAACAGAAAACAGACGCGCTAGCGCGCTACTCCTCGTCCTCGTCGTCGTCGGTGACCTCCTCGTCGTCGGAGGAGGTGCATGGTTGTATTTCCGAGATAGGCCCCCACCTCGGATCGTCGGAGGCCCAGACTTCGCCGGCGTGGTCGGCCCGACGGAGCTCTTGCAGCGTCTTCGTCCTCGCCTCCCGAGCGGCATCTAACTCGAGGTGGCGTTCAAGGCGCCGCTCCGCCCGCTCAGCCGCGGGGTCTGCCATAGCTCCCCGTCGGCCCTCTCCTCACCGGATTGTTCCGGTAATACTCGCGGACCACGCGGTCGTCCCTGGCGTCGACTAGGCCCTGAAACGCGCGGTGCCTGAGGTGGCGGTGGTCGGCGGCAGTGACGATCTGCGGCGTCGGCGCCCTGGCCTCCGCTTCCCAGAGGTGTGGCAGTCGTTAAAGTTCATCAACGACCGCGGACGGCTGAGGCCAGGCCGCCGCGTCCAAGCGCGGGCGGCTCCGACGCCGTCGCAAAGGAGCCGAGGGGGATGCGGTCGTCCCCGAAGCGGATAGTCGCGGTGAACATTCCGTTCTGCCACGATCGGACGCCGCGGAAACCGGTAGTGTTGTTCCTCCTCGAGGCATGGTGTGGCACGACGGTGCGTGGAGTGGAGGTGCGGCAGTTTATAACGCGCATTCATGGCCACGCGTTACAACTCCCGCGCCACGCGGCAGGACTCCCGCGCCACGAGGTACAATACACACTACCACCCACACCTCTCTCTCACTCCCCCAAGCTAAAAAAAAGGGGATGGGGGCTGTGGCCGCATTTGTAGGGGAAGGGACATTGGTCCCGGTTTGGGGGATGATCCGGGACCAATGCCCATGCGCGCGTCACGTGGCCTGTGGTTAGGGATTCGTCCCGGGTCGTGCCACGAACCGGGACCATTGGCTCCCCACGAACCGGGACAGATGCCCCCAGGTGGTTTCTGCTGTCTCGGGCACACGAACCGGGACCAATGCATGGCACTTGTCCCGGATTTTGGTGCAACCGGGACAGATGCGCCTGCCCCCTGGACGAAAGGGGTTGTTTCCACTAGTGCGTGTACTCTCTATTATTTCATACTCACTTCGTTACTTAATATAAGATGTTTTAGACCTTTTCCATATTCACATATATACACATGTAAGAAATAGCACATGTCTTAGTGTATATATCCACTCATTTTAGTCGAAATTTAGAGAACATGTGAAATACCTAAAAACATCTTATATTATGAAATGGCGGTAGTATATGGATTCGAGTGGGAGGCCGTATTCCTTGGTGCTAGATTTGCTTCCACAAGTCTTCAGCTCGTGCTCATCGATTAGTAGTACTTATATGCATCTTATATTATGAAATGAAGGTAGTATATGGATTCGAGTGGGAGGTCGTATTCCTTGGTGCTAGATTTGCTTGCACAAGTCTTCAGCTCGTGCTCATCGATTAGTAGTACTTATATGCGACGCGAGTTCCCATTTGGATTTCTTCAGCACCCGGACAGGACACCCGGTTGGGTCCAAATGCAATTGCTATCCAGGTCAAAGTTTGTTACGACTTGAGAGTGAGGTCTAGGACACATGTTTTGTCCTGGCTACAAGCTTATTTTCTCCTGGCCCATGCTGATTTATATCACTGTACTGCCCCAGCCGTTATCCTGTTTTATAACTGTTGTATTGGGTGATTGTTATATTAATATAGCAGGGCTACGGTCTATTTCGAACTGCCGTACTGCCCAAGCACTAAACAGTGTAGTTCCACGCCGCTCTCTTTGACCATATAGTTTATTTCGGAAGTCTAAAGAATCTAAGAAAAATCCTGATTATTCTTAATGATGTATCATATGAAAGTGTAAAATTTTAATTAAAAATACTTTGTATTTTGAGCTACACAAAAATAACAAAATCTGTACATTTGAAAACGTGCATTGTTCACTATACTCTATCTGTATATTTATCATTTTTGTGCATATAAAAATATAAATTATTTCAAATTGCAATTTCACATGATTTGAGGGATAGATCATTGAGAAAATTTTGGTTTTTTTCAATTTTTTTAAAATCTTTTAAAATGAATTTTTCAATTATTAAAAATAGATCGGGAGCCAAATGTCACCATCCAGTTTCTTTTGCGTATCCCTGTTGGAAAGAAACATCACTGGAGTTATATTCTTGATCTAGGCTCGCGTAGCAGAATTTATGCAGGACTCGTGTTTTTTTGTTTTTCTTTTTGCGGCACTTGCAGGCTGAATTGTCCATTTTGGCATCTTTTCTTCTTATGCTCGACAGGATGTCACAGTATGGAAGCACGTACACTGAGAAATAGAGAGTGCGACAAGGCTGATATCTTTTCTTCCTACTCTTTTTGCCCTCTACATAGCGACAAATCTATGTAGAGGGCAAAGAGAGTGCGAAAGTAACATATATACGACTGACGGAGCCCAAATTGACCATTCTGTCTACGCCAGGTTAAAAGAGCAATAAATTCGTGCCACTGAAAACAACTCACGAATTTTCTTAAGACGGGTCATAATGACGAGTATCATACACAAGTATCATGCACATGATACTAGTATATGATACTACCTCCATAATGCATAGTATCGTATAGGAGTATCATAATAACATTTTATTTATTATTTTGTAGAATCTCAATGCAAATGGGTGTACAAGATTTATTTGTCATTAATTTTTTTAGTTTTATGTGTGATGATACAGTATCTAACTATGATACTCTAATCTTCTCTCTTTTTCTTAATTACATGCCACATCAAGTTTTTTGTGGGGCCAACTTGCATGATACTAGCTAAGATACTAGCAAGCATGCATAATGGTAGCTGAGATAGTCTAGAGAAGACAATTTTTTTATTGGAGATATTATTAACTTTTAATATTTGCATACATATGCAATATTGCGAGGGATTAAGGTTTACTAAAACATTCCCTAAAAAAAGTTAACGTAAAACATGTGACCATGAGATGACATCACATAGAGAATTATCTTATCTTTCTCACTAAGAAATCTCTTTCCTAAGATAATCCCCCTCCTCCTGTAATGTACATAATTTTCCTATGTTTCTCACTAATTAAGAGATCATTTCAGCAAAGAGAACGAATTTTTTTTCCTGGTTTTCTGTCTTCCAAGTCAGCAAACATCAAGGAACCATTGCTAATTAAGATAACACCATTTTTCTCGCGCTAGGAGCATATAAACTCCAAGAAATTACCGCGAAACCAACTGGCCGATTACATGATACACAACACACCACGTACAATACAGTACATATAAGGGATGAGCAACCCGATCGTGATGGAGGACTACTGCAGCAGAAGTCTCAGTAGGTATCCAAAATTGTACCTTAATTAGAACCCTAGCCGCCGCCAGGAGCTTGGCGGCTAGGGAGAGGACCTTCTACCCCCGATCTCCACCGGCCACGGCGTTGGTCCCCTCTCTCTCCGATTGCCGCTCCGGCGGCAGGAGGGAGGGGGGACCTCGTTACTCCGTTCTGTAGTTAGGGTTTGGTTTTGTAGGTTGTGGAGCGTCGTTGGGGTGGTGGGAGCGGCGCTTCGACGAATAAATCCGTCTCAACTCCACTCCCACACCGGCGGCGTCCTTCAAGACGGCGTCTTGGAGTTGATGGCATCGTGTGTTCGCCGATCTTTCAGATCGGCGGCGTTAGGGTTCATCTTTTTTGAAAAGGAAAACCCAGCCTCTGCATCCAGGGGATGCACACAGCTTTCTTTATTAAAATAAATATCTCAGGTTACCAACCAATATGGATTATTACAAATCAACGAAGCTGCCTACTGGCTACAAAGTTTAGCCAGCATGTAAAAATAACTCAGGAGTCTACACATATTGTATCCTCCTAGCGTGCAGCCACCCAGCCTGGCGTTAGGGTTCATGGATGGTATCGGCGAGGCGGTGGCGGCGATCCCATCGGGTGTGTCTCTCCTTCTGTTCTGTCCCCGTTGCGGCGGCGTTATCTCCGGCGTCATAGTGGAGCAGAGAGGATTTGTCATCCGGGAGTACGCGCAGACGGCTGCCTGCGCAGTTAATAGCTGGAAGATGCTGCATCTTATGCTGGGTTTGTGGATGGAAGATAGCAGTTCTGGTTTCTTACTTCGACGTTGTAGTCGTGCAGGGATGTCAGTTCTGGAGTTCGATGGCGTGTCCGGGGACACGTTGCCCCGGTCTGATTCGTTCAACGACAATGGTTTTGCTTCTGGCAAACTATTTTGGAGGTCCGTAAAGCTGCAGATCAGCGATGGAGCCACGTCGAGCTCGGATGAAGAGGTGATTTGTCTTCTCTCTCTTGGTGGTCACTTTGGTGGTGTCGAAGGAGATGGACATGCGCTGGTCTTTTACATAGGATTATACTATTCTTTCAGCACTGTAATGTCGGTGTTTACGTGTCTTGTAACCGGATTTTTATCTTATGAATAAGAACGTATTACCTTGCAGAAAAAAAAAACCCGATCGTGATGGATGACGACTGATACCGGCAAGACACTCACCGGCCCGCAATAGTACGAGAAACTCCGAATATCTGTATGAACTAAAACGGCGGAAACACCAGCCAGATGAGACATTTGCAGGAAAAGATACAAGGGTCCTTTCGCGCACGGTCGATCACACTCCCACCCCTACGCTACTTCCATGGCAAAACACGAATCCTATAGCTTCAGCGGGCACGTACGTACATTACTCACCACCATGATGTACAACCATCCGTTTGACGTCTCCTTGGAGCTGAACATCCCATGCTGTCCCAGAACACACTACCCTGCCTCCTCCTTTCCATTCTCCAAAAGCAAAATAAGGATTTCCAGCCTCCCTCTTCCCTTGTGTGAAGTCTGAACCCAACAGGCATATGCATGCATGTGACGATCGATGGAAGCAATTCAAGATGTGACCGAGCGAGCGACAGCGCAAAATATACGTGCACGTCCTCTCCTCCCCCTCGTCTCGACCAGTAGGATGCGTGCTCCATCTATCCATGACCAGTCACCGCCTCGATCTGCCTGTCGATCGATCTCGATCTTGCTCTTGTCTCTTGCACGCCTACGACAACAACATGCATAAAGCTGCAATAATGCAAGCAAAACCTAGCTAGCTTAGACAGGGCAGCTAAGCTAGCTAGGTTAACTGACTGATTGGTTGGTGTATCTCGGACACTGTTGGTCCCTCACTGCGCTAGGTAGGTCTCGTGTGAGGGAGGGACACCGAGCTACCGTCTGTTTGTCGGCTACCCATGTTCTACAGTTCACCGATAAGAAGACGATCAAGTGTGCAAGGGAGACCACTAGATCGGGATGCAGACGTGGTTTGTCCAAGCACGCATCACCTAGCTAACCGTGATTGGAGAACCAAGAAAGGTACGTTAATGGGGTCGTATGCAGATACTACCTAGCTTGCTCAATGATGCTAGTATGATTTGTGGGCGGCGTGCATGGTTGGTCGGCGAATGATGATCCACTCTCCGCTAGCCGTCGTTTTCCCCGGCCGGTCATACAACCACGATCTGTCGAGCCGGCCGGAAGAAGATTGGGTTCATCAGAAGCCAGGAGCCAGCGTGGATTGTTCCTTGGTTGGTGCGCATCTTCAAGCGTACTGCCCAGAGGTCCTATATATTCCAAGGTGATTGCCGTACAGCAACGGACAACACAAAAGGCGGCCGTCTCTGATGTCATATCTCACCTCTCGTATCTATGCGGACTGGAGGAACGCATATCATCATCCACAGTCCACTGGCCACGTATGTACGGTACGGTGATTCACCCTTGACTAGCCACAGATTGTCTGATTGGACGTCCGGCACTTTCTTCCACGGAAAGTCTCTAGCCCCACAACCGCAATCTTTTGGAGCAAAAAAGATAAAATGAATTCTTCAACGCACACGCGTATATACGTTACTCCGGACAAACCGACCAACCGGGAGATATGGTCCAGCCATTGCTTGCTTCCATCGCCAATGGGCCCGAGGGAAGATCTACTTCTTTTATGGAAGCTACATCCATGATTTGGTCGACACTGGTGGCTCTCGGTAAAATAAAACTAAAAGTAACTCCTGTTTTTTTTGTGAAACGCACGCAAACGCTCATAAACAGGCGCATACACACACATCTATGAACGCACGACCGCACATCCCACCTCTATGAGCATCTTCGAGGGACTGGTCCGACGGACCGAGTCTTAAATTACGAAGTCATCATAGGTGTCCCGGCCCTAACAGAACAGCGATGACTGACTGAATTGTCACGGACTTGTATATCTACAACTGAACTGTGCTACGTATCAGTAAATCAAGTCAAGTGTGCTCCTTCTCCATCGAATCCCTGTTTTACTAACGTTTAAATTCTCGCTAAATCAATCAATCAACGCAGGAGGACCAAGAAATTATAGGATTAACTCACTTAGTAGAAGCAAATAATTAGGCAAAAAGAATCATCTCGGTATGTCAGCCCGTGAAATACATTGTAGTACTACTTGTAACAGAACATATATAAGGCTGGTCACAATGGGGAGGAACATCTGCTAGTAACCTACACACTTTTCTAGATTATGTTACTATCTCCACAACTAGCCAGGTGGCCCTCGCAAATGCGAGGGCATTGATCATTGAAAGCACTCGAGAAATAAATTTACGGCTTTACTAATAAATATTGAATTCTAATAATACTATTCTACAACCACAAAAAATAACAGAGGATATGTGATCAAATTTGCAGGGTCAAGAAAGACGGCCCACATATTGGTAAGCCTTATTATATGTAGAATTTTTTAGCCCCGCTAATAACTATATATGTTGATTTTTTTTCTTAGATAGACGTTTTGGATGATAATAAGTTAAGCCGATAGCAAAAAGAAAAGAATTGATACTGTTCCTGGCTAGATGAATGCATTCAACTGAATTGACAACAATAATTAGGTTAACCACATGACCATGTTCGTGGAAAAAACTCACATCTGCAAGTGCTCCTATACATGCATGGCCCATGCCCCTTTATTACACTAAATCACTGCGATGTGGCCTAATTTTTCTGTCGTGGTGATCTACCCTTTGTCTGCCATGATTTGAACATGGCTAGCCCACCTTATGTAAAGCATGGCCGGCTAATCTATTACGGTCATGTCAATGTCAATTGACAACAAATGTTCTTAACAGATTAAAATAGTGTCTAAAAAACAAACATAAATCCACGTCATCAAATGAGAGTGTACTTGGTTGAGAATTAGGGAGTGTACATATATTACATCCGTAGTTCGCCGGAAGATGTGCTGAAAAATCTATTAGACATGACATTTGGGTAACAATCCTACAACCGGTCTTGAGGCCGTGAAAGGTTACCCATTTAGCGCTCCTCTATACATGCATGGCCCACGCCCTTTGATTAAACTAAATCACTGTGGTGTGGCCGCCATTTTTCTATTATGCTGATCTACTCTTTGTTTGTCGTGTTTCTGGACATGGCTAGCCCGCCTTGTATAAAGAAGGACCGCGTAATCTATTACGGTCGTGGCAATGTCAATTGACGTTAAATTTTCTTGAAAGAATGAAATATTGTCTAAAATACAAACATAAATCCACGTCATCAAAAGATGAGTATACTTAGTTGAGGATTAGGTAGTGTACAAATATCACACCCGAACTTCGCTGGAAGATGTGCTGAGAAATCTAATACACATGACAATTGCGTAACTATACTACCGCCGGTCCGGTTTAAAGCCATGAAAGGTTAGATGACGCGAGGCAGAGACAAAAGCAGATATTGCAATTGCCATTAATATAAGTCTAAATACGGGAAGAAATTATATCTGACATAAGCAAAAAATATAAAAATAACCATGGTAACAGCGCTTTCGATATTGAAAAAATATCTTTTTAAGTTCAAACAATTCCAATATTATCATTCTGGCAAATATTGGCAAGTATTCGATCCGAAAAAAATGGCCAAAAAATAACTTTCGCTACACCCTAGGGCAATGATTTGTCTAAAAAGCTCAATATATATATGCTATTTTGTCATTTTTACACATATGTAAATAAGAATCATTTCTTGCCCATTTTTTACGGAAGTATAATACTTGATCATCTTTAAACGTAAAATCGATTCTTAATTTCGCAACGATTTTTGTTTTTTTCTCCTATGCTGGGGCCGATGCACCTATGTGTCGGAGCATGCAGAAACCTGGCCGCCGGGCAATGGCATGATAAGGCCACATGGGAACCCCGTAAAGTGGAGAGCCGAGGCGTGATTGAGAGGTACTCCCTCCGTTCCATATTAGATGACTTTGGAATGGATGTATCTACCACTAAAATATGTCTAGATACATCCAATTCAAAGTCATCTAATATGGAACGGAGAGAGTAGATGGCCTGATCAGATGATGCATCCTCGGGAACGGCTTCGCTAGAATCTGGCATCTGGGCAAAGATGTTAGGCCATCAGTCGTCCGACGTCTTCCTTGCAACAAACCTTGATCAAATTAAGTACCGTGGGTGTGGATGGATCTCATTTAATTAGAATTGAGCTGGAATTCATAATATAATTGTTAAACTTGGTAGAGCAAACAAACTTGAGAATCTTACTCGTGCAGTTGCATGAACACCAAGCGCCACCGGGATGTACAGTCGACTATACAACGTACAGCATGTCGGCCGGCCGGCCGGCCGGCGCTTGCTCACTACAGGAAAAAGGCCAGACGCCGACGGCAAAAGGTATGCCGACGGCTTTTAGTCGGGGCCGTCGGCATACAAGGTGGTATGCCGACGGCAAAAATAAAACCGTCGGCGTAGATTTGGCCGTCGGCATATAGCATATATGCCTACGGCCTTTATAACCAGCCGTCGGCATACCTATAGCCGTCGGCATATCTAATCTAAGCCTACGGCTTTTTCTTGCGGCCGTAGGCATACCTTTGGCCGTCGGCATACCTGGCTCGCAGCATTGCCAGGTCGGACCCACCAGATGCTATGCCTACGGGTTTTTATCTTGGCCGTAGGCATACCTTTGGCCGTCGGCATAACTAGCTCGCAGCATTGCTAGGGCGGGCCCAGCTGATGCTATGCCTACGGCTTTTTATCTTGGCCGTCGCATACCTTTAGCCGTCGGCTTACCTACCTGCTAGCCAGATCGGATTGGTCCCAGCAAAAGGTATGCCGACGGCCCCGATAAAAGGCCGTCGCATAGATATTTTTCTCCTCTTTCTAAATGTTTTGGGTGGCACGCCATGTGTTCACCAGTGTTACTAGGGTTTCACATTGCTACCCCTTTTGGGCTCCGGTCAAACCTGTAGACGATAAGTTTGACTAGCCTCAGCTGGGCCAGGGTTTCGTCGCAGAGTGCCTCCGGAGCGTCGGGTGGCACCATAAGTTATTGGGTGTCATACCATGTGTGAACTAGTGTTACTAGGGTTGTAGAGGCCAAATATACCCTCACTCTCCATGTTGGGGCTTCCCCGGCATCGACTTCTCTCTTCGATAGTTTATGTGCTACGAGCCTGAAACTCCCGAAAACGGACTGTCGCGGTGGAATCTTCTGTAGAGGTGGGCCTACTATTGTTTTGGGGCTTCCTATGGTCCACCCTAACACAATGAAACAATTAGTTCCACATTGCTACCCACTTTCGGGCTCCGGTCAAACCTATAGACAATAAGTTTGACTAGGCCTCATCTAGGCCAGGGTTTGGTCGCAGAGTGGCTCCGGAGCGGCGGGGTGGCACCATAAGGTATTGGGTGTCACACCATGTGTGAACTAGTGTTACTAGGGTTGTAGAGGCCAAATATACCCTCACTCTCCATGTTGGGGCTTCCCCGGCATCGACTTCTCTCTTCGATAGTTAATGTGCTACGAGCCTGAAACTCCCGAAAACGGACTGTCGCGGTGGAATCTTCTGTAGAGGTGGTCCCTACCATTGTTTTGGGACTTCCTATGGTCCACCCTATCACAATGAAGCAATTAGTTCCACATTGCTACCCACTTTCGGGCTCCGGTCAAACCTGTAGACGATAAGTTTGACTAGGCCTCAACTGGGCCAGGGTTTCATCGCACAGTGGCTCCGGAGCGTCGGGGTGGCACCATAAGGTATTGGGTGTCATACCATGTGTGAAGTAGTGTTACTAGGGTTGTAGAGGCCAAATATACCCTCACTCTCCATGTTGGGGCTTCACCGGTATCGACTTCTCTCTTCGATAGTTTATGTGCTACGAGCCTGAAACTCCCGAAAACGGACTGTCGCGGTGGAATCTTCTGTAGAGGTGGTCCCTACCATTGTTTTGACACTTCCTACGGTGCACCCTAACACAATGAAGCAATTAGTTTCACATTGCTACCCCCTTTCAGGCTCCGGTCAAACCCGTAGACGATAAGTTTGACTACGCCTCACCTGGGCCAGGGTTTCGTCGCACAGTGGCTTCGGAGCGTCGGGGTGGCACCATAAGGTATTGGGTATCATACCATGTGTGAACTACTGTTACTAGGATTGTAGAGGCCAAATATACCCTCACTCTCTGAGTTGGGGCTTCCCCGGCATCGACTTCTCTCTCTGAAAGTTTATGTGCTACGAGGCTGAAACTCCCGGAAACGGACTGTCGGGGTGGAATCTTCTTTAGAGGTGGGCCCTACCATCGTTTTGGGACTTCCTATGGTCCAACCTAACACAATTAAGCAATTAGTTCCACATTGCTACCCCCTTTCGGGCTCCGTTCAAACCTGTAGACGATAAGTTTGACTAGGCCTCAGCTGGGCCAGGGTTTCGTCGCAGAGTGGCTCCGGAGCGTCGGGGTGGCACCGTAAGGTATTGGGTGTCATGCCATGTGTGAACTAGTGTTACTAGGTTGTAGAGGCCAAATATACCCTCACTCTCCATGTTGGGCTTCCCCGGTATCGACTTCTCTCTTCGATAGTTAATGTGCTACGAGCCTGAAACTCCCGAAAACGGACTATCGCGGTGGAATCTTCTGTAGAGGTGGTCCCTACCAGTGTTTTGGGACTTCCTATGGTCCACCCTAACACAATGAAGCAATTAGTTCCACATTGCTACCCACTTTCGGGCTCCGGTTAAACCTGTAGACGATAAGTTTGACTAGGCCTCAGTTGGGCCAGGGTTTCGTCGCACAGTGGCTCCGGAGCGTCGGGTGGCACCATAAGGTATTGGGTGTCATACCATGTGTGAAATAGTGTTACTAGGGTTGTAGAGGCCAAATATACCCTCACTCTCATTTGGGGCTTCCCCGGCATGGACTTCTTTCTTCGATAGTTTATGTGCTACGAGCGTGAAACTCCCGAAAAGGACTGTCGCGGTGGAATATTCTGTAGAGGTGGGACCTACAATTGTTTTGAGACTTCCTAGGGTGCACCCTAACACAATGAAGCAATTAGTTCCACATTGGTACCCTTTCGGGTTCCGGTCAAACCTCACTACACCATGGACCAAATTTGGAGGCAAAGAACATAAGCATCCGGCGCAGGGAGCGGCGGCGCCCGAGCAGCCGCCTGTACAGAACGAGCTGGCGCCCGAGCAGGAAGCGGCGCAGGCTGCCCGGCGCTGGAGGAGGGAGCGGAGGCGGCAGCCAATATGGCCGGAGCAGCACGCCGGCTTGCACTCCTTCGAGACCGCACAGAAAGAGGGGGCATACCGCCAGGCCCTCGGCGTCCTCGAGCAGGCGGCAGAGGCGACGGAGGCTGCCGCCGTTCGGGCTTCTCTGGAGACGCGCCAGAGGGAAGAGGTGGAGCGTGAGGTGCGCCGGCAGCTGGCCGAGAACGCTGCATCGGCCGAGCAGCAAGCCATCATCGTGCAATACGAGGCCGACTGACGGCAGGTGGCGCTGCAGAGCGAGCGGCGCAACCGTCCGCCCTTCGAGCAGGCGCAGCTGCATCGACTGCGGGTGCAAGGCCGAGCGGAGCGGGCAGAGCGACGCTGGCTCGCCGCGGCGAGGGAGAGCGAAGCTGGTCCCTCCAACCATCTCGCCATGGCGAAGGGGGGCCGCGAGGAGGACGCCGATGAAGACGACGATGCCTAGTTTCAAATATAATTTTGTTTGGGCCGAAACTTGGGCTCGGGGAGCGACTGGGAAGTCTGCCCCCTAGGTTCCAGATTAGCGCCTTTTGGCGCCGCGGCGGCTCCAAAAGGGCGGCGTTTTGGGACTTTGGGGGGCGCAACGACTGGAGATGCCCTTACACAGGCAGGAAAACGGCCAGCACAAGTTTTTCCCGGCACAGGCAACTGCCAGCACATAGGGTGACCGAAATTTCTGGCGCGGTTGTCCAGTGTTGACGCGCGCGTGGAGTGAAAATTTTGCCAGACTTAGCGCGCGTGCCGCGGATATCCCAAAATCCCTAGAGCAAAAATTCCCCAATCGCAACCCGCGGCCGCACTTCTCCCTGCCGGTCTCTGGTTATCACCGTCGCCGCCCCACTCCACCTCACCTTCCTCTCCGCGCCGCCGCAGTACATCTCACCTCCCTCTCCCCGCCATCGCGCTTCCCCGTCTGAGCCCCTCTGTCGCCGCCCTGTGGTGACCGCGTCGCTGCCGCATCTAGCACCCTCTCCCTCACACCCCGCCCGCCACCTACCGTCTCTTGTCAGCCTTTTTCCTCCACATGGACAACCGCGCCACCTCTGAGCTTTTGGTAGAGGCAGCCGTGTTTGGGGCGGGAAGATGCGAGTGGATCTGTAGGCGGCGGACGTGTCGCCGGACGCATGCTCATACGCCCCTCGTCCGTGAAAGCGGGAGCCAAAGATCGGCCTCGCGGCTGGTCTTCTACTCCTGCTGCCGGGAGTCAGGCTGCTACTCCAGCGCACGGTCGCGCAGCGGCGTGAGCAAGCGGGCGCCTTCCAGGTCGACCCGGCGTGCTTGCTCAGGTCTCCACATCGCCTATTTGGTCTCTAATGGACTGCTCCAGCCGGCGCCTGGGCATCCAGACCGTCGCTGATAGTGTTGCTCAAGCCTGCCTCTCCTCCCCAGAGTACAAATATTTCTGCCCTTTGGCTCCTTACTGTGATTATCTGAATGGTGGGCTGATACACGATAGTCTTATAAATCTTATCCCTTGTTTTATTTACAGACTTGCAAGACCTAGAATTGACGAAAATAGATATTCATTATCCTGGCACCTCTTTTAGTCTGTGCAAGGTAATGCTTTCACATCATTGCGCTTACAGCATACCTTTTTCGCTTTCTTATTTTGGAATACCTGATATATGTTCACTATTTTCTTCTCTATATGTGCTTGAATATTGTGGCGTGTCAGTTGGCTCGCCCGATCTTATTTTGGAATACCTGATACATGTTCATTATTTTCTTCTCTATATGTGCTTGAATATTGTGGCGTGTCAGTGGGCTCGCCCAATCTTATTTTGGAATACCTGATATATGCTCATTATTTTCTTCTCTATATGTGCTTGAATATTGTGGCGTGTCAGTGGGCTCGTCCGATCTTATGTTGGAATACCTGATATATCATCATTATGTTCTTCTCTATATGTGCTTGAATATTGTGGTGTGTCAGTGGGCTCGTCCAATCTTATGTTGGAATACCTGATATATGCTCATTATTTTCTTCTCTATATGTGCTTGAATATTGTGGTGTGTCAGTAGGCTCGTCCGATCTTATGTTGGAATACCTCATATATGCTCATTATTTTCTTCTCTATATGTGCTTAAATATTGTGGTGTGTAAGTGGGCTTGTCCGATCTTATTTTGCACTATCGACCGTAAAATGTTTTACTCAGCCGTGTTTTTTTTATGTACAGAAATATGTAGCCGAATGATGAAATATATAATTTAATTTTCTCTATGCTTTGGTGTGGCTTCAACCGTTCTGATACTTTGGCAGCATTGTACCTAATAAATGATATGCCGGTGATGTATTCACATGATGAAGCAGTACTTCCTCTCGGCTTTCCTATTAAGCATGTTGGTGAAGCAGGTTTAGATGTTGATTTATGACACAAATTGTTTTGCTGGATGAATGCAGTGCACACTTTTTGCATTCTGTTCCATTGCCTTCTCTCTGGAGTAAATTGTGTTTATGTCACATAGGCAGCTGGTTATGCTTAATACCATACATAACCGAACCTACCTTTCCCTGATCTGACGTGCATATCTAGTTCTTTACAGTAATCAACAAATACTCCTATATTTTGCTAGAGACGTAACTGAGATCTGCGGCCCATTTAATTAATTTGTGCTTAAATCACTTCTCAGGTTTTACTTGGGCTCAAGAAACGTCATGGTATTGATCCTCCCACTTTGGAGGGCTCTAATGTGTTAGATCTAAAAAAGTTTATTACTTATTAGGACATGCTATCAAACATCTGTTGCATGATTAATGGACTCCTGACAGTCATATAATCTATTTGTAATGATAGGATACACTATCAAATGTGCATTGACTCGAATTGTTCTTGATCTGCCAGTGCATCTACTTCAAAGGGATAATTTGAAATTATTCTAGATGCTTGAACTTTAGTTCTTGTAGGCTGTTGATGATTTGCGTAGGCATTGCAAACATGGAGGATTTTATTTGTCATTAACTTAAGTATCGATTGCACATAATCACTGCAGGCCCCAAGTGGTTTCATGGGAGGATTGAAACAATGGTTATGGAGAACACAGTGGGACTGAATATAGATCTGCTCGCTGCACAGAAGGGTACAAAGTCGTCAAGTAAGATCATCATCGAGGCTGTTATCCTCTTTCGTTTGTGGGTGAATAATTTTTTTTTCTGTAGTTCCAGTTTTGGCACTAAAATAACTGTTACTAAAAATTACAGGAAGTATCTTGAGCAATCAGGAGGGATAACTCTATTTGTTTGGCCACGTACCCGGTCCCTGGGACTCCGGTTAGTCGACTATATCTCTTCACATCTTACTCCTATCTTTCTCCAATTGGTTACTTACTATATCTCTTACTCCAACTTGTAGGGAACCTCGGCATCCAATGCCTTCAGTTGTGGTGGTTCCAACTATGTTCATGGTACCGGCTCGGGGAACCAAGATACCCCGTTGCGTCAAGGCTATGGTGGCTCTACACCGACCTCATCCCGTCAACTAGGTGGCAACCAGGTTAGTTTGTTCAACTCATGCATCAAAAGTTGGTATAGAAACTTTCTATTGCAAAAACATAGTATTTGACCGTTGCTAAATTTCTTTTTCTCCTTGTTATAGTCTTGATGATGATGCATGCTAGCGGAGGTGTACTTGGTGTCGTCACGAAGCACTTGGTGTCGTCGGGGTTCTAGCTAGGGTTGTCAAGAACATGTCCTTGGAACATGTCGTTTTGTGACATGCAACTTGTCTAAACAATGTCTATTGTGTTTGAAACTTGTGACTTTGTCCAATGTCTTTGAAACTTGTTACTTTCTCATATTAGTGGACTATATGTTTGCACAGTCTAATATTATTATTGTGTTGAGAATGTTCGAATATAACTGGCATTATTCATGTTTCTAAATACAAAAATGGAAGCAAAAACAATCTGGGAAAAAAATTCCTGTCAATATCTATGCCTACGGCAATTGCCGTCGGCATACCTCCCCAGATGCGCCAGGTGAGGACACATGTCCCAGGATAGAGGCTATGCCTACGGCAATTGCCGTAGTCATAGTAATTTTGGCCGTCGGCGTATGAAATAATGTAGGCCGACGGCAAAAGCCGTAGGCATAGCTCTGTTTTGCTGTCGGCATATCAGGTCGTGTGAGCTAGCAGAAGCCGCCACGTGGTTATTTTTGCCGTCGGCATAGCTCATTCCCACGAGTACTATGAGACCGCCACGTGTCCACTGGGGCCGTAGGCATAGCTTAAAATGCCGTCGGCATAGCTCTAGCCGCGAGCGACACGGGTGTGCCACGTGGCACACTTTGGCCGTCGGCATAGCTCCTTTTGGCCGTCGGCATAGAGCTATGCCGACGGCTTTTCTATGCCGACGGTTTTTTGGAGCTATGCCTATGAAGAAGTTGCCGACGACGTTTTGCCGTAGGCATACAGTTTTGCCGTAGGCATAGCTATATGCCGACGGCTTTTAGGGCTACGCCGACGGTACCTGGCCGTCGGCATATAGACTGTTTCCTGTAGTGGCTCCAAACCGGTAATCGTGAGGAAGGATGCCACAATTAGATGATCATTGAAACAGGATAGTATACTTAGCGGATTATACTTAGGAGAGTACATATATAGTTTGTCGCTTCCGCCTTGGGATATGCTCGTCAGGCATTTGCCCCGGAGAAAATATTCACGTATGCAGATCTGTTTGTGGCGGCAGAGGAGTACTACATCGTCACGGCATATTCACAGAACCTAATGATTATTTAATTATGGATATATTTTATTTGGTGGTGAGGGAACTGGACTATGGACACATATAAAGAACGTGTCAACCACGTACCGTTACGTAATTGATACCCATTCATTAAATCATATCCACTCAAATAAAATCGAAAGGTCTAAATTAATTTAGATGATGTGGCTTAACGTGGTGTCTCTATTAGGCATCCGTATATTGCTTTTAGTATATACTAGTAAACATGTCCGTGCGTTGCAACGGGATAACAATAATTTTAAATTTTGGATGAAAAACTTTGTCACAACCCGCATTTTACACTAAGACCATCACCCATGGAAACCTAAGCTCAGATCATGTATTTTCCACTTTCTTCTCCAATACATTCCAATACATCATAAGTGGGCAGTTTAGTCCAACAAAAATGTGTCATCTGGAGAAATCCTTAAAATGTTTACATCTTCGTTTTGCACCGACAGTTCGACGATTCTCCAATTCTCATTCTCCAAATTACATCAATATGTATTACTAATTGATTTCACGTAACTACCAAATTAACCAACACAAATATCAACATACATGATTCATGTTATGGATTAAAACTACTTATTTTTTAATTTGAAAAATATTTCATTTGATCTTCTATTATTTAAAATATTTTATTTTTATTTGCACTACTCTTTTATAATCAGTGTTCTAATTAATCTAATATTTTGGACATTTTAATTTTAATATTACACAATCTTTTTAAGTAGGAAACGTATTATTAGAACAAAATCTGGTCAACGTCTAGTTTCAGCCCAGGGTAAATACCCGCGCACATTCTCACAACAAATTCAGCTTCCTTCTTATCCAGATCTGAAAAGGTAATTTCCTACTTAAGAAGAAAGTATTTTGTACAATATAATTTCTTAATGTTATCAGACTTGACCTTTTGAGTTGCAACTCCATCCATCATATATAGCTCAGTAGTGAAAACTGAGAGTAAAAACGAAATATGTAAGACTCAGACATAAGAAGCAGTTTACCATTTAAGTATTCCTTGGCATAACACGACACTGCCATCCATCCAAGAAATCAAGGAAGTGGGGTACAAAACATGTGTGCTTCACGAATCTTGACACGGCGTGGTCGCTGAGGTTGTCGGCAACCAATACAGCCTTACGGTCATTCTGTCTGCAAGGAACCTCGTTGCTGGACGGATTCTAAGGTATCGACCTCGGTGAGTCTCATGCAGCGGTGGTCATGAGGTTGTTGGGGTTGTCAGCGACCATTACAGCCCTACGGTCGTTCTGTCTGCAGGACATGGATTGAAAGTTATCGACCTCGGTGAGTCTCATGCAGCGGTGGTCATGTCCTGACGTGCCGGGGATGTAAAAGAGAATCGGCATGCGGAAACTATTCTTCTGTACGAGGTCGAACTCCACGATCATGTGCGCTTCTTTTTCATGGCCGTGTAAACTGGATTTCATGGAGAAGTAGGCGTCCCTCTTCATGATGGCTACGAGCTCTAACGGACCATCGCCGGAGGGCATTCTACCTCCCTCCATCGGCCGCCGCCATTGCTTCGGACGGTTGAGCGCCGTGTCCACCATCGCCAAAGCTCGTATGCGTTCTTGTTTTGTTGTCGTCCGCGGATATGTCATGTTTGGAGGTGGCGGCTAAGGCTCGCTGTTCATCATAGCTGAGATTCGCGTCGTAGGACGCATGCTACTATGGCCATGGCGATGAGCGATCCACTTGGTGGCCTGTGAAGTGACAGAAGATCGTCAAGAAGATGGACGCTGTTGATGCCGGTTTTGGCGACGAGAGGACCCGCAGTGCTATCAGCTGGACAGTCATCAAAGGTGGCAGCAGCCCCATGGATGTTTTTGCTACTTGGACATGATAAGGACTCTCGTCTAACACGTCTCGTCTTCGACAGTTTTGAGGAGAGGATCCATAGATTGATCTCGTCGACGGTTTTGACGAGAGAATATCCTCT
The DNA here is from genome assembly GCA_028641055.1 of Alopecurus myosuroides. NCBI lineage: Eukaryota > Viridiplantae > Streptophyta > Magnoliopsida > Poales > Poaceae > Alopecurus > Alopecurus myosuroides. The sequence continues at coordinate 765,525,863 of CM054057.1, forward strand.
TCTCAAGGATCGATCGTACTTATATCGGTCAACTCGAGAAAGGAAACACATGCAATTACGTATCCATATAGAATTAGAAACCGGTTGCAGCCCATATTTATTGGATGGGCTGGGCCAGGCCAAGGTGCATGACTTGTCCTTCTTATGAACGAGCCTATCGTGGCCGAGGCGGACAGAAAACATTGTTCGAGCACTGCACAACAACGATGCAACAAGGACACAACGCAGCCGCGGACGGACGACTTACCAAACGACGTACCAAAAAACGTACGAAATATTGGGGGTAAGAAACCTTACTGCTTTTATTATTAGGTATAGAATAGATAGATAGATGGGTGGTAACATGTATGTAGTGTCATACAACAATGCATTTATTAGGCTATAGACTCATTGTTTCTTGGAGTGTGTGATGTTTCGGTAACATAGCTAGTTACCACAAGCACCTTTCTCTTCATTAAATACATGCCACATAAGTAAAATTGTATTGGAGTGTGTGATATTACTGCTAAGTTCTTGCCCATTGTGACCAGCCTAAGACCGCCGGCGTGGGATGCGATAGATCAGTCATTGGCGGTGGCTAGCTCGTCCTCGGAGATTACGCTTATGGTGGAGTCGAACCGCCGGTAGGCGTCTGCAGAGCACCTGTAGCCCTGTGCCACGCCCCCGTCACTGAGCATGCCGTCGCTCTGGTCCAACTTGCCGGCGACGAGCCGCGCCGGGCTGGGGCAGGTCATGCACAAACATTGCTTGCAGGCGTCCGGGACGGCGGCGCAGCCAAAAACTGAATCCACATGGGAGAGCTCGAGGGTCTATTGGGATGACAGGAAAAAGACTAAATTACCCTTTGTCACTTACGGTCAGATTTAGCTGGTACTCCAGCGCCTGGTTTTGGAGTACCAGGTACTGTAAAATTCGCCTTTTTATGTGAACCCCAGTGTGTGCTTGGGGCCGTTTGAGGGTGCCGGTGAAGATGCTCACTGGTAGAAAATAGGCCTTCGGTACGCCCCCATTAGTCCCCAAAATAATCGGCCTGCGACCATAGGATTCTTTAGTCGCGGTTCGGGACGAGACCCGCGACCAATAGTCTGGGCCCAGCGCGCTCGGTCCACAGCTGTCGGAGGGGAGGGGCTTTAGTCCCGGTTGGCCAGACCAACCGGGGCTAATAGGTCATCGGTCTGGCCCCACGGCCTTTAGCCGCGGTTGTCCAGGTGAACCGGGACTAAAGGCCCATCCCTATATATAGAACTCAGCTCGCTGCACTTAGCCACATTTGTGTCACTTCTGCTCACAACATTCACAAGGGGTGGTGGGTATGCTTTTGGTTCCTACTATGCACACTAGGTGTTCGATGAAATGCCCGATAGCATGAAACACACATGATATTAAGTGTCCGAGCCGCACTTGAGCGTCTTCATTTATTTTACCTCCGCGGTCGCGGTTAGCAACTTGAACCTTTCATGATTTGTATTATTTCCAGCTAGCTAGTTAGTTTAACAGATGCATGATGGTTAATTATATACTTTATATAATAATAATGCAGATGAATCGGCAATGGATGTACGGTAACCGACTCTCCGGCGAGTTCACTACGGGTTTGAAAGATTTCCTCGTAGTGGCAAATGCGAACAAGCAGCGAGGTTTTATTATTTGTCCATGTGCTGAATGTAAGAATGAGAAGGGTCACTCCTCCTCAAGAGTCGTTCACATGCACCTGCTTCGGCACGGTTTCATGCCAAGCTATAATTGTTGGACCAAGCATGGAGAAAGAGGGGTTAGAATGGAAGAAGATGAAGAAGAGGATGATATCGATTTCAACTATCATGACCTTTTCGGTGATACTTTCATGGAGGATGATGCTGAAGGTGGGGAAGGGTTTGGTGAAGGTGAAGAAGAGGCACATGATGAGCCCGCTGATGATCTTGGTAGGACCATTGCTGATGCACGGAGACGCTGCGAAACTGACAAGGAGAGGGAGAATTTGGATCGCATGTTAGAGGATCACACGAAGTCACTGTACCCAGGATGCGACAATAGTCTGAAAAAGCTGGGCTGCACACTGGATTTGCTGAAATGGAAGGCAGGGGAAGGTGTAGCTGACTCATCATTTGAAAATTTGCTGAAAATGTTGAAGAATATGTTTCCGAAGAATAACGAGTTGCCCACCAGTACGTACGAAGCAAAGAAGGTTGTGTGCCCTCTAGGTTTAGAGATTCTGAAGATACATGCATGCATTAACGACTGCGTCCTCTACCGCGGTGCATACGAGGATTTGAATGAATGCCCTGTATGCACTGCATTGCGTTATAAGATCAGAGGCGATGACCCTGGTGACGATGTTGAGGGCGAGAAACCCAGGAAGAGGGTTCCCGCCAAGGTGATGTGGTATGCTCCTATAATACCTCGGTTGAAACGCCTGTTCAGGAACAAAGATCATGCCAAGTTGTTGCGATGGCACAAAGAGGACCGTAAGTCCGATGGGGAGTTGAGACCCCGCTGATGGAACGCAATGGAGAAAGATCGACAGAGAGTTCAAAGATTTTGCAGCTGGCGCAAGGAACATAAGATTTGGTCTAAGTACTGATGGCATGAATCCTTTTGGCGAGCAGAGCTCCAGCCATAGCACCTGGCCCGTGACTCTATGCATCTACAACCTTCCTCCTTGGTTGTGCATGAAGCGGAAGTTCATTATGATGCCAGTGCTCATCCAAGGTCCGAAGCAACCCGGCAACGACATCGATGTGTACCTAAGGCCATTAGTTGATGAACTTTTACAATTGTGGGGCAAACCTGGTGTACCTGTGTGGGATGAGCACAAAGAAGAGGAATTTAACCTACGAGCGTTGCTTTTTGTAACCATCAACGATTGGCCTGCTCTCAGTAACCTTTTTGGACAGTCAAATAAGGGATACAAAGCATGCACGCACTGCTTACATGAGACTGAAAGTGTATTTTTGGATAATTGTAGGAAGAACGTGTACCTGGGTCATCGTCGATTTCTTCCCCGAAATCATAACGTAAGAAAGAAAGGCAAGCATTTCAACGGCAAGGCAGATCACCGGCCGAAGCCTGCGGAACGTACTGGAGCTGAGATATTTGATATGGTCAAGGATTTGAAAGTCATCTTTGGAAAGGGTCTTGGCGGACAATCAGTTCCGCAGGGAGTTGACGGGCACGTACCCATGTGGAAAAAGAAATCGATATTTTGGGAGCTACAGTATTGGAAAGTCCTAGATGTCCGCTCTGCAATCGACGTGATGCATGTTACGAAGAATGTTTCGTGAACCTGCTAAGCTTTTTGGGCGTGTATGGGAAGACAAATGACACAAAGGAAGCACGGCAGGATCAGCAACTTTTGAAAGACCCAGATGACCGGCATCCGGAATGGTTTCAAGGTCGTGCCAGCTACGCTTTTACGAAAGAAGAGAAGGTCATTTTTTTTGAATGCCTGAGCAGTATAAAGGTCTCGTCTGGCTTCTCGTCGAATATAAAGGGAATAATAAACATTGCGGACAAAAAGTTCCAAAACCTGAAGTCTCACGACTGCCACGTGATTATGACGCAATTGCTTCCGATTGCTTTGAGGGGCCTCCTACAGGAAAATGTTCGAGTAGCCATTGTGAAGCTATGTGCATTCCTCAATGCAATCTCTCAGAAGGTAATCAGTCCAGAAGATCTACCACGGTTACAAAACGATGTGGTCCAATGTCTTGTCAGTTTTGAGTTGCTGTTTCCACCATCCTTCTTCAATATTATGACGCACCTCCTGGTCCACCTAGTCGAAGAGATTTCCATTCTCGGTCCTGTATTTCTACACAATATGTTCCCCTTCGAGAGGTTTATGGGAGTATTAAAGAAATATGTTCGTAACCGTGCTAGGCCAGAAGGAAGCATCGTAAAGGGCTATGGAAATGAGGAGGTAATTGAGTTCTGTATTGACTATGTTCCTGACCTTAAGCCGATTGGTATTCCTCAATCGCGGCACGAGGGGAGACTAAGTGGAAAAGACACGATCGGAAGGAAATCAACGATATGTATGGACGGTCATTCTATGACTGAAGCACACTACACAGTTCTGCAAAATTCGAGCTTGGTGGCTCCGTATTTCGAGCAACACAAGAATATTTTACGCTCGAACAACCCGGGGAAGACTGAATCATGGATTAGAAAGGCCCACATGGAGACTTTCGGCAGTTGGTTGCGAAAACATTTAATGAATGACAATGATGTTGGAGATCAGCTGTACATGTTGGCCAAGACACCATCTTCGACTATAACGACTTTCCAAGGGTACGAGATTAATGGGAATACATTTTACACGATCTCCCAATAAAAAGAGCACCAACCAAAACAGTGGTGTCCGCTTTGATGCAGCAACCGAGATTGGGAAAAAGGTCACATATTATGGTTACATAAAGGAGATATGGGAACTTGACTATGGACCCTATTTTAAGGTCCCTTTGTTCCGGTGCAAATGGTTCAAGCTAACAGGAGGTGGGGTAAAGGTGGACGAGCAATACGGAATGACAATGGTGGATTTCGACAATCTTGGTTACCTTGACGAACCATTCGTCCTAGCCAAAGATGTCGCTCAGGTTTTCTATTTGAAAGACATGAGTAGCAAACGAGGAAACGGAAAGATAAGAAAATGATCAGTGCATCATGCGATGATCCAAAGCGTCACATTGTTCTTTAAGGGAAAAGAAACATCGTGGGAGTGGAGGACAAGACAGACATGTCAGAAGATTATAATATGTTTGGTAAAATTCCGCCCTTCAAAGTGAACTCTGACCCAAGCATTAAGTTAAATGATGAGGATGCTCCATGGATACGTCCAAATCGTAAGAAAGCGGGGACACAAGGGAAGAATTGATGTGTAATAATTTATTGTACCAAACTTTGTTGAATGGATCATGTTTAATGGATCATTTTGAATTATATTATCTCTAATTAATTTATTGTACCAAACTTTTACTAAAAACAGAAAACAGACGCGCTAGCGCGCCGCAGTGTCGCCGGAATGCAAATTCTTTTATTGAGCTAGGGTTTTGACCCATCGGTGAAGAAACATCTCATTCAACGGCTCACAACAGCTGGAAAGAAACACACCCCGGATCCAACGAATCACAAGCGGTTGAAAGAAACACACGATCCGTGTGATTCTATCTGATTGGTCGAAACGAAACCCTAATTCCCATGTAGTCCCGGTTGGTGACACCAACCGGGACTAAAGGGATGATCCGTTTCCCAATGAACCCTAACCATTTAGTCCCGGTTGGGACACCAACCGGGACTAAAAGGATGTTTTCTTCTCAGTATATATATGTATGCATTGCCACACCATTGGCATAAACACATACAAACTCACCACTCTCTCATGGCTTCTACCGTACCCACTCTAACATTCATCCAGGCGGAGGCACTTTCCGCCTCGAACTACCCCTGCCCGCCCGGCTACAGTGTTCCCGCCGGTTGGATGCTGAGCGCCGGAGGAGTGCCGGTCCCTCCTCTTCCTCAAGGTGTGGCACGTCGGGCGGCCATCACGAACCATTACTACCACGAGCTCACGCCGGAGCAGCGGAGAGATCCCAGTTGGCATCCCGATAACCAACATACTTGGGATGCCTTCTTCATCAATCGACGTGAGAGGGCGCTCGCCAGGTATGAGGAGGACGGCCTGCCTCCTGGGAATTTTCACGAGGCCGGTCGTCGGCTATGGTGGTCCGGCCGGACTCTACAGAGCGTCATGGACTACATCAGGGCCGGCGATATCCCCCGCCTGCGCTACCTCAGGCCCAGTCCTGGGCTCTGAATTTTCATGTGTAGGCCTAGGCAGGAGTATGACTAGCAGCAGATATCAGATCATGCATGCATCTATGCTCTCCGTTTAGGTTTAGATCCACTCTTGCCATTATGTACTGCCTTTTTTATCTATGGGAATTTTTAAGATTGGAAAAAGAATTAGTTTTATTTTTCTGAATTTTCTGATATATTATTTGTATTTTTAAGATTGGAAAACGAATTAGTTTTATTTTTCTGAATTTTCTGATATATTATTTGTATTTTTAAGATTGCATGCATCTATTATTTGTATCCGGTGCAAATGGTTCAAGCTAACAGGAGGTGGGGTAAAGGTGGACGAGCAATACGGAATGACAATGGTGGATTTCGACAATCTTCGTTATCTTGGTTACTTTGTGAGATAAAATATCTGATTTCATAACTTTTATTAAAAACAGAAAACATACGAACATACGAACCTTGCGGAATACAAATTCTTTTATTGAAAAGAGAGAACATACGAACACTACTCCTCGTCGTCGTCGTCGGGTAACTCGTCGGTGACCTCCTCCGGGTCATCGACGTCGGCGAACTCGTCGGTGACCTCCTCGTCGTCGTCGGAGGTGCATGATGGTATGTCCGAGATAGGCCCCCACCTCGGATTGTCGGAGGCCCAGACTTCGCCGGCGCGGTCGGCCCGACGAAGTTCTTGCAGCGCCCTCGTCCTCGCCTCCCGAGCGGCATCTAACGCGAGGTGGCGTTCGAGGCGGCGCTCCGCCCGCTCAGCCGCGCGGGTCTGCCAGAGCTCCTCGTCGGCGCTCTCCTCCCCCGGGTTGTTCTGGTAATACTCGCGGACGACGCGTTCTTCCCTGGCGTCGACTAGGCCCTGAAACGCGCGGTGACGGAGGTGGAGGTGCTCGGCGGTAGTGACGATCTGCGGCTTCGGCGCCCTTGCCTCCGCTTCCCAGACGGTGTGGCAGTCGTTGAAGTTCATCAGCGAACGCGGGCGGTTGAGGCGCCAGGCCGCCGCGTCCCAGGCGCGGGCGGCCTCCGCCGCCGTCGCAAAGGAGCCGAGGGGGATGCGGTCGTCCCCCCAGCGGATATGTGCGCTGAACATTCCGTTCTGCCGTGCTCGGACGCCGCGAAAGCCGGTGGTGCTGTTCCTCCTCGGAGGCATGGTGGAAGCGCGACGGTGCGTGGACAGGAGAAGACGCGCTCGAGGCGCGACAGTTTATACCGCGCCCTCCTGGCCACGCGTCACAACTCCCGCGCCACGCGTCGCGACTCCCGTGCCACGCGCCACCCTAACAGAACCAAGCAAATAGTTGCACATTACTAACCGAGCCCAAAGTGAACACTGACCCATAGCATGGATGGATGTGTTAAAGGGGGAGGGGGGTGTAGAACAAAACAATCGGTATCACCATCATACAGCCCTACCGTGGCTACTCGGTGCAATATGCATACCAAATGCACGGTAGGACGTATGATGGCGAATCCGGATGTTTTGTACTTGCTCGATAAACTGAATATATGATGTATCAAACCTTAAAGGGGGATGTAGAATAAAACAATCGGTATCGCCATCATACAGCCCCACCGTGGCTACTGGGTGCAATATGCATACCAAATGCACGGCAGGACGTATGATGGCGAATCCGGATGTTTTGTATTTGCTCGATGAACTGACCGGTGTATGAAGGTGGGCTATATATAGGGTCCTCTGGCTCACAAAGTGTTGTGCTAGGGTTTTGATCCAACGGTTAAGAAACCACCTCATCCAACGGCTCACAACAGCTCGAAAGAAAAACACACCGTAGCCCTGATCGAACGGTTCACAACAGCTCGAAAGAAACACACCCGGATCCAACGACTCACACGCGCTTTAAAGAAACACACGATCCGTGTGATTCTATCTGATTGGTCCAAACGAAACCCTAACCCATTTAGTCCCGGTTGGTGTCCCCAACCGGCACTAAAGGGATGTTTTCTTCTCGCTATATATATGTATATATGCATTGCCATACCATTGGCATAAACACATACAAACTCACCACTCTCTCTCATGGCTTCTACCGTACCCACTCTAACATTCATCCAGGCGGAGGCACTTTCCGCCTCGAACTACCCCTGCCCGTGCGGCTACAACGTTCCCGCCGGTTGGATGCTGAGCGCCGGAGGAGTGCCGGTCCCTCCTCTTCCTGAAGGTGTGGCGCGTCGGGCGGCCAACACGAACCACTACTATCACGAGCTCACGCCGGAGCAGCGGAGGAATCCCAGTTGGCATCCCGATAACCAGCATACTTGGGATGCCTTCTTCATCAATCGGCGTGAGAGGGCGCTCGCCAGGTATGAGGAGGACGGCCTGCCTCCTGGGAACTTTCACGAGGCCGGTCGTCGGCTATGGTGGTCCGGCCGGACTCTACAGAGTGTCATGGACTACATCAGGGCCGGCGATATCCCCCGCCTACGCTACCCTCAGGCCCAGTCCTGGAGTCGTGATCCTCCGAGGTTGTGCAGAGCACCGTCAGACGATAGTGACGACGACGACGGCGGCGGCGACTACGACGACTACGAGTACATGTACTATAGGCCTAGGCAGGAGTATGACTAGCAGATATCAGATCATGCATCTATGCTCTCCGTTTAGGTTTAGATCCACTCTAGCCATTATGTACTGCCTTTTTTATCTATATATATATTCAAGATGTGTGTGAATCTTTATGATTAGTTTTATTTTTCTGATATATTATTTGTATTTTTAAGATTTTAAAAAGAATTAGTTTTATTTTTCTAAATTTTCTGATATATTATTTGTATTTTTAAGTATGGGAAAAGGAAAAGTATTTGAATAACCACCTTTAGTCGCGGTTCGTGTCACGAACCGGGACTAAAGGCTCGTTCTGCGCGGGAACGAAAACGCCGCGAAAAATTTCACCTTTAGTCCCGGTTCGTGACACCAACCGGGACTAAAGGCCCGCAGAGTACCCCCAGGGGACCTTTAGTCCCGGTTGGTGACACCAACCGGGACTAAAGGCTGGCCCTATATATGTGCGATGCCTTCCTGCCCCAAAATTTTCTAAGTCCCCAAACCCTCGTCTTCATTCGCGCCGGCGCCCAGTCGTCTTCTGCCCCGTCGCCGTCGCCCGCGCAGATCGCCGTCGCCGTCGCCATCGCCGTCGCCGCGCCGTCGCCCTCGTCGCGCCCTTCTCTCCACCGCCTCCACCCTGCTCCGCCCCCGCCCCGTCGCCGTCTCTCCGGCCGGTAGGTTCCCCGCGGGTCGTCGCCGTCGCCCTAGAACCAACGCCATCGAACTAGAACCAACGCCGTCGCCGTCCCTCGCGCTCGCTCCCGCGGCCAGATTCGCCGCCGACGAGACCACAGTGGCCGTGGCCTCGTCCATCGTCCCCTCCCCCGTGGCGAGCAGCACAGTGGCCTCGTCCCCATCTCCGTTGCATCCCCCGTGGCCGGAATCGTCGATCCGAGATCCTAATCTGCAACCGCCGGCCACGCCAGGGGTGACGTCATGATGACGTCACCTGTCCACTGTTCTAAATTACAGAATATAAATAACCTTCTAAATTAAATAACTTTTAATTTATAATTTAATTTTTTTTGGAAAAATATGCAAAATGTTCAGAAAAATGTAAGCTATCTATTTATATCATTTTCATTCATGTTTGACAAAGTTCAAAATGAGACCATATTTTAATTGTATTAAATTCATTAAAATAATGAAAATAAGTTTTAATTCAATAATTCAGAATATTAAGTGTAATATACCAAAATGACCAGGAAAGCAAATGCAACCTAGCTATGGGGTTCTCCAAGTCATTTGAAAACTAATCTTGGACACACCTCTAAAGTATGGTTTTCCCCCTCCGGTGGTCATCGTTCTTCCATCCAAAACCCTACAAATCTGTTTTCCCTCCTTCTACGAAAATTATTTGCTAAGTCTCCTATACTTAATTAATTTTTACTACATGCATGTCTGCAGGAGTGACATATGGCGGACAATAGAGCCTTGCCGTTTACGGATCAGGAGGCTGAAGGTTTTATATACGGCATGATAGCCAACCTGATCCCTTATGTGCCGGGCCCAGAAGATGAGCAACAAGATGTAGTCTCTTCTTATCTGAACTTTGATAATCAAGAACGTGAAGGAACAGACATTGTCGACGAGCAAACAGGTGAAGAAACGGACATTGTCGATGATCAAGGAGATGAAGGAATGGACATTGATGACGGAGGTCAACCGTCGACAAACGACGATCTCCAATTGCAAAGAACAACCACCTCCGGCGAGGTATATATTTTAGCCCTCGGTCTTATTTTAGCCCTCGGTCCAATTGCAAAGACTAACGCGCGCGACTCTCTTTCTATTTTAGCCCTCGGTCGGATCTAGTATGACAAAGCGTGGCAAATCCAAGGCGATGAAAGATGGAGAAACATATACCATCGAATCAGTCAGTGAAATCGGCAAGCCCCTACAGCACACCACAAAGTTTATCAACCAATGCGGAGTCATTGTTAGAGACACCGTCCCGATCACCGTCCAGGAATGGAAGGAGCCAAAGAAAGCACGTATTGGTTTCACTTTTGTCGACAAGAGAACGAAAAAGATTATGTTTAGAAAGCTTATTGCACATTTCATTCTACCTCCGGAATACAACAAAAAAGATGAACTCGGTGAGGAGGTTCCGGGTGGACGTAAGAGGAGGAGGATAGTCAAAGAGTTCGCTCTTCAGAAGATGGCCGAAGCATTCCGGAACTTCAAGAAAAAATTGTTCCGTGAATATGTCAGCAAGGGCAAGACTCCGATTTTCACTGGACAATATGAGAAACTGAGAGACGATTGGACAGAATTTGTGAGGCAACATAAATCGGAGCATTTCAAGGAAATGTCGGCAAAAAATAAGGCTAATGCGGAAAAGAAACAGTACCATCATGTTATGGGGCCAGGAGGATACCGCGTTTCGGCGCCTAAGTGGCAGGCAATGGAGGACGGCCTAAGGGCAAGAGGAATCCGTCTAGGTACAGAGGGATGGGACGAAAGAGCCAAAATGTGGTGGTACGGGCATGGGGGATCGCTAGACCCGGAGACAGGGGAGTGTGTTCACCGGCAGAAAAAGTTTGCTCCCACAAAAGACCTTGTTGACGCAATGACCAAAGCTCAACAGGGCAAGATCACGTTCAACAGAGAGAGAGACCAACTGACCCATGCCCTCGGAAATCCTGAACACGGAGGACATATACGAGGCAAAGGCAGATTGCCGTGGAAAGTAGGGTTTTCCCAGGAGGGTGACCCGTACTGTTACAGAAGCCGTAGGAGAGGTACGGACCGGGCTGCAGATGAACTGGCAAATCTTGCAATGGAAGTTTCTGACCTGAAGAAGGTCGTGGCGGGAATACTTGAGAAAGAAAAAGCGTCGGCTGCAGGGCCGCATCAAGAACATGCAACGGATCTCGGAAGCCAGCGGAGAAGCAGCGTGGCTTCCACGGAGGCCCCGACTGCAGGTGCTAATGCACCGATGATCGAGAGTCGTGCACCGGAGCCTCACTACCCGTGGATGACGTAAAGGAGATGAAAGAATGTGATCTGCATTATCCCGTGGGGAACATTTCCATGGGTGGCTACCGGCAGTGCTTTACCCTATACACCTGGAGCACTCCATCACAACAACCCCATTCCATATGGCTATGCTCGTGTCACGGTGGAAGACATAGTCCAAGCGTTTGAGGACCTGGAGATTGACATAGCTACACCCGAAGGGGAGAGAAGACTTGGAGATGTCAAGCGCCAGTTCATTCTATGGAAAAAGAAGTACATAGTGTTTCCAGGCGAGACGCCAAGGCTAACAAGTCCACCCCCTACGATGGTGCAGGTGCTGGTGGTGGTGGTGGTGGTGGTGCTGGTTCACCTACGCCTCCTTCACGCCATTCGACGCCGTCCCCCGATCTTCCTCCTCCGGCGGTTAAGCAGCCGTCGCCCACGATTCCTCCTCCGGCGGTTAAGCACACGTCGCCCCCCATTCCTCCTCCGGAGGAAAAGCAGACATCTCCCACTATTCCTCCTCCGGAGGAAAAGCAGACGTCGTCGCCCCCCATTCCTCCTCCGGAGGATAAGCGGACGTCGCCCCCCATTCCTCCTCCGGAGGATAAGCAGACGTCGCCCCCCATTCCTCCTCCAGCGAAGAAACAGAAGCAGGCGGCCAGCAAGGGAACCCGCTCTTGGTCTATTAACCGGACCCTTATGTACCTAAGACCACACGGGTACCGGAGCCATCACTGAAGCCTCTCCCCCCAAGGCCTTGGGAACTTAGTGATGCTGAAACCAAATTGGTCGTGAAGGCTGACGTTGACAAATGGAAGGGCAAACTGAAGGCGCTAAAGGAGCCTGAGCCCAAGGAAGTATTCCCTCCGATTGTAGACTATTGGGCTACGAATTTTTGTCGACAGTGTCCCAATCCGTGAAGAATTTGCCTAAAGACTATGATATTGAACTTCGTAAGCAAGCAGGAATATTGGAGGAGGAGAAAGGAAAAGGAAAAATGATAAAAGCGGGAAACAAGTTGCCCAGCTCGGGATGCAGAGTAAATAATCGATCCCCCCGCTCATAGTGAAAGCCGCTCCGGAACAGGACCCCGAGGTCATAAATGCTTTGGCAATAGTTGGAATGACTGTAGAGAGTGCCATGAAATATGCGTCCGACATGGGTGTGTCTCTTCGTGCCTCGTTAGGCCTGGACGAGACGCCAATGGGTGAGGTAGCATTAAAATATGTGAAGAAAGGGCCTCTCGTCGAGCCTGCGAAGGAAAAGGATCTACCACCACTAATGCAAAGTCTGCTACGTTGGTACAAAGATTTCATAGCATGGACCGACAAAGAATATGTGTATGTGGATTATACAGAGGAGCATCACACCAAAAAGTACTCTGTAACAGTTGAGTTGAGTGAATTGTTCCAGCTGTTCAATATGCGTGAGCTCGACAAATCTATCCTGAGTTGCTACGTTCTGTAAGTGATTTATTTCTACCTCATCTCGTTCTTCATTGCCTACACTATATATATATATATATATATATATATATATATATATATAGGGCTTCTGTTATATACTCCTGGGTGTACATACTCCTATACTCAATACCACACATACGAGGGTATTATACTCTTTTATTTTTTTTTATACCTCATTAATTATTCTAAGATACCTCAATACAATTTGTATGGAAAAAATATCATTACAGTCCTCGGTTTTTTCAACATACCATTTGTACGTGCATAAAAGCAGTTTGTGTACACATAATTTAAAATATGTAGAATCTAATGATTTTTTTCAGAAAATTCATTTTGGGGTATCTAGTATTAAATAGTGAAGTATATTAAAAATAATAATGATGTATAAATGGTTCATTTATATGGTATATTTGCACGTGAGAGTACATACACCCAGGAGTACTGAACCATTTTCCTATATATATATATATATATATATATATATAGGGAAAATGGTTTCTACTCCCGGGTGTAGCTACACCCACGTCTCATATACTGTCGTACGGAGGTATGTGTCATACTTTTTTGGTCTGAGTATGTTCGTATACTATATCTAAGATACTCCAAAACAAGTTACGTGAAAATTATAAAATTGAGCATGTAGTTTGCGCTATATATTCAAAATACCAGTATATATGTACGTATAAAAGGAGTATGTAGAAAAATTACACATAGTACATAAACAGTAGTATATATACTGCCGAAATAGTAATATATACTGCATACTACCTATGCATACTCTTCGGTATGATAGATACTACATACATCATACTAAACATATGTGGGTGTAGCTACACCCGGGAGTAGCATAAATTTGTCCTATATATATATATATATATATACGGTCGCGCTATTTGACTCCCTGGGAGCAGAATATTATTCTGCACCCAGCCATCCCAGCACGTCTGGCCCGTTGGTAGCTTTCTAAATCAACGCAAAAATCCATCCCGCGCGCCAGCATGTGAGGTAATTTTACAGCATATCATCCCGCGTACCAGCATGTGAGGTAATTTTACAGCAAGTTTTGTGAGCCAGCCCATCCGCCCACCCACTATGCATGCGAGGTAAGTTTAGTTTTTGCATGTGAGGTAATTTTACACCATGCTTTGTGAGCCAGCCCATCCGCCCACCCACTATGCATGTGAGGTAAGTTTAGTTTTTGAATGTCCCGTAAGTTCTTGCATGAGCAACGTAAATTACACCATGAGACAGGCATGTGAGATAAATCTGGCGTAATATTTTGTGCTGTGAGGTAATTTACGTTGCAACCGAAAACAACCTGATTCAGTTAGTCGTTCGAAAAAGGCATACTCGTATTTAGGCAAACATACCTTGCTCTATCATTCACCAAATGATTTAATACTAACTGGACTGAATTGATTGCCTGGAACATAATAATTCCACAGCTACACCATAATTTTTACTCAGACGCGACGGCTTTAGAGCCCCTAATTACACCATAATTTACTTCCAATCAATCCCACTGATTACTCCAGGCGATAGCTTAGCTACCGCGGGATACTACACACCTGACCAACACAAGCGTGTCAGTCTCATGCATGCTTGCTCCTGTTTCCCTCTATATACTGACTATAATCGCACCGTTTTTACAAAGATTTGTATTTTCTGACTGTCACTAGAATTTTCTCCGGCGCTTTGTGATAACCAACTAGTCCGCAGGGAAGTAGTGCCGCAGAGAACTGTCCAGGGAGCTGATGTCCAGTACGAAGGCATTGCTGTTGGGAGTCACCTGAAGAACCGAGGCACCTCTCCCCCCATTGGGGACCTGAGGTCGTCGATGGGGATGGGAGCTCCGGTGTCGAAAACCGCACTACATTTTCGTCACCTGAAGAGCTTGTCGGCATTCTGGTGTAGAATCAAAGCCTGAGCAGTAAACATAAATTATGTTTGTTACAAGAATTGCCACAAAAGCTAAATCTATAAGCTTTAATAGAGATTAGAAACCCCACAAATAGGAATTTTTGTTTCAGAAATAAGTGTCTGATGTATGTATGATAAGAAGGAAACAAAATCAACAATTCATTCAATGAAGGTTCAGAAGTTATTCCATGGGGACATGCATAAGGTGAGCCAAGATTTTCTTTTATTTTAAATGACAAGATGCATAGTCGTAAACTTACTGGCATTGGTGAGATAATAAAACCAGGCCATATTAGAAATAAGGTGTTACCTCCCAAACAAATCAAATATATTCCTGAAGAAAAATGGCAGAATGAAGCTAGATTTCATTGGAAATAAGGTAGTAATTCTAATACCTTTACACAGATAGTAAGCCAAGAATAACATCAGCTAGACGGTTCACCTTGATGGCTAAATCTGATGCAGGACTTAGATTTCTGAAACAAACTCCAGGTTTGAGATAACCTGAATAAACACTTGACCACAAAAGTCCAGACGAGAAATAGTAGCACAACCTGAACTATTGATTCATACTTGAGTCACCTCAGGCCACAAAATGCCAACAAAAATCAGCGTGCACTAGCTGGGTCAGTTTCCAGCTAGTACAGATAGGAGATGATACGTCAAATGTATTATTGTAAGAGAGTTCCAGCTGAGTAAAATTCAGTTGAGATCACATCTTGCTTAAATACAACCCCTTACTAAATTTCATTAGTTGAGAACTTGAAAAAAGAACATTATAATTAGCATACTATAGCTAGACGATTCACCTTCATGTGCTTTATTTGCAGCTGTGTTGACATCACAGCTAGCCAGGGTAGACCAATATAACTACTATACCATAATAGCAATTGCAAATTAGGCACTAAAACAAACACCCCTGTGATGTTACTGAATATCACATTGCCAGCTGCCTAGCTGCAATCACATGGGTACTCACGAAAATAGCACATAACCATCTTGTTTTTACTACAGAACAATAAAAGCAATAACTTGAATGAAAATAAATATCAAGATTCATGCTATATAAGATTACTCCTAGTTTGAGGCTGGGGTAAACAAAAAAATGCAGCAAACACTGACATGCTGGGTAAGGATCAGTACGAGTCCACCTCATTGCAATTGAAATAAATCTAAGTCAAATTTGCAGCTCCTTTCATATTTGGCTAACAAGAAAATTATGTCATGTATTGCATCAGGAGTGAGGAGAGATTGAGGAGCCGTACGAAGAATACAAATGGTTTGAACAAATACACTCGTGACCAAGATGGGCAGGGAAATTATATTGTGCGAGAATCTATACCGGCTAGCATGTTGTTGACTCCTGCCGGTGGAGCGCGTCCAGGAGGCTATTCATGTACTCTGTGCACGCAGGTCTTGCGAGGTGGAGGCTCAACTCAATGGAAGGGAGACCGAGCGGGAAAGTTATCTTCTCTGGTGTAGAATACCTACAGCAAGAACACAGCCTCCTCCAAGGCCAGTCTCCGCGGCACCTAACACTGGTGTGCTCTGTCCGCAGCAGTGCCGAGGCCATCTGCAGTTCACCGTGATATCAATGACACCCGAGCGTCGCCCGTGGACACCACCAGCCACGCTGCCCGCCGATTCCACCCACTGAGCTCAATGCCACCGATCACCGACACCAGCGAACCTACCATGATTTAGCATTACCAGAAGATATAAATACACGTTTATATGAGATCTCACTACTTTTTTGTTAGACTAATAAAGCATCTACACCAGCTGCATGCCCTGGTATTCAGTCCTTGCATGAGCCGATCGGATCATGCACTCCATCTTTAGGATCCAAACTAATTCAGTTAGTGCATGTTGTAATCTTCTCTTCCCCTCAAGTATTTCTTCTAATATATTGAACCCCACGAGATTGAATATTATGCATGAATTTTAGCTGAAAATAATAAGTTTTCCATTTTCTTTTGTGGTGAGAGAGCTAGCTATTTCTGAATTACAAAATTCAGCTTTCAATTAATTGTTAAGTTTATAGTGCTGAACAAATCAATCGTCAAGTTTCTATCCATAGCTGTACAGAAACTGCATGTTCTTCGGTTCTGTATTGCCCAAACAACCAATAAACTAAGATTTTAATTGCAAAAGAAAGCAAAGACAAGAAAAAATTAAAACATTCACCGTATTTTGTATTGCTAAATAAGGAACAATATATTTGCACTGAAAGAGATAAAATTGGCCGGACATCTGCCCGCACCATGGATGACTTCAGTTGAAAATATTCAGCAAAACAAGATCAATCATGGTAACATCAATTAGGTTCTTTATGAGTTGTCAATACCTGCATACGTCGAGGAGAGCTCAGAGTCAGGAATCTCGAGCTGGCTAAACGTTGAAGGAGCTTTTGCGAGAGACAGATGTTTCTTGGCCATCGACAACCTCGCAGATGTTGGCCACGAACCGCCGTGATGGCATGAGAAGCACATCGGACACCTCGAAGACCCTGCAGCCACCCGCAGGGCCGCACGCCGCAAGGGCACCAGACGATTGAAGGTCTGCAGAAGACAAGATGCGTCACCTGAAGGTCCGCTGCCTGGGTACGAGATCTGAAGGTTGGGGCAACTCGCTTCAGTTCTCAACAGTGACGAGGCAAGAGACTACCGCCGCAGTCAAGGCCACCCACCACGGCGTGAAGCCTCCGGCAACAGCTACTCGCCGCGGTGCAGGCCACCATCAACGCCGCGATAGCTCCCTCGGCGCCGCCTGCCTCGACGTCGCCGCCGGCCGAAGAGGCCATCTACGGCTGTCGTACGCTTGCCACCGAAAGCTCCCGCAGCGCAGCTTGTCTCAGTGTTTCCGTCGACCAACGAGGCCCCCTCCAGCTGCCACACGCTTCCCATCGGAACCGCTCGCCGCCGCCCAATAGCGCTCCCGGTAGAATAGGTCCAGAAAATGCGGGTCGCCGCCGCCCAATAGCGCTCCCGGTAGAGTAGGTCCAGAAAATGCGGGAGGGGATAGGCCCCACGATTAGGAAGAAAATAAACTGACGCAACCAACGTAAAATAGAAGAAAAAATTACGTCGCCCGGTTGGGGTCCCGATTGAATTGCACCTAGGTCTGAAGGGCTGGTACGGCTCGGTCGATGGACCCGGGTGTAGAATTAGTTATTATGCACCCGGGAGTATAATAGAGTTTCCCTATATATATATATTGTCCTAACTATATTGTTCCGTACGCTATTATGCAGATTGAAGATTTGGGATTGCAAAGTAAGACTCATCCATGATGTTGGGTTCATTGACCCACAAATCATTAATGGAACTATGTTAGAAAATCATCCCAAAGACGTGGAGAAAGACTTGTACAATTTTTTTAAAAAGCATGAATCCAAAAGATATATTCTATTTCCTTACCTTTTTGGGTGAGTGTTTCTCTCATGTTCCCATTCTCTTTTGTTTACTCCATGCATGGTATGTCCAATCGATAAATTATGCATGACTGTGCATCTAATGTGTCCGCAGGTACCACTCGATTCTGCTAAAAATTGATCTTCACAAGTCCTTAGTTTTGATCATTGACTCTATGAATTCAAATACAGATCTTTGGGTCAACATGAGAAAAATGATGCAAAGGTAATTATTTTTCAATCATTTGCGCTCTATATCGATCGGTCTCTTTTGTTCATTTTCTAAGCTAATAACTCCTTGTTCATTTAATTTATTTGCATTGTAGAGTTTGGAGACGGCTCTCACTTGAACATGTCGGTGAATTCAAAGATCTGCTACAATTTAAAAATGTGGTCAAAGGTGTGGATAAGCAGCCACGGGGACCGGTCTATGTGGATACTATGTCAGTGAGAACATACGGAAAGAAATATCTAAGAGGAAGAAGGACGAGGAAACGCGGAAGGGTCTCAATAACTTGCGGAGGGCGCTTACTCCAGAAGCTCGCTTCCGACCAATTCAAGAGGAAATAGCAGGATTTTTTTAGGCATGTCATCCATAAGAAAGGAGAGTTCCATGCGTCCACCGACGATGACTATTATCCGCATGTATAAGCCCTGAGTACTTTGAAACTTGTGCGAATTTGTGTATGCTCGTCTATCTTAATTGTGTAATATGGAAACTTGTTCGAGGTTGTATATATGGTCACCCGATATTGAATATATATTATATATTCCTATTGAATTCTCCTTGTTTGATATTTCATATATATATATATGCATGTATATGTGTACTGAAATTAAAACAAAACAAATTAAAAAGGAAACAGGTTTAGGGGGCCTAAAACCCTAAACCTGCGCAGGTTTTCAGTCCCGGTTAACCACAAGAACCGGGACTAAAGGTCCTCCGCCGCGACGGGCCCCTAGCGCCCACGTGGACGGGCTTTTAGTCCCGGTCCGTAAGTGGCGGGACTATAGGGGGGGCCTTTAGTCGCGCATAGCTAGTCCCGGTTGCCCGGACGGGATTAATGGGCCTGGCGAACCGGGACTGTAGGCCTATTTTCTACCAGTGGGCTGCGAGACTTTTGTAAGAAAAGAAACATGGGTCCTTTTGCACGGCAAATCACGAATAATCCTATAGCTTGAGTGGCACGTACGCATTATTCACCACACGTACGTACATATCCACCATCCGTTTGTCATCTCCCAGAAGATACTGCTCTGCCGCCCCCTTCGCATTCTCCAAAAGCAAAAGGACAGGCATGCAAGATGTGACCGAGCGAGCGACAAAGCAAAATATGCGTGTACGTTCTCTCCTCTTCTTCATCTCTGGACCGGTAGCTAGCTAGTAGTACGATGCTCGATCTATCCATGACCAGTCACCGCCTTGATATGCCTGGCCATCTCCATCTTGTCTCTTGCATAAAGCTGCAATTATGCAAGGTACATTATGTTACTGTTGCCTACTCTACTTCCATGGCAAATCATATAGCTTCAGCGGCACACACCACATCCACACGTACAACCGCGAGCTATCATTGTGTTGTCACCATCGTTCGTTTGACGTGTCCTTGAGCTGAAGAACCCATGCCGTCTCTCTCCCTTGTAAAATGGCCCAGAGCTCACACTCTGCCTCCTCCGTTCCATGCTCCAAAACCAAAATTAAAGGTCAGCCCGACTCCCTTGTGTGAACCCAAAGGCGATTCAGGCATCCAAGATGTGACCGGGCGAGCGACAGCGCAAAATATACTTGCACCTTCTCTCCTCCTCTTCGTCTAGCTCCACCGGTAGTCACCACCTCGATCTGGCTCTTGTCGATCTCTTGCACGCCTACGACAGCAACACGCATAAAGCTGCAATAATGCAAGCAAAACCTAGCTACATAGGAGGGCCGCCAAGCTAGCTAGGTTAACTGACTCATGTCCATTCTCGGCCACTGTTGGTCCCTCATTAGCTAGATAGGTCGATGCAAACCTACCGTCCGTTATCGGTTACACTTGTTCTAAGCTAGTCCACGTACGAGACCACTAGAGAGCGCATGCATGGGTGGTTGGTCCAAGCACGCATCAGCTAATGGTGATTGGATCACGAGACAGGTACCTTAATGCAGTCGTATGTAGATTGCTACCTTGTTCAATCATAGTATGATTTGTGGGAGGCAGTACGTGCCCTGCTCATAGCTGGGAGTAAATAACTAGTAATATCAACGCAACGTATCTGACGTGACAAGTAATTAATATGGAGAAACATGGTAGTGGTAACATCGCTAGTTACCATCACATCACATATTTTATTGCACTATATGTCTACAACCTAATAAATGATATATGCGTGACACCGCACATATGTTACTCTCCACTAGTAAGATAGTAACATAGACTAGTAACAACATCATGTTACTACTCTAAATTACTCCAAGAGCGTCTCCACACACACCCCCACCATACCGTTGTGGTGTCGGACAGAAAATTGGCTGCAACGACACCCAAAGGTAGGTCCTACATAATTTGCTGTCCAACATCCCAATAGATAAAAGCCAGGTGCTGACAGTAGACATTTTCTCCTATCCGGCTATTCCTGGAACCGCCGTCGCCTCTTATCGTCCCTTTTTTGCGCCCGTTTTGAGGCTGCAGCCACCGAGCAGTTCTTCGTGTTGCTGCCGATGTCGCCGCCATCCTTGGATGCCGTCAGAAGTATCTTCCCACCGATACGGCTAAGTTCCCACTCCCTCCCACCCGCTAGGTCTTCTACGGTTTTGCCAAAAAATACGTTTGCTTTGTTTTTTATTCTTTTTTTGTTATTTTTGTTGTTTAGATACACAATAGATAGTGACGATGAATTTATGTTTCACATAATGACGGAGGACGAGGCCCTCCATGTCGACTATGAAGGGAACCATATGGTTCTCGCCATTCTGCTAGCGGCGCAGGTAGAGCTTGACGAGGATACCAAACACGGAAGGTCGAGGGGTTGGATGGATGGCCAATAAGAACAATTTTAGAACGACGAGACATGTGCTGCTTTTCAACGATTATTTTGCGCGGATCCCAGCGAACAATTTTTTGATTTAAGCCCTAAAAATTGTGCACGGGTTCGAGAATATAATGACTACTTGTGTAGACCACAATAATCAAATTCGCAATGAAATAACCCATACGATCTAGCAGAACGATCTTGTCTCGCATGTGCGATTGCGCTGAGCAAATGAGTGAAAACTTGTGGCCATGTGTATATTGATTATGAATTTGGACTGCTTGTTTGAACATTATCTGTGATATAAATATTTTTTCGACGTTGTTGAACTTTGCAATCTATGTGATAGAAAAATATAGTTGTATTAAAAAGATCCTTAGAAACAACGCGTTTGGCTGGGCAGCGCCTCTAAGATACAGCACAACCCCATAAATAAACTATTTTGTCCATTTTTGAGACATAAATTTTGCCCACTTTGAGATAATTATTATGAACCGAGAGAGTAAAATTGAGGGTACCAAACAGACGCCCGCTGGAGATGCTCTCAGCTGCCGATCGTGGTCTAGTTGAAGTCGACGTTTTTTTTCCCGAAAACAAAAAAAGCTTTACGTTTCGATGCGTTGATAGAAAACAGAGTTTATGTACAAGCCCGAGAAAAGCCCAACCCCACACCATACAACTCAATCCAGGGGCGGAGACAGGGGGCTAGCAGGGGCTAGACCCCTGCCAAGGTTCGGCCCCCTAATGATTTGGAGTACGTATTACTAGCATGGGTAATGCATATACTTGCTAATTATCTCATATACGGGCTAATTGATCATTTTCCCTTACGATCTCTGAGTTATGTCACATGTTCTGTCAATATAGAAGTACGCTGATAATTCTATACATTTAATTGATCATTTGCCCTTGAAAACGTGTATGCAATACTACCACTCCTTGTATAATTTCTAGTCAAGATCAGTAATATTTTTAAATTCAAGACAGGTTGCAAGTGCTAGCAGAAAATCCAACAATTTCACCTATACTCAGTATGTAGAAGTTGATTATAAATTTTATATTTATGATTTCTAGTTATGCTGGTTATGATCTGATTTTGCGATTTTTTGCACTATTAGTGGTTCGACAAGTATTAGAGGTTATATGAGGAAAAAAAATATCTAGTACCTTGCTCGAACACGGAACATTTTTTTGACCATTCCGTGCCTCAACCACTATACCTAAAGCCTGGCTCCGCCATTGACTCAATCCAGTCTAACTAGGGAAGAAGTTGACGTAGTCCACGGCCCCTGCGTTCGCCCTATCGAGCGCCTCTGCCTTGATCGTGCCAAGTAAGAAGCCTTTGAGGGTTGGGCGGTCGATGTTTAGCCGCCAAAAGCCAGTGCATGCATGATTGGTCCTTGGTGCATCTCCAAGATTGAATACAACTGCCCAGATGGATGTCGTATTCCAACATGATTCGCGTACGCACACGACGACGCATGTACTGCCACAACACTAAAGGCTCCCGTACATACGTTTCTACGTCATATCTCAGCTCGTGTGTGTCTATATATATATATATATATATATATATATATATATATATATATATATATAACTGTAGGGCACCGTCGACATGCCACCGTGGCTAGCTGGCCGTTGACTGGCAACAGCTCTCAGATTGCAATGGACGGCGCTTTTTTCCACGGATAGTCTCGAGCTCACCTCCTTTCGGGTCAAAACAATAAAATACTCACCAGTTTTAAATAATTAAGTTAAATATGAATGTATATAGACATGTTTTAGTTCATATATACCTCCATATTTAGACAAATTTAAACAAATTGTTTTAAGACGAAGGAAGTACTACAATTCTAAAATAAATTAGTATTGACGCACACGTACAAAAACGTTTATAGAAAGGAAAAAATGTCGAAAATTGACACTAACAATACAATGTACTCCATCCATCCTGAATAAGTTGACGTGGTTATATCAAAATATTGATGTATCTAGACATATTTTATTATATATATACATCCATGTTTTGACAAATCTGTTGGAACGCGTAGAGATAAACAAAACTTTTTCCTATGCGGTACTTCCAAGATCTAGCCGAGGTAGTAGGCCACGAGGATTACCACTAGACACGCGGTTGCGGATTATCGATGAAGCGCGTCGGGACAGTGTAGTCCCACGATCCGATCCAGCTGATCCAATCCCGCGATCGTCGAAGTGCTGAACGTACAGCACCTCTGCCGGTATCCACACGTACGAGGAGGAGCTCCGACGGCGGACGGCTAGGTCCGGTGCGACGGCTGGACTGAGTGGGGCTAGGGTTCCCAACGCATGGGAGTGGACTCACGTGCCCGCTGGGCAACCTGCGCCCCTCTTTATATAGCGAATGGTAGTGGGTTTCACAACACTTGTGGCCCATTCCCTCTGTGAGTCCGACTCACAAATCAGTCCATTTCCGGTTCGGGTCCAACCCGACCAATACAATTGCTCCCGCTCTTAAGTGTGCGACCCTGCAGGCCCATGGCGACTTGGACACGATTGGAATCCGACTCTCAATCGATCAATCGGTAGCGGCTCCTAGCAGAATGTGCCGACTCCCAAGTCTCATTGAGTCATGACGACATACCTTTCAATGTGATATTCATCTTAGTCCCTTTTGCCTCACGATATACATTGTCGAACTATAGGTGATTTATCGTCATCCCTTAAATAGTTCAACTCTCTTCTCGGTCCGTGATATGTGATTCATCTGACTAACTCTTAGTCAACGGACACAGTTAACACTTAACTGAGTCGCGCATGGTCATGCTTCCTGAATCATATCACTCGAGAGGGCCCAGAGAATATCTCTTTATTTGGAGGGGCAAAATCCCATCTTGATTATCCACATCATGCAGGTTGCTTCTCATTCGACCCGAACTCTGCCTTTATAGCTGACTTGTCACAGAACATCGTTTGACAGAACCTAAGTCGGTGATCCACAACTCGGATTGTGCGATAACCTCAGATCTAAGGATTACATTGATTGAGACATGCAAATGACGACTTGCTCGTTGCATCTCAATATGGGTCAGTCCGACTTGCTAAACTCTTTAGTCAAGTCCGTGAACGTTGGAATGGCATCACCATGCCCATGACAAGTGGAACCGTGTCATCAGCCAACAATCACATTAGTCTAGGATGTGTGTCCAGCACAACCTAAATGACCAAGAACAATCTAGTATGAACAACATGAATACATAGTTCCACAATCGAATCACATATTTAATGACATATATCAGATGTTCAAAACAAAAACAACTTAATAACTTTATGAATACATTGGGAATTACATCATACACAGTGGCGGAGCCAGGAATTGAACTGAGCCGGGTCGAACAAATAATCTCCAAAAAAATTAGGCAGAAAAGCAAGCGATTATCAACACAAGAAAGGTTCAAACAGATTCAATTTCATATTCCATCAAGCACAATTACAAACTTACTATGAAAAACAAGAAAGCTACATTAAATAGTGCTACATTTTTATAAGATAGTACATGTTGGCAAGACGAAACTATCGAGGAGATCACATTTGCTAGATCAAAGATTGTTCAAGTAATTATCACCCATTTTGTTCCTTAGTTTATTCTTCACATAGTTCGTTGAAGAGAACCCCTTTCAACACTAGCAGTAGCTACGGGCAGAACCAATATCGAATTGCTCTCTAGTTGAATAGGAGAAGTGGAAGTGATAGATGTAGCGGTTGTCTGATTTGGTGTGGATAATTCATCTATTTTCTTTGCTTTTGAAACTTCTTCTCACAATGCAAATATGCTACTAACAGCAGCCCCACTCTTCTTTTTCATCTACAATATAAGAGTACCTTGCGGGGTGGAGCAAATCAGAAAAAGAATTAGATTTACTAGTGCTAATTCTACCTAGGAAATTCACTAATTTGTAGGGTGGAGTAAATCAGTAAAAGGAAATCGAACAAATCGGCCAAAAGACTGTACCTTACTGGTTGTTGCGCCAAAGCGCCTGGTCTGCGCCGCGGGGTAAAGAAGTCGAGAGAGGCGTGGACGCCAGGACGCGTCTGTGCCGCCGCTGCTCCGTGGTCGACTCCCTCGCTCCATGCCTGCCTGGTCCCTACTCGGTTGCTAAGTTTAGCTCTACCGCCGCCGCTGGGTGCGTGTTCCTTGCGTGCCTGTGCGAGCGAAAGGTTGCGGGAGAGTGCAGACCACGCTCGACCCCTTGTGGCGCCGCCCCTGCTGCAGACAGAAGGCCGGCCAGCCGGGGCAGGGTGGTGGCCGGCGAGGCGTGGCCGGCAAGGGCGGTGGCCGGCGCGGGCGGGGCTTCGTGCTGGAGACAAAGGGCTGGCCGGGGAAGTCGAGGGCCGGCGAGGACGGGGCGGTGGCCGACAGAGGCGTGGCCAGCAAGGGCGGGTCGTTGGCCGGCGAGGGCGTGGCGGGAGGGGCGATGGCCGGCGTGGGCGGGGATTCGTTCGGGAGACAGAGAGCCTGCGAGGCGGGGCAGTCGAGGGCCGGCAAGGCGTCGAGGGCATGACGGCCGAGGGTCGGTGAGGCCACGAGGGCATGGCGAGCGGGCAGGTGGCGGCGCTAGATCGGGCGGAGCGGGGCAGCTGGGAGCGTGGGACGAGAGAGAGGGAGGCAGCGCACGCGGGTTGGACTTTTGTTTTCTTCTCCCGTTAATTTTTTTTTCCGCCCAGAACGAGCCGGGTCGACCGACCAGGCTCGACCCCCTTGTAGCGCCGCCCATGATCATACATGATTGCTTCTAGAGCATATTCCCAACAAAATCCACGTCAACTAATTCGGGAAAGAGGGAGTAGTATGTTCTGTAGATTTTTTTTGAATAATTTAGGATAAAATTTTCTTGAAGGTAGTACACAAGGCATCACGACTTGGTATTTTGAAATGTCGAAAATACAGTTTTTTCCACGAAAAAGATGGAGAATAAAGGCATATATGTGCATGCTAGCGTAAAATGGAGTAGTAGCACAAATATGGTAAATCGAATACTCCCTCCGTTCGTTTTTGTAAGGCCCAGAAACGTTTTCCGACACCTTCCTAAAAACGAAAAGTTACATGTTTGCCCTCGCTTCGATCGGTTCAAAATTCGAAATTAAGAGTCGCTCATTTCTTCCTCGCGTGGCATTCCTTCTTCCCTGCGTCGCCAGGATCCGCTCGCCCAGGGCCGGCGAGGCTCTGCTCGCCCAGGCTGACGACGAGGAGAAGCCCAATCTGCTCGCGAGGATCTGCTCGCCCAGGCTGACGACGAGGAGAAGCCCAACCTGCTCGCGAGGATCTGCTCGCCCAGGCTGACGACGAGGAGAAGCTTCGCCCGATCTGCTCGTCCAGGCTAAGGACGAGGAGAAGCCCAACCTGCTCGCCAGGATCTGCTCGCCCAGGCTGACGACGAGGAGAATCTTCGCCCGATCTGCTCGCCCGGGCTGACGAGAAGGTGAAGCTGCGAGCCCAGGCTGACGACGAGGAGAAGCTTCGCCCGATCTGCTCGCCCAGGTCCTGCTCATCAGCTCGCGCGCGTGGACCTCCAGGCTCGACTTCTCCTCCTCGCCGGCGCAGCTCCTCGCCCAGTATCTCTCCTCGTGAGCAAGTACAACAGCAGCAGGTCAACAGCTTCTCCTCCTCGCCAGTAACTCCTCAACAGACTTGTGCTCTTGCTCGCCATGGCAGTCCCAGACCTTAACTTCTCACCACCTGAAGAAGACAACATTCCTGAGGAAGACAACATTCCTGAGGATCAAAATTCAGGTATAAAACTCATGATAGGGTCCATACATACATTTGTTGCTTGATGCCAATCTGACAGTATTTGAGAAAATACTCAACTCATGACATAGTACTTGAGTAATTGAGAACATATGAGAGCATCCTAAACTGAAACTGTACTCTATGAAATTGTATTCTAAACTGGAGTACTTTTGTTTGCAACTATTATTTGAAACATATGTTAGTTTATGAACATATAGCAGTGCATGAACGCATCCTTGAGAACAATATGATTGGTGTCATAGGACAAATGTTCACTGGAGTAGATCAATTCACACATATGCTACTGCTGGTTGCTACTGTAGGTGTTCAGTGACAATTCAGTAAACCTACTGTAGGAGCACTATATGGATCGATCAGGTCTTGTACTCATATCAAATGCTACTGCTAGATTGATCAGGTTTACATAACAAAATATACGCTACAGTAGGTCAAGAACTGGCAATTGGGACAACAATTTATGAGTAGCAATAAATGCTACTGATATGTAGGCCCAAGCCTGTTTTCACTGCAAGTAAAATGATAAGAAGAATATTCTTACTACAGCAGCTTGTTTCACTCCATTTGAATATTCTTGCAATTATTAAGTTCCTTTTTGTATTGTTATTGCAGGAGTACAAAGGCAAAGAAACTGGCTGACAGATTCGCAGAGATATGCCGTTTACATGTCCTTGGAAACCCTTCATCGGAGTAGAGGAGGGAAGTTGAAGAGAAATGATAAGGAGAATGTGGCTGCACTATTTGGAACAACTATTCGAACTATCAACAGAATATGGGAGATAGCAAAGAAACAAAAAGCCCTTGGTCATGAGGTGGATGTTTCAAACCAAAGGAAGAGAAATTGTGGGAGGAAACCTTATGATGATATCCTATCTCTCATCCCCACAATTCCCTTAAACAGGAGATCCACTATTCGATCACTAGCCATGGCACTCGGTGTAAGCCCTTCAACACTCCACAAAAAGTTCAAGCTGAAAAAGATAAGGAGACACTCCTGTAGTGTAAAGCCGATGCTAACAGAGGAGAATAAGAAAGCTAGGGTGGGTTTTTCCTTCTCCTTTGTAGATGAGGCAACATTAGGAGATGCGAGCCCAAGTTTCGGCAATATGCGCAAAATCGTACATATGGATGAAAAGTGGTTTAACATGATCAAGACCAGAAAGAAATTCTATCTACACCCATGCGAAGAGGACCCGCAAATACTTGTTAAAAACAAAAATTCTATTGGCAAGGTGATGTTTCTCACTGCGGTAGCGAGACCACGGTACGATGAACATCAGAATGTCACATTCTCAGGAAAAATTGGGGTTTGGCCATTTGTGAGAATGACAGCGGCAAAAAAAAGGAGCAAAAACAGAGAAAAGGGGACAATAGAACCCAAGTCTATCATTGTGACCAGAGACGTGATGCGCGAGTACCTTACGCAGAAGGTTGTGCCAGCGATTGAGGCTTTATGGCCTACCGATGATGTTGGGCCAATTTTTATCCAACAAGATAACGCTAGAACTCACATCCTAGCTACTGATCCGGCATTCGCAGCAGCTGTGGAAGAAACTGGAATGGACATTAGATTAATGAATCAACCTCCAAATTCGCCAGACATGAACGTTCTTGACCTTGGGCTCTTCAGCTCGATGCAATCCCTAACAGATCGCAGAAGTCCAAAAACTATTCCCGAGCTAATCAAATGTGTTCAAGAGGAATTTGATGGGTATGAAGTTGCAAATCTGAACAAAGTATTCATAACTCTCCAGACTTGCATGGTCGAAGTGATGAAAAATGGAGGATCCAATAAATACAAAATACCACATCTGAACAAGAAAGGGCTAGAGAGGCTACGGATCCTACCAACTAGGATCGAAATTCCTCCGGAAGTATATGCAAAGGCACTAGAGATACTTGGACAAGATGCGCACTGATCATCCTACTCCAATTTGTTGTGTATGCCATCACTAGTATTGCTTGTTGTGTATTCTGTGTGTATTTGTTGTGTATGCCATCAAGGCTAGTACTCCTTGTTGTGTATGCCGCACACTATATTGTGTTACTCTAGCTTATATATTGCTATATACTCCAGGTTGCAAGCAAGCAGATTTATACCTATTGCTATATACTCCAGGTTGCAAGCAAGCAGTGATAGAGGAGTACTCTAATTGTGCAAATAATTCATGTTTATTTTTACAGTAACCCACGGATACATTAACCCAGTGATAGAGGACTACTCTAAAAATGCATGATCAGAGATGCTTTTATTTTACTTCAACTTAAAAAGGAAGTGACCACATGAATCACTTACCAGCTAGCCATTTTCTCCTTCTATTCAGTATGCAAAAATCAAACAGATCATTTCCTGCTAACACTAACTGCGACCATAAAATCAAACAGATCTATTCAGTATTCAGCTAGCCCAATTACGATCAAGGAACTAGCTGATCAGCAGCCATGGTACTGTACTTCCTTATTTGAATTCCACTGCACCTGAAAAAAGTATTCCATTAAGTACTCTACATATATACCTCTACATACATTGTATCAGTATATACTACTCCAGGAAACTTATATAGTCCATTTAACATCAGGATGGATATGATATTTTTCCACAACAGGCCTAAGCTCCAGGAAACAAACAAGATGACCTGTTTGATTTGTTCTTATCAGATGTACGGTTCAATTTAAGTCAATGGGGATGTAAATGGTATGGCCCAAGCCCCAACTGTAATTTTGTACAGTTCTATAATTTTGTAGGCCTAAGCCCCAACTATATTCAGGAGCAGTTAAGATTCATTATTATCCTATGGATGGAGTAGTTAAACACTGAGAGACCGAACTGAGAGACTGAACTGGGCATGTAATGCTTACCCTGCTCAAGAAATATTCAGCAACATCAGGGAGAAAATGCAATTCGTCCTTTCTTTTATACTCGCCAGGAAGAATGTTGCTTGTATGGCAGGATCCTTCCACATCTTATGAGCCTATATGGCTGATGACAGAAGTGAACATTGCTCAGGGAGCTTGTCTTGCTTATTTCCACCATGGGTTCTCGCTGGTCCTGAAGTTGGTCTCGACCCACGGCACAAACACGACCTTGCCATCATCGACGTCAGCATGAACCAGGGCCGGCGACTGTTTTAGAAGAAAAATACAAATCACATCATTTCAGTTTAATTAGCGAACAGAGGATTCTTCAGAACAAGGATTCATAATCAGAGGAATGATATTTGCAAGGGAGTATTTTCAGAATCGAAGTACAAGAAGTGCAGGTCCATGGACGAGGAGGAAAGGGGCCTCACCGGCAGCGGCTTGTCGTGGATGTGTGCAGCATCTCGTGGAGACAGCGAATCGTGGAGGGACTCCTGCAGCAGCATCTCGGGGAGGTAGCAGCAGCTCCGGACAGGAGCTCACGGATGCCACTGTTTCCCAGTCTTGGTAGTCTGTGCTTGCCACCACCACGATTGGAGCTCGCCCCTGTACTTTTCTTGACAAATCCAACAGCACAGTAGCAGATCGAGCAGCGCCGCTGCAGATCCGGCCGCCGGAGGAAAAAGGTTCCATTTTTCAATTCGACCTTGCTGGCCCAGGCGACAACGCGAGCGAGGGAGAGGGCCAACTCGAGAGGAAGAGACGGCGGCGGCGGCTACGCGCGCGATGGAGTGGGCGCCGATGCGCAGGCGACAGAGGGCGGAGGCGAAGCAGGCGAGAAAGAGGACGACGGTGAATCTCTCGGGGAAGAAAGCGAGGTCGAGAAGGAAGAGCCGTTTACGCGAGTGGCCGACACGGTCCGAAAATGGGGGCATAACCGGAAAAATTAGAAATATCCCTAGTGTTACTAAACGTGAACGTGGAAGGATTTTGGGCCTTACAAAAACGAACGGAGGGAGTAGTATTTCTTGTATAAAAACATCGGAGTTTTTTTTAGCATGAATTGAATGATGTTTCCCAGTGACGATGCACTCACTACAAGGCAATGTACATACAACTGTTCTGCTAGCTCAATGATATGGCTTGTGAGCTATAGTGCGACAACACAAAAGGCGGCCGTCTCTGCTGTCATGTCTCACCTCTCGTATCATCATCCACAGGCCACGTACGGTGATTCACGTACCCTTGACTAGCCACAGATTTTCGGATTGGACGACACTTTCTTCCACGGAAAGTCTCGACACTCGCAAAATCTTTTGGAGCAAAAAAGATAAAATGAGTTCTTAAAATCGCACACATGATAATTAAGGCACTTAATCAACCTGGCACCAAAGTACTCTATGTACTACTATTTCCTTTTCCTCGTAAATTAAGCTTGGAGTTTGTATGCTACAAGTTTGTACTACTAGAGTAGAGAGTGGCAGCTAAAAGCTCATCTATAAATATGTGAAGCTAGCCCAGTGCAGCTGCTATCACGAGCTCGCCATACGGGGGCCAGCAAGCAGTGGCAGCACGTGCAATTGTACATCGTCGTCATCGCCACCACGAGAACAGGGAGAATGGAGGCTGAGCCGGCGGCGGCCATGGAGGAGACGAAGAGCAAGAAGAAGGGCGGCCTGAGAACAATGCCCTACATCTTTGGTGAGCAAATCATATAGCAGAGTCTCTTGTTAGTTGCTAGTAGTACTAAATTCGAATTGAGTTGCTTATAAGATGAGCTTAACTGTGGATGAATGTCAGCGAACGAGGTGGCGGAGAAGCTTGCCGTGGTGGGCTTCTCCACCAACATGCTCATCTACCTCACCCAGCAGATGCACATGCCGCTCGCCAAGGCCGCCACCACGCTCACCAACTTCGGCGGCACCGGCGCCATGACCCCGCTCATCGGCGCCTACCTCGCCGACGCCGTCGTCGGCCGCTTCTGGACCATCGCCGGCGCCTCCCTCGTCTACCAATTCGTACGTATATGCTTCTTCATTTCGCACGACGATGCATATGCCCGAAAGTGAGAGCTGACGGTAACATGATGCTTGTGGTGGCATGCAGGGGATGGCGCTGCTGACGGTGTCGGCGGCGCTGCCGCAGTTCCGGCCCGCGCCCTGCGACACCGCCCTCGCCGGGGGAAGCACCTGCCAGCAGGCGCTGCCGTGGCAGCTGGCGGTGCTGTACGTGGCCCTGCTTCTGAACGCGGTGGGCGCCGGCGGGTACCGGCCGTGCATCGTGGCGTTCGGCGCCGACCAGTTCGACGAGTCCGTGTCCGCGGAGCGCGCCAAGACGTGGGGCTTCTTCAACTGGTACTACTTCTGCAACGGCGCGTCGATGCTGGTGGCGGTGACGGCGGTGGTGTACGTGCAGGACAACGTGGGGTGGGGCTGGGGCCTGGGCGTGCCGGCCGCCTGCATGGGCGTCTCCCTCGCCGCCTTCGTCGCCGGCTACCCCATGTACCGCCGGCTGCGGCCCGCCGGGTCCCCGTTCACGCGGCTCGCGCAGGTGGTGGTGGCCGCCGTGAGGAAGCGGAAGCTGCGGGTGGACGCCAGGGCTGGAAGTTTGTACGAGAACGATGAGTTGGATAGGCCCATCTCCATGTACGGCAAGCTCGTGCACACCAAGCACCTCAGGTACGTTGAATCCACATATTTTTCCTCCTCTGATCTTGAAGCATATCCCTGACCAGTAGAAGAGGGACCGAGATCATTCATGGACAAGAGGACATAGCAGATGAGAAGGCGATGTCAGCAAATGCCGCCAAAAATACCCTGCTTCTAGCAAACAAGTTGGAATCTGACTTCTTTTCTGCTTTCTAGTAGCTCAAAACAGGCCACGCTCCAGCGTTGTTTTTCCACGTTTGTGCAAAAGAAACCCACCATACTTTGAGTCAGCATCCACCGGTAGAAAAAAGGCCTACAGTCCCGGTTCGCCAGGCCCATTAATCCCGTCCAGGCAACCGGGACTAGCTACGCGCGACTAAAGGCCCCCCCCTATAGTCCCGCTACTTACGGACCGGAACTAAAGGCCCGTCCACGTGGCGGTGGCGGAGCCTGGGGTCGGAGGACATTTAGTCCCGGTTGGCCACATGAACCGGGACTAGATTTATTTCGTAATTTTTTTAATTCATTTGGTTTCTAATTATTTTTCTCACCTTTTTTCACTCCCTTTTTTTTCACTCCCTCTCCCTTTTTTTTCACTCCCTTCTTTTTTTCACAATTTGTATTATTTGCTTTGCTTAGTGTCTAACTAAGATTATCCCTAGTCAAATTACTTACTCATGGTCATACTTCCCGCTCGGTCACCCATCCTCCCACTACTCTAGCACTAGCACGCTTAACTTCCGAGTTCCATCCCGTCCCGAATCCAAGTGTTTCTCACGCATGTATGTGATAGTAGTATCATATCAATCTTATTAACATGTTAGTCGAAGCCACATTTCTTAATTGTTTGAATTGCAAATAAATCTTTTAATAAACAAAAGTAATGATGTAATTAATAATTTTGAATAAATAAATAAACATTAACTTTTAATTTGTATTATTTCTAAAAATACAAATAATATATCCAAAAATTGAGAAAAATAGAACTAATTCATTTTAAAATCTTAAAATTACAAATAATATATCAAAAATGAAGAACAATAATACTAATTAATTTTAAAATCTTAAAATACAAATAGTATATCAAAAATTAAGAACAATAATACAAATTCATTTTAAAATCTTAAAAATACAAATAATATATCAAAAAATGAAGAACAGAGGAAGAAGAGAGCGAGCAGTGGAAATGGCGCCCTCTGCCTCTTCGCGAAATAAAAACCGCCGCGGGAAGGCGAGAAGCCGATGTTTAGTCCCGGTTGGCCACGGGCACGGGGAATAAAGAGCCAATGGTCCCGGTTGGCCACGGGAACGGGGAATAAAGGACCAATAGTCCCGGGCGGCGAGGTCAACCGGAATTAATTCCCTCCACGCGCGGCAACGCGTTTCCCAAACCGCGACGTCTGACCTTCTGTCGCGGGTCTCCTGGCGACCCGGGAATAAAGACTCATTAGTCACGGGGCGCGACGCTTGGGGACTGATGCTGGCATACCGAAGGCCATTTTTCTACCAGTGATCGCGGTTTAAACATACGCCGATTAGAGGCCATTTAGAGACCTTTTACGTGGGTTGCCATTATAAGTTACCAAGATGAGCAGATGACTGATGATACTTTCTTGTATTTCAAAGCACCCACACTTTATGATAATCTTAACCACAGCAATTTCCTGTCAATAAGCTCCC
This sequence comes from Alopecurus myosuroides, assembly GCA_028641055.1. Classification (NCBI taxonomy): domain Eukaryota; kingdom Viridiplantae; phylum Streptophyta; class Magnoliopsida; order Poales; family Poaceae; genus Alopecurus; species Alopecurus myosuroides. Next base: position 765,559,980 of record CM054057.1, read on the forward strand.
CCGGCCCTCTTCACATAATTGTGCTTCAAGGCTCGATGCTACATGAATGAACATCAAATGACATCAGGTACTGTTCTTCCAATGATCAGGAGATCAACATCAAACAGCCGTTCCAGGCAGGAATCGACATACTTTAAAAAATAAATTGACTGGCAGTTCCTAAGCTGAGAAAATAGCAGACTACTGTAGAGCACGATCGAATTCAAATATCAATGTTTAATTCAAATCATGTCAGCAACTTGCAGCACGGGAGCAAGACACTTTCAGTTTGGATAAAATGAAAAAAAAAAACTTTTCTTATGTCCAGACATGTGAATAGTGCTTCTAAATAAGGTTTGAAACTTCCTCTTGCAGCAGTTTGAAAAACTTTGAAATTGCAAATTTTGGGTATATATTTTGGGAGCAAAAATTTCACGACAGCGACTTTCGAACCTCCAGACTTGGGAGGTCTCAAGTGAAATTCAACTAGGACTTCGGGCTTCCAACCTGTTGAGGTTTCCCAACATAACCTTTCCATCCAACACTTTGATTTATGCTTCTAGCAGAAATTAATTGGTCGGGAGCGGCGTCTCTCACCTTTGACCAAAGTGATCAGAGAGCAGCAACGGCCGGTACACAGCAGGCAGCCACCACTGTTTCTTTTTGGGCTATTATTCTCGTGAAATGCAGGCTCCTTGGTCACCATGAAAATTCTTGAAACTAATCAATCTGTTTCCTGTCTCTGTTGGCCAGCTTCTTCGACCGTGCTGCCATCATCACTGACAGCGACCTGGTCACGACGGGCGCCTCTTCCGGCAAGGAACCACCGTCCTCCTCCATCCCCAACCTGTGGCGGCTGAGCACGGTGCACCGCGTGGAGGAGCTCAAGTCGGTGGTCCGCATGGGCCCAATCTGGGCGGCAGGCATCCTGGTGATCACGGGGTCCTCGCAGCAGGGCACCTTTTCCCTGCAGCAGGCGAGCACCATGGACCGCCGCGTCATGCCGCACCTGTCGTCCTTCCAGATCCCTGCGGGCTCCATGACCGTTTTCGCCTTGCTCCCCATGGTCATCACCCTCTTCATCTACGACCGCGCGTTCGTCCCGTTTGCCCGCCGCTACACGGGTCTCGACCGCGGTATCTCCTTCCTCCACCGAATGGGCATTGGGTTCACCATCGCTGTGACAGCTTCCCTCGTTGCTGGCTTCGTCGAGCGCCACCGCAGGGAGGTCGCGGCGGCTGCTGGAACCACTGACGCAGGTACGGCCCCGCTGTCCGCGTACTGGCTGGTGCCGCAGTACGCGCTGCATGGGATAGCGGAGGCGTTCACGTCAGTGGGGCACCTCGAGTTCATGTACGACCAGGCGCCGGAGAGCATGCGGAGCACGGCGACAGCACTCTTCTGGCTGTCCATCTCGCTGGGGAGCTACGTGAGCACACTGCTCATCATGGTGGTGCACCAGTGGAGCGCCGGGCCTGATGGTTCCAACTGGCTGCCGGACAACATCAACCACGGGAAGCTCGACTACTTCTACTGGGTCGTGACACTGCTGCAGGTCATGAACCTGGTGTACTACCTGATATGCGCCAGGCGATACACATTTAAGCCCGTGCAGCACCACAAGGCAGAGGAGGGAAATGACAAGTCCATAGTGGAGCTGCAAGAGAATGTTTGAGTGAGTAACACTATGCAGTCTAGTACTACTCCCTATGATGTATATGCAGGTACAGGTCTAGCTAGCTAGAAGAAGGTAGATAGATCTGTGGAGATTGAGGCGAATGTATATGTAATTCAGGACTTGTATGGAGATCATGAACAGAGAGATATATTGCTGATTCACTACCTAGTTGAGCTAATATCAGGTTTCTACAAATCTGTAATTCTGCTCGCTATATTTATAAGCTGATCTGTCATAATGTGGATTGTTCCAGTTATTTACAAGTGTTTGATGGCAAATTTATCTGACCAATTTGTCAATGTCAGAAATGAACTGATATTGGCAGCATAATTCTTAATTTACAACTAAGAAGTGGAGTAATAATTTTGCTTGAAACAAAAGAAAAATACTAACAGTCTTGTTTCTACTGATCCTCTCAAATAAAATTTATAGCTTCATCTTTGATATGTGCAGACACGCACTGCACTGTAGGGGTTTAATTCAGGAGAATGAAAAACAAATGTTGTAACTCACAGCCTTAGGACATGGGACAAATGGGACGTCGAATGCTCAACGATGAATTGGAGAATATATTATTATCTCATATTATAGTTGGCCCGCTAGGCCCGGGGAGTATGGGTTTGTTCCATTGGGCTTTGGGTCCTGAAGAACAGGGAATGAGGTTGGACTAAGATCATGTTGAACTTTTGGATCGCTGACTCAACTAGGAAGTATTTAGTACAATGTAGGATTGTACACATTCGTTTCTCCAGTTTTAGGCTCAACCAAATGCAACTGGAAATTTCAGGGACATATGGCAAATCTGTAGAAAATGATTACGAATCTGCACTATTGCCTAATTTCAGTTTGAGATCACAAGGTTTCATTCTGTAACACTGCTAAATGCAGCAAGAACCTGCTACTGATATATTTGCTTATCAGACACAACATCTCATCACACTGAAACACCCAGGAGAAACAAAACTACAGGAGCAGAGTGGGTAAGAGCATGTCTAACAGGACCCGTAAAACGCGAGCGCCCCGTAAAATTCCGGCGGCATACGGGGCGCGAGCCAAAACGGCCGTCTAGCAGGCCCCGTATGCCGCCTGGCCCGTAACAAAATTTTACGGGGCCTGCTCCACCGCCCCCTCCGCCCCGTACATATAGAGGGTGAGGGTTCGGGTGGGGGTCCAACCCCCCACCCGCAACCCTACCTCCGCCGCGCGCCGCCGCCGCATTCGCAGTTCCGGCGAGCAATTACGCACGCGCCGCCGCAAAATTAGAAGCCCCACCACCGCCATGAGCTCCCCCGACGCCTCCGGCTCCTCCACCGCCCGCTCCAAGCGCCGCCGCGAGCCGGAGACGCTCGAGGAGGCGTGGCGGCTCCATTGCAAGCACTCCGTTGCAGGGAGCCGCCGCAGCGTGTGGAAGTACGTGGCGTGGCCGGAGGCCATGCCGGACACGCTGAAGGACTACGCCCCGGGAGGGATTTACTACAGCGTCGACCCGCCGCCGCGGCCGATGAGCGGCCGCAAATTCGAGAAATGGCTCGCGGAGAGGGAGCTGCTGCAGCAGTGCAAGCGCGGCGGCGACGGCGCAAGCGGCAGCGGAGGAGGAAGCGCGGCAGCGGAGGAGGAGGCCTTGCCGGCGACAGAGGAGGAGGAGGAGGCCGCCTTCGCGGCCGCGCTCGAAGCAGGAAGCAGAGGCGCGGGCGCGGGCGGAAGCGGAGGAGGAGGCGAAGGCCGTCGCCGACGTCGAGGCCTTCAAGGCGATGGAGGAGGCGAAGGCCGGCCCCGTCGTCTTCCTCGACTAGTTTGTTAGGTTAGATTTCTTAATGTTCTAGCAGTTCTTGTAATGGTGATCTGAGAAATGAATGAAATCAAGCTTTATCTTCTCTCCCGCGTAGTTCGAATTTAAACATACGGGGCGGATTTAAGGGGACTGCTAGACGAACTTGAAAAACTGAGCAAGGATTTTCCTAGTTTTCCTATACAGGGCCCTCTACACGCGATTTAGAGGGCGAAAGTTTACGGGTCCTGTTAGACATGCTCTAAGTAAACGCGAGACTCGTGATCTTGTAACTATAATAAAACTCCAACAGTTTGATTCAATACACTGACATCTCAATTGGGGTATATACTCTACAGTTTCAGTTGACAAGGTTTTTCTGGTACAACTCTGCTAAATGACAGTAAAATCATGGAACCAGTACAGCCAGTACCTCATAGCACCCAAAAGACCCATGATCACACAGGAGCAGAGTGGCTCAATGAATACCAATCTCGCCGTCCTGTCACTAGGAATTCCAACGAATTCTATTCAATACCACTGAACACTCTGACACCTCGCTCAATAACATGCTAAAAATCATGGAAAAGGCGAAACATTTAGGGGTAATATTATTACCACATCACGGACATGAAGAGCCAGTCTTCATCAGTCGGTGGGCTTGCGCTGGAACCCCTGGGAGGAGTCGAGCGGGTCGGAGGGGGAGGGGAGCACGGCGGTGACGGTGGCGGCGGGCGGCCCAACGGGGAGGCGGCGGGAGACCATCTCGTCGACTCTGGCGGGGTCCCCAGAGAGGAGGGCCTCTACGGTGCCGTCGCGGCGGTTGCGAACCCAGCCGGCGAGCCCGAGCGCGCACGCCGTCTCGACCGTCCAGTCGCGGAAGAAGACGCCCTGCACACGGCCTTCACCACCACCCGCACCGCCTTGGGGGCTGCTGGCTGCTGCGGGGTCGCGGAGGCGGCGGCGGCGGCCATGGCGGGGCGAGAGGCGGCGGCCGGGAGGAGGAGGCGGGTGGCCGTGCCAGAGATGGAAGGGATCATTCTGGAGGAGGGCGCTCAGAACTTTGAGATTCCAGAGATGCTATGCCATTAGAGTGACCGGATCAACAGAGAAGGACGCAAATATAATTTTTTTAAAACTTAAAAAGATTTTTAAACAATACTATAACAACTACTCCCTCCGTATCGAAATATAAGATGTTTTAGCATTTCTAGACAACTAGAAGTGGGGCCCTCGCAAATGCGAGGGCATGGTCTTTAGCATCTTCAATATCTTCATGAAGTAACTTTTTGGTTGTAAACATTGAATCTAAACCTAAGAACATGACATGTATATTGAATCATCATTTTAATTTTTGGTGACTTAAGAAGTTTCAAAAAATGACATGCCACATGTTCTAGAATGCAGTCCATTTTGATATAGTTTCGTTCTCTTCTAGATCCATTCTTCAGTCTAGGTTCTGCACACTCCGAACGACACGCAATTTGTGTGTCATGTAACAATGAGTACACCGAATTCGATGTCACGTAGTTTATTGTAACATATTTAAGTTAAACGGTAAAAATACCTGGATAAGACATAGTTTCAAATATTTAATCAGGTCAATTTGTTGCATGTCTTCTCACAAATATATAATTTATAACCCCGTTAACACCAGCGAATTATCCTTAACTCACTATGAACACTCCTCTCGAGCTACCAAATACTTTATATCACTTATATGACTTACATGATATAACATATTATAGTAAAAAGTATGATTGCAAATACACTTACACTTGGATCTCAAGGAGTTATAAAACCAGGGCAACCCAAAAGTGTATTTTATTATCCCCTCCGTCCACTTTTATAAGGCATTTTAATTTTGGCCACATATATTCTAAAATGAGTGAATCTAGACTCATTTTGTATATAGATTCACTCATTTTATTATCTATGTGGTCAAAATTAAAATAATCTGTAGGATGTCTTACAAAAGTGGACGGAGGGAGTAATTAAATCTTGGGAAAAAAAACATATGTGACCCTAAATTCACGAGCACACTATTTTTCCTATTTTTTTCTAAGATGCTAGACCCATAAACAATTATCTTTAAAGTTTGGATTAATAAAAATATCCGTAGCTAAAAGCCTGGATATCTACTCTACCAATTTTGAAGTCAAACCCTTATTAGTGGTTTCTTACCATGATAATCTAATATGCTGGTATCGCTACTTCTACGGTACATCATTGAAATCCTAATTAATTATCGATGAACCACCACTCACATGCACTTCTCATGTTTCATATCTCTTTCTCGGTTGAAACAGCCTATATCGTTAGGTTACTGCTCTACCATCAAGCTCAAATCCAACTAAGAACTACCATCAAGCTCAAATCGAACTAAGAACTTCAACATTGTCCAAGTAAGGCTTCTGAAGCTAACCCCCATGGTATTGGCACATATGTGGCCTCAAATTTATATTTTTATGTCAATGTGATTTTTTTGTAAATAATATTAAATATCCCTAGCTTTTTTTTGTACATATTATTTTGGGAAAATACATTAAACCTAGTGTTGAATACAAATACATGCGGTAACAATGTATTTAGCAAATGCAATAAAAATATTTTATATTTTCGCAATGTAACGTAGATTTTGTTAAATTTCATGAAAAGTATAGCCATTTACATAGATGCTAGCACAACTAACATAAATTTCAAAATGTATCAATAATTCAAGGCGTTGGTTCAAGATCTTTAGGTGTTCAGAAAAAACTGAACACTATACATCCTTGACTTGGATCGTTCGTGAACTTAATCCATAGGTTGTATCATGCATCCTATATGCTAGTCTCCAATATTATATGAATATAAATATTTGTAGAAAAAGTATTAGAAAATAAGGATAATATGGAAACGGTAAGTAGTACGGGGACCTACTTAGTATGTACAATCGCCTGATGGTTAAAGAATATCCCAATAAGTACTCAAGATACTACTCCAAGATTACTGTATGTGTATAGCTATCATACTACCAGAAACTAAAGGTAATATAAAAAAAATTAAATTGTTCTAAAATCGTACTATTTTTTTTATTCGTGAGAGGCAACAAATATTTTTATGGACAGATATCCAAATACTGTCCGGGACACTATTAAGGACTTTCGGAACCGATTGGACACTTTGCACACCTGCTAACAATGAGTGTGTTTGCCGGCCCTTTGCTGATCGTACTATCTGCAACCTGCTTTCGGAACCGATTGGACAACGGAGGATTCCGGAAAGGTTATAATGGATGTCATGCCATTGCTTTTTTTGTTGCTAGGGTTGCTCCAATTGAGTTTGAACTCTGTCCATACGGAAACAAATTTGGTTCTAATTTTTTCCAGCATTAGATGCAAACTCTTGATGAAATCAATATTAGGGGGATCTCTCTCTCTGAATTGCATGCATGTAGTATCTAATAGCTATACCTCCGGCCAGATTATAAGGATATAATTTTCCACGCACCAGGGAATATGTGCATCGCCTTCCTCATATGATCGCCGGCTTGGCCTGCGTACGTGCCGTGCGCCTAGGAGCAGAGGCGGCATGTTCCTCGCGTGCCTGGTAGCAGAGGCGGGCATGCTTCCTCTGATGCCGTTTCTGCCATTACCTCCCTCGATGGGTGCAAAGTCCATGGCGGCGCACAGACCACGCTAGCTAGGTCCCCGTTGAATGGATATTAGGGTATCTCTTTTTTTTAAAAAAAGGGTGGGGATATTTTTTTTAATGGGAGCGTGGGTGGGACCGTGAGAGTTCCTCATACGTGCATGCTTAGCCTCCACCTAATAAATTGTAACATAAATCTAGCGGCTGAGTTTTGTTTGTTTAATAAGGGTACATCAGATCAATGGTTGATATTTTTTTGATGATGTGGATCAATGTGGTGCCTCGAAAAACTCTCTTATATTGCTTTTAGTATATAATAGATATGTACCTAGACATGTTTTACTGTAAGATGCATATGAATCTACACACTAAAACATCTACAAAATGCTAAAATATCTTATATTTTGATACGGAGGGAGTAGTTGAGTGTCCGTGCGTTGCTACGGGGAATTCGAGTTTCTTTTCTCCACACACATGTAAACATGAGGCACATTCATATATATAGAAAAGATAACCACATAGCTTCTAAAAATATTTAAGATTCCATTTCCCACAAAATGCATTTCCACATAATTCATTAATTAACTGGATTAAAATAAAGTCATAAAAGCCGTATGCATCTACCGATGCAGAGGCCGGTGCCTTCCCATTTCGAAAAAAAATTGACGTTGTAAAGCAATATACAACCATTTGTCTCATGTTAACAAAGACCTACTCTGTTGTAAGTCAAATAATTTTTATATGTTGTCTCAGCTTTATTTGCACGGTACTTGAGGTTTTCCTGGGATCGTACCAATCCTTTCTAAGGAGTACATGTCATACGGGCGACACAGAATACTCACTGTGCAAATAAAACGGATCACTTCGCTAGTATCCAGAGAGCATACACTGAAAAAGGATATGGGTACTCTCTAGATTCCTACTCCTAGTTTTCGTCAAGTTCATCGGTCTTACAGGGTGTACCTATTTTAGCACAAGATAGGGAGCAAACAGAACACTACACTGTTGATGTATTGTGGTTGACTGTTATGGAAATGGTATAGCTAAAAAATGATGACATCAAAACAATTATACAAACAGTGCAATCGTAAAAAACAACATGACTCGTAGGGATGTGACAATTTGGCGTTGATGGTTAGTATACAAGTACATATACAAGCAAGAATATCTATAGGGCTCTATATTTCAGAAAGTTAAGACACACATATCTGATGTTATAACAAATCATATTCATACATACTTTGAATTTTGAGACCAAAATGTGCTCTGTTTGGAAACCAAGACCTAATTGTTCGTAACTGAAACTGAAGCTGCTTTCATGTTTCCTCTTCAGAAGTTGTTGTCCTGGCAAATCATGAGATGATTTAGGAGTAGTCAACATTTAAATTGCAACAACCCATCTATGTTATGGCTCTTGTCATATTTTCTCAGGGAAATGGATGTATTGTTGTTAACATAATTTACTCCATGTAAAAGTACAAAATTCCTCATTCCGTCATTGCAGTTTCCATGACAGTGCATGTTCAGTTCATTTGAGCATTGCATTTTCAGTCCTTGTTCTTGTTCTTCAGGTGGGGTCAGATTTTCTAGATGGTTGGTCTCTTCCCTGGCCTGAGAAAGCTCCGCAGGTACACCACCAGGACAGGAGCCACGGTCGACCACCAGATGCAGACACGCGCTTCTCAAACTACCGGCGACAAGGAGCTGCTGCTGCCGGCGAGAAGGTGCCGCTGGTTCTGCCAGCGGGAAAGAGCCTCCGGAGCTGGTAGCGAATGGCATTGATGTCATTGAAGTAGGATATCCTTGCATTGCGCATGTGAACAGTGGACCAGGTTGTAATGGCATGGTGGTCAGCGTGGTGGCATGTGAAATTGTTCATTCTGGCCTGCTTCAGGCATCTCTGCAATCCAAATGATTAGAAGAGTATGTGTTCCAGCCATTTTCTGCTATCCTTGACAAATTAGCATGCCAATTATTTCTGGGAAAGAAAACACAACAGAAAGTGGCCGATAAAAGAGGCAATGCCAATAGTCACTTAGGTAGTCAACTCTCCTAACAGCCATATACAAAGGCATATAAGCTGCACATAAGTCACTTACCCAGCTCTGCTAATAGACACATACCAGGCGATAGGAGAGATTTAGCTTGCTAACTACTCCCTGTCTTTGTCCTTATCTCCACTCTCCTGAAACAAGCAAAACATCAAAACTACACTTTTTTTTATCATCACAGTGTGATTGTATTATTTCAATCAAACTTCCAACATGTAAAAATAGGAAACCTTTCAAGTAAAAAAAAACTACAGGAAACCTGTCCTCATTGTACAGACATGAATTAGATCAAGAACTGAAGCATGAAACTGTTGTAGACATCGATGCTCGTATACAAAGTGTACAAACAGGAGCACAAAGTGTACAAATAGGAGCTAGATCAAGTGCATAGTGATTACTGTATCCCATATATACATTTCTTTCGTGCTTGCATAGAAGATGCCATCAGAACATGCCCAATTTCAGGAAGAAAATGGCTGAAAGCATAGAACCAAGAAAACAAAAGAAGCCCATAAAGCTTCAGATGAACATTAGTGTGCTGCCACCAGCTGCTGCCCTACTGTGGTCGAACCGAGAGGCGCTACTGGGCGAAGGGTGATGCTGATGCAGTAGGGTGTCCGTTGGTTGGTGCTAGGTTTCTGCATGGAGCGCCGCTTGCCGAGGGGCCACTGGTTGGCTGCGAGGTGCATGGAGGGATGTGCCCGTGGTGCACCGCCGAGGCATCCATGTAAGCCGTTCCAGCGGCAGTTCGGCTCCTCGTGTGCGACCAGTAAAATCAGGGTCGCGACAAGCTCAAGGCGGAGGCCGGAAGAGGTCTGGTTTTGGAGGCGGGTTACCTGGTGGTCGTCGTGCTTCCACGGCTCCGGCCCAGCTCGCTTCCTCGCGCTCTTCCATGGTACTCGACGTGGCGCGACGCCCGTAGAAGAGGCATCAACACCGCATCCGAGTCTCCTGTCGTACCTCGCCTGCCCACGCCGGTGTCTGCTCCTTCCTAGAGTCCTACCTCGCCTCGCCTGCCCCACGCCGGCGGCCGCAGCGAATCTCCTGTTGTTCGGTCCCTGCCGCCGCCGCCGCTCAGAGGAGAGAAGAGGGGATCGGGTGGTGGGACTGCTTGTTGTTTTGCAATCTGGCCCATGTACATGGACTGCGGGTTAATTCTCTAAATATTAGAGGGTCAAAATGAAAAAGGCATGACGTACATACGGTCGTTAAGCCGTACTATATAGCAGAGATACTATAACGTACATGCATGCATGTGCTCTCCCCTACGATTTTTCCCTATAGGGGAGAGCACATGCATGCATGCATGCAGCAGTTTGCCACATTATAGATGACACCACCACATTAATTACTAAACTCGAAAATTCAAAATGATTTATCTTTTAAACCGTTATTTCGATTGGAAATCCGTTTACACCGCTAAGTTCATCTCGACAAGAGCTTCAAATCTAGATCTCATGTTAATATGTTTCGACGACTTTTTTTTTTGTCACACGAGTTACCAGATTAGCAATAAATAGTTACCACGATAATTTTACATGGTTACCAAATAAATTTTTCTATACTTTTCGACATTCAAACACAACTATATATCGGGTATGAAGTATTTTATCTGTCACACTAGTTACCATATTGCAATACTATAGTTATCAGACACTTATCACAATAATTGTACATGGTTATCAGATAAATTATGTATGTTCTATAGCCATTTTGAGTGATGTGCATAGATAGAGAGGAAGAGCCCAGGCATATGGAAGAGTTAAAAGATGGTATCATTCCACACAAAACAGTTTCATGCACTATTACATTGTTGAAGAAGGACGTCAGACAACCTGATAATTAAGTTATTATAATCTGATAGGTTAGTGATAATAATCTGGTAACTGCCGACAAAAAAAAAGTGGTCAGAACATGGCAACATGGGATTAGTTTCGTAGATCTCGTCGCGACTAACACAGTGGTGAAAACGGATTTTAATCGGATTATTGGTTTGAGAGATAATTCTTTTTTCATAAAATTGGTGGGAGGAATCTAGACTAACGTCATCCCTGATGTCACCCGCATGCATGCATATCAGAAATGCCGCTCGGAACCACTAATTAGTGGCGTCGCCGTGTAGTCCTGTCCATAATTGTTCCGCCTTTTAGCATCTTTCACCGGCGATACGCGATTTCCCTTCTTTAACCACATGTTTTAGCCTTATAGGGCACAAAAATTTTAGGACACGTCTTCTCCAATGGTTGCCCTATTTTAGGGCACGATGGCCATACCAAAACGCTTGTTTATTCGATATTTGAGTGATATAAATCGATATATGCACATAGTATGATCTTGAAGCATGATAAAAATATCACACACACGAATTTAGTTCAATTCATAGCATAACCTGGTGCAAATCATGACATAGTATCACAAAACGACACATAGTTCAAACATGAACGATACATAATTCATCCTAGTTCAAAGCATGAAAGAAACGATAACAACACATCATCAAGCCTTGGTGTTGTGGGCATCACCGCCCTTGTCCTCCTCGATGGTTGCTTCTTGATGAGTAGGGATCGAAGAATCTCCCATGGCACCACTCGTGTTGCGAGGTGCCATGAAGCCGGAGTGCGGGTTGGAGATGGCTCCAAAGCCGTGGCGGAGTGCGGGCGGCGGTGGTGAGAGCTCGGCCTCCGCAGGTATCTCCTATGTCGATTTGGGATTGGTGTCGCCGCCAGCGTTGAGCTTTTTCTTCCTCCCCTCGAGCGCGGTTGTCGAAGCTTGCTTGTCACCGCCGTCGGCTGTGAGTGTTTCCGGACGGATTCCGGGCACGAGCGGTTCCTGGGCAGCGGCCGGCGACGGATTCGCGCCCATGGAGGCGGAACATGGTGGGCAAAGACCGGTCGGCGAGCCGTCGGAACCCTAGGGTTCCCCGACACCGTGGGGGCGTTAGCGACGCCGCGGTCGGCACCCGTGGGCGCAAATGGTCGCTGATGGGTGTGGAGTTCCGGGAGGGGAGCACCATCCCTATCCATGGCGTGGAGGCGGCCGGCGGCGATCGAATCGGGAGGGGGGGGGGGAGGGGGAAGGGGCGAAGCGGAAGCGGTTCAACGTGACAGTCGGGGTCGCACGCGGTGAAAAGAAAAGGATGGGGCACGTCTCCGCGCGGCCCTCTCTGCCCCATATTTGAGGCAGAGAGGAGCGGAATTTGGGGATAGGCGACCTGTTGGAGAGCGTTTTTTGCCCTCTCGTGTCCTAAAAACGGTTTTAGGGCACCAAGGCTAATATGGGACATCTATTAGAGATGCTCTTAAGTGTCGAGAAGCACCTTTATAAGCATTGAAAATTTATCTGAGAGCTTTCTAATAACTTATTCCTCCGCCTATTTCGGCTTAAAGTCGGCCGCAATTGTATTCTAGATTTTTGTTTGCTGGATCCAAATCTGAAGTTGACCAACGTCCCTGCAATTCACACCCATAAAGGCTGAATTCTTCAAAAATTAACTAGGGAATACATGGATTTCAAAGAATAAACTCCATTGGATTCATATCTCAGGATGCGGCTGGTCCTCTTTAGCATTTAAATTCAGAGTGTTATAGCAAGTCATGCCATTGCTCCATCATTTCCAAAGTGAAAGTCCATCTAAAATTACATCTAAGCTGGGAACAATCCCACAGCTCTGGAATGGTTTTGGTCCGTTGGGTTGAAGCAAAATAGATATCCCAAAACTGGGTAGCTAGATTTGTATTGCCAACCCATACGCCCTCCTAGAACTTAATAGACTTACCGTTTCCTATTTTCCACCTATACCCAAGTCTAACCGCCCTAGATGCCCACATCACCCCTTTCCAGAAGGTGGAAGGCAAGATGTCTTGACAACACAGAATGTTGGGGCTTCTAGTTTGACACTTAAATTTCAATTTGAACTGAAAAAGAAATTTCTAGGTGCCTGGTCCCTTTTTTTCTCATATCCCACATGAATATGTGCATCCTGCGGTAAGCAGGCCCAGATGATCTCCGGGCCGATAGGGCTATAAACTCAGCATACACTCCACTATCTTCGTGCTCAGGAATGTACTCCTCCATTCCACATAGTCACATAGATACGCCTGTTTTAGTGACAACTAATATGGGACGGAGTAAGTACATTTTTATCTTAGATATTCTCCCGCTGACAAAAGCATACGTCGAAGCTCTCGTGGGAAGACATTGCATGGGTAGGCTCCAAAATTTCTTCTTTTTTAATGAGAAAGTTTGAACAGGGTTTCCCGCTTGATCTCACCTTATTGAACTTAAATGGGGTGTAGGCTCCAACCTGTTGGGATTCCCCACAGGATCGATCACATCAAACTAGACGGACACACACGCACAAATTATTTTTGCCAAGGGCGCTTGTCGCACCCGTGTTTTTCCTCTTTATTTCTCAACTTTCTTGGTACTAACTTACAACGTAATAGTGCAAACATATATAGGTCCAAGACCCTGACTAGCTAGCTGACTCGTACTAGGACAAGTAACCGACCTTGATCAAATATTCCTATTCTCGTACTAGTAATACACGGACACCACCCACACGTAACTACTCTTTCTATATCTCAGTACTATTCCAAACTAACTCACCCACCTATACACTAGTTAGGAAAGATTATTTCCAACACAACCGGCCAATCTGCAATGGTTTCTTGTCCTGCATGCTCCCGCCACCAGATCACAAGAGACAATAAACTGAGTGAAACAAAGGAAAGGGTAAATACCAGGAACGAAACCATTGACAAAACCATGGATGACTTGTTATACATGAATTCATGGCCCCGGCCGTAAGCAGGCAATTAAACAAGCCAACAACCCCACAAAAAATAATAGTTAAGACTATGATAAACACAAACAGATGATCAAGGTCAAAATCTCCGTGCGTGTCAATGTACTTTTTATGTACGTGATAGAGTAATATCACTCCCAGTCCCAGTAGTTGATTGACACTCCTGGAAATTCCACCCATGAATAACTGTATACAGACGACGACTTGCATCGACTTACTGGCAGAGAAAACCATAATTTGTACCCGGTCTAATGCGCGCGCGGTGATAAACACAAACACACAATGGAGGTAAAAGTCTCCATGCGCGTTAACGTACGCTGATCAGTACTCCCAGTAGTTAATTGACGTCACTCCTTGAAATTTTCTTGCATGAATAGATACACATTCAGTATTGTATCACGACTTGCATTGACTTGACAAACATACCTCGCATCGATTTAACCAGCTGCTGGTCTAGTGCGCGGTGTGCATACACGTACCATGAGTAATCGGCATCCAACAATGCCAGGAGCCCTGTTAGTTCTCGTAGTATGCACCTTCTTTCGAGCAGTGGCAACTGCTGCGGCAGGGAGCTCCATGTCGTTGCCAGGCTGCCCTGACAAGTGTGGCGATGTGCCCATCCCATACCCCTTCGGCATCGGTGCGCACTGCGCCGCGGCCAGCCTGAACAGCTACTTCAACCTCACCTGCAACGCCACAACCGATCCGCCGCGGCCAATGGTCGGAGATCACAGGGGACATGTTGAGATCATTGACATCTCGCTGGAGCGCGGCGAGATGCGCGTGCTCAGCCCTGTGAACTACATGTGCTTCACGTCAGAGACAACATTCAGCAGTTCCTTGGGAGGGTACGAGCTGCAGACCACGCCCTTCCTCCCATCCCCGTCGCGCAACCGCTTCACAGTCATCGGCTGCAACACCCTAGGGCTCATCAGCGGGCTCAAAGGCGCCAGAAGCCAGTACCTGGCTGGCTGCTACTCCTATTGTGGGTGTCTCAACGACACCTGTGACGGCACGCCATGTGCTGGGTTGGGCTGCTGCGAGGCTGCCATCCCCCCCAACCTCACCTCCTTGGAGGTCACGTTTCAGATGAACCAGAGCAAGGTATGGGGCTTCAACCCATGCTTCTACGCCATGGTGGCCGAGGTTGGGTGGTACAATTTCAGCCAGCATGACCTCGTTGGTACACTTGGGTTTATTGATGATCGAGCCAAGAAGGGTGCCCCTGCCGTTGCTGATTGGGCCATTAGGAACGGCTCGTGCCCAGAAAAGGTGAAGGACGCACCTAGTGGCTACGCCTGCGTCAGTGTAAACAGCTACTGCATGGCCGCCAGCAATGGTCCAGGGTACTTGTGCCAGTGCTCCAAAGGATACGAGGGCAATCCTTATCTTCTCAACGGCTGTCAAGGTTAAGTACTCACTCATAGGGTTGAAAACGGAACGGAAACGGAAGGAAACATGCATTATCATTTTCGTTTCCTTTTCTCTCGTAGGAATCGGGAACGAAATCGGAAAACCCGGAAATGAATACGGAATCGGAAATCTCCGGAAATGAATATGAAACGGAAATGGGGCGGATACGATACGGAAGCGAACATTTGTCGGAACACAATAGAAGTATAAAACATAGACAAATAATTGTTCACAACCTCGACAATCGACAATTTAATATGTAGTGTCACGCATTTGGTTTAACCTAGTCGTGTGATCACACACTACATATATGTAATTAGATAAATTAGGTTTAGTATAGATGGCTTAATGGACATAATTAGCCATGAAACCATGCCTCATTTTGCATGTGGGTCGTGGCCTTACATGATTGGATACATCAACTAGCATGTATGTTGTGTATACGGAAAGTTTCCTTATTTATTTTTACGGAAATTCCGTTTCGTTTCCGTTTCCGTCGGAATCTGCGTTATCATTTCCTTTGTCATTTCCTTTTTAGAATATTCCTTTTCCGTTTTGTTTCCTCAAAATGCCGTTTCCGTTTCCATATTTTGCTCTTCATTTCCTTTTTCTACGGAAACAAGAGGAAAGTTTCCTTACCATTTTCAACCCTACTCACTCAAACATAACTTGTGTAGATTTCCAGGGATACTACTAAATTAACACACTCACTACTGGAAAATCGAATCCAGTGTTCATTGAACTGAACACGTAAACTACCGTGAAACATCTCTACCAGCACTCACCAGTAGCAACTGCAATCAACACATAGAAAAATAATTAAATATACACCTTATCTCTAGGACATGCAAATTATCAGCACATACTATAATATTAAGTTGAAAGAGATTATGGAAAGTGAACCAATAGCATTACAGAGTGAATTCCCTACTTGAATTTATTAACTGTTGAACCTTTCTTTAGCTGACATATATGATATAATAATGAGAATAATATGTATATATCACATTTTGTTTGATGCTTCTAAACTATTTCCTTAATGTCTTCAGACACAGACGAGTGTGCATTGCGTAAGCAGGGCCCCAAGTATGAAGATTTGTATCCGTGCCGAAAAGGGGTCTGTTACAACACACCAGGAAGCTACTTATGCCAATGCAAGAGAGGAAAAATGCCTGACGGTACAAATTTTGGATGCCGATCTCTGCCTTCTTCAACTAACAAGTTGTTTATTGGTAAGCATCTTCATTTAAATAATTAACCTATATCCCATACTTTCACTGTTTCGCTACATTAAGACATGTTCCGAAAACACACACAGACACATACACTAAAAAAAATGTTCCTCAAAAACTGTTTTGCAGGACTTAGCGTTTCAGCAACTGTGGTGATGGCCTTAGCA
The DNA here is from genome assembly GCA_028641055.1 of Alopecurus myosuroides. Taxonomy (NCBI): domain Eukaryota; kingdom Viridiplantae; phylum Streptophyta; class Magnoliopsida; order Poales; family Poaceae; genus Alopecurus; species Alopecurus myosuroides. The sequence continues at coordinate 765,576,708 of CM054057.1, forward strand.
TGCTTGCTGCTCATGCAATTTCAAAGGAAAAGGTACAAGAGGGACAGAGATGAGTATTTCAAACAAAATGGCGGTCTCCAATTATATGATGAGATGAGGTCAAGGCAGGTTGACACAATTCGCATACTAACAGAGAAAGAGATAAAAAGAGCTACTGACAACTACAATGAAAATCGAGTGATTGGATGTGGTGGTCATGGAATGGTCTACAAAGGAACTTTGGATGATCAAAAGGTAGCCATAAAGAAGTCCAAAGTAATCAACGATGATTGCAGGGAAGAATTTGTTAATGAGATAATAATCTTGTCACAAATCAACCACCGAAACATTGTGAGGTTAATAGGTTGTTGTCTGGAGGTAGATGTCCCAATGTTGGTCTATGAGTTTGTCTCCCGTGGTACATTATCTGAATTTATTCATGGTGCTGATTGTCGAAGATCACCAATCCCATTGGATCTTCGCCTGAAGATGGCTACACAATCAGCAGAAGCTCTTGCTTACTTGCACTCATCGACATCTCGCACGATCCTGCATGGGGATGTCAAATCTGCCAACATTCTGTTGGATGATCAGCTCAACGTGAAGGTTGCAGATTTCGGAGCATCAACACTCAAATCCATGGATGAAAATGAATTCGTCATGTTCGTACAGGGTACCCTTGGCTACCTTGACCCAGAAAGCTTCATCAGCCATTGTCTCACCGAAAAAAGTGATTTATACAGCTTTGGAGTGGTTCTTTTGGAGCTAATGACGAGAAAGAGGGCTATATATAAGGACGTTTTCAATGAAAAGCAATCATTGTCCTACAGTTTTCCCTTGAAGTTTCACAAGAAGGAGCACCAAACTATGCTGGACCGTGAAATTCTAGAAGATGCATGTATGGGGGTGCTCGAAAACATGGCCAAACTTGCAGTTCACTGCCTTAGCCCAAGGGGAGATGACAGGCCAACTATGAAGGAAGTTGCAGAGAGGCTAGACATGATGAGGAGACTCAAACTCGACACAACTGGTGCTAACATGTCATGTGGGGGGCAACTTACAGCCGTAAGGACAAGTCCTAGGCGCCCTCTCTAGTTATCTTTAGTTAATATCGATTTAGAAACCAGAGTTTGGATATAGAAAGGTTTTGTCCCGAAGAAGGTTCTCCTGCTATATTCTAATTCTGTTAGGATTTCTTTCTTTTCAAGATTGTAACTGTCTTTGTAAGCCCTCATGGTCGCTGAATAAAGCAATCAATATACAACTATCTCTACCAGAACGGGTTGCCGGGAGTTCAAGCCCCGACCACATGTAGATCACGACTACAATCTCCGCTCTACTCGATTTGTGTCCAGCAACCTAGGCCGTGACAGAACAGCTATCGGAAAAACTATGGATGACCATCTTTGGTTGTTGTCCCTTTGAACAAGACAGCACACAGGACCATCGATATGTCCGAACAGGTTGAAGACCTTGCAAGATAATGTTTGTACTTTCATATGCACACATAATTATCTTGTTTCTGGTGCGCAGTGATCCCAACCACTGTTTCTAATATGTGTGTAATCTGATCATGAGTATAGAGGCCTTGTTTTGGTATTGAATTACTACGGACAGGCGCATATCACCACACCACTGATATTTTTTGTTTTCTGGCCCCAGCGTACCATCGACGTGGATACATGGTGAACCGCCATTGGTAGGTTTCCTGCTATAAGCAGTTTCCTTATAGTGTTGTAGTGATCTGAAGCAAATTTTTTACTTTTCTATTTACTTTTTAGGGCAGGAGGTAAAGAGTTATAGATGAACTTAACCTAAGACATTTTTTTTTTGCATTTATAGCCCCTATTTAGATACATGTAATTTGAATTATATCCAATAAATAAGAAGAAATTCATTTATTTCCCGTATAATAACAAATCGTTTTAGAAGAACCCAAAATATTGACATTAACAATATAATGCAATATGTTCTTTGCGCAAAAAATTTAAGCATTTTTAATAAATAAATCTTGAAGGTATGTAATACACAGCACAAGGCTCCATAACTTGGTATTTCAAGAAATAAAAGTACAAACTATTATTTCACGAGAAAAAATAAAGGTAGATTTGTGCATGCTAGCGTGAAAAGAATTTGCAGTCCAAATATGAAGTGCATAAGATGAAGAGAATATTTGCTGGCCGTACTTTCATTCTCGTTGAGCAAAATATCACGTAAATTACCTTGGACCATTCCTTCTACTAGCAAATGAAGCCTTTTTGTTTGCAGGTAATACTTGTAAATGAACCTTGAAGCTTTTCGTACAGTCGGCGAGTGATACAGACCTGGCAGTGGCAGCTGAAGCCCACTGCTCTGCTACTATCACTCTCCATACAGGGAACAGCAAGCAGTGACAGCACGTACAGTCGTACATTAGTCTAAATCCGCTTCTTCAACTGGTACTACTTGTGCAACGGGGCGTCGATGCTGGTGACGGTGATGTACATGCAAGATAATGTGGGGTGGGGCTGGGGCCCAAACCACACAGCTCCGCAAGTCAGCAATCAAATACAAGGCACAAGTCATTGCTTTTGCTTTCAGGTCGTCAGTAGGAGCCCTAATTTACGTAGATACCCAAATTCCGAACCAAGGCTCTAGTTCAAAGATCTGTCGTACCTAAGAATCAAGTCATTACAAATTTCTCCTCCTAGTAGCGGGCAGTGATAGGCAGCGGCATCTCTCACCTTTGACTGCCATTGATCAGAGAGCAAAAACGGCTGGTACACAATTCCTGCCACTGTTTCTATTTTGCCTCCTGAAATGCATGCTCCCTTGATCACTATAAAATTCTTGAAACTAATCAATCTGTTTCCTGACTCCGTCTGCCAGCTTCTTCGACCGTGCTGCCATCATCACTGATGGCGACCTGCTCACAACGGACGCATGATGAGGACTGTTCCAGTTATTTAGAAGTGTTTGATTATGACTGTTCCAGTTGTTTAAAAGTGTTTGATGGCAAATTTTTGTGACCAATGTGTCAATGTCAGAAACTAACTGATCTTGGCAGCAACATTTTTTCTCGAAAATAAAAGAAACATAACATTCTTGTTTATACTGATCCTCGAATAAAATTTCTAGCCTCGTATTTGATATGTGCAGACACGCACTGCACTATAGGGGTTTAATTCAGGAGAATGAAAAACAAGTGTTGTAACTAACAGCCTTAGGATATGGGACTAATGGGACGATGGATATTCAAAACGGAATTGAAGAATATATTATTGTCTCAAGTTTCAGTTGACCTGCTAGGCCCGGGAGTATGGTTGTTCGTTTTGGCTTTGGGTCCAGAAGAACAGGAAATGACTGTGGACTAGGATCATTCTGAACTGTTTGATCGCTGATTCAACTAAGGATTATTTAGTACTCCCTCCGGCCCAAAAAGGATGTCTTAACTTTGTCTAAATTTGCATGTATCTATACACTAAAACATGTCTAGATACATGCAAATTTGGATAAATGTAAGATTGTACACATTCCTTTTCCATTTTTAGGCTCAACGATGTGCAACTGGAAATTTTAGGAACTACCGGCAAATCAGTAGAAAATGATTACGAATCTGTACTATCGCCTAATTTCAGTTTGGTCACACAAGGTTTCATTCTGCAACACTGCTAAATGCAGCAAAAACCTGCTACTAGTATATTTTCTTATCGGACACAACATCTTATCACACTGAAACACCCAGGAGCAACAAACTACAGGAGCAGAGTGGCTCAATAAATGCCAAACTCGTGATTTCGTGACTGTAAACTCCAACAGTTTGATTCAATACGCTGACATCTCAATTGGGGAATATACTCTAGAGTTATAGTTGACTGCCTAGGGCAGGGGAGATGGCCGATGGGTGATGTTCTTTTGGGTCTTGGGGAACTCGTTATGAGGGTGGGCTAACCTAATTCTGAATAGTTCGTGCTCACCAAGCTCAACAGGGTGGTTACTATTTACAACTTCAGCTTCTTACACTTTTTCTTCAAGTTTTAGGCTACATGAACTGTGAAGTGAAACAGGTATTTCTCAGGGATTAATAACAAGTGCAATAAAAAGATTAGGACAAATCTCTACTAGTAACACCTAATTTCGGCTTGATCACACAAGGTTTTCTGGTGCAACTCTGCTAAATGACAGAAAAATCATGCAACCAGTACATTTGCTTATCAGACACCTCGTAGCATCCAGAATGCCATGATCAAACAGGAGGAGAGTGGCTCAATAAATACCAACTAGCCTTCATGTCACTAGGAATTCCATTTTCAATAGTTATATTCAATACCACTAAACACGCTGGCATCTCGCTCAATAACATGCTAAAATTCATGAAAAAAAAAGCGAAACAATTAGGGGTAATATTATTACCACATCACAGACATGAAGAGCCAGTCTTCATCAGGCGGTGGGCTTGCGCTGGAACCCCTGGGAGGGGTCGAGCGGGTCGGCGGGGAAGGGGAGCACGGCGGTGACGGTGGCGGCGGGCGGCCCAACGGGGAGGCGGCGGGAAACCATCTCGTCGACCCTGGCGGGGTCCCCGGAGAGGAGGGCCTCGACGGTGCCGTCGCGGCGGTTGCGGACCCAGCCGGCGAGCCCGAGCGCGCGCGCTGTCTCCACCGTCCAGTCGCGGAAGAAGACGCCCTGCACGCGGCCCTTCACCACCACCCGCACCGCCTTGGGGGCTGCTGGCTGCTGCGGGGGCGGCGGGCTGGCGGATGCGGCGGCGGCGGCGGCCATGGCGCGGCGAGATGCGGCGGCGGGGAGGAGGACACGGGCGGCCGTGGCAGAGGTGGAAGGGAACATTCTGGAGGAGGGCATTCAGATTTCAGAGATGCTTTGCTATTCGAGTGACCGGATCAACACAGAAGGACGCAAATAATTTAAAAAAAAACTTAAAACGATTTTTAAACAATATAATGTACTCCCTTCCGAAACGGTAAAACATCTTAATTTTTTTTTTGAATAATAGCAGGAGAGCTGCTATGTTTATTTCAAAGTTAGGAAAGCACTTTACAGAGGTAAACTGAAGAAAACACAAGAAAGGGTTTAGAACCCTTAAAAACGGAAAAAAAAACCAGCCGCTCAAAAAAGGAGAAAAGCACCCCATCAGCCGGGATCAAAAGGCACCCCTCCTGCCTGCTCCCGCAACGCTAGTGGCGCCCCAGCTTGGATCCAAACTCTTGCCTCATCTTTTATTCGATTGTTAAGCGCAATCACACTTAACTCCTTTTTGTCGAAAACTCTCCTATTCCGCTCACGCCAAATCTCCCAGCAAACTAATTTCAAGCCGGTTGCGGCAGATTTTCTCCTATCCTTAGATGAGGAAAGTCGAACTGCCTGAAACCAATCTCCCAGCGACACTGCTGAGGAACCCCAAGTTACCGGGTTCAAACTAGGCTCCCCGAAGGTTGACGCTGCCCGCGCCCACACAAGCCTGCTGTATGGGCACTCCCGAATGAGGTGACTTGCTGTTTCTAGATTTCTGTGACAAAGCGGGCAGAAATAGTCATTTGGCCATCCCCGTTGCAGCAATTTGTCGGCCGTGAGCACCCTTCCCAGCAGCAGAGTCCAAATGAAGAATTTGCATTTTGCCGGAGCCCAGCCCTTACAAACAGCTTCCTGGAAGAGAGACCTTTCCGCTCCCAGAAAATGCAACCTATATGCCGAACTAGCAGAATAGTCGTTCTTTGGCCCAGCACCATGTGATTTTGTCTTGTTCTTGAGATAGCCGAACTTGGTCCAAACCGTCCGCCAATTTGATTAGCTGGTCGGTGTGCTGCAAGTCCAAGGAGAACCTCAGATCCGTAAGCCATTTGTCATTGCTTAAAGCATCTTCCACCGTCCTGTTCTTGCGAACCGAGATTTTGAAGAGATCTGGTGCCATAAGAGCCGGCACTTGACCCATTAGCCATTTGTCTGTCCAGAACTTCGCCTTTTTTCCATTACCAATAGTGACTAAAGTTGCTGTCGTGAACATGGAGCGGTCGGTTTTGTTGCAAGGAAGGGGAAGTGCGCCCATGGCTTTGCAGGGTCCTCCCACCTCTGCCAAAGCCAGCGTAGTCTCAGCGCCCTACTAAAGGCCGAGATACAGTGTATCCCCAAGCCACCTAGTGACTAAGGCATACAAACTTGCTTCCAACTCACCCTGCATTTGCCTCCTCCACAGGTGGATTCTCCCGCCCAAAGCCAAGCTCTCCTGCGCCTGTCAAATTCCTTCCTCACCCAAGCTGGCATATCATGAATACCCATTTGGTAGACCGCAAGGGATGTTAGAACCGAGTTCAACATAACAAGTCTCCCTGCTTTGCTCATAAGTCTAGCCTTCCAAGCTGCTAGGAACTTATCGACCTTATCCAACAAAGGTTGCCAGTCAGCTTTGGTGAGCTTCTTGATCGACAGAGGCATTCCCAGGTAGACACATGGAAGATGTACAACCGGCATTTGCATGTTAATCAACAATTCGTCAAGGTTGACACCCTGGCAGCTTATAGGTGTGACAGAGCTTTTGTTGAAGTTAGTAACTAGACCTGTAGCTTTGCCAAAGGAGCTGAACACTTCCTTAATGCCGGCAAGGTCCCTTGGCGTAGGGTTGACAAAAAGTGCCACATCATCAGCGTACAAGGAAGCTCTGAAGGAGCACTGCTTACCCTTAATCTTGGACAGCATACCAACTTCTGTGGCGATTTCCAGGAGTCGGTGCAGAGGCTCCATACCTAAGACGAACAGAAAAGGGGATAGAGAGTCCCCTTGTCTTAGGCCACGTAAGTGAATAATCGTTCGTCCTGGCACCCCATTAACGAGAGGCCTAGAGGTGGCAGAACGGAATAACATGGCCATCCAATTCCGCCACCTTCTCGGAAAACCTCTAGCCTCTAGCATGTCCAAAAGGTATGACCACGAAATTGTGTCGAAAGCCTTTGCAATGTCAAGTTTCATCAAGAGTGACGGAGTCTTTGTGCGATGTAGATGCTTTGCCATTGAGTTCACATACAGGAAGTTATCCTGTATACTCCGCTTGGAGATGAAAGCACTTTGGCAAGGTGATATTAGCTCGTCCAATCTTGGGCACAAACGTCTAGCCAGCACCTTGGTGATAAGTTTAGAGAAGGCATGCATTAGACTGATAGGCCTGTAGTGAGTAATATGAACTGGCTGTTCAATCTTCGAGAGAAGGAAATAATGTGCTGTGTTAAGACAGCCAAATGAGCGATCATCAAGACTGTAGAACTTGTTGACTGCATTCATAACATCATCCTTGATTGTAATCCAAGAAGCTCGGAAAAAAGCTCCTGAAAACCCGTCAGGCCCTGGCGCTTTGTCTAATTTGCAGTCAAAAATTGCGTCTTTAACCTTGTCCGTGGTGAACCTGTTCTCAAGTTCAGATAAATCGGCCACAGGTAGCCCTAGTTGCGCCCAATCTAGGCGCACGGAGCATGGAACTCCGGTGCCAACTATTGAGTTGAAGTGGGAGTTGACAACATCCTCGATCTCCCCGGGAGTAGTTGCCACCAGCTCATCTGATTGTAAAGAGTGGATTCTATTCTTCTGTTTTCTTCGGGCTGCTCTTAAGTGAAAAAAACGAGTGTTTGCATCTCCCATCTGCAGCCACTTAATCCTAGCTCGCTGTCTCATCTTAACTCTGTTGATAACTGCAAGCCCCACGGACCTGGCTTTTAGGGTTGACCTAAGATCCCTCTCATGGACGGTTAGTGGCCTCAACTCTTGCGCCTTATCCAGCCTTAGGATAATTTCCTGGGAGACTAGCGTCTGCTTCTTAATGTCACCGATGTAACACTTGGCCCAACTAGATAGGTGTCGCCCTAAGCGTTTGAGTTTGACATCCAACACAGCGAAAGCGTTTTGGACGGTACAAGGCATACCCCAAGATTGCTCCACCACAGTTGTATATCCTTCCATCAATGGCCAGAAGCTCTCAAAACGGAATCGAGGTGGGGATCTCATGACCAAGTCTTGTACGAGTAGCAACGGACAGTGATCGGACATCGAAGATGCTTGAGGAATCAACTTGGCTGCCGGACATAGATCCCACCACTCGCTATTGCCGAAGGCCCTGTCTAGCCTGGCCATAGTTGGAGCTTGCTGCTCGTTACTCCAAGTGAACTTTCTCCCGACTAGTTTGATCTCCCTCAAAACGCTAGCGTCTAGAGCAGTCTTGAATCTCCGCATCCATCTCCTATCCACCCTAGCATTGTTTTTATCTTCATCGTGCAAAATCAAGTTGAAGTCGCCCAAAACCAGCCAAGGTCCGGTTACTCCGGCATGTATCTGTGTTAGTTCATTAAGGAACTCTTGCTTCCTCGAGCTATCGCAAGGCCCATACACAGAAGTCAAAACCCAAACGGAGCCATTGCTCAGGTCCTGAAAGGTAACCGTGACCGAGTGCAAGCGGATAGAGATATCGATCGCCTGAAGTAGGTCTTCCCGCCAAAACACGAGGATGCCACCTTTTGTTCCAATGGAAGGTAGCGCCGCGAAACCCCGCATCGAAGTGCCCACAATGTCCATTCTATCGTAATCAGAGCATTGAGATAGCTTAGACTCTTGTAAGCACAAGATCGAGCAGGCACAGGAGGCCGCTAGGTCTCTCACCACCGTACGCCGTGCACGGTCATTCAAACCGCGCACATTCCAAGAAAGCACTTTGTGTTGTCTAAACATTGTAACTAAAGCGACGGACCCGCAGCGGGGTAGAGATGGAAACACAAGTGACATAGGAATAAATAGAGAGGTACAAGTTGCTCAAACTGTCGGGCACGCAAATGGAGCTGATACAGTGACAGAACCAAACAAAGATCCGTCTGCTAACGAAAAAGGTTGACACACACGGGGCAGCCCAACTGTTGCTGAAGTGTGACCAGGTTGTAAACCTCATCAGAAGGTCGCCCACCTGTTCCCACGCGACTGAAGCAGGCTGCTCGACAAACGACCCTGAAAACTGTAAAACTAAGGAGCTCGAACTGCAATAGATGTGACGATCCATTGAACTTGATCGACCTAGAAGTGCTGAATCAAACTCTCAACCATTGAGAGGCGCCTCCTGGAACATGGCCATGAGCTCATTGTCAGGAATGATCACTCCTGGCCTGCCTGTTGCATCCGAACAGGCCGCCATGTCCTGCAGGTGTTGGAAGGACAGCGCCTCCTCATACAACTTGAGGTACTGCAGCTGCACTTCATCGTTGAAGTCTTCGTCCCTCTTGATCAAGCCAAGCTGCTTGCAGATGTTGGCCTGTGCCTTTCGAGTGGAGGCCAAGGAGGAGCTCCTGGTAGTTTGCCGCTCGCTTCTGCGCGCGAAAGCTTGGTGTCGCAGTGGCCCCTCAAGCTTGTCCTTCTTCTTGTGGCCACTAGAGGTGGGGAACCCCAGGATGGACGCCGGCATCTTACTCATCACCCTGCTCAACAGTGAAGGTTTGGGGTCAACTTCAAGGGAAGAAACCGGGGAAGTGACATCTTCCACCCTCTGGTCGTGGCACAAGTTGGCCGCTCGCAGCGCGCGCAGCGCCCCATCTCTCATGGTGACCGCTGCAAGCACCTCGTCATCTTGATCATCAGAGGTAGCAACTGCAGAACCTGAAAACCCACTGGGAGTCTGGAAAAGGTCACGCAGCTGCCAGCCCGCCGAACCCTGAACCCGCTCGCCATCAGCAAGGGGAACCTCGAAGATGGTGCGCTCGGGAGTGGCACAGGGGATGGCCAGCGCCCCACTTGACTGCCCGAAGTCGAAGTTTCCCGGGCCCGTGAGCCTGCCTCCAAACGCCTGCTGCGCCTGCAGAAGCCCGAGAGCGTCGCTGTTGTGGCCGTTCTGCCCGTCGTGCCGCACCTGCATCGTCTCCAGCCCCCACGCCGTGGCCCAGTCGACATAAGACTGGGCGTTCGGGACGTGCTCACCCGACTGCTCTAGGTAGCCGCGCCACGCCTCCGGCATCCACAGTCCAGACGAGCCCAGAGCGGCGCCGGACTGGTCAGGCAGCGGCACGGTCCCTTCCTGCAGGATGTTAGCAGACCAACAGTCGACGATCGTTGCCGGAGGAGGAGATATGGCCATCTCGGTGGGCAACTCCGCCCAGGGAATCTGCGGCGACGGCGGCGCGTCCTTCGAGAAGTCAGGCGACGCTGGAGAGGATGGCGAGTGGAGGAGCTCATAGCGCACGTCCTCTGCAACGCACGCCGGCGCGACGGGCGAGCCCAGAGACATGGGGCTCGCCGGGCGCGGCGAGGGCATCCGTGCAGGCGGTGCAGCAAGGTGGCCCGAGGCCACGAGCCCTGTCGGGGGGGGGGGGGGGGGGGCGAGAACGCCGTCGCTCTTCCCACCTGGAAGCGCGTCTTGGCGCGCGCACCACTTCCGGAAGTACGGACACAGCCACCTCCTTGGGCACCTCCGCCTGCCCGTGGCGCAGCACGGGGCTCACAGACCGCCGTCGCGACCTGACCTCCATCGGCACGAAGGCGTGGCGCCTGCGGCTTGGCGAGCGACTGTGGCGACGCTCGTGGCGGTGGTGACTGCGTTCCCGACGCGAGCCCTCGGCCTTGTCGTTGCCGCCCCCATCTCCACGTCTAGCCTCCGACCTCCTGTTGCCCCGCTGCTCACCTCCGCGCCCGTCACGATCAGCGTCGTCGTCGTACCGGTCCTCCCTTCGGTGGTTGGAGGGGCCCAGGCGGTCGCGGATAGGACGCTAGCAAGGTGACCCTCGCAAATGCGAGGGCATCGTGTTTAGCATGTTACATATGTTCATGAAATAAATTTGGCTTTAATTTTTTTCGTAAACATTGATTCGTAAATTGTAGGATTCTATAGCTTCTAGAAATATTATGTAGAGTAAAACTCACATGTGCAAAAAAATATTTTGTGTAGTTATATTTTTACGCAAGTAGCTATTATTTCATTCCAACAAAAAACCATGTTACCTATTTTATTTACATATTTTTTTTTAGCTTTTACATGCTCTTCCTTGTTCTTCAATATCTCTAGGTACTCTGTACTCTCAAAAAATGTATTTTCTATCAAATATTAAAATATAGACTTGGCTATCACATGGGACGAAGACTACATATTTAAAACATATGTCCTCCCAAAAAATATATTTTAGTGTCTCATTGCACCACCAAACTCTTCCATACAGGTTACTAATACTACTCCCTAGGGTCATCCTAAAAAACAATTTAAGTCAATATTATTGATTATATAATTAAATCACACAGAAAATAATAAATACTATGATTATGATGGCACATACACTTATGTAAAAAAAAATTATCTACCGTTTTTGGCACAAATTATATTTCATAACATGATGAGAAATACATGTGAACTCATTAAGTCATATTCAAATATATTTTTATAAATATTATACAAAGAATGTTCTGCTTTGAAATTTAGTGTGGTCGCAATATAATTTCAAAATTTGTTCAATTAGAAATCCGTGGATCTATTTTCACAATAATGGACATGCAACCCTATTTCCAGAAATCCACCGGAACATCATAATGTTATACCTAATGACCAATAGATGAACCTCAATCTACATGTATATCTTGTGCTTGATCTCTCTTTGTTAAGTTGACATCAACTAATATTGTTCACTCACTGTTTCTAAAATAAATATTAATGTTGGAGTAATCTAGCCCCGGACTATAATCTTATAACAATTTAGAAATTTTGAATGGACCAAACAAAGTTTGATATACCTACCTTAATTGTTTCCATATTTCGTCGGATACTCTGCTCGACCAACATGTAAATCATGTTGTTGAAGAATGTAGTACATACTTTTTTATTTTATTATTGTAAGAAACATTTTATATGAATATCCATATAATATAATTAGAAAGTAAATTGACAGTCAATTATGTGGCGGATATATGAGTATGAGGTATGTTCCAATGTCCATATAAGGCACCATGATAAACTACTTGTTTTAGCCTATCTATTGCAAATAGGGTTGTTCATATAAGATGATACACCATAATGTACAACATTAGAAAAGGCACCGGACTGGACCTGTTTCGAGATAATTTTAGTATCATGAACCACAACTGAGGCTTAAAATATCCTCATGTACTTTCATGAACAACATTTCTAAAATCTAAATATCAGATCAATTAATAAATTAGAATACATGATATAAAAAATGATGCAAGCAACTATAAATTTTCAACATGTAAGAAATCATAATGATTCTTGGAATATTATACCCGAGTACCTCAGCAATCAGGCAGATGTTTTTTCAATCAGCTCGCTCCTTGAAGTTCTGCATAACCTTCATTGTTCATGACTCAAGTGCCTTAAAATTCTAATACTCCCTCCGATCCTAAAAAAGTGTCGCCCCAAATGAACTAATCTCATACAAACTATAGATATATCTTCCGACACTTTTTTTAGGATCGGAGGGAGTACACACAATTAATCTATCTAGAAAACTGAGGCTAACACGAGGTTTAAAAGAAATTTGTTTGGAGACAAACTTACATATATATATTTGATGTTGATAGTAGATATGTATTGTTTTGATCTAGGCAGCCATCTATTGATCGGTAAACCAATATAAAGTTACTATGTAATCTCAAGCATAATGAAATTCTAACCTAGTGCTACTTAAGATGTATTGAAGATGCCACGGCATCTTTGAGTGCCTATCAATTTAAATATAATAGCGCCTAACGACCGTACGTACGTCATAAAAACCAGAATAAGTTGTTCGCTAAAAAAACCAGTCGTTCGCTAAAAAAACCAGGATCGTGTACGGTAGTATCGCTAAAAAAACCAGCCTAACTCGATCGACGGTGGCGGTCTTGGGCTGGCCCATGAGGCTAAAGGAAATGATAGGCTCAAAGGGATTAGAACGCTGCTGTGGTAATAGGCCCAGAGGGATTATCCTTATTCAGATTGCCTTTTTCCCTACCTATGACCGTTCCTGGTTCTGCTAAAAAACCTCTTTTTGTCCGCCGTGCTAAGTTAGATTTGAGTCCAACACAGACACACTTTATCTCTATATATAAAGCAAGAAACGGAGGAGACGCGCACACAACTCCTGTAGGCGAATCTCGCTCACCAGGGCGAAAGCTCCAAGGAAACGATCTCGACTAGACCCTATGCCGACGATCTCGTCAAGACCCTGTGGCCAGAAGAGTCGTGCACGCCACATCTCCCTAGACGAAAGCTCGGAGAAGACAATTAGGAATCGTTTCATCTATGCGGAAGAATTGGCGAAGCTAGCAAGAACATGGTTGTGATCTTCTCCAATGATGAGAATTATTTTTAATATGCGGCAAGGGACCGGCCGATGCTCGCCAACGAAGAGCTGGTGGCAGCCTCAGCCACGCGAAGGGGACGCGCTCGCGGCGTAGCTCACAGCGGTTCATCCCGTGCCCACCCTTCTGGGTCGCTGCACTCGCCTGCCATCAGTATAGCTCACAACAGAGCTGCGGCATAGCTGGGGAGGATGCAGACGGCTCCATGCATGGTCCAGCTCGTGAGGTTTTCATGCACATGCATGGTTTCCACGGTAAGCTATCTGGCTGACTTGGAGTCTATGGACGAAGTCTCTCGCCTTGGTGGTTAGAATTCAACACTTCCGCGGCCGAGTCGGCAATGCGCCACGCACTAGGCTTTCTATTTACTCTGCGTCTGCTTAGCCGGCCGACCGGTGTGCGGCATCGGTTAGGCGCGCACCTGAGACTCCAGCGCCGGCGTATAATCTCTCGAAGATGCTAGCAGCTTGGGCCTGCTCTCTAAGTGCTCGTGCATGCATAGCGGGTATTTTAGTACGTGGCATGTGGTTTGATGCATGGAGTCAGCAGCTTTTTCTTTGCCGGCCGATGAGTGTGTGTCCGACAGCTCTTCAACACGCTACGCTGTTGAAGTCGGTGGCGTTCCAGGGTTTAAAGCCAAAAAAGTTGATGCGGATGGCCGGAGCAATTGTCATGCTATCGACGGTGATGCAACTATTTCAGGGTTTGTTATCAATAGTTTCTTGGGTAACTGTGTAAAAAATGTTTAGCATTTATATTTTTCAAAACATGATAATAAACAAGTCCTTCGATCCGAAATAAGTGTCGGAGGGAGTAGTATGCATGCATGCAAATTTAAACTCAGCTCACGACTCTTATTAAGGTTCAGAGGGAATAGCAAATATTTACTTCCATGTGCGACACATATTTTGTTTTTGCTCCCGTAGCAACGCACGGGCACATTTTCTAGTCAATTTAAATAGGTCTGCGGAAGAAAATATATGGTAGGTTTCTTGAAGACTCTGTAAATTTATTTGCCACCTCTATAGTGACATATAAATAGTCAAAGTAAATTAATTAATGTGATTCTTTCCATACGTAGAGGGAGATTCTTAAGATGTCTTCAAGACACCATGACGTCTTTGAGAACGTGTCAGTTTAAACCAATCTACAAAACAAAGATATGATAGTTGTCTTCCAGGCCCTGGTTATAATTTACCACCTCTATAGTGATACATAAATAGTCAGAGTCATGTAAACACGAAATTTTGGATTTTCCATAGAGTTAAATTGTTAAACTCCAACCAATAGTATAATATCTAGTTGTGCTAATGCTCTAACAGCGTAAGGCTTGGTATGTAGTTTCAACGAAAAGCCAAGGCGATAAGAGGCTAGTAGGTAGTTAAATGGACTCACCCTTTGCTACTAATCTTCGTAAGAGTGTTGGGGGTGTTGGGAATACATAACATGCTATCCAGAAACAAAACAACCACAGCCGGGGGTATTGAACTTAAATTAACCTGTTTCATGCAGGACATTGTAGAGCTAAACCATATCTAGTTGGTAGTCACCAGGTCATCCAATGGCATTGTGATGGTTAATAGAAGATGTGCGATCCAAGGCACGCGGTGAGGATAGAACGTTTTTTTAGTCTATAATAATCTCCCATAAGAAAGAATCGAGGAAGCCGGCGCCGGATCTCTAACTGCTATAGTCTTGCTGCTCTAGTTCGAGCAGGGAATCAGGAACTGCGCTGAAGCCACATACACAGAAACTTTTCGACAAAGAAAAATATAGTGAGAGGACTCAGAACCTGCTTGATGTACTGATGTCACCAGGCGGCAATGGATTGGTCTTCAGAGATAGCGAACCCATAAATCCTTCATTAAAATCAGGGCTTTTTGACGTACTCTATATCATATCGGAGGCGGCAAGCACATTGCCTCTGGACATTTCCAGTTCATCAAAGCACATGAAACAACCCCCTAGCTTGTTTGCTCTCGTTGCTGCACGCCTGCACCTCTTGTCGTGTGGCCGTTAGGGATTAAGAACATGTTAAAGCTTTGGCTAATAATTTATTCACGTACCAATTGCCCGCAGCCTGTAGGTGATCTACCTGCAACCCACAAATTGATGCAGGCATGTTCTAGGTATATCAGTTCTGATTACGTCAAATCACAAGATCTTGATGAACACAAAACCTCTTGTGGTGTCGAAATCATATCAGCCGGAGAGGTGCTCAGCTTGCTTGTGCTTTAGGTCTTGAGGTGTACGCAGTAATACTAATATCGTGCACCGCGGGGCGAAGAGCCGGTGATGGCGGCTGCTTGCGATCGGAGAGCCGAGGAGGGCATCTACCTCTCGTTCTGTGGATTTTCTTTAGGGCACCCAGCCTCAGACTTTTGATTTGTTTTCTTTCGGGGATATCATGGAGTAGGTAGCAGTATACATACACCTTGTGATGTCTAGTTAGATCAAGACCATTAAATTTAGATCCAACGGTAAAAGTAATGCAATTTTTTTGAGATGGAAGTAATACTTATGTTGCACATGATAATGATGGACTCTACGTGAGCGCCCCGTGCAGTCTTGTTCAGAACTTGGGACGTACGGTTGTTGTACGTGACATGCTTGTCTCATCTAGACATCTATACGTAACTTATAATCTTTCAATCTCAACCGTTTTAATTAGAATCAACGGACTATATATTTTTAACCTACGTGGATCAACCTGGTGTCTCTATTCTAACATCCGTATATTGGTTTTAGTATATAATAAATAATAGAATAGATAGATATATAGGAGATTTTTCGTTCTTTAAGGGCATGTACATTGCAGGGCCTCTTGTGGAGACGCTTACGCATAAAAAAATTAATGATTTAGTGCTAAGCATTTGTATAAGAGTCCATGTCTACAACGCTCATAGCAAGCTAGGGTCGCTAAACTTCTTTTTTGAACACTCGTCGCTGTACAATTGCTTCTTATGGAAAACAGGAAAAGGGTACTTTTAGCCACAATCACCAGCACTCCTGCAAGCCGTGGAGGCAGAGCGAGAGGGATGGACGCTCCCGTGGGCGCTCCTGTTGGCGCTCCTGTTGGCGACCCAACGCCGCCCCTCACTCCGGCGGGCGACGTCCACCAGACAACCCTCGCCTCCCCACCCACGACCGCTGGCAGCCCGCACCCGGAAGGCCCTCCCCCGGTGGGAGTTGTGACGGCTCCTTCGCCGCGCGCGCCGCCGCCTTTCCACCGAGGTCCAGGTTCGTCTTTTCAGGCTTACGCCTTGCTCCATTTCTCCTCCGTCGTCGCCCCGGCCGCCGTGCTTGACGCGCCCGGCGAGCTATGGATGACACCCCCCCTTCCTTTGCCCGTGCTTCTCCGCACGGGTGCTCGAGCACACCCTCTCTTACTTCTTCTGCGAAGCTCCCGTGCGCATGGTGGCGACGGAGGTTGCTCCGGCCATCTTCCACGCCCCAATCTCCTCCCCTGCGTTAGCGGCGTTCGTCGTCCGCGTTGGCCACAAGCACTGCCGTCGCTTGGGGCTCCGCTTCCATGCCTCCCTCGTTGCTGCGTCGTCCGCCGCGGCCGCCCTAACCACGTCGCCGCCGGCTGTCAGTCGCAGAGGGCACTGGGCGCAAGGTAAACGCGTCCCCGCCTGGTCCACTCAACCTGACAGCGTCGGTTCCCGAGGCAACGGTTTACTCCCTCGTCCTTGCGGCAGCTCAGAACTCTTAACTGCCTATGCTGCTGTCGCCTCAGGTGTCGCATCTCCCCCGGGGGAAACTGCGTCGCCGCCTGCTCCCCCCTCCCCCTACAGCCGTAGCCCATCCGCGCCGAACGGAGCTGCGCTCGATAGCGCGATCTCCTGCCCGGATTCTGTGGGTACGGCCAACGTAAATGCCACACCGCCCTCGCCCACGCGCTCGTACCTGGACGCAGCCAACTGTCCCCCCGCCCCCCCCCTCCCCTCGCCTCGACGCCTCTTCAAAACCCTTGCCCTCCGCGGTTGCTTTCGTTGCCTCTCTCTCAAGCACAAAGTCCGTGACTGCCGAAACCCTATCCGCTGCCGCAGTTGTGGTCACTCCGGCCATCGTGCTCGCGGCTGCACCATGCCGTTCCCCCGCCCCACGTTTGTGCCCACCTCCACCTCCCCGCCACGCACGTCCGCCCTCCAGCCACCTCCGCGCACCGTCTCGCCACCGCTTGCGTCTGCTGACGAAGGCCTTCTCTCCCCTCCTCCCCCGTTCGCGCAGGAAGACACGCCCTTGGGCAGTGCTGCGAGCTCCAACATGCCAGCCCCCCCGAACGCACAATCCTGGAGGTGCCGCCAATGGTGGTTGCTGCCTCTGACCCGGACACCACGGACGAGGAAGAAGACGTTGAGTCTGACGACCTGTCGGCCTTCGTCCAGACGGAGGTGTTCATGCCCCCAGGCGACATGGCGGCGGCGCGCAAGCTCGCGGTGGTCTACATTGACCGCCCCGCGTTGTTCTCCTCCCCATCTTCCTCCTTTGCAGAGGCCATCTGCGAAGCGCTCCCCGGGCTGCACGTCACGATGGTTCCCTCCTCCATCGGCGATTCCTATGCTCGGTTCCTCTCCCACGAAGACCGTGAGATCGCCATCGACCATCAACCGTTTGTTCATGAAGGGGCTACTTTCCGCCTCGTTCGTGAGGAAGTGGCTGATCGCATCCCCTGCCCCATGGCGTTCGTGGCCGTCGTCGTCGCCAAACGCATGCCAGCAGAGCACATCTCCCAGCTGGGGGTCGCCGCCGCCTTCAGCCCTTTCGGCGAGACGCTGGAGGTGGACCCCAACTGCCTGACGGGGACGGATCTCTCCCTCATCCGCGCGGTGGTCCTGCTCAAGAACGAAGACTGCGTCCCGGAGGACATCACGGTGTCGCGGGCGCCGTGGGGTTCGCGCCTCGTCACGCTGCGGCGCATCCGCCTCTGGCGTGCGTCCGAGTCTTTCACCCACGACGGGGAATACATTCCCTTCTTCGCGCAGCCACCCCCTCCCCTCTACCGGCGCCGCCATGGGCGCCTCACTCTCGCGCCGGCGCCGCACGCCCCCGCTGATCTGGGAGTCCACGACGCGGATGCTGCTGGTGGTGGGCGCGACGACGCCGCAATGGCACACACTGCCCTCCTCGCCATACTGGACAGTGTGGCGAGCTCCCCCGCTCACCCTCGAAGCGTGTCGTCGTCGGCATCCTCGCGTTCGTCATTGACGCTGTCGTGGTGCACCGACGTGGCGCGCGGCGCGGACTCGGGGTCCCTGAGCTCGGGCCCCCCCCTCTCTGCCACTCGACGTCATGGCGTCGTTATCTCTGAAATTTCAGATTCTGAAACTGAAGTCGTGGACGCTGGCGACGCGCCCGGCGAGGAGAATGCTGGCCGCAGAAGCACCAGACTTGCGCTCAAGGCCAACCCCTTCTACGAGCCAGTCGCCACCCGTGCGATGAAGCTCCGTGGGCTCAAGGACACCCTAGATGGGTGCACGGCAGCCCTGCTCGATTTCGCCAAGGCGTTCGACACCGTCAGCTGGTCGGGACTTCGTGCTGTTATGGAGGCGCGGGGGTTCCCTGACCTTTGGTGCAAATGGATCGCGGATATCCTGTCATCCTCTCGCTCTGCCCTCCTGCTCAATGGCGTCCCGGGCAAGTGGTTCGCGTGCGGGCGCGGTCTGCGACAGGGGGATCCGCTGTCCCCCTATCTCTTCCTGCTCGTGGCTGACGTCCTCCAGCGTCTGATCCAGCAAGACGACACCCTCCAGCACCCGTTGGTCGACGGCGAGCCGTGCCCCGTCATCCAATACGCTGATGATACGTTGATCATCCTGCGCGCCGACAGGGCGTCCGCTCGCCGCCTACGGCATCTCCTCCAACGCTTTGAAGCTGCAACAGGACTGTGTATCAACTACGACAAGAGCACCATTGTTCCGATGCATGTTGCCGCTGCCGTCGTCCACGACATCCAGGGCATACTGGAGTGCGCAGTGGAGGGGTTTCCTCAGACATACCTTGGACTCCCGCTCTCTGCTGACAAGCTGAAGAATGCGGCGTTCGCCCCTCTCATCGCCAAGGTGGACAGGTACCTTGCTGGTTGGCGTGCTTCTCTGCTGTCGACTGGTGGGCGGCTGGTGCTCATCAACGCCGTGCTCGACGCCCTGCCCACCTACGCCATGGCCGCCCTTGGTCTCCCTGTGGGCGTGATCGCCGCGATCGACCGGCTGCGCCGTGCGTTCCTGTGGACGGGTACGGATCGCGCCCATGGAGCTCAATGCCTCGTCTCCTGGACGCAGGCCTGCCGATCTCGCGAGGACGGTGGGCTCGGCATCAGACAGTTGCACACGCAGAACACCTGTCTTCAGGTCAAGCTCCTTCACCGGCTGTTCACCGCGGTGGATGCGTCGTGGCCGCGCTGGGTCTAGCGCTCCCTCAACCTCTCGCCGCTTGACGAAGAATCTGCAGCTGCGCCGCTGTGCGGAGCGCACTGGAGATCGCTGCGTCGCCTACTCCCGCTTTACAGACACATCTCCCGTGTGTGCGTTGGCGACGGGAAGAAGACGTCGTTCTGGCGTGACTCCTGGCTGCCAATCGGTGCGCTAGATGGTGCTATGCCAGAGCTGCACTCGCACTGCAAAAACAACCTCGCCTCCGTGCACTACGTCCG
Source organism: Alopecurus myosuroides (assembly GCA_028641055.1). Lineage (NCBI taxonomy): Eukaryota > Viridiplantae > Streptophyta > Magnoliopsida > Poales > Poaceae > Alopecurus > Alopecurus myosuroides. The sequence continues at coordinate 765,596,635 of CM054057.1, forward strand.
CGAGCGCGGGCTCGACTCCATCCTAGTTGCGCGCTTGTCGCCCACCGCGGAGGCGCAGAAACGCGTGCTCGTCCCCATGCTTGCGGCTGTGCAAGTGTCCAGCTCCGAAGACCGAAGATCGCTCCCCCTCTGCGGCGGCGCAGCCGGGCAGCTCCGGACCTCCGAGCTGTACATGCTATGTTCTTTCACTGGTGAGCTGTCCGCGAACTTTGGGTTCATCTGGAAGAACTGCGCGCCGTCGAAGGTTCAGTTCTTCGGGTGGCTCCTGGTACAGGGTCGGATCCAATGCCGCGCCAACCTCCTCGCCAAGTCCATCCTCGACACCGATGCTAGCGGCTGCGCAATCTGCAATGCCCCGCTCGAGACGCCTGAACACATCTTCTTCGACTGTCCCTTCGCTCGAGCCTTCTGGAACGCGATCGGCACTCGCGGCCCTGCGTGCCCGTCCGTCAGCGTAGCCCGACGGTGCCCCCTTCCTCCATTTGTTCCCCCCGCGACGGCTGGCACACTGCGGTTGCTATGCCTCTGGCATCTCTGGAAGCACCGCAACGGGGTGATCTTCAACGGGCTCGCCCCCTCGATCCTCGACCTCCTCCGGAACTGCAGATCTGACGCAGCTCTGTGGCGTCACAGGCTGCCGCTTGAACGCCGTGCTGACGCCGATGCCTGGCACCGGCTGTTCACCCCTCCCCCCCGAGTCTGATCGTCTCTGTAAATCTCCCCCCCCCCACACATCTCTGTAAAACCCTGCGACTGCTACTGTTACTTGTGAATGAAAAAATTCAGGTGGGAGCTTGCTCCCCCCGGTGGAAAACTTCAAAAAAAAAAAAGGAAAAGGGAGAGCGCCCGACGCTTGGTTTTGCAGCGACGCTAAGCTGATTCACAGGATAGGACGGGATATAAGCATAACTGCCAGGAATTTTATCCTAGCGTCGGCTTAAGCGTCGCCCATTGTACGTGCTCTAACATGACGTTGTAAGAAAAAATTTAACTGTCCGAGAGAGCACCATCATAAGCACGGATACTATTTGAGAGCTTTCTAATAACTTGTTCCTTCTATATTTTGGCTTAAAATCATCCGTAGTTGTATCATACTTCACAAAATCAATTGCTCCCACGATATTCATATAATGCTTTTCAATATTTTGTTCCTCTTCTCCCCTTTTCTCTCTCTCACGCCCAACCATGATATCTTTCTTTGTTACTCTTTTCTTTCTTCTTCGACTATGGTTGTTGTTATGGTCAAAAAAAATCTCGCCTCTCTGCCTGTAGAATTTCCGCACTAGCTGATTATCCCAAAAGTTTAAACTGATGGAAAGGGGCTAGGCAATATATTTATATTCAACACTCCCCCTCACGTCTAGCCTATTTTAGTTCTTACCGTGGGTTCGGTGTAGGCCGTATAATCTTTTTTTTAATACTGCCCCGAACAGGGTCTTGAACTCAATACCTTCTCGTGGCTCTGATACCATATAGAACTTCGGCACTAGCCAATTATCCCAAAAGTCTGAACTGATGGAAATGGCTAGGCATATTTACATTCAAACACTACCGCCGTCGGATGTATACCGATTAGGGGTATGTCCGGCATTAGCGTAAAGAGACGGATTACCAGGGTGGCCTGTTGGTAATGGATCACACTCCATTGGGCGGCCCAGTAAGCTGATGCGCAAGAAGCCGGATTTTAGAAGAACCCGGACCACGGCCCAAAGTGGTGCGGCTTGGAGAAGCAGACGGATTACTTATTTTCCAAGTTAGATACTTTCCGTAGTCTTCTAGGTTTCCTTTCTGTAAGCCCTAAACCGGCTATCTATATAAAGCCGGACGGGAGAGAAGAAACAGAGACAACAATTTTGTAACATCCCAAGTATGAAAAATAGCCATTAGAATGTTTTCTCTCTGTTATTTTATGTTTTGCATCATGACATCATGTTCATTGCATTTGTTTTGCTTGTTTTCCATTTGTTTTCCTCTGTTTTTCTTTGTTTTCCAACTGTTTTCATTTGTTTTCCTTTGTTTTCTATTTGAATTTCAAACCAAATTTCAAACCTTTTGTTTCATACTTGTGATGTTACAATTTCCAAAATGATATTTCAAATCAAAACAATCAATTGTTTCCATAAAAGTTGTGATTCCCAAAACTGTTGTTTTGTTTCTATCAAAAACTCATTAATACCAAACCCTTTGCAAATTCAATTAATTTCCAAAACATCAACCCCTTTTGAAAATTATGAAAATGACCAAAACACTTCCATCTTTTGTTTCCATTAAACTAAGGTTCAAACTAATTAAATTATTGCTTTCAATATTGCACTTAATAGTCAAAATTCATTCAAATTGCATTCAAAATTCAAATCACTTTTTACAAACAGCACCCAATTGAACTTATGAGAATTACAACACAATGCTAATACTTTTGTTTCAATTAAACTTTAGGGTTCACCCTATTTAAATGTTGTTTTCAATAGTTCACTCAATTAAATTTGCATTCAAAAATTCAAATCACATTGTCCAAAACAACCACCATGTTGAACTTATGAAAATTACACAACAATTATAATCTTTTGCTTCCAATTAAAATTATATGTTCACCTTATTTAAATTCTTGTTTTCAATAAGTCACTTAATCCAAAAATCATTCAAATTTGAATTAAATTACAAACAGTTTTATTTTTGAACTTTTATGGAAAACAAAAAGTGTCAAATGGGTACTGACACAATAACTAAGCAACACAAATTTCCCCTAATTTTTCCTAACTCAAAAACCATTCTTTTTCTTCCAAATTCTATTTCTACAAAGAAAAGAGAGAAACAAAATAAATAAGAAAAAGGAAAATCGCAGAGGGGGTGGGCAACCAGTGGGCTGCGCAAGCCCAACTCTCCCTCAGCCCGCTACCCCTTCCTTCCCCAACCTCCGTACAGGTGACGTCACCAATGGTGGACAGCGACAGGCGCTGCCCCCTGCTCCACCCGATTTCCCCCCCTCCTATATCTATCTCCTAGACCCCCTAGGAAAACCCTAACCCTAGCCGCACCCTAACCCTCCTATCTCCCCACCACCGCCGCCATCGAGAGGAAGGAGGCTCCTCCGTTTCTCTCTGCTATGGCCGCCGCTCGCCGGCCCTCGCCGCCGGCGACTCCGCCTCCCCCCGGCCGTGCTGCGACCACCCCTGAGAAGAGGGTAACTTCCTCTTTCCATTCCCCTCCTCACCCTCTTGATTGCTTGCTGCTCCTCCGCGAATTCTCGGGCCGATTGGTTGCGTTGCTGTTCTGTTTCGTGGACAGGGAAGAACACCTGTATGTCGTGCGCTTGTTGCAGTTCAGTTACGCCGAGTACCTAGCATCAAAACTAACCCCGCCCCTATGCAATCAAACCAGCGCAGCAGCCCAGCTGGTGCGTCCCCAGCGCGCGCAACCACAGCTCCCGGGATCGAGTCCCAGCCCCACCCTTTTTCTGCTCCTTTTATTTGATTTGGTTCAGTTAACTCGCTGCTCCACCTTAACCCCCCCGCGAGCTATACCATGTCAAGCAACAGCAGCTCCACCCCACTGGTCAGCACCCCTTCCGCACAGACCCAGGTCCTGGGTTCGATCCCCCTAACCCCCACCTTTTTATTTCTGCTTTTTCTTTTTCTGCCCAAATTTCAGCAACTCAGATCTGGCCCATTACTTCTAAAATCCATATAAAATTGAATATCACTCCAATTTGAATGATTCAAAATCCTGTGGATTCATAATTTTGTGCTCCTTCTAGTAATGTCAAGTTTGCAACATGTTTCTGTAACAATTTTTGCACTAAATAATTAATTACTGAAAATGCAATAAAAATTGGAAACTTTGGAATTTCATAACTTGAGTTTCTTAACAAACTCTACACATTGGTATTTTATTTGGTCACAATTGAATTAATTTTGAGCATGCTTCCCTCTGTTTACTAAAAATGGCAGAATAAGAATGATTATGGAAAATTGCATAATAAATTCAATATTCTCCCAAAAATTATGTTTAATAGCTCAAAATGTTCAGTGAAACATTTGCTACATGTTTTCAACCTTTTTCAATGCAATTTGTTTACTGTTTTGAATATTTTAAATTGGTGCAATATTTGAATCCTTGTTAAATTCACTTAATTTTGCAAAAATCATAACTTGGGCATAAAAATTCCAAATTCAACAAACTAAATATGTTTTACATTCAATTTTTCATGTACTTTCCAAATATCAACTTTGTTTGCTGTTTTGCATAATTTAAATTGCTGAAAACAACTGTTTCTTAATTATTGCATTTAAAATTGCCAAAATAATAACTTACTCATTTTAAATCCAATTTCAACAAATAAAATATGTTTTCCATGCAAAATTAAACCACCTTTCCAAATATAAATTTTGTTTCATGTTTTGAATAATTAAAATTGGTTAAATAATTTAAACCTTGTTTAAATCATTTAAAATTGCTAAATTAATAACTTGGTCAAATGAATTTCTTTTTGCACCTATAAAATATGTTTTCCAACCCTAAAAGTATAAACTTTTCAAATATGAACTTCATCTAATGTTTTGCACAAATAAAAATTCAAATAAGTTCATGTTTGAATTAAATTCATTTAATTCTTGCTTAAACTTGTTTAATTCATAAGTAATTCATCCTAAATCCTTTTTCAACAAGTGAAACATGTATTCCAACTAAAATCTTGTGTTCTTTTCAAATATGAACTTTGTTATCTATTTTGATCAATTAAAATTGGTGAAAACAACAAATGCTTGTGTGACACCTTTAAGAAACCAAAATTTCTTAACTTAATAAACAAATTTTCAAACTTGGTAAACCTTATTTTAAATTGTTCCTATTGTTGTTTTCTTTCTGTTTTCCTCATCCATGCATCATGCTAACCCACTTACACATGATGATTAGTTGTAGAACAATTATTTCAACCCTAATTCATGGGCTTTCCATATGCAATCCCAATTGCATGTGGGTCCATTTAATCATGTTGCTATCTTGTCAACTAGTTTACTTTGATGCATCAATTAAATTGCCATGCATCATCCCATGTTTGTGCACCATGCCATGTTATTGATTGTTTGTTCTCTGCGTTGTTTGTTCGCTTCTTCTCGGATACACGACGACGTTGAGACCGACGATACTTACGACACCACTTCTAAGGAGTTAGCTCAGTACCAGGCTACTGGGTTTGCAGGCAAGTATTCACTCACATGAACAATTGTGTTCCTTTCAACATTGGATACCGATACTTTCCGTTGTCTATTCTGCTAGCCCTATGAATCGTTGCTTCTGTTCGATCCTATCACATGTTATCCTTTAACCCTGATATTGCCTCACCTCCACTCCCATAACCCCGTTGTTTGAGCCCGTGTCTTACTAGCATGCTTAGGGGTGTTTTGCTCGAGTCTGTTTCCCGTTACTTTCTATTACTATTTCATTATGTTCTGGGGCTCGATGTTAAACAACAACCTGTTAATTTTGAGGTAATAATAATTTGCTGATAAGGCACCGGCAGGAGGCCCGGCGTGGTTTTGAGGCCTGCTAGTGTCGACCCTAATTAGGAAAATGGTCTTGTCTACTGATCCATGATGAGCGCACTAACCGCATGTGGGAAGCGAGTATGGGCGCCCCCTCAATTTGATTCGATTCGCATCTCGTCCAAATCGCCACACTTAGTTCGGGCTTTCCATTTGATGCATGCATGTGCAGGTGCGAACCCTTGGCGCCAGGGTGGAACTTTTGTAGTCGGCATTTAGGGCGGCGTGGTCTTAGAGTGCTATGAGGGTCCCCTTTTCTTCGTGGGGCTCGATTAGCCGCGCACGCACAGCATGTGGTTCTTTGGGCTTGATGCGAAGAAGAGTTGAGTTGTGTTGAGTGCCTCGCTTGGTGGGTTAGCTCCCCGCCTGGCGGGTCATTCTTACGTGTACGGCCAAATTGGTGCATCCCTGCAGGGTTAAATCTTCTCGAGAAGCCGTGTTTTCCGCGGTTATGGATTACTTGGTGAAAGTACTGACTAACAAGTACTCAGAACAACTTACACCTAACTAATGATAACTTGACTAGTAATAGTCTTATTGACCCAATAACCTGAACCATCATTAATCCAACTGTGTGAGGTATCCTCGGATTGCTTCTTTGGATAAGGGGCGAGATCCAGGATGGGTTTGTTTGGTGGTTAGTTATAGTTGGTTACGATACGCTATCTTATCCCCTTTCTGTTTAGCCGGAAGTGGTAGTACCTCTGTAGTTGGTTAGAGCAGCCAGTTGGAGCATCTTTTATATCCCCTTTCTTCCGTTGAACCCAAAGCATCTGTGCTTGGTGTTGACGGATTACACTTTGGTGAACTGTGAGTCTTGCTTGCCAGTACGTTTATGTACTGACCCCTTTGGGGCTGTGGTTTCCGCAGACTACGTTTCCGAGGATCTCCATGGTGGCTACTACGTGGAGTTTGACGAGGCTGCTGACGAGTAGATAGCGGACCCGGGCAGGATCCGAGACTTCGTGGATGGGCTCCGTCTTTTCGTTTCCGGTCTCTTAGGCCTATTTGGATCTTGTCTGTACTCAGACATTTTGAATGCTTCCGTTGTGATGTAATGTTGAATTGTTGGGACATGTGTCCTCTGGATGATTGTATTTGCTATCTCTGCTCTAATGAGAGCTATTTGCACCTTATTTCAATCTTTAGTGTCTTAGAGATCTGTTGTGATATCACTTGTTCCAATGCCGTTGACGTACCATGTGTGTATGTTTTGAAGTACGTCAATGGAAGTATCTGGATTTCTATGGGATGGTTTGCGCAGACGATGAATAGTAAGAGAATGTTTGTCACACGTTTACGTGTTGGCCTGCTCATATTGAGATGCGGGTGCCGGTATGCCCCGTAAGCCATTTATCTACTGTTTAACGGACTACGAGTATCCCCTAGAAGTCCGGGTGCGACAAATGGTATCAGAGCCTGTCTGCCTGTAGGATCCCTTTTTTATTGGTCGCAGTTGAGTCTAGAAACTATTTTGTAGCTATATAGGAAAAATGAAACGTGAGAGTAGGAGTTCTGCCAGTTTATTTCTTTCCCCACCCACCCACCCTTTTCTGGTAAGGAAGTGCAACGTTGTTTTCTGTTCTCACCTAAACTTTCAAGTTAGGATTTCACGAATCCTGGTTTCTCTAGGATAGTTATATCTACTAGTCCATAGGAATGGAGGTGGTTGTGACATGATTTATCATGTTGCCTACTCACGATTGAGAACGGAGGCATGTAAGCCCCGGAAGCAAATCCTCTATTCCTTAAGCAGTAGATATTGATCCTTTAGAAGCCCGGATGGGTTTTCCGTAGTACCTCAGGAGTGTTTTGATCTCGTGTTTCCCGTTGTTGCTTCGTTATCCTGTTTTTCTCAACATCCTTTTCGTCTGTTGAAACCTTGTTGTTCCTTTCCAATTCAGTTCTTCCACCGACGTCTAATCAATAACGCTGTTCCACCCTTCTGGCCAGATAGTCTGTTCTCCAAATGAATAAAGTTCTATTCAGCTATACACCCTCCATACAAAACCTCTACCTTTACTCAAAAATGTTCCGGTGGTTTCCAAATTCCCTGACGTCTTTCCAGAAGAGTTGCCAGGGATGCCTATCATTTTGAACTTCCAGAAAAACTATCCAAGGTGCACGGTGTGTTTCACGTGTCACAGCTCAAGAGGATCTTCCCAAGAAGTATCCGGACCTTTTCTTTTCTCAGTAGGAATCTCGGGGCGCGATTCCTTCAAGGGGGGCGTTTTGTAACATCCCAAGTATGAAAAATAGCCATTAGAATGTTTGCTCTCTGTTATTTTATGTTTTGCATCATGACATCATGTTAATTGCATTTGTTTTGCTTGTTTTCCATTTGTTTTCCTCTGTTTTTCTTTGTTTTCCAACTGTTTTCATTTGTTTTCCTTTGTTTTCTATTTGAATTTCAAACCAAATTTCAAACCTTTTGTTTCATACTTGTGATGTTACAATTTCCAAAATGATATTTCAAATCAAAACAATCAATTGTTTCCATAAAAGTTGTGATTCCCAAAACTGTTGTTTTGTTTCTATCAAAAACTCATTAATACCAAACCCTTTGCAAATTCAATTAATTTCCAAAACATCAACCCCTTTTGAAAATTATGAAAATGACCAAAACACTTCCATCTTTTGTTTCCATTAAACTAAGGTTCAAACTAATTAAATTATTGCTTTCAATATTGCACTTAATAGTCAAAATTCATTCAAATTGCATTCAAAATGCAAATCACTTTTTACAAACAGCACCCAATTGAACTTATGAGAATTACAACACAATGCTAATACTTTTGTTTCAATTAATCTTTAGGGTTCACCCTATTTAAATGTTGTTTTCAATAGTTCACTCAATTAAATTTGCATTCAAAAATTCAAATCACATTGTCCAAAACAACCACCATGTTGAACTTATGAAAATTACACAACAATTATAATCTTTTGCTTCGAATTAAAATTATATGTTCACCTTATTTAAATTCTTGTTTTCAATAAGTCACTTAATCCGAAAATCATTCAAATTTGAATTAAATTACAAACAGTTTATTTTTGAACTTTTATGGAAAACAAAAAGTGTCAAATGGGTATTGACACAATAACTAAGCAACACAATTTTTCCCTAATTTTTCCTAACTCAAAAACCATTCTTTTTCTTCCAAATTCTATTTCTACAAAAAAAAAGAGAAACAAAATAAATAAGAAAAAGGAAAATCGCAGAGGGGGTGGGCAACCAGTGGGCTGCGCAAGCCCAACTCTCCCTCAGCCCGCTACCCCCTTCCTTCCCCAACCTCCGTACAGGTGACGTCACCAATGGTGGACAGCGACAGGCGCTGCCCCCTGCTCCACCCGATTTCCCCCCTCCTATATCTATCTCCTAGACCCCCTAGGAAAACCCTAACCCTAGCCGCACCCTATCCCTCCTATCTCCCCACCACCGCCGCCATCGAGAGGAAGGAGGCTCCTCCGTTTCTCTCTGCCATGGCCGCCGCTCGCCGGCGACTCCGCCTCCCCCCCGGCCGTGCTGCGACCACCCCTGCGAAGAGGGTAACTTCCTCTTTCCATTCCCCTCCTCACCCTCTTGATTGCTTGCTGCTCCTCCGCGAATTCTCGGGCCGATTGGTTGCGTTGCTGTTCTGTTTCGTGGACAGGGAAGAACACCTGTATGTCGTGCGCTTGTTGCAGTTCAGTTACGTCGAGTACCTAGCATCAAAACCAACCCCGCCCCTATGCAATCAAACTAGCGCAGCAGCCCAGCTGGTGCGTCCCCAGCGCGCGCAACCACAGCTCCCGGGATCGAGTCCCAGCCCCACCCTTTTTCTGCTCCTTTTATTTGATTTGGTTCAGTTAACTCGCTGCTCCACCTTAACCCCCCCGCGAGCTATACCTTGTCAAGCAACAGCAGCTCCACCCCACTGGTCAGCACCCCTTGCGCATAGACCCAGGTCCTGGGTTCGATCCCCCTAACCCCCACCTTTTTATTTCTGCTTTTTCTTTTTCTGCCCAAATTTCAGCAACTCAGATCTGGCCCATTACTTCTAAAATCCATATAAAATTGAATATCACTCCAATTTGAATGATTCAAAATCCTGTGGATTCATAATTGTGTACTCCTTCTAGTAATGTCAAGTTTGCAACATGTTTCCGTAACAATTTTTGCACTAAATAATTAATTACTGAAAATGCAATAAAAATTGGAAACTTTGGAATTTCATAACTTAAGTTTGGTTCATCCAATTTAAGCAAACTTGGGCTCTAAAAATTTGTCTTAACAAACTCTACACATTGGTATTTTATTTGGTCACAATTGAATTAATTTTGAGCATGTTTCCCTCTGTTTACTAAAAATGGCAGAATAAGAATGATTATGGAAAATTGCATAATAAATTCAGTAATCACCCAAAAATTATGTTTAATAGCTCAAACTGTTCAGTGAAACATTTGCTACATGTTTTCAACCTTTTTCAATGCAATTTGTTTACTGTTTTGAATATTTTAAATTGGTGCAATATTTGAATCCTTGTTAAATTCACTTAATTTTGCAAAAATAATAACTTGGGCATAAAAATTCCAAATTCAACAAACTAAATATGTTTTCCATTCCATTTTTCATGTACTTTCCAAATATCAACTTTGTTTGCTGTTTTGCATAATTTAAATTGCTGAAAACAACTGTTTCTTAATTATTGCATTTAAAATTGCCAAAATAATAACTTGCTCATTTTAAATCCAATTTCAACAAATAAAATATGTTTTCCATGCAAAATTAAACCACCTTTCCAAATATAAATTTTGTTTCATGTTTTGAATAATTAAAATTGGTTAAATAATTTAAACCTTGTTTAAATCATTTAAAATTGCTAAACTAATAACTTGGTCAAATTAATTTCTTTTTGAACCTATAAAATATGTTTTCCAACCCTAAAAGTATAAACTTTTCAAATATGAACTTCATCTAATGTTTTGCACAAATAAAAATTCAAATAAGTTCATGTTTGAATTAAATTCATTTAATTCTTGCTTAAACTTGTTTAATTCATAAGTAATTCATCCTAAATCCTTTTTCAACAAGTGAAACATGTATTCCAACTAAAATCTTGTGTTCTTTTCAAATATGAACTTCGTTATCTACTTTGATCAATTAAAATTGGTGAAAACAACAAATGCTTGTGTGACACCTTTAAGAAACCAAAATTTCTTAACTTAATAAACAAATTTTCAAACTTGGTAAACCTTATTTTAAATTGTTCCTATTGTTGTTTTCTTTCTGTTTTCCTCATCCATGCATCATGCTAACCCACTTACACATGATGATTAGTTGTAGAACAATTATTTCAACCCTAATTCATGGGCTTTCCATATGCAATCCCAATCGCATGAGGGTCCATTTAATCATGTTGCTATCTTGTCAACTAGTTTACTTTGATGCATCAATTAAATTGCCATGCATCATCCCATGTTTGTGCACCATGCCATGTTATTGATTGTTTGTTCTCTGCGTTGTTTGTTTGCTTCTTCTCGGATACACGACGACGTTGAGACCGGCGATACTTACGACACCCCTTCTAAGGAGTTAGCTCAGTACCAGGCTACTGGGTTTGCAGGCAAGTATTCACTCACATGAACCATTGTGTTCCTTTCAACATTGGATACCGATACTTTCCGTTGTCTATTCTGCTAGCCCTATGAATCGTTGCTTCTGTTCGATCCTATCACATGTTATCCTTTAACCCTGATATTGCCGCACCTCCACTCCCATAACCCCGTTGTTTGAGCCCGTGTCTTACTAGCATGCTTAGGGTTGTTTTGCTAGAGTCTGTTACCCGTTACTTTCTGTTACTATTTCATTATGTTCTGGGGCTCGATGTTAAACAACAACCTGTTAATTTTGAGGTAATAATAATTTGTTGATAAGGCACCGGCAGGAGGCCCGGCGTGGTTTTGAGGCCTGCTAGTGTCGACCCTAATTAGGAAAAGGGTCTTGTCTACTGATCCATGATGAGCGCACTAACCGCATGTGGGAAGCGAGTATGGGCGCCCCCCTCAATTTGATTCGATTCGCATCTCGTCCAAATCGCCGCACTTAGTTCGGGCTTTCCATTTGATGCATGCATGTGCAGGTGCGAACCCTTGGCGCCAGGGTGGAACTTTTGTAGTCGGCATTTAGGGCGGCGTGGTCTTAGAGTGCTATGAGGGTCCCCTTTTCTTCGTGGGGCTCGATTAGCCGCGCACGCACAGCATGTGGTTCTTTGGGCTTGATGCGAAGAAGAGTTGAGTTGTGTTGAGTGCCTCGCTTGGTGGGTTAGCTCCCCGCCTGGCGGGTCATTCTTACATGTACGGCCAAATTGGTGCATCCCTGCAGGGTTAAATCTTCTCGAGAAGCCGTGTTTTCCGCGGTTATGGATTACTTGGTGAAAGTACTGTCTAACAAGTACTCAGAACAACTTACACCTAACTAATGATAACTTGACTAGTAATAGTCTTATTGACCCAATAACCTGAACCATCATTAATCCAACTGTGTGAGGTATCCTCGGATTGCTTCTTTGGATAAGGGGCGAGATCCAGGATGGGTTTGTTTGGTGGTTAGTTATAGTTGGTTACGATACGCTATCTTATCCCCTTTCTGTTTAGCCGGAAGTGGTAGTACCTCTGTAGTTGGTTAGAGCAGCCAGTGCCTCAAAACCACGCCGGGCCTCCTGCCGGTGCCTTATCATCAATTTAGCATTACCTCAAAATTAACAGGTTGTTGTTTAACATCGAGCCCCAGAACATAATAGAAATATAGTAACAGAATGTAACGGGTAACAGACTCGAGCAAAACAACCCTAAGCATGCTAGTAAGACACGGGCAACAAGCAAAGGGGTTATAGGTGTGGAGGTGAGGCTATATCAGGGTTAAAGGATAACATGTGATAGGTTCGTAACAGAAGCAATGATTCATAGGGCTAGCAGAATAGACAACAGAAAGTATCGGTATCCAATATGGAAAGGAACACAATGGTTCATGTGAGTGAATACTTACCTGCAAACTCAGCAGCCTGGTACTGAGCTAACTCCTCAGAAGTAGTGTCGTAAACCTCGTCTGTCTCAACGTCGTCGTCTATTCGAGAAGAAGCAAACAAACAACGCAGGGAGACAAACAATCAATAACATGGCATAATGCACAACCATGGGATGATGCATGTCAATTTAATTGATGCATCAAAGATAAGATAGTTGACATGGTAACATAACATAATTAAATGGACCCACATGCAATTTGGGATTGCATATGGAAAGCCCATGAATTAAGGTTGGAATAATTGTTTTACAACTAAACAACATGTGTAAGTGAATTAGCATGATGCATGGATGAGGAAAACAAAAAGATAACAACAATAGCAACAATTGGAAATGAAGTTTACCAAGTTTGGAATTTTATTTATTAAGTTATGGAATTTTGGTTCCTTAAAGGTGTTACACAAGCATTTGTTGTTTTCATCAATTTTAATTGTTCAAAATAAATAACAAAATTCATATTTGGAAAGTACACAAAATTTTAGGTGGATTACATGTTTCAATTATTGAAAAAGGAATTAATATGAATTAATTGGGAATTAAACAAGTTTAAACAAGATTTAAATGAATTTAATTCAAGTATGAACTTATTTGAATTTTTATTTGTTTAAAACATTAAGACAAATTCATATTTGAAAAGTTTATGATTTTCTGGTTTGAAAACATATTTATATGTTCAAAAATAATTTAATTTGAGCAAGTTATGAATTTAGCAAATTTAAATGATTTAAACAAGGTTTAAATTATTTAACCAATTTTAATTATTCGAATCATGAAACAAAATTTATATTTGGAAAGGTGGTTTAATTTAGCATGGGAAACATATTTTATTTGTGTTATTTGAATTAAGTTTGAATTAGTTATGAATTTAACCAAATTTAAAAGGAGTTGTTTGAATTTGAAATTTGAAAACATTTGAAATGTTCAAAATAGAAAACAAATGATGTAAACATGTAGAGAATTTAATTTGGTTCAGGATACATATTTTATTTATCTTATTTGGAGGTGTTATGCAATTTTTATAAAGATTTGAAATTTAGGGATTAAACTGTAAATAAAAAGGACTGGAAATTAAAAAAGAAAAAGGCAGAAAACATTTCTACCTCGCAGTGGCTAGCCCAAGCCACTGACAGAGGGGCCCCTGGGCCACGGTGGCCCGCGTGTGTGCACATCACCTGACAGGGGGGCCCTCCTGTCAGTGCTCCTCGCGAAAAAAGTGGGGTTTTATTCCGCAAAGGGCAGGGCTCGAACCCGCGAGCGAATGCTTGCGTGCGCGGTGCGTTGCCACTGCGGTGGCTGCGTGTGCTTGTCAGTATAGGGGGTGCAGTGAGGTTAAGGTTCAGTTAGCACTGCTAACTGAAACTGACAGAGAGAGCACGGCCGCCGGCGGCGAGCTGCTGCTGCTGCTCGTGCCGTGGACGAGTGCGTGCTAGGGTGTGTGCTCGTGCTCGCAGCAAGGAGGGAGAGGGGAGGAAACGGTGGACATAGGGAAAGCTCACCGGTGATGTCGCCGTGGCAGAGGCTCGGGGTAGAGGTGGACGTCGACGGCGGCGACAGCGACGAGGATGGCGGCGGCGCTGCAGAACCCCTCCGTGCTCACTGCGGTGTCGAAGAGGTGGAGGGTGCGACGGGGAACTCGTTCCCGTGGCTATCTTGGAAGGTGGGGCAGCATATCGACGGCGATCGCCGGTGTTAAGAGATGGTGGGGCTCGGGGTGGTGCAGAATAGAGAGGAAATGGAGAGAGGAGAGGAAATCCTGGCGGCGGCGGCGAGGGAGAAGGTGGAGGAGGGTTAGGGCAGCACGAGGAGGAGGTGGTCTTGTTATAAGGAGGAGGGCAGCGGCTGCTGGCCGTCCCATCCGTCGTACGGCGACGTGGACAGGCGCAACGCGCTGCCGTACAGGTAGACGACGAGCGAAGAGGTAAGCGGGCCGTGGGTAGCTGGGCTGGGCCTGCTGCCTCCCTCGCTGCGATTTTTTTCTTTTTATTTTTCTCTGTTCTGTTTTTTTTTGCTGAAAAGAAATAGGAAGAAAATAGAGGTTTTTGGTGGTTAGAAAAATTAGGAAAAATTTGTTATAGGTTAGGCATTTCAGAAACATCATTGTACAACATTTGTTTTCCAACAAAATTTAAATTATGTTGCTGTTTGAAATTTGGTTGAATTTGAATGAATTTTGATATCAAGTGGATAATTAAAAAGAATCACTTAAATAATTTGAACCACCAAGTTTATTTGAAACAAAAGATGGAAGTGATTTGTAATTTTTATAAATTTCAAATGGTTGCTGTTTGAAAAATGTAATTGAATTTGAATGCAATTGAATTAAGTGAATTATTGAAAAGAACAAGTTAATAGTTTGAGCTTTATATTTTAATGGAAACAAATGGATGTTTTAATTTGAACTTTTTATTTGGAAAAATTGTAACAGAGCAAGTATGAAACAAAACATTTGAATATTGTTTGAATTTCAATTGGGAAAACAAAGGAAAACAGAGGAAAACAAATGGAAAACAAATGCAATGATGCAAAACATAAAATAACAATTAGCAAACATTCTAAAGGTGATTTTCATACTTGGGATGTTACATGGGTGCTGCGCGAGGCCGGTCTGGTGGCCGAGTGAGCCGGCCTAGGCCCCGGCCTGGGGACGGCGCGGGAGGGGGCGGGGCCGGGCACGAGCCAGGGGCAGTCGGCCAGCGAGGCCGGATTCAAAAAAAAAATGTTTTTCAAACCTCCTTTTTTTTTGTTTAAACCCGGATTTGTTTATTTATGCATTATAGAAGTAGTGTTGACTCATTGATTGAGCTACACTCCCCCTATGTCTATGCGTACCTCTAAGAACCAAATAGGAGTCTAGTAGAGGTGTGTATGCAAGATTTTCAATCAACTAAAATTGCTTGCACATACGACATTGAGCTCACTCCTTAATTGCTTGAATCTCTTCTCATCTAGAGGTTTTGTAAGGATGTCGGCAAGTTGGTCTTTAGTGTTGATATAGGAAAGTGAGATATCTCCATTGGCCACATGATCTCGAATGAAATGATACCGAATCTCAATATGCTTGGTCTTGCCATGAAGTACCGGATTGTGACCAATCTTTATAGCACTCTCATTATCACATAAAAGAGGCATTGTCTTAATCTCAATTCCGAAATCCTTAAGACATTGCCTCATCCATAAAAGTTGAGAGCAACAACTAGCGGCGGAGATATACTCCACTTCCGTGGAGGAGGTGGCAATGCAATTTTGCTTCTTGGAAGACCAACACACGAGGGACCTACCAAAGAATTGGCAAGCACCCGAGGTTGATTTTCTATCCACCTTGTCACCTCCCCAATCCGCATCCGAATATCCCACAAGATCAAAAGTTGTGTTTGATGGATACCAAAGACCATGTGTGGGAGTGTCAACCAAATACCTAAGAATTCTTTTGACCACAATCATATGGCTTTTCTTGGGGTTAGATTGAAATCTTGCACAAAAACCCACACTAAACGTAATATCCGGTCTAGATGCGCAAAGGTAAAGCAAAGATCCAATGATAGAGCGATAAAGTTTGGATCAACCGGTATACCTTCGTGATCCATAGTAAGATTCACGGTTGTTGACATTGGATAAGCTAGTGGCTTGGCATTGTTCATATCAAATTTCTTGAGCATGCCTTGAATATATTTTTCTTTACAAATAGAAGTTCCTTCATAATATTGCTTGATTTCAAAACCAAGAAAGAACTTCAATTCTCCCATCATAGACATCTCAAACTCACTTGTCATTAATTTGGAAAATTGGTGTACAAAGCTCACATTAGAAGATCCAAATATAATATCATCAACATATACTTGACAAACGAAGAAATGTCCATCTACACTTTTGGTAAAAAGAGTGGGGTCAATTACCCCAAGTATGAAACCACGATCTACTAGGAACTCCTTTAGATGATCATACCAAGCACGTGGGGCTTGTTTGAGGCCATTTGATGCAATATGAAGTTATGGCTAGTGGAAAATGCAAGTGATATACAAATGGATTCAAGTCTAGCTACGGGAGCGAAAGTTTCACCATAGTCAAGTCCTTCGACTTGAGAGTAGCCTTGAGCAACCAATCGAGCCTTGTTGCGAATCACTTGCCCATGAGAATCTTGCTTGTCCTTGAACACCCATTTTTCCAATGACATTGTGATCCTTGGGTCTTTCCACTAGTTACCATACTTTGTTTCTCTCAAAATGGAGCTCTTCATGCATGGCTGAACCCAATCTTCATCTTCAAGAGCATCATATACTTTGATAGGTTCAACATGAGAGACATATGAATAAATACCACAAAACATGAGCACTTGTCCACGAGTGGAGACACTTCTTCCTAAGCCACCAATAATATTCTTTTGATAATGTGACTTTTGTTTCAATCTTGAGGCTTGACGAGTCATGATATGAACTATTGCATCATCGGCATTCTCATTTGGAGGGATATCTTCATCATTTCCTTCATCAAGACCATGATCCATCCGGAGTGGAGTTCTTTGTGAAGCATCACCAAAATCATTTCCACCATTATCATTTTGTGGATCTTGATCACTTTCTTGATGAGGAGTATCCACTTTAAGGTCTTGTTCTTGTTCTTGTTCTTCGTCTACCATTTGATTGGTGGTTGATGTAGAGGGCTCCACTTGCGTAGAGCTAGTCCCATCCACATTTGCCACAAGGTGTCCCTCAACGGGTATAAGTGGACCTATACTTATTCTTCCTATGGATATGGAGGAAGGTTCATCACCTACATCGTCACAATCAATTTGCTCCACTTGGGAGCCATTATCCTCATGAAACTCCACATTCATAGATTCTTCAACACACCCGGTGGATATGTTGTAGACTCTATAAGTGTGAGAGTTCGTGGCATAACCAACAAATATACCTTCAAAAGTTCTAGGATCAAACTTGGACAATCTAGTTCCCTTAATGTAAACTTGACATTTACACCCAAAAACTCGCAGATACTTGAGGTTGGGTTTGTTACCGGTTAGGAGTTCATATGGAGTCATACCAATCATCGGACGAAGGAAGAGTTGGTTAGATAGATGACAAGCGGTGTTGATGGCTTCGGCCGAAAAGTTATATGGGGATTTAAACTCGTCCATCATAGTTCTTGCCATATCAATAAGTGTGCGATTCTTCCTCTCTGCTACACCATTTTGTTGAGGGGTGTACACATCGGAATATTGATGTCTTATCCCCTATTCACTCAAGAATTCATCCATGGTGTAGTTCTTGAAATCGGACCCATTGTCACTCCTAATTGACAAGATCTTGGTGTCATATTGACGTGTTGCACTTCCGTGGCACATATATGAACCTTTCTTGAGTCTCACTCTTTGATATAGAATACCCAAGTGTATCTTGTATAATCATCAACAATCACCAAACAATACTTTTTGCCACCGAGACTATCATATGTGGGAGGCCCAAATAAGTCCAAGTGAATACGCTCAAAGGGCCTTGTTGTGGAGATGATTGATGTCTTGGGATGATTCTTATCATGCATCTTTCCGGCAATACAAGAGCTACAAGAGCGATCTTTAGAAAAATTCACACTTGTTAGTCCTACCACGTGCTCACCCTTCACAAGATTTTGTAAATTTCTCATACCGATGTGGCCCAAGCGGCGATGCCAAAGCCACCCCACGTCGGATTTAGCCATTAGACAAGTGGCGATATGTGTAGTTTCTTTCGAGAAATCCACTATATACATACCGTTTTCCACAAATCCAACAAAGGTTACTTTAAGAGAAATGGTGTGAAGAACAAGCACGTGATGTCGCCCAAATACACATGTAAAATAGCATTCACAAAGTTGCAAGACGGAAGAAGATTATAGCCAAGGGACTCAACAAGGAGGACTTTCTCAATGGATGAATCCGTAGAAATGACCACCTTGCCATGTCCCAATATCTTAAGTTGTGAGAGATCACCAATAGTTACATGAGCAAATTTGAGGAGTTGGAGTTTTAAATCATTCAACACTTCCTTGCTTCCGGGCATATGTGTGGAACAACCACTATCAATTATCCATGATGTTCCTCCGGAAGCACAAACCTACAATGAATCAACTTCTTGTCTTAGGTACCCATTTTTGGATGTGTCCTTTATTGTTAGTCACAAGGTTCTTAGGAACCCAAATAGCATACTTGTAATCATCACCATATGAGGTGCCAACAGATTTTGCATAAACATGATCATAAATAGATTTAAGAAGCACATAAGATGGGTTGTACTTTCCCGCAAAGTTGTTGTGAGTAGTAGTGTTCCTAGGAACAACACTCTTAGGAATCATATCAAACTCATCTTCATCATTATCCAACTCCCCCTCCTTCACAAAAACAATAGAGTTAGTGGGGGGAGTTGACATCTTCTTGTAGGCCACCTTGGAGGTTGAACCAAAGCCAAGACCTTCCTTGCCAATAACTCTCTTTTGACTATTCAAAAGATTATTAAGGTTCTTTTGCCCTTGAATGCATGTGGCAAGACCCTTGTTGAGTTATTCCTTCAACCTATTGTTCTCCTCAATGAGAGTTGCCTTGACACATAAAGGGTTAGTAATACAAGAGTGTTCATCCACATTGTTTAACCCTTTCAAGGTTTTGAGCTCATTTGAAATTGTTCGAGGATCAATTTTAAGCTTACAAAAATCCTTAATGAGTTCATTGTAACCTTGGTTAGTTGCATCATTTAAGGCCATGAATTCCGTTACCTTAGCAAAGGCATGCTCACAATCAAGTTTTGCTTTAGCTATGTCAATGGCAAAGGTTTGCTCAATGCTTTCTGTAAAGAAATGTGATTCATCTAGAGCTTTTTCAAGCTCCTCGGTTTTACTAGCATCATCACGAGCAAACTTTTCAAGTAAAGTTATTCCCTCCTCATGTTCATCAATGAGGCCATGTGCCTAACTTGATTGATCCATGAGAGAGACAAAGATAGATTTAGTTTCTCCTTCAAGTTTCTCCACAAAGTTTGTCAAGGGGTCGTCCTCGACACAATTTAATAGTGAAGGAGTAGAAGAGTTTGCAAGTTTGAGTGTAGGAGTCACCTTGGGGTATACCCTTGGCATGAAGCACTTGTGACTCGAGGGACCCTTGTTGTCATTACGGTTGGAGAAGAGAGAGCTTAAGTTAGGAGGTACGACGCCCCTAGCCATGGTCGCCATGCCTACTTGTTCACGTTCACCATCACTCTCTTCACCACCGGACGTGTACTCAACTTATTTTGCAATCATTGCCGTAGGAGGGCCTCTCTTGATGAAGTTCTTGGACTTGGTAATGAAGGTGGATTTCTTGATGAGTCTACCACCATTTTCAATTCTACTCTTAAATGGGCACTCGGCAACAAAGTTTTTAGTATCTCCACAATTGAAGCAAGTCCTTGCCTTCTTCACGCTTGAGACTTCTTTTCCCTTCTTGGTGGCATTTGATCTAAAATATCCTTTCTTCCACCACTTCTGTTGAGCAAGGGCCAAGCACTCTTCATGTGATGTCTTCATCTCTTTCTCGGATACCTCATGTGTGGATCCACCATCATCACTTGATTCGTTCTCTTCATAGGGGATGGCCTTAGCCTTCAAAGCAAGAGATGGTTTCTTCATTCCGTTTACATGGGCCATGACATCATCGGAGGTTTGCTTCATGACTTTTAGAGTGAGGAAGAGACCCAAAACATCATTGGGGGATAGATCCAAGTAATCGGCCATTGATTGCACATTCATCACCATGCCTTCATTGTATGGAATCAAGGTGAGTAGAAATCTCTCCTTGACCCAATTCTCCGTACAATCCTTGAATCCACAATCTCTCATGTCATTTACTAGAGCCTTGAGTCTTCTAAACATGTCTTCAATGGTCTCTCCATCACCCAAATGAAAGTGTTCAGCTCGTCTTTGGATGATTGACCTCTTGGATCGTTGAAGGTTGACGTTGCCGTCAAACATATCAACAAGGTAATCCCAAGCTTTCTTTGCATTTGAGAAGGACCGGATGTGCTCAACTCCTTCCGTTTCCATTGCCTTATCCAACATGTGCAAGGCATGAGCGTTGAGTTGCTCATCTATGATGTCACTTGAGCTTAAGTTCAAGGGATCCTTTGGTTCATACCCTTTTTCAACAATTCTCCATATTTGCATTGAAGAGTTGCACATGTAAGATTTCATGGAAGCTTTCCAATTAGTAAAATGATGCCTATCAACCATAGGAGGTGGACCAAGATGATTAACATGTGGATGTTGAACATTTGGAGCATTGTTATAAGCAAAACCAAAAGAATTTCCACCACTACCACTTCCGGGTGCCGATGTTGCAGACCCTTCCTTAGATGGAATGGGGTTTCCATGTTCATCTAAGACAACATTTTCTTTAGATTGATTAGATGAGGATGCCAATTCCTTTATTAGTCCCTCCATCTTTTTCCCAGAGTTATCAATCATAGCTTGGATTAGCTTTTGAATCCTCTCCATGGTGACGGGTTCATTGGCCATCCTTTCCTCCTCTTTAGGCGGTAAAGCCCTTAATAAAGAGATGAGGCTCTGATACCAATTGAAAGATCGAGAGGTTAACTAGAGGGGGTGAATAGGTTAACTACACATTTCAACTTCTTTTTCGAGTTAACAAGATAGTGCTCAAATATAGATTGTCTAGATTATGCAACTAGGTGAACAATCCTATATGTTGAGCAAGTACTACTAGCACAAGGTGAATATATAACTAACCTAGTAGCAACAAGTAAAGGTATGTTTAGGAATAACCGAACACAATGACGCGGAGATGTATCCCGGAGTTCACTTCCCAATGGAACCTAATCTCCGTTGGAGCGGTGTGGTGCCACCAATGTGGAACACCGAGTAGCCCTCAAATGGCACACTGTATCTCCTTCGAGTCCTTCCACCGATGTGGAGAGGCTCGAATCACTATGTTGCCATTGAGATTGACAACTAGAACATTTACAAGGATGAGGCACACTTCACAACTTTGGAGGGTCCTCACCAAATCCCGAGAGCCACCAAGACTCCGAGAAACAAGATCCATGAGCACAAGAGCTCCGGGGATATCAACAAGGCTCCAAGCTCCGATGAGCTAAGAGCAACAAGGTTCTTGGATCCGATGAACTAAGAACTACAAGATCCCGAAGGGATGAGTGGGGTGATTTCTAATCGGCTTGGTGGAGTTGTAGATCGGGGATGTCTCCTCCAAACCCCAAAGTATCACGCTCTTTGGTTAGGGATTTGGGGAGATGCTTGAGCTTGAGCTTGGTCAAACAATGGTGGAGAGAGTGAGTGAGATTGACACTTTCTAAAGGTAGAGGATGAGTTCCTTTTATACCGGAGAGGCAAAACGGTCGTTGGGGGAACCCCCACACTTCACAGCAGCCCACCCCGGCCTGGGGGGCTGGCCAGGCCGGCTAGGGCGGCCGGTCCAGCGCTGCAAATCCACCCCGGCCTTGAGCCACAGCGGGGCCGGCGCGCCCTTCCCACCCCGGCCTAGAGATGGCCCGGCCCGGGGCCGGCGTGGAGTCGAAGCGGGGCCGGGGGCAGTGCCGAGCAGCCCGGCCAGGCCGGCGCGGAGACGAGCTGGGGCCGGGGCACCGCCCGAACGGCCCGGCTTGGGGAGAGCTGAGGCCAGGGCACCGCCCGAACAGCCCAGCCTGGCCGGCTCCCTTGTTTTCTCCTCTCCTCTTCTCGTTTCTTTTCTTCCTTTTCTCTTATCTTTTCTCCATTTTCGCTATGAATCGTTTGGATGTCCAGGGAGGTGTATGATTGCATTTATCCATGATAGGCTCTAAACATACTTAGGGAAACCATTAGATCTTCCAAATGTTGTGATCAAACACCGAAAACAAGATTAGGAACAAATGTCCTTTCAATCTCCCCCTTGTTGATGTTTGATGACAACATACGGATTTGCATTACGGATACTTTATCATGGCTATTTGCAAGGATATAAAAATTATAGGGGTACTCCCCCTATTTGTGTGCCCAATCATGAGATATATATATTTGATGAACACATGGAGTGCAAAGATTATAATTCTCCTCTCCCTCTATGTTTTATAGGACAATAGGATATGTGATGCTAGCATGATATACATATGTGAAGTGTGAAGATGATTCGAACATGATCTAGCACTATAGATGGATATGTATAGGCAAAGAGTTTGTTGAAACAACTTTGAACTAAGTAGTGATCATACATGTATAGACATAATGTCATCTTTATATAAGTGATTGTATTGCGCACAAAATAAATCTCACCATAGCATTCTTCTCATAGTGGTAGATAGATAAACCTCATTATGGCTTGATCACATCAATTAGTGGGTAGATAGATAGTATGATAACCTTATGATCTTCAACACATCAAATATCACATCACATAGTAGATAGATAGATAGATAATAGAGACATAGTCTTACAATAGTGACAAAGTTCAACGAAACACACAAATAGTAAGATCAACTAAGATCAAGGAAAGTAATAGCGATGATAAGACGCAAACGGATGCATGATATGCAATGCAATGCGTGAATATTTCTCCCCCTTGGCATCAAGACACCAAAAAGGGAGAAAAAGATGCACGTCCAATCACTCTCCATCATCCATCTCATCATCCGGTGCGAGAAAGTCCTCGGTAGGTGCCTGACTGGAACTAGCAGCTGCTGCAAAGGAGGCCCCAAAGGGGCCGAGAGAACTAGCTTCATCGCCAAGCCAGAAGGTGTGTTGTGACTTCCATGTGTCCTCCGGGAGCTCATGCGAGCTAGAAGAGCTGAGTGGAAGCTGAAAAGTTGTCATGATATCCCACTGGTTGCGACGAGAGGCCTTGCCCTTGCAATAGGATTGATAGTCCTGCTACTGCTTGTCAATGAAGAAGCAGTTCATCTTCTGAAGTGCCCGCTTGATGCTGAAAGTGCCAGAAGCGGGGACAGTAGGCTCTGGAGAAGAAGTGACAGGGATACCATGAGATGTACTAGGCGCCGTGGACAGTGTTCGGGTACGCTTGGGGCGTTGAGCAGCAGCTAACTCAGCCTCAGCAGCCGAGAGAAGAACAAATTTCTTGCGAGTCACCTTGGAGTAGTTGTTGACGAGACCAGCTGGGATCTTCGACTCAATGAGTATCTGAAGGTAGGAGCCATATATGGGTCTCTCTTATCACGAACCACGGTCCTCATCTCATGCCACATGAAATCCAGAATATCCAAAGGCTTGTTGTTCCTCATAGCAGTGTGAATGTGAAAGAGGAGATTTACCAACCATTTGCGGACCTCGCCCTTCTCACCATGGTTGACATTGATAGTGTTCCGGAGAATGGTGTACACAATGTACCAAAATTCAGTGAAGTACTTGACCCTGGGAATGTGCTGAGATCCGGAGCCTGGCGGGTAGCAATGGCGCAAACCATCTTTAGCCTTCATAAGATACTTCGGATCACCATGGATGCGAATGTAGTTCATAGCATCAAATTTAATCAGTGGAACACCAAGAAGAGAACCAAACTCAATCATGGAAGTAGTAAACTGGACACCACCACTCATCCAAGTCAAGGTATGAGGGCCATCAGTGGAGAAGAAAATTGTGGCATATAACTCCTTAATCAGCTCGGGGGCAAATGGGTGAGAGTTAGTGGTCCCCATGAGAGGAGTGAGACCATGAAAATCCATAAGCTTCATAACCCCTGGCCAATGCGTGCGGGTTGTGTCCACATCAAAGAAATGCTGATCACATAGCTGTTATGAAGTTTGCCAAGGATGAACTCATACATAACTTGATGCATCTTCCAGAAAAATCGGGGGTTGGCACAAGTTCTCTGTCCAAAGGCATATGGATTGAACTTCAACCGAGCATTCTCAAAATCAGTGGTACTCAGACCGCCCCAATTAGTGACCACTCACTCAGCTGGATTGACAGGAAGGGGAGCACCCTGTCTCCGAGAGGGAGTAGAGCCAGCAATAGAGGAAGCACTTTTCTTGCGAGGATGAAGAGCACGTTGTGCATCGGAATCATCTGAGAGGAATGATGCATGGATATGTACAATTATAGTAAGTGCACATGGTCGTTGTTGTATATAAAAAATGTTCCATGGTGATGAGTGATAGTGACAAGAACGGAAACAAAAATCATCTAGTGAGTACGACATGGATATATCATAGCATGGCAAATTAGGACTACACCATAACATAGTATGAGAGAAAGGAAATTGTTGTATATTGTTTGCATGACAATAGGAGAGTGGCAAGTGTGAACTATATCATAGCATGGCAAGTGAGTACTACACCATAGCATAACACGAAAGAAATTATTGTTGTATTTCGAGACTACATAGTGAGGAGCACAACTAGATGAGACTGATAAATCTATAGGGTATGGCTAGTGGGACATATGAACTATGTGAGATCTATCATGAACACTACTTGTGATGTGAACCCTAAAAACAATGAACCAAACTATTATATCAATAGATATTGGTGTCAAAAAAAAATTATATCAATAGATATAACGCACATAAAACACGGTATAGAAGAGGGGCCCTAGAGATTACCCGAGTTGGAGGCCATCTTGAAAAACAAATCCACAAAAACAAGTGAGAGGATCTCTCCCAAGAGTGCACCAAAGAGAAATCCATGGGGAGGAGAGTGTGGAGGAGGCCGAGGGCTTGCAGATATGTGAGTTTGGGTGGTAGGGATGGGCTAGGGTGTGGGGAGGAAGGGGGGAAGAGAGCTCCAAGGAGGGGCTCTAATGGTGGTGGTTGGTGGGAAGTAGAAGGGGGTGGGGGAGATGGGATCGGGTGGGGGGATGGGTGCCCGTGTGCTGGGTGTGTGTGTGTGTGTGGATGCGCTGTGTGCGTGTGGGTGCGCCCCGGCCTGGGGTGCCGGCCAGGCCGGCGTGGGTGCTGCGCAAGGCCGGTCTGGTGGCTGAGTAATCTGGCCTAGGCCCCGGCCTAGGGACGTCGCGGGAGGAGGGCGGGGCCGGGCGCGAGGCAGGGGCAGTCGGCCAGCGAGGCCGGATTCAAAAAAAATGTTTTTCAAACCTCCTTTTTTTGTTTAAACACGGATTTGTTTATTTATGCATTATAGAAGTAGTGTTGACTCATTGATTGAGCTACACTCCCCCTATTTCTATGCGTACCTCTAAGAACCAAATAGGAGTCTAGTAGAGGTGTGTATGCAAGATTTTCAATCAACTAAAATTGCTTGCACATACGACATTGAGCTCACTCCTTAATTGCTTGAATCTCTTCTCATCTAGAGGTTTTGTAAGGATGTCGGCAAGTTGGTCTTTAGTGTTGATATAGGAAAGTGAGATATCTCCATTGGCCACATGATCTCGAATGAAATGATACCGAATCTCAATATGCTTGGTCTTGCCATGAAGTACCGGATTGTGACCAATCTTTATAGCACTCTCATTATCACATAAAAGAGGCATTGTCTTAATCTCAATTCCGAAATCCTTAAGACATTGCCTCATCCATAAAAGTTGAGAGCAACAACTAGCGGCGGAGATATACTCCGCTTCGGTGGAGGAGGTAGCAATGCAATTTTGCTTCTTGGAAGACCAACACACGAGGGACCTACCAAAGAATTGGCAAGCACCCGAGGTTGATTTTCTATCCACCTTGTCACCTCCCCAATCCGCATCCGAATATCCCACAAGATCAAAAGTTGTGTTTGATGGATACCAAAGACCATGTGTGGGAGTGTCAACCAAATACCTAAGAATCCTTTTGACCACAATAATATGGATTTCCTTGGGGTTAGATTGAAATCTTGCACAGAAACCCACACTAAACGTAATATCCGGTCTAGATGCACAAAGGTAAAGCAAAGATCCAATGATAGAGCGATAAAGTTTGGGATCAACCGGTATACCTTCGTGATCCATAGTAAGATTCACGGTTGTTGACATTGGATAAGCTAGTGGCTTGGCATTGTTCATATCAAATTTCTTGAGCATGCCTTGAATATATTTTGCTTGACAAATAGAAGTTCCTTCATAATATTGCTTGATTTCAAAACCAAGAAAGAACTTCAATTCTCGCATCATAGAAATCTCAAACTCACTTGTCATTAATTTGTAAAATTGGTCTACAAAGCTCACATTAGAAGATCTAAATATAATATCATCAACATATACTTGACAAACGAAGAAATGTCCATCTACACTTTTGGTAAAAAGAGTGGGGTCAATTACCCGAAGTACGAAACCACGATCTACTAGGAACTCCTTTAGATGATCAGACCAAGCATGTGGGGTTTCTTTGAGGCCATACAAAGCCTTATGGAGGAGGTAGACATGGTTAGGATACTTGGGATCCTAGAACCCCGGAGGTTGTTTAACATATACCAATTCACTTAGATGACCATTTAGAAAAGAACTTTTAACATCCATTTGATGCAATATGAAGTTATGGCTAGTGGAAAATGCAAGTGATATACGAATGGATTCAAGTATAGCTACGGGAGCGAAAGTTTCACCGTAGTCAAGTCCTTCGACTTGAGAGTAGCCTTGAGCAACCAATCGAGCCTTGTTGCGAATCACTTGCCCATGAGAATCTTGCTTGTCCTTGAACACCCATTTTTCCAATGACATTGTGATCCTTGGGTCTTTCCACTAGTTACCATACTTTGTTTCTCTCAAAATTATGGAGCTCTTCATGCATGGCTTGAACCCAATCTTCATCTTCAAGAGCATCATATACTTTGATAGGTTCAACATGAGAGACATATGAATAAATACCACAAAACTTGAGCACTTGTCCACGAGTGGAGACACTTCTTCCTCAGCCACCAATAATATTGTTTTGATAATGTGACTTTTGTTTCAATCTTGAGGCTTGACGAGTCATGATATGAACTATTGCATCATCGGCATTCTCATTTGGAGGGATATCTTCATCATTTCCTTCATCAAGACCATGATCCATCCGGAGTGGAGTTCTTGGTGAAGCATCACCAAAATCATTTCCACCATTATCATTGGGTGGATCTTGATCACTTTCTTGATGAGGAGTATCCACTTGAAGTTATTGTTCTTGTTCTTGTTCTTCGTCTACCATTTGATTGGTGGTTGATGTAGAGGGCTCCACTTGCGTAGAGCTAGTCCCATCCACATTTGCCACAAGGTGTCCCTCAACGGGTATAAGTGGACCTATACTTATTCTTCCTATGGCTATGGAGGAAGGTTCATCACCTACATCGTCACAATCAATTTGCTCCACTTGGGAGCCATTATCCTCATGAAACTCCACATTCATAGATTCTTCAACACACCCGGTGGATATGTTGTAGACTCTATAAGTGTGAGAGTTCGTGGCATAGCCAACAAATATACCTTCAAAAGTTCTAGGATCAAACTTGGACAATCTAGTTCCCTTAATGTAAACTTGACATTTACACCGAAAAACTCGAATATACTTGAGGTTGGGTTTGTTACCGGTTAGGAGTTCATATGGAGTCATACCAATCATCGGACAAAGGAAGAGTTGGTTAGATAGATGACAAGCGGTGTTGATGGCTTCGGCCGAAAAGTTATATGGGGATTTAAACTCGTCCATCATAGTTCTTGCCATATCAATAAGTGTGCGATTCTTCCTCTCTGCTACACCATTTTGTTGAGGGGTGTACACATCGGAATATTGATGTCTTATCCCCTCTTCACTCAAGAATTCATCCATGGTGTAGTTCTTGAAATCGGACCCATTGTCACTCCTAATTGACAAGATCTTGGTGTCATATTGACGTTGCACTTCCGTGGACCAAGATATGAACCTTTCTTGAGTCTCACTCTTCTTCTTGATATAGAATACCCAATTGTATATTGTATAATCATCAACAATCACAAAACAATACTTTTTGCCACCGAGACTATCATATGTGGGAGGCCCAAATAAGTCCAAGTGAATATGCTCAAAGGGCCTTGTTGTGGAGATGATTGATGTCTTGGGATGATTCTTCTCATGCATCTTTCCGTCAATACAAGAGATACAAGAGTGATCTTTAGAAAAATTCACACTTGTTAGTCCTAATACGTGCTCACCCTTCACAAGATTTTGTAAATTTCTCATACCGACGTGGCCCAAGCGGCAATGCCAAAGCCACCCCACGTCGGATTTAGCCATTAGACAAGTGGCGATATGTGTAGTTTCTTTCCAGAAATCCACTATATACATACCTTTTTCCACAAATCCAACAAAGGTTACTTTAAGAGAAATGGTGTGAAGAACAAGCACGTGATGTCGCCCAAATACACATGTAAAATAGCATTCACAAAGTTGCAAGACGGAAGAAGATTATAGCCAAGGGACTCAGCAAGGAGGACTTTCTCAATGGATGAATCTGTAGAAATGACCACCTTGCCATGTCCCAGTACCTTAAGTTGTGAGAGATCACCAATAGTTACATGAGCAAATTTGAGTAGTTGGAGTTTTAAATCATTCAACACTTCCTTGCTTCCGGTCATATGTGTGGAACAACCACTATCAATTATCCATGATGTTCCTCCGGAAGCACAAACCTACAATGAATCAACTTCTTGTCTTAGGTACCCATTTTTGGATGTGTCCTTTCTTGTTAGTCACAAGGTTCTTAGGAACCCAAATAGCATACTTGTAATCATCACCATATGAGGTGCCAACAGATTTTGCATAAACATGATCATAAATAGATTTAAGAAGCACATAAGATGGGTTGTACTTTCCCGCAAAGTTGTTGTGAGTAGTAGTGTTCCTAGGAACAATACTCTTAGGAATCATATCAAACTCATCTTCATCATTATCCAACTCCCCTCCTTCACAAAAACAATAGAGTTAGTGGGGGGAGTTGACATCTTCTTGTAGGCCACCTTGGAGGTTGAACCAAAGCCAAGACCTTCCTTGCCAATAACTCTCTTTTGACTATTCAAAAGATTATTAAGGTTCTTTTGCCCTTGAATGCATGTGGCAAGACCCTTGTTGAGTTGTGCCTTCAACCTATTGTTCTCCTCAATGAGAGTTGCCTTGACACATAAAGGGTTAGTAATACAAGAGTGTTCATCCACATTGTTTAACCCTTTCAAGGTTTTGAGATAATTTGAAATTGTTCGATGATCAATTTTAAGCTTATAAAAATCCTTAATGAGTTCATTGTAACCTTGGTTAGTTGCATCATTTAAGGCCATGAATTCCGTTACCTTAGCAAAGGCATGCTCACAATCAAGTTTTGCTTTAGCTATGTCAATGGCAAAGGTTTCCTCAATTCTTTCTGTAAAGCAATGTGATTCATCTAGAGCTTTTTCAAGCTCCTTGGTTTTACTAGCATCATCACGAGAAAACTTTTCAAGTAAAGTTATTCTCTCCTCATGTTCATCAATGAGGCCATGTGCCTCACTTGATTGATCCATGAGAGAGACAAAGATAGATTTAGTTTCTCCTTCAAGTTTCTCCACAAAGTTTGTCAAGGGGTCTTCCTCGACACAATTTAATAGTGAAGGAGTAGAAGAGTTTGCAAGTTTGAGTGTAGGAGTCACCTTTGGGGGTATACCCTTGGCCATGAAGCACTTGTGACTCGAGGGACCCTTGTTGTCATTACGGTTGGAGAAGAGAGAGCTTAAGTTAGGAGGTACGACGCCCCTAGCCATGGTCGCCATGCCTACTTGTTCACCTTCACCATCACTCTCTTCACCACCGGACGTGTACTCAACTTATTTTGCAATCATTTCCCTAGGAGGGCCTCTCTTGATGAAGTTCTTGGACTTGGTAATGAAGGTGGATTTCTTGATGAGTCTACCACCATTTTCAATTCTACTCTTAAATGGGCACTCGGCAACAAAGTTTTTAGTATCTCCACAATTGAAGCAAGTCCTTGCCTTCTTCACGCTTGAGACTTTTTTTCCCTTCTTCTTGGTGGCATTTTATCTAAAATATCCTTTGTTCCACCACTTGTGTTGAGCAAGGGCCAAGAACTCTTCATGTGATGTTTTCATCTCTTTCTCGGAGACCTCATGTGTGGATCCACCATCATCACTTGATTCATTCTCTTCATAGGGGATGGCCTTAGCCTTCAAAGCAAGAGATGGTTTCTTCATTCCGTTTACATGGGCCATGACATCATCAGAGGTTTGCTTCATGACTTTTAGAGTGAGGAAGAGACCCAAAACATCATTGGGGGATAGATCCAAGTAATCGGCCATTGATTGCACATTCATAACCATGCCTTCATTGTATGGAATCAAGGTGAGTAGAAATATCTCCTTGACCCAATTCTCTGTACAATCCTTGAATCCACAATCTCTCATGTCATTTACTAGAGCCTTGAGTCTTCTAAACATGTCTTCAATGGTCTCTCCTTCACCCAGATGAAAGTGTTCAACTCGTCTTTGGATGATTGACTTCTTGGATCGTTGAAGGTTGACGTTGCCGTCAAACATATCAACAAGGTAATCCCAAGCTTTCTTTGCATTTGAGAAGGACCGGATGTGCTCAACTCCTTCCTTTTCCATTGCCTTCTCCAACATGTGCAAGGCATGAGCGTTGAGTTGCTCATCTATGATGTCACTTGAGCTTAAGTTCAAGGGGTCCTATGGTTCATACCCTTTTTCAACAATTCTCCATATTTGCATTGAAGAGTTGCACATGTAAGATTTCATGGAAGCTTTCCAATTAGTAAAATGATGCCTATCAACCATAGGAGGTAGACCAATATGATTAACATGTGGACGTTGAACATTTGGAGCATTGTTATAAGCAAAACCAAAAGAATTTCCACCACTACCACTTCCGGGTGCCGATGTTGCAGACCCTTCCTTAGATGGAATGGGGTTTCCATGTTCATCTAAGACAACATTTTCTTTATATTGATTAGATGAGGATGCCAATTCCTTTATTAGTCCCTCCATCTTTTTCTCAGAGTTATCAATCATAGCTTGGATTAGCTTTTGAATCCTCTCCATGGTGGCGGGTTCATTAGCCATCCTTTCCTCCTCTTTAGGCGGTAAATCCCTTAATAAAGAGACGAGGCTCTGATACCAATTGAAAGATCGAGAGGTTAACTAGAGGGGGTGAATAGGTTAACTACAAATTTTAACTTCTTTTTCGAGTTAACAAGATAGTGCTCAAATATAGATTGTCTAGATTATGCAACTAGGTGAACAATCCTATATGTTGAGCAAGTACTACTAGCACAAGGTGAATATATAACTAACCTAGTAGCAACAAGTCAAGGTATGTTTAGGAATAACCGAACACAATGACGCGGAGATGTATCCCGAAGTTCACTTCCCAATGGAAGCTAATCTCCGTTGGAGCGGTGCGGTGCCACCAATGTGGAACACGGAGTAGCCCTCAAATGGCACACCGTATCTCCTCCGAGTCCTTCCACCGACGTGGAGAGGCTCGAATCACTATGTTGCCGTTGAGGTTGACAACTAGAACCTTTACAAGGATGAGGCACCCTCCACAACTTTGGAGGGTCCTCACCAAATCCCGAGAGACACCAAGACTCCGAGAAACAAGATCCACGAGCACAAGAGCTCCGGGGATATCAACAAGGCTCCGAGCTCCGATGAGCTAAGAGCAACAAGGTTCTTGGCCCTGATGAACTAAGAACTACAAGATCCCGAAGGGATGACTGGGGTGATTTCTAATCGTCTTGGTGGAGTTGTAGATCGAGGATGTCTCCTCCAAATCTCAAAGTATCACGAGCTTTGGTTGGGGATTTGGGGAGATGCTTGAGCTTGAGCTTGGTCAATCAATGGTGGAGAGAGTGAGTGTGATTGACACTTTCTAAAGGTAGAGGATGAGTTCCTTTTATACCGGAGAGGGAGCAACCCACCACGGCCTGGGGGGCGGCCAGGCCGGCTAGGGCGGCCGGGGCAGCGCCACAAACCCACCCCGGCCTTGAGCCAGAGTGGGGTCGGCTTGGGCCCGGTCTGGGGCCGGCGCGCCCTTCCCACCCTGGCCTGGAGATGGCCCGGCCTGGGCTGGCGTGGAGTCGAAGCGGGGCCGGGGCAGTGCCGAGCAGCCCAGCCTGGGAGCCCGGCCAGGCCGGCGTGGAGACGAGCTGGGCACAGGGCACCGCCCGAACGGCCCGTCCTGGGGCCGCCTTGGGGAGAGCTGAGGCCGGGGCACCGCCCGAACAGCCTGGCCTAGGTGCCCGGCCAGGCCGTCCAGGGAGGCCGGCTCCCCTGTTTTCTCCTCTCCTCTTCTCGTTTATTTTCTTCCTTTTTTCTCTTATATTTTCTCCATTTTTGTTGGTAATCATATGGATGTCCAGGGAGGTGTATGATTGCATTTATCCATGATAGGCTCTGGACATACTTAGGGAAACCATTAGATCTTCCAAATGCTGTGATCAAACACCGAAAACAAGATTAGGAACAAATGTCCTTTCACCAGCGGCGTCAGGAGTTATGTTTCGATCAGGAATACTCGGCGGAATCGGCAGTACAATAACTGTCGGAAGGTTGAAATTTGACGGCAACGTCGGGCGCTTCCTCGACAACGGATCATACACGCCAGCACGGAATCACTTGGTAAGTGCGTGTGTTTTACCGATTGGATCTGCAAATATTTTTATCGGATTAACAACAGAGGCAATGGGATTCTGTAGTGGGAGCAAATTTATCCCACCCGCCCTATACCCAATTGAGGAAAATTACGATACCGGATTCTGCTCATATCGCCAAAACTGTGCTGAAATTGCCGCCTCTCCGGAGATGACTGCAATCAGATCTCACTTTATTGGCATGGTGCAATCTGAGGTCGCGGATTGTCGTGGTGGTGTCACGGCAGATGCCATAGTGTCGCACCCGGACTTCTAAAGGATACTCGCCGTTCCGTTGAACAGTAGTAGATTGGATTACGGGGCTTACCGGCACCCGCGTCCTCTTACGAGTAGGCCAACACACGTATGTGTGACAACTAACCCCTATCTGTTCATCGTCAACGTAAACTATCCCATAGAAATCAGGACACTACCATTGACGTACTTCATACCATACACACATGGTACGTCAACGGCTTTGAACAAGATGATAACACAACATATCTCGAAGACACAAAAGATTGAAATAAGTTGCAAATAGCTCTCACTAGAGCAGAGATAGCAAATACAATCATCCAGAGGACACATGTCCCAACATAACATCATTACATCTTAGCGGAAGCATTCAAAGGGGTCTGAGTACAGACAAATCCAAATAGGCTTAAGAAGCCGGAAACTGAAATAAAGACGGAGCCCATGCACGATGTCTCGGATCCTGCCCGGGTCCGCTAACTACTCGTCAGCAGCCTCGTCAAACTCCACGTAGTAGCCGTCACCTGGATCCTCGTAAGCGTAGTCTGCGGAAACCACAGCCCCAAAGGGGTCAGTACATCCAAGTACTGGCAAGCAAGACTCACAGTTCACCAAAGTGTAGCCCGTCAACACCAAGCACAGATTCCTTGGGTTCAACGGAA
Organism: Alopecurus myosuroides; assembly: GCA_028641055.1. Taxonomy (NCBI): domain Eukaryota; kingdom Viridiplantae; phylum Streptophyta; class Magnoliopsida; order Poales; family Poaceae; genus Alopecurus; species Alopecurus myosuroides. Next base: position 765,630,694 of record CM054057.1, read on the forward strand.
GAAAGGGGATATAAAAGATGCTGCAACTGGCTGCACTAACCAACTACAGAGATTCTATCACTTCCGGCTAGCAGAAAGAAGATAAGATCGAGTATTGTAACTAACTGAAAGATAACTTCAAACAAACCCATCCTGGATCTCGCCCCTTATCCAAAGAAGCAATCCGAGGATAAATCACACAGTTGAATTAAAGGTGAATCAAGTTATTGTGTCAATAAGCCTATTACTAGTCAAGTAGTTGATCATTGGGTGTAAGATTGTGAATCATTAGGTTTAAGTTGTCCTGAGTACTTGTTAGCCAGTACTTTCACCAAGTTAACCATAACCGCGGAAAACACGACTTCTCGAGAAGATTATCCCTGCAGGGTTGCACCAATTTGGCCGTACACGTATGAATAACCCGCCAGATGGGATGCCTCCCACCAAGCGGGGCACTCAACACAACTCAACTCTTCTTCGCATCAAGCCCAAAGCACCTTGGGCGCACGGCTAATCAAGCCCCGAAGAAAAGGGACCCTCATAGCACTCTAAGACCGTTTCCCCCTATATGCCGACTACAAAAGTTCCACCCCGCAAAAACATGCATGCGGCAAATGGAAAACACGAACTAAATGAGGCGATTTGGACGAGATGCGAATCGAATCAAATTGAGGGGGGCGCCCATACTCGCTTCCCACATGCGGGTAGTGCGCTCATCATGGATCAGTAGACAAGACCCTTTTCCTATTAGGGTCGACACTAGCAGGCCTCAAAACCACACAGGGCCTCCTACCGGTGCCTTATCATCAAATTATTATTTAACAATAACATTAGCATGATTGATTGATTAAACATCGAGCCCCCAGAACATAATAAAGATATAGTAACTGAAAGTAACGGGTAACAGACTCGAGCAAAACAACCTAAGCATGCTAGTAAGACACTGGCTCAAACAAAGGGTGTAGGAGTGGTGGTGAGGCAATATCAGGGTTAAGGGATTCATGTGATAGGTTCGTAACAGAAACAACTACACATAGGGCTAGAAATATAGACAACGGAAAGTATCGGTAACCAATGTTGAAAGGAACACAGTGGTTCATGTGAGTGATAACTTGCCTGCAAACTCAGCAGCCGGGTACTGAGCTAGATCCTCAGAAGGGGTGCTGTAAAGATCGTCTGTCTCAACGTCGTCGTCTATTCGAGAAGAAGCAAACAAACAAGGCAGAAATATAAACAATCAATATCATGGCATAGTGCACAATCATGGGATGATGCATGTAAATTTAATAGATGCATCAAAATAAACTAAGTGACATGGTAACACAATTTAAATGGACCCCTATGCAATTAGATGGCATATGGAAAAGGTCCATTGATTAAGTGGAAACAAATGATCTATAATTGATTAACATGTGAAAGTTTGCTTATCATGATGCATGCATGATGATAACAACAAAATAACAACAATAGATGCAAGTGAAAAAGGAATTTAACAAGTTTGGGAATTATTTATTAAGTTTGGAAATTTTGGGTTACTTAAACATGTCACACAAGCATTTGTTGTTTTCATCAACTTAAACTGTTCAAAACAAATAACAAAATTCATATTTGAAAAGAATACCAAATTTTAGTTGGATTACATGTTTCAAATTTTGAAATAGGAGTTAGGATGAATTTATTATGACTTAAACAATATTAAACAAGTTTTAAATGAATTTAAAACAAGTGTGAATTTTATTTGAATTTTATTTGTTCAAAACATAAATTCAAACTCATATTTGAAATGTTCATACTTTTCTAGTTTGAAAACATATTTTGCATGTTCAAAAATAATTTATTTTGAGCAAGTTATGATTTTAGCAAAATTTAAATGAATTAAACAAGGATTAAATTATTTAGGCAATTTAAATTATTCAAACCATGAAACAAAATTTATATTTGAAAAGGTTATTTGAAATAGCATGGAAAACATATTTTATTTGCATTATTTGGAATTAGTATGAATTACTTATGAATTTTATCAAATTGCAATTAAATTATTTGAATTCAAATTTGAATTGCATTTTGAAATTTCAAAACAGGAAACAAATGATACCAATGGGTAGACAATTAAATTTAGATCAGCACACATATTTTATTTTGATTAATTGGAGTTATAAAACTAAAGTTATTAGGTTTTTAAAACCAGGGACCAATCTGTTAAATAAAATGACCTTGATTTAAAAAACAGAAAGGTTCAAAAACATTTTACACCGCACAGTACCCTACCCTAGGCACTTCCAGGGGGGCCCAGGGCACTGTGGGCTTGCGTGGCTAGTGAGTGGCTGACAGGGGGCCCTCCCTGTCAGCACTTTGGCGAAAAAAGTTGGGATTTTTATCCCGGGGAGAGCTAGGGCTCGAACCCGCGAGCTCACCCGCTGCGCGCAAAGCCTGAACCAGTGCGGTGTGTCGAGTTTGATGTCAGTTAACCACGCGCATACAGGTTGAGATGTTGCTCGCTAACTGAACCGTTATCTGACGAAAACATGACTGATCTCTGACAGAGATCCTGCCGGCGGCGAGCTACGGACGAGGTGCACGTGCTGCGGTGATGCTGGATGCGGGCACGGATGAGTGCGCGGTGCTGCGAGCAAGAGGCAGAGAGGAGGAGGGGATGGACACCGTGGCTCACCACCGTTGCGGATGTTGCAGAGGTTCCAGGAAGCTCCCGCGGCGGCGACGGCGTGGTCGTGGACAGCGTCGCCGTTCCAGGGGATCACCGAGCTCCTGGAGGTGTCCAAACGGAAGAGGGGCAAGTGGCAGGTTGGTTTTCGAGGCTAGGAGGTGTGGTAGTGGTCCATGGCGGCTGCGGCTAGCGAAAGTTCAGAGGGGCGCGGTGGTTTTCTCCGGCGAGAGATTCAGAGAGGGGGGAACGCGCCGGGAGAGAGAAATTGGCGGCGCGAGAGAGGGGGAACAGGAGCCTAGGGATTAGGGCTTCTGCGCGGAGACCTAGGTGGTCTTATAGGCCCCTGGATCGCCTCCTGGCCGTCGGTGGGCGCCGTACGGCGACGTGGCGCGGCTGATTTCGTGCCGTACTTGGAAAAGAAGATGGGGGCGTTGGCGAAGCGGTATCGGGCCGCTGCGGGCTGGCTGCGCGCGGAGTAAAGGGTTAGGTGGGTTGGGCTGGGTAGTTAGGTGCTGCGCGCGCGCATTTTTTCTTCTTTTTTCTATTTTTGCTTTTCTGTTTTTTTTTTGTAGCAATCAGAAATGGAAGAAAAAGATAGGGTTTAGAGTTTAGAAAAATTTGGAAAAATTCATGTGGGCTTGTTAGTTCAAACTCTACCATTTGACAACTTAAGTTTTTAAAAAAGTTCAAATTTTAGTTGCTGTTTTGCAAAATGGTTTGAATTGGAATAAAGTTTGGCTAATAATTGGTTATTTAAAACAAGATTTGTAATTATGTAATCCAATGAGTTTAATTGGAAACAAATGAGTACATTTGTTTTGTTATTTTTCACAAGTTGAAAAATGGTGCTGTTTGAATGTTTTGATTTGAATTTGAAAGTAATTTGGGAATTATTTAATTGAAATAAAACCACCATTTCATTAATTGATCAATATGGAATAATATGACAACAATTGGTTGTTTTTATTTGTGAGTTTTATTTCAAATGTTGTAACAGAGCAAGTATGAAACAATTGTTTGAATATAGTTTGAATTTGAATGTAAAAACCATTAAGAACAGATGCAAAACAAATAATAAACAATGCAAACAATTAAATAAACATGATGACATGATGCAATATTTTAATAACAAGAAATCAAACATTCTAAAGGATATTTTCATACTTGGGATGTTACAAAACGCCCCCCTTGAAGGAATCGCGCCCCGAGATTCCTTACCGAGAAGTGAAAAGGTCCGGATACTTCTTGCGAAGATCCTCTTCGGTCTCCCACGTTGCCTCTTTATCGGAATGATGAGACCACTGCACTTTCAAGAACTTGGTGCTCTTTTTGCGAGTCTTACGCTCGGTCTCATCGAGAATACGAATAGGGTGCTCCTCATAAGAGAGATCATCTTGCAGTTCAATGGAATCATGATCAACTGCACGATCTGGATCTTTGAAACACTTCTTGAGCTGTGACACGTGGAACACATCGTGCACCTTGGATAGCTTTTCTGGAAGTTCAAGATGATAGGCATTTTCCGCACGCCTTGAGAGGATGTTGAAAGGACCAATGTATCTTGGTGCAAGCTTTCCTTTCACACCAAAACGATGAGTGCCTCTGAGGGGAGTTACACGGAGATATGCTTGTCACCAGGTGCATAGATCATATCCCTGTGCTTGCTGTCATAGTAGCTCTTCTGACGAGACTGAGCAATCCTGAGATTGTCACGAATGATACGAACTTTCTCCTCGGCTTCCTTAACAATGTCAGGGCCTAAGAGTGAACGTTCACCAGCTCCAGACCAATTGATTGGACTCCTGCATCTGCGGCCATAGAGTGCTTCAAATGGTGCCATGCCTAGGCTTGCCTGGTAGCTGTTGTTGTAGGATAATTCAGCATATGGAAGGCAATCCTCCCATTTCATGCCAAAGGAGAGACCACATGCTGTGAGCATATCCTCGAGAATCTGATTGACTCTTTCGACTTGCCCCTGAGACTGAGGGTGATAAGCTGTGCTGAACAGAAGTTTGGTGCCCAATGCTTCTTGAAAGCTTTTCCAGAAATGAGAAGTGAAGATACTTCCACGGTCTGAGCTTATTTCCAATGGAACACCATGAAGAGGAACGATCCTTGCTGTGTAGAGCTCTGCTAACTGGCTAGCTAAGATAGTTTCCTTGACAGCAAAGAAGTGAGCTACTTTAGTGAGACGATCAATAACAACGAAGATTGCATCGTTGCCCTTCTTGGACTTTGGAAACCCAGTAACGAAGTCCATTTCAATCATGTCCCACTTCCACTCAGGAATTTTCAGAGGTTGGAGTAGACCAGCTGTTTTCTGATGGACTGCCTTAACACGTTGACAAACGTCGCATTCAGAAACGTATTGAGCAATTTCACGTTTCATGCCAGACCACCAATACAGAGTCTTGAGATCCTGGTACATCTTTGTACTTCCAGGGTGGATGGAGAGAGGAGTTTCATGAGCCTGCTTGAGAATGATATCTTTGAGACTTTGAATCTGAGGAACTGCAAGGCGTCCTTCGAAGAACACAGTTCCCTTGTCATCAATAGAGAAGGACTTGAATTTATCATTGCCTTCCTTGATGTGCTCTACAATCTTCTTGATTTCAGCATCACGAAGTTGTTCAGAACGAATCTTGTCCTCGAGAGTTGGACTGGCTGTCAAGCTAGCAAGGTAACCTTGAGGGACAAGACCAAGGTTCAGCTTCTGGAATTCTTCATGAAGTGGAGGTTGGCTTTCCATGATCATGAGATTATTGCAATAGGACTTGCGACTGAGAGCATCGGCCATAACATTAGCCTTGCCTGGAGTGTAAGAAATGGTGAGATCAAAGTCTTTAATCTTTTCAATCCATCTCCTTTGCCTGAGGTTTAGATCTGGCTGTGTGAAGATGTATTTCAGACTCTTATGATCGGAAAAGATCTCAGTTTTGTTACCCAACAAGTATTGTCTCCATTTCTTGAGGGAAAACACAACTGCTGCAAGTTCAAGATCATGTGTGGGATAGTTTTGCTCATGTGGGTTCAACTGACGTGAAGCATAAGCCACAACTTGACGTTCTTGCATAAGAACTGCACCTAGACCTTGGAGAGATGCATCGCAGAATATCTGGAAAGGTTTGGTAGTATCTGGGCCAACCAGAACAGGAGTAGAAGTGAGTTTAGTCTTCAAGAGATTGAAACTCTCATCACACTGTGGAGTCCAAACGAACTTCTTGTCCTTCTTTGTGAGATCAGTGAGAGGTTTGGCAATCTTGGAAAAGTTTTGGACGAAACGACGGCAATAGCTAGCCAAGCCAAGAAAACTTCTGACTTGCTTCACCGTCTTAGGAGGTTTCCAATCAACAATTGCCTTAACCTTTTCCGGGTCAATGGATATGCCTTTGGCAGAGATGATATGACCAAGGTAAGCAACTTCTGGAATCCAGAACTCACATTTGGAGAACTTGGCATATAGACGATGCTCGCGAAGTTTCATGAGGGTGAGACGAAGGTGTTCTCCATGCTCTTCCTCGGATTTGGAGTAGACTAGAATGTCATCAAGATATACCACAACGAACTTGTCGAGGTATTCATGGAAGACAGAATTCATGAGTCTTGAGAACGTTGCCGGTGCATTGGTGAGACGAAAGGACATGACGGTGTATTCATATAGACCGTACCTAGTGGTGAAAGCTGTTTTTGGAATATCTTCCTTTCTGATCTTTATCTGATGGTAACCCATCCTCAAGTCCAACTTTGAGAATACTGAGGTTCCAGCAAGTTGATCAAAAAGATCATCGATACGAGGAATTGGATACTTTTTTTTGATGGTTTTCTCGTTGAGAGGACGATAGTCAACCACGAGTCTTTTTGTTTGATCCTTCTTGGCAACAAACAGAGTTGGGCAACCCCAAGCGGAGGAACTAGGCTGAATGTAACCTTTCTCCATGTACATATCGATTTGCTCCTTCAACAATTTCAGTTCAGGAGGAGCTATCTTATATGGATGCTTAGAGATTGGAGCAGTACCTGGCTCAAGCTCGATCACGAACTCAACTGCTCTGTCCGGAGGCATCCCTGGCAACTCTTCTGGAAAGACGTCAGGGAATTCACAAACCACCGGAACATTTTCAATTGCAGGAAGGGGTTTTGCATCGAGGTTGAACAGCTTAACAGAACTTGATCCATATGGAGAATAGACTATCTGGCCAGAAGGGTGAGAGAGAGTTATTGACTTTTGAGCACAGTCAATTTTTGCTTTGTGGGTCTTCAACTAATCCATGCCCAGAATGACATCAATGTCAGAATTTCCCATCAAATGATGAAGCAAGGAATATGCGACCTCCAATTAGGATTTGATTGTCCATACTTATCTTGGAAGTAATCATTTTAGTTCCCGGAGAGTGAACATAGATTGGATTGCTTAGTGGAACCAGAGCTAGGTTGTACGTTGTAGCAAAGATCTTTGACACAAAAGAATGCGATGCTCCGGTATCAAACAACACTTTAGCTGGAAAAGAGTTTACGGGTAATATACCGAGAACAACGTCAGCAGCTTCCTCAGCTTTGTCGGCCTTGATATGATTCACCCTCGCGGTCCTCCCGACAGGCCTGTTGTTGGAGTTGAAGGCTTTAGCCGGGGGAGCACGAACCATTGCCTGGTTGGTGTTGGGGCGAGGAGGTGGAGGTAGCTGCCTCTGAGTGCACTTATCAGCGTAGTGTCCAGTCTCCTTGCATTTGTAGCAAGTGACGACACGAGGAGGACCTGGCCTTGGCTGCCCCATTGGAACCCTCTGACTCTACATCTGAGCTGGGTTGGGTGGGCGGGTAGCAAAGCCTGGAGAAGCTTGGGCATATGGAGCTCGAGTGACAGCAGCATTTGGCACCCAGATGCGGCGCTTCTGCGGAGGGGTGGTCATGTTGGAGGAGGAACCACCCTCACGCGAGTGCTTGCAGGACTCCTCGAACGCCTTGCGCCCATTTTCCTCATTGAGCGCGGTGTTCACGAGCTCCTCGAAGTCCATGCACTTGATGTTGGTGAGAGCGTACTTCAGTTCCGGGTTAAAACCTCGGCGGAACCTTGCCATCTTCTTAGCCTCAGTGGACACCTCATCACCAGCGTATCGAGCGAGACGATTGAACTCGTTCTGATAGCCAATGACGTCCAGCTTGCCCTGCTTGAGAGAGCAAAATTCCTCACGCATCCTTTCCATGAGACCATCTGGGATGTGGTGCTTCAAGAAGGCATCCTTGAAACAACCCAGGTGATAGGATAGCCAGCTCTCATGGTCTGGTAGTTCTCCCACCAAGTGGCTGCCTGACCCTTCAGTAGGTAGGTGGCATACTTGACCTTGTCTTCCTCAGCAACGTGAGCAATGTCCAGAGCCCTGGCCATCTCCCTGATCCAGTCATCAGCATCCAGAGGCTCACGTGTTGCCACGAAAGCTCTCGGACCCATACTGAGGAACTCCTTGATGCTGACTCGCGGAGCATTCTGGTTGTTGTGCTGGTTAGCCTGGATCTGGGCCATCTGAGTCACGACCTGAGTCATCTGAGTCAACAGCTCCGTGAGCGGAGGTGGTTCAGGCGGGTTGCTCCTTGTTGGCGGCATCCTGAATAGACATGCATTTTAGCACAACAACAGAAAAGGATAAACTTGGTAACCGAAAGATAGATTATTCCGACGCATGAATAGATAACCAACAGGTACATCATCACATGTTCCAATACATCAGAATATCCAACATACCAATACATGGTTCAAAAGCCAAAGGATAACTAAACATAGCTAGGAATGGATACATCGGTACTCCCATGCTCATCACGCAGGACGGCGGTGAGTAGTACGACGAGAGATACGGTGAGGAGGAATCCCACAGAAGTAGGTAGAACGACGATCCACGTAGATCGGGACTGCTCTGAGAGCGACTCTCGGTGTGGTGAAGTAGAAAGCGTCGTCTCCCTGTGCTCCAAAGCGTGGAATCCCAGTGTAACCAGCTCCGAGGTTGAGGAGTGGACCTCTGATCGGCTCGTAACCTCCAGCATCTGGCAAACTACGTCCAACTGTCTGATGGAAACGTGCAAAGCGCTCATCTCCAACAAAGTCTGTGGTGTACGTAGCCAGACGAGTCAAAGCAAGGTAGAGCTGCTCCCTGACTGAGGCCAACTCCTGAGAAAGTGTGGTGGCAACAGCGTCACTGTGCCTCACAAACTGAGCGGTGGTGTGCAGCCTGGTGTTATCATGCTCGTAGACATCCAGGTTGTCGTAGAGGGTGAAGTGAGCTCCCGCTGAAGTGATGTAACCACGGGGGATGTGGCGATAGATAGAATCGTCAAACCCAGTAGTCAGCACGGAGGACGGTGAGACTCACGTAAGCTGCCTGCTGCACGGCCATATCCACTGTGGAACCTACTGCCTCGTAGCGGTGGACAACGCTCATGCCATCATCTGACAGAATGTAGACGATAGCCTGGTAGTAGGTCTGGTGAAACTCTCGCTGCTGCTCGTAGACCTGGTACTCTGGTGCCCAACGGAACCCCAGATAAGTGACCATGTCTCTCAACATCTCCGGATAACCCGCAGTGCTCTCGCAACGAGTCATCCGAACCACCTGCGGGAAGAACCTGAGATCCATCTGCAGATGATTTGGGAGGTTTTGATTAGACGCCGGTAGAGAACTGAAGTGGAAAGCAACAACAAGGTTCAACGGACGAAAAGGATGTTGAAAAGAACAGGATATTGAAGCAACATCGGGGAAACACGAGACCAAAAATCCTGAGGTACTACGGAGAACCCAAAACACGTGAAAACCTAACTTGAAAGTTTAGGTGAGAAGGGAAAAACAACGTTGCACTTCCTTACCAGAAAAGGGTGGGTGGGTGGGGAAAGAAGAAAAATGGCAGAATTCCTACTCTCACGTTTCATTTTTCCTATATAGCTACAAAATAGTTTCTAGACTCAACTGTGACCAGTAAAAGGGATCCTACAGGCAGACAGGCTCTGATACCATTTGTCGCACCCGGACTTCTAAAGGATACTCGCCGTTCCGTTGAACAGTAGTAGATTGGATTACGGGGCTTACCGGCACCCGCGTCCTCTTACGAGTAGGCCAACACACGTATGTGTGACAACCAACCCCTATCTGTTCATCGTCGACGTAAACTATCCCATAGAAATCAGGACACTACCATTGACGTACTTCATACCATACACACATGGTACGTCAACGGCTTTGAACAAGATGATAACACAACATATCTCGAAGACACAAAAGATCGAAATAAGTTGCAAATAGCTCTCACTAGAGCAGAGATAGCAAATACAATCATCCAGAGGACACATGTCCCAACATAACATCATTACATCTCAGCGGAAGCATTCAAAGGGGTCTGAGTACAGACAAATCCAAATAGGCTTAAGAAGCCGGAAACTGAAATAAAGACGGAGCCCATCCACGATGTCTCGGATCCTGCCCGGGTCCGCTAACTACTCGTCAGCAGCCTCGTCAAACTCCACGTAGTAGCCGTCACCTGGATCCTCGTAAGCGTAGTCTGCGGAAACCACAGCCCCAAAGGGGTCAGTACATCCAAGTACTGGCAAGCAAGACTCACAGTTCACCAAAGTGTAGCCCGTCAACACCAAGCACAGATGCCTTGGGTTCAACGGAAGAAAGGGGATATAAAAGATGCTGCAACTGGCTGCACTAACCAACTACAGAGATTCTATCACTTCCGGCTAGCAGAAAGAAGATAAGATCGAGTATTGTAACTAACTGAAAGATAACTTCAAACAAACCCATCCTGGATCTCGCCCCTTATCCAAAGAAGCAATCCGAGGATAAATCACACAGTTGAATTAAAGGTGAATCAAGTTATTGTGTCAATAAGCCTATTACTAGTCAAGTAGTTGATCATTGGGTGTAAGATTGTGAATCATTAGGTTTAAGTTGTCCTGAGTACTTGTTAGCCAATACTTTCACCAAGTTAACCATAACCGCGGAAAACACGGCTTCTCGAGAAGATTATCCCTGCAGGGTTGCACCAATTTGGCCGTACACGTATGAATAACCCGCCAGATGGGATGCCTCCCACCAAGCGGGGCACTCAACACAACTCAACTCTTCTTCGCATCAAGCCCAAAGCACCTTGGGTGCACGGCTAATCAAGCCCCGAAGAAAAGGGACCCTCATAGCACTCTAAGACCGTTTCCCCCTATATGCCGACTACAAAAGTTCCACCCTGCGCTGGGCTCGCAAAAACATGCATGCGGCAAATGGAAAACACGAACTAAATGAGGCGATTTGGACGAGATGCGAATCGAATCAAATTGAGGGGGGCGCCCATACTCGCTTCCCACATGCGGGTAGTGCGCTCATCATGGATCAGTAGACAAGACCCTTTTCCTATTAGGGTCGACACTAGCAGGCCTCAAAACCACACAGGGCCTCCTGCCGGTGCCTTATCATCAAATTATTATTTAACAATAACATTAGCATGATTGATTGATTAAACATCGAGCCCCCAGAACATAATAAAGATATAGTAACTGAAAGTAACGGGTAACAGACTCGAGCAAAACAACCTAAGCATGCTAGTAAGACACTGGCTCAAACAAAGGGTGTAGGAGTGGTGGTGAGGCAATATCAGGGTTAGGGGATTCATGTGATAGGTTCGTAACAGAAACAACTACACATAGGGCTAGCAATATAGACAACGGAAAGTATCGGTAACCAATGTTGAAAGGGACACAGTGGTTCATGTGAGTGATAACTTGCCTGCAAACTCAGCAGCCGGGTACTGAGCTAGATCCTCAGAAGGGGTGCTGTAAAGATCGTCTGTCTCAACGTCGTCGTCTATTCGAGAAGAAGCAAACAAACAAGGCAGAAATATAAACAATCAATATCATGGCATAGTGCACAATCATGGGATGATGCATGTCAATTGAATAGATGCATCAAAATAAACTAAGTGACATGGTAACACAATTTAAATGGACCCCTATGCAATTGGATGGCATATGGAAAAGGTCCATTGATTAAGTGGAAACAAATGATCTATAATTGATTAACATGTGAAAGTTTGCTTATCATGATGCATGCATGATGATAACAACAAAATAACAACAATAGATGCAAGTGAAAAAGGAATTTAACAAGTTTGGGAATTATTTATTAAGTTTGGAAATTTTGGGTTACTTAAACATGTCACACAAGCATTTGTTGTTTTCATCAACTTAAACTGTTCAAAACAAATAACAAAATTCATATTTGAAAAGAATACCAAATTTTAGTTGGATTACATGTTTCAAATTTTGAAATAGGAGTTAGGATGAATTTATTATGACTTAAACAATATTAAACAAGTTTTAAATGAATTTAAAACAAGTGTGAATTTTATTTGAATTTTATTTGTTCAAAACATAAATTCAAACTCATATTTGAAAAGTTCATACTTTTCTAGTTTGAAAACATATTTTGCATGTTCAAAAATAATTTATTTTGAGCAAGTTATGATTTTAGCAAAATTTAAATGAATTAAACAAGGATTAAATTATTTAGGCAATTTAAATTATTCAAACCATGAAACAAAATTTATATTTGAAAAGGTTATTTGAAATAGCATGGAAAACATATTTTATTTGCATTATTTGGAATTAGTATGAATTACTTATGAATTTTATCAAATTGCAATTGAATTATTTGAATTCAAATTTGAATTGCATTTTGAAATTTCAAAACAGGAAACAAATGATACCAATGGGTAGACAATTAAATTTAGATCAGCACACATATTTTATTTTGATTAATTGGAGTTATAAAACTAAAGTTATTAGGTTTTTAAAACTAGGGACCAATCTGTTAAATAAAAGGACCTTGATTTAAAAAACAGAAAGGTTCAAAAACATTTTACACCGCACAGTACCCTAGCCTAGGCACTTCCAGGGGGGCCCAGGGCACTGTGGGCTTGCGTGGCTAGTGAGTGGCTGACAGGGGGCCCTCCCTGTCTGCACTTTGGCGAAAAAAGTTGGGATTTTTATCCCGGGGAGAGCCAGGGCTCGAACCCGCGAGCTCAGCCGCTGCGCGCAAAGCCTGAACCAGTGCGGTGTGTCGAGTTTGATGTCAGTTAACCACGCGCATACAGGTTGAGATGTTGCTCGCTAACTGAACCGTTATCTGACGAAAACATGACTGATCTCTGACAGAGATCCTGCCGGCGGCGAGCTACGGACGAGGTGCACGTGCTGCGGTGCTGCGGTGATGCTGGATGCGGGCACGGATGAGTGCGCAGTGCTGCGAGCAAGAGGCAGAGAGGAGGAGGGGATGGACACCGTTGCGGATGTTGCAGAGGTTCGAGGAAGCTCCCGCGGCGGCGACGGCGTGGTCGTGGACGGCGTCGCCGTTCCAGGGGATCACCGAGCTCCTGGAGGTGTCCAAACGGCAGAGGGGCAAGTGGCGGGTTGGTTTTCGAGGCTAGGAGGTGTGGTAGTGGTCCATGGCGGCTGCGGCTAGCGAAAGTTCAGAGGGGCGCGGTGGTTTTCTCCGGCGAGAGATTCAGAGAGGGGGGAACGCGTCGGGAGAGAGAAATTGGCGGCGCGAGAGAGGGGGAACAGGAGCCTAGGGATTAGGGCTTCTGCGCGGAGACCTAGGTGGTCTTATAGGCCCCTGGATCGCCTCCTGGCCGTCGGTGGGCGCCGTACGGCGACGTGGCGCGGCGGATTTCGTGCCGTACTTGGAAAAGAAGATGGGGGCGTTGGCGAAGCGGTATCGGGCCGCTGCGGGCTTGCTGCGCGCGGAGTAAAGGGTTAGGTGGGTTGGGCTGGGTAGTTAGGTGCTGCGCGCGCGCGTTTTTTCTTCTTTTTTCTATTTTTGCTTTTCTGTTTTTTTTTGTAGCAATCAGAAATGGAAGAAAAAGATAGGGTTTAGAGTTTAGAAAAATTTGGAAAAATTCATGTGGGCTTGTTAGTTCAAACTCTACCATTTGACAACTTAAGTTTTTAAAAAATTCAAATTTTAGTTGCTGTTTTGCAAAATGGTTTGAATTGGAATAAAGTTTGGCTAATAATTGGTTATTTAAAACAAGATTTGTAATTATGTAATCCAATGAGTTTAATTGGAAACAAATGAGTACATTTGTTTTGTTATTTTTCACAAGTTGAAAAATGGTGCTGTTTGAATGTTTTGATTTGAAGTTGAAAGTAATTTGGGAATTATTTAATTGAAATAAAACCACCATTTCATTAATTGATCAAATGGAATAATACAACAATTGGGTTTTTATTTGTGAGTTTTATTTCAAATGTTGTAACAGAGCAAGTATGAAACAATTGTTTGAATATAGTTTGAATTTGAATGTGAAAACCATTAAGAACAGATGCAAAACAAATAATAAACAATGCAAACAATTAAATAAACATGATGACATGATGCAATAATTTAATAACAAGAAATCAAACATTATAAAGGATATTTTCATACTTGGGATGTTACACATAGGATGGCTAAAGATGTGGGGACGATGGACGCTAGAGGCGCTTGGGGAGGGATCACGCAGCGAGTAGCCGCGTGAGGATGAATCTAGCACTGCAGACAACAGGATCTACCCAGGTTCAGGGCCCTCGTGTGGAGGTAAAACCCCTACTCCTGCCTTTCTCTCTTTGTATTCGTGTCTCACCGAGTAGCCACAGTACAAGTTTTGCTTACAACCGAGTAGCCACCCTTCTCTCTATGCAACTGTCGCCTCTCCTAGTGTCGTCGTCCCTCGCGCAGGAGGAGGCAGAGCAACTTATATACTGGTGCCCAGCCGGATACAGCCAAGATGTCGACATAGTGTGCACACTGCACACTTCCAGCTTCCCGCTGACAGCTTTGGCTTTCCAGTTTGTCTCCGTGTGGAAAGTCGTTGTGCAAAACCAAGAAGCTGATCTATTATCACTGACACTGTCACGGGGTAGGCCCCCCCCTAACCTGCGACGCCCTGCTGACACCCTGGCGCGGATAAGCACGCGCTCTGCAGATGAACAGTGCTCCAGTACGGACCTAGGATACGCGGGATCCTGTGTCAGAACAGCTCCTTTGACTTCTGGCCCGAGTAGGAGACCGCCATCTCTACTCGGACCACTTCCTCTACTCGGAGGAGAATAACTTCCTTTATTCTTCCTCCTGGTCTTCAGTGTGTACGGCCGAATAGTAGTCGACCGGGTAGCGGGTACCGGGTAGCCTGCTACTCTGCCAAACGTCTCTTCTGATCTTTCCCTTAGCTCTTGCCTTTACCCTACTCGGGGGTAACCCCCCGACATTAGTCCCCGAAGCTGGTAGAGTCCTGCGAACTTGTTCACTGGGCTCTGCCAGCTTAGAAATCAATCTTGCCTTTGAACTCTAAGATGCTGAGTAGAATCTCCGAGTAGCCCTTAACTTTGGCTCGAGTCTCCTCTCTTCCGAATAGAACTATTTCTCTTCTCTGTCTCCGAGTAAAATGACTTCACGGAATTCCTGGAGAGAATCTCGGCGTGGCAGACCAAATCCACCTTTCCGCACTGCAACCGGGCACGTGTCGCGTTCTCGCACCACCGACGCCTCGGTGCCTGGGATATGGCAGGTCACGCGCCCATCACTGCGGCCTGGGCCCACCGGCCCGTTAGGTCACATCAAGTGCAGTTATCACCCACGATCTCGAGGTGGGATCAATTGCGGCCGTTACACTCGCGATATGCGCTGTGTGCGTTTCTAACCGGCCCGCACCCCACGTCGCACGATCTCTGCGCACAACTGATCCCACTAACGTTACTAGTAACGGCTACCTGAGGGGAGGGATAAATACCCCCTCGGTAACTCCTTCTTCCCCTTCCTGGTCTCATTCGCTTCCTGCCTCCTCGCCTCTCCGCCGCCACAGAGCGCTTCCGCCACCGCGCATCTCACTGCGCCGCTGTTCCCTACGACGCCGGTAGGCTAGCAATTTCCACCAAGCTTCCACGAACTCCCACCAAATCTCACTTCTCAATGGCTCGCGACGATGACGCCCACGCCGGATGGGCTGGATCCGAGGTCACCCTGGCGGATTGCCAGTGGCTGGTGAATACCCGCCGGGTTCCTCCCGGCGTGCGCTGCCGGCAGCCGGACGGCGAGCTCGTCCCCACACCGGAGGCGGACGAGTTCGTCGTCTTCCTCGCTCACTTCAAGCGGGGATTCGGGCTGCCCGTCTCGGACTTCTTCAAGTCCTTCCTCGACCACTTCGGGCTCCAGCCGCATCACCTGCCGCCCAACGCCATGGTGATGCTCGCATACCACGCCGTGATGTGCGAGGCGTTCCTGGGTGTGCGCCCCATGGTGCACACCTGGGCGCGTTACTTCTTCTTCCGGAAGCAGAGCGTGCCCAAGACGGGAAGCACAGAGAGCGCCCGCAACATGACGAAGACCGGCAGCGCGATGATCCTGCAACGCGGCTCCACCCCTCACCCGCGCATCAAGGGCCTCGACTCGGTGCGCAAGTGGCAGCGGACCTTCTTCTACGTGAAGAACCTCCCTGACGAAGAAGGAGCGCCAATCATGGATAGGATCTTGCTTCCCAAGTGGACGAACACGGCGCCCACCCAACAGAATTGGGGATTCAAGCCAAAATTGGAGGGCGACGTCTTCCAGATCAACAAGCGCCTCATCGAGCTGAAGGACGTGCGACTCAAGAGCGACGATCCCATCGCCTGCTGGATTTCCAGGCGAGTGCTCCCGCTACAGCGCCGTGCGCACCTCATGTGCTACATGGGAGGCAACAGGGACTGCACGAGGACCACCACGTTCGAGTTGAGCAACGCGGATGTGGCCGTCTGGGCGCGCTCTATCATGAGCACCGGCCTCACCGACAACTGGCAATACGGCTTCGTGCCGGATAGCCGCGAGAAGCCAATCGGGCAGGTTAGTACTTCATGATTTATCTATGCATCCTGATACCGAGTAGGTGGCTTCCCAGCTTAGTGTGCTTTAGTCTTTGCACGCTGCACCGAGTAGAAACACTCACTAGTATCTGCTAGGCTTTATGTGCTTTATGTTTGCACGCCATGTCGAGTAGAAGACTTACTAGTATCTGCTAGGCTTCATGTGCTTTATGTTTGCACGCCATGTCGAGTAGAGGACCTTAGCCAAATATGCCTTGCGTTTGTATTCCGTACCGGGTAGGGTTCCTTATATTGCTCAACTAATTTGTATTGCCTGCTTGTGTCTCCAGCATCTTGATCGCCAGCTCGCCGAGAACCAAGAGCTCCTTGAGGCCAACTGGGACCCAGACCGAAAGGAAGACGACGAGACCGCCTATGACACCCACCCTACCCTCTGTGTCCCTCACACCGAACAGCAGGGTAAGCACCACGTCGATGCGTCCATTCGGGATTGGTCCAAGGACGATGAAGAAGGTGACTGAGCTCGCCTCTGCAGTTGCGGGTAGCGCAATCTATCCTTTCTTTCCGCTTCTCAACTGTTTCTTCTCTACTCTGCAGATGATGCCGATGCTGATGAGGACGACGAGGACGTCCTCGACGTCAATCCGGTTGCGGTGGCTGCTCCTTATACTCGGAAGAGGACGGGTAGCGGTGCTCAGGAGCCCCCCGCCAAGAAGCCGAAAGCCGAGAAGAAGAAGAAAGTTTCCACCAGGAGGCCAATCCCCACCCGCAAAGGGTTAGTAACTTCCTTCTAACTTATATCTTGTTGCTGCTTCTCAGTCTTCTTCTTCCCCTTCTCTTTTTCTAAGCTCCTCCTTCTCTTCAGCGACCCTTTGAACGCCGATGATGCTGCTGCCCCCACCAAGTCCAAGAAGAAAAGACCCGCCGACCCCGAGTCGCTCACCGATCTTGATGAGGACGAGGAGCTAGCCGCACGGGATAGGACGCGTGAGTCCTCTCCCGCGAAGGAAGAAGAAGAAGGCGCCAATGCCTAGGACACGGGCGCTGGTGCTGAAGACATGGACACAGAGCAGCAGGCCCGCGCAGAACCAGATGCGCAGGATGCTGCCCAAGATGAGACCCCATCTTCTTCTCCAGCTGCCACAGCTGGGGAGAACGCTGAACAAGGCGCCGAGTATCAAGACCGTGCCGCCCTTGAGCGGCAGGAAAAGAACCAGGAGTAGCCGGAAGCTGAGGCTGCTGTCCAAGATGACCCCGCGGCCCAGTCGCGGGTAAAAGAACAAGGAGGTGTACGACCAGATCCCGCTACCGAATAGCGGGTAGAAGCGACTGTGGTGGAACAGAATCCGCCGAGCCAAGCGCAGCCAGACGCTGCGCCGGGTAGCCAAGCCCCTGTGCCGCCTACCCAGCAGTCTGCTCCAACCACTGCATCAAGCGCTCCGCAGCCAGCAAAGAAGCCCAAGACTGCATCGAGCCCTTCAGCCAAGCAGGTCACCAAGAAGGCAGATGCCGCCAGCAAGCAGGCCATCCAGCCTGATGCTTCAGTCCGCAAGAACCCACCGCGCAACACTGCGCTGGACTCTGCCAAGATGCCACCGCCTAAATTACCCATGAAGCCTGCCGTGAAGACTGGGCAGCTCAGTATCGGCGCTTCTGGCAGCTCTGCAGGCGCAGCCGCGGGATCAAGCGCTCAGGAACCGCCTAGCTATCTGCCCTACATGGTGCAGATGGGCGAGCAGTATGGCATCAGCCTGAACAAGACCGAGCAGCGGCTCGCTATCACGAAGGGCAAGCAGGCCACGGCGGTGGACTCCAAGTTGCCAACAAAACACAAGCCCCTTTCAATCTACTCGCGCGAGGTCCAAGAGACTGAGGTGGTGTCCCAGGGGCTTGAGCAGATGATCGACCGGGTAGGCTTCATTGAAGCAGAGTGGAATAGCGAGGTCCTTGGCAACAAGACCTGGAACGGCCTGGCCTTGGGCCCGCTGGACCACTGGCGCATTGATTGGAACAAGGCGGACATGGGCTACAATCCCATGACCATTTCGTCCACCACCAGCACGCTGGCCGCGAAGATGTATGTCCACCGCAAGGCCGCTGAAGATCTCGAACAGACCTATGCTGTAAGTTTTGTTTGCTTTCTCCGAGTTGCGGTTTCTTGTTCCGAGTTGCAATTTCCTTCTTCTTTTACTCTTCTCTTTCTCCTTAACCACCATCCAGTCCCCGAGATTCGGGCCGAGTAGACGGGTACTCAACCGAGTTGCCGTCTTCTCGGGCCAAATCTTCAAAACAATGTCTAACTCCTTTTCTTTCACCTTCTCAGAATAGCCTCTTGAAGAGGACAACCCTTTACCGGCGGCAGCTCTGGAACCACTCCATCGCCAAGAGGCGCCTTGAGGCCCTTGAAGCGAAGCGCAAGACCGATGCTGAAACGGAGAAAGCAGCCCTGGATCGTGCCCTCCAAATTTCAGCACTTGAGAGTAAGCTTCTAGCTATTCGGTTAATGCGTTTTTTGTTTACGCCCGTATGTGCTCTTTTCTCTAACTCCTTCTACTCTGTAGGCAAACTTGAGACGCTGACAGAGGAACACAAACACTGCCATGTCTTCGTTGAGTCTACTGAAAGCAAGATTAAGGAACTTGAAGGTGGGTTGCCGTTTTCTTGGTTATTTTACTCCTTTCTCTTGGCTACCCTGCTTACTGTGCTGCTTCTTTCTGCAGAAGAGTACAAGAAGTTCCGTGAGGAGCATCTTGACTGTCTGAAGCCCGCCGAGTTGAAGCAGCAGACTGCGGACCTAGAGGTAGAGTTCAGGAATAGACACCTCACCGAGATGGAACCGCTGCAAGTCAAACTGAAGACTGCCCTCCAGGACGCCATAGACCTGACTGCCGAGAAGGACAAGATGGAGGCAGCCTTCAAGGCCAAGC
This sequence comes from Alopecurus myosuroides, assembly GCA_028641055.1. Classification (NCBI taxonomy): domain Eukaryota; kingdom Viridiplantae; phylum Streptophyta; class Magnoliopsida; order Poales; family Poaceae; genus Alopecurus; species Alopecurus myosuroides. The sequence continues at coordinate 765,650,138 of CM054057.1, forward strand.
AGCGGGCCCTCGAGTTGGAGAACGAGGTGCTGAAGAAGAGCAACGTGGACCTCATGAGCCAGCTGGCCGAGTTCCGCAAGGTTGAAGAGAAGCACATTGCGGATGAGGAGGCCTGGAGAAAGAAGCTGGAATCGCTACTCTGCGAGCTCAACAGTAAGTTCTCGCTTCTCGGCATCTGCTTGTTTCCGTCTTCTTCTGTTTGGCTGGATTTGCATCTCTTTTCTGCCTCTGTTTCTAATCTTTTTCTGATAGCAATTGTAGAAACCTTCCCCGACCTCTACTCAACTTGCACGCCTGCCTTGGCTAAGGCGCAAAAGACTCGAGCAGAGAAAGGACTGCCCACGGACAGCAAGTCTTCAATTGAAGATAACCTTTCGAGCATGCAGACCCAGCTCCAGCAACTTAGGGGCTTGGGCACTGACTTGGTGCGCACCGCCTTCAACCTGCACTCTCTGTTCTGGCCGCAAGATGCTGCGCCAGCAACCATTCGGGCGCTCGCCGAGAAACTTAATGGTGCCAAGGCCGAGTTGAAGAAGTGGCGGGCATCCGGAGCTCGGGCAGGCACCGACATGCTTCTCCTCTTCATCTGCAGCTGGTATGAGAATCTAAATCTCAATACCATCCTCGAGATGCGCCGGGACTCGAAGTGGGAGAAAGATCCCGAGTGCGTGACTCGCCGCCAGGCAGTCGCGTACGAGATCGCCTCCTATGCCGATACCGCGCGCTTCATCGAGGGCCTCACTGAGCCTGACACAGAGGCGGAAAGCGAGGGTGATGAAGATGACGACGAGGAAACCGAGTCGGAAGACTTGGGCTGCTTTGAAGAAACAAGCGCCGAGAAGGGGAAGGGTAAGGCCGTCGCGGGTAGCGATGAGGAGATCGAGAGCCAGGACGCCTCCCAGGGTGCCGCTCCCGAGATGGGCTCATCCTCCGGCGCGGCACTTGGCGATGCGGTACTACCCCGCACTCAGTCCGATCCCATCTCGGTGGCCACTGCCACCTCAGATCAAGCTGCTGTCATCCCTGAAGCGGACGCCGCCACCGCCAACTTGGAGAACACCGCTACCTCGAGCTAGCTCTTTCCTGAAACACTTATGCTTTGAAACATTCATCATATCCCCGGGATGCCGGGTGAAAATGTATCAAACAATTACCCTTCCCGTTGCTACTCAGTTTTTATTCCACTTGATGTTTTATACTTAGTAATTTGAGCAGCTTTGGCTCGATGCCGGGTTGCGTTATCATGCGAGTCCCCGAGTTGCATTTCTCATTCACTCTTCCTTTTTATCTCAGCTCTTACCTGCAACTTGTTGCTTTTTTGGTATTCGAGTCACAAGAGTTCAAAGTTGGAGTTTCAAATACTTAGCCACTTAGAAATAGTCATAGTAACGCTACCCACCACACAGCCGAAAAAAGTTAACAAAAAACAGTAAAAAACACTCTATTCGGTTGCCACACGCGTCCTTCCCTTTGCATTTTTTCATGTGTTCATTGACTCTTTGGCTTGTTCTCTGGCTTGCCATGAAGTCGGATTGCGGACAGCAGCAGAGTCGCAGAGTGTCCGGTGAGTGTAAACACACTACTTTGTATGCTTTTGAAATTCTGAGTGGTTCAACCGAATAGACAAAGATACATCAGAATAGAAACACTTAGAACAATTTTGGACGAGGGCAGTCCCCGAGTTCGATTTTTGATTGCAGAGTAGGAGTTTAACTCGGATAAGAAAGTACATACACACTTTTGCTCATGAATGAAAGCGACAGAGTAGAGCTACATTCCAGGGGCGCTTGGATTCCTCCCCAGCTTTATCCGGCCTGTTCTTCTGCGACGGTTGCGCATCTACAAGGTAGTACGCGTCATTGTGTAGAGCCTTGCTCACAATGAAGGGCCCTTCCAACGGAGGGGATAGCTTGTGCATCCCGGCTGTGCGCTGCACGAGCCTAAGGACCATGTCTCCTTCTCGTAAAACCCTTGGGTTTACTTTCCGGCTATGATAACGCCTCAAGTTTTACTGGTACACAGCTGAACGTGACAGAGTAAGCTCTCTTGCTTCTTCTAGCAGGTCAACGTCATCTTCTCGAGCTTCTCTCGCCTCCGCCTCAGTATAGAGGGTTACTCGGGGGGAGTCATGCTCTAGGTCGATTGGCAACACGGCCTCAGCCCCGTAAACCAAGAAGAATGGTGTGTAGCCGGTTGACCGGTTAGGGGTAGTTCTTAGACTCCACAACACCGCTGGCAACTCGTCTAACCAGCACCCTGGTGTTTTCAGCAGCGGCTCAATCAGCCTTGGCTTTATGCCTGCAAGCACCATGTCATTTGCTCTTTCCACCTGCCCATTCGAGGCGGGATGCGCGACAGACGCGACATCTAGTCGGATGTGCTTATCTCTGCAGAATCTTACCATGGCTCCCTCAGCAAAATTTGTGCCGTTATCTGTGATGATGCTGTGCGGGTAGCCGTATCTTAGGATCACATCCTTCAGGAAACTTACAGCCGTAGCTCCATCACACTTCCGAATAGGCTTCACTTCAATCCACTTGGTGAACTTATCAACCATGACCAAGACGTGTGTCATGTTGCCTCTAGCCGGTTTAAAGGGACCAACCATATCCAAACACCAAACAGCAAATGGCCAAGTGATGGGAATTGTTTTCAACTCGGAAGCAGGCATGTGGATCTTACTTGCGAATCTCTGGCAACCGTTGCACTTTCTCACAATATCCTCAGCTTGATTCAAAGCAGTGAGCCAGAAGAAACCATGCCGAAAAGCCTTCTTGACTAGAGCCCGAGAAGAAGCGTGATGCCCGCATTCCCCTTGATGTATTTCCACCAGAATTTCTTCTCCTTCTTCCGGTTCCACACAGCGTTGCAGCACGCCAGTGGGACTTCTTTTATGCAGCACCTCTCTGAAGATGGTGTAGCCCTTGGATCTTCTCTGAATCTGCCTTGCGGTAACCTCATCATCTGGGAGGGTGTCGTCCTTTAGAAAGGATAATATGGGCATGGCCCAACTCGGCGTCTCCCGTGCGGGAAACACTGGTTCGTCCACTTCCATCGGAACAGCCACCGCTGCGTCTTTTTCTGCGTTGGGATTGACTCTCTGCGGCCCCGAACGGTTTGCAAGGACTTCTTCAAGGAATGCGACAGTCCCCGAGCTGAGAGGGGCAGTCCCCGAGTAAGGAGGAGCAGTCCCCGAGTAGGGAGGGGCAGTCCCCGGGTTGCAGGCGCCAGTCCCCGGGATGGAGACGGTAGTCCCCGGGTCTTCTTTTGCACAGTCCCAGTCAATCTCCATTGGAACTGCCTCTTCATTAGGCAGAGAAGAAACAAAAATGGACTCTGAGTTGGGGGATGGCTTGATGGATGGCTTTCTCAAATGCTCCAAGGCAATCCCAGCCGGGATGTACTGCCGAGAAGACCCCAACTTAGATAACTCATCAGCAGCTTCATTCTCTGCCCGGTGGATGTGTTGGAACTCGCAACCTTCAAAGAATTCTGTCATGGTTTGGACCAAGAAGCGGTATGACGCCATGTTGGCATCCAGAGCATCCCAAGTGCCAGAAACTTGCTGCACAATTAGATCCGAGTCGCCATAGCATATGATGCGCTGCACCCCAACTTCCTTTGCTACTTTCAAGCCATGTACCACAACCTCGTACTCTGCAACATTGTTGGATGCCTTGAAGTGGATTTGTAGCACGTACTTGAGTTGGTCTCGCTTGGGTGACGTAAGCACCACGCCAGCACCAAGGCCCTCCTTCATCTTGGAGCCATCAAAGTGCATCTTCCATTAATTGGATACCGGAGTAGGGGGCTCATACTGCACCTCAGCCCAATCCACAAAAAATTCTGCCAGAATCTGAGACTTGATGGCTTCTCTTCTCGCATACGCGGGGGCGTAGGCGGCCAGCTCGATTGCCCACTTGGCTACTCTGCCACTTGCTTCCTTGTTGCCCATGATATCCGATATGGGAGCTGAACTCATCACAGTGATGGGATGTTCTTGGAAATAGTGCTTTAGCTTCTTGGCGCCAAGGTACACGCCGTAAGTCATCTTCTAGTAGTGCGGGTAGTTCTGTTTGGAGCTGGACAACACCTCACTGAGATAATACATCGGCCGCTGCACACTTTTGCCTTCCTCTTCTCGCTCCACCACAATCACCATGCTTACCACTCGATTGGTAGCAGCAATGTATAGCAGCATTGGCTCCTTGGGTAGCGGACTAGCCAAGATGGGAGCGCTACCCAGCATTACCTTCAGCTCTTTGAATGCCACATCAGTTTGCGGTGTCCAGACAAACTTATCGCTTTTCTTCATCAACTGATACAGAGGCAGGGCTTTCTCGCCCATTCTGCCCAAGAAACGGCTCAGAGATGCCAAGCAACCAGTGAATTTTTGCACATACTTCTGGGATCTCGGCAAAGACATGCTTTCAATAGCTTTTATCTTTGAAGGATTGGCCTCAGTGCCCCGACTGGATACCAAGAAGCCGAGTAGCTTGCCAGCCGGGACGCCAAAGGTGCATTTACTCGGGTTCAACTTCATCTTGTACTTGCGCAAGTTATCTAAAGTTTTGATGACAATGTCATCTACGTACACCTGCACATTTTTGCCTAGTTGGTCATGCAAGCATTTCTACATGCATCTCTGATAAGTAGCACCCGCATTCCGCAACCCGAAACACATGACACGATAGCAATAAGCCCCGTACGGGGTAATGAAGGCAGTCTTTATTTGATCAGCAGGGTTGAGAGCTATCTGGTGAAAACCAGAGTAGGCATCTATGAAAGACAACAGTTCACAACCAGCAGTGGAATCGATCACCTGATCGATGCGAGGTAGCGGAAAGGGATCCTTGGGGCAGGCCTTGTTCAAGTCGGTGTAGTCGACGCACATGCGCCATGTGGTAGCAGCCTTGGGGTCCTCCTTCTTCTTCTCAACCATGACCGGGTTGGCTAGCCAGTCCGGATGTAGCACCTCCATGATGAAATTTCTTATCAGCAACTTGGTGATTTGATCACCGATGGCCTTCCTTCTCTCATCCCCGAAGCGGCGCATAGCCTGCTTTACTGGTTTGGCGTCAGGACGCACATGTAGCGAGTGCTCAACCAACTCCCTCGGGACACCTGGTAGATCCTCATTGGACCAGGTGAACACGTTCCGATTCTCACGGAGGAAGTGGATGAGCTCGCTTTCCTATTTATCTCCCAACCCGGAACCAATGATGGCAATGCGGTCGGGGAACTCAGGGTCGACCTGGATCTTCTTCGTCTCCTGGGATGCCTGGAACGCCGTCCCGTGCTAGGAACTCGGCATGCCAGGTGCACCAGCTTGCGCGGATTGCGCCATAGCCACCACCTCGTACATCTTCTTCTTCTCGGCAGCAATCACCATAGACTCCACCAACTAAGAACCAGCAGAGGCACACTCCATAGACTTCTTGTAATCACCAGAGATGGTGATCACGCCATTGGGACCAGGGATCTTCATCTTCAGATGTCGGATATATACCGTATAGTGGTATATAAGATGGTAGTGAAAGTGCCTGGTTACCAGGGTGGCCCAAGTGGTAGTGGGCTGTGGTCCATTGAGCGGCCCAGTAACCTGACGCACAGAAGCCGGATTCTAGAAGAACCCGGATCACGGCCCATGTGATCTGGCTTGGAGGAGAAGACGGATTCCTTACTTTCCATGTTATTGTTAGCGTAGTCTTCTAGGTTTCCTATTCTGTAAGCCCTAATCCGGCTGTTATATAAAGCCGGACCGGAGATAAACAAACAAACGAATAACAGAGAAGATATAGACCAACTCGCCGAGAAGTTGATCCTCTGCGAGTAGCTAGATCCAAAACCTCACATTGTAATCCTGTTTCCAGGCTTTAGTCCTGATTAGTGAGAAGTGCAGGAGTAGGCACGTCGTACTGTCGCGACATACCGAACCTAGGTAAATCCTGTGTTTACTGTCTACCACGCGATCCCGTTACCCCACGTCTCTACCGTAGTCTCATGGCACCCCCGTCTATGAAAACTACTACGATGTCTCCACGGTGGACGAATTCGCCATTTGTTTCTTTGGGTTCGAGGTACTCCACATCAAAAGGGAGGAAAACTGGAACGCGGATGCGTTAGCCCGCATGGGATCAGAAAGGGTAAAAACTCTACCACCATGGGTATTTGTTCAGCACTTGCATGAGCCATCCATAAAAGGTGGAGATGTTGATTATCCTCTGGCTTCCGAATCCATTGAAGTTATGCTCGTTAAACCAGATTGGACGATTCCATATTTAAACTTCTTAGTTAATCAGAAGTACCCAGAAGAAGAAGATGAAGTCTTGAAAAGACAAATACAGCGGCGATGCAAAGGATACACTGTAATTGATAAATGCCTGTATAAACGCAGTACTTCCGGAATCTTTTTGCGGTGTATCTCACCAGAAGAAGGAAGAGAAATACTGGAAGAAATCCATGCCGGAGATTGCGGACATCATGCTCAATCAAAAAGCATCGTTAAGAAAGCATTCCGAGCGGAGTTTTTCTGGCTAACAGCCAAGACAGACGCTGAGCACATAGTTAATACATGTGCAGGGTGTCAATACTACGCCAAACAGACTAATTTGCCGGCCCAAGCTCTTAAAACTATTCCCATTACGTGGCCGTTTGCGGTCTAGGGGCTAGATATGATGGGACCGTTCAAAACTGCAAGAGGCGGACTTACGCATCTACTAGTAGCAGTGGATAAGTACACCAAATGGGTGGAGGCCAAACCCATCAAAAAGCTGGATGGTGCAACTGCTAGAAATTTCATCATCGATTTGGTGATGAGATACGGTGTTCCACACAGCATAATAACCGACAACGGGACAAATTTCTCCATCGGAGAGTTGGCTAGATATTGCCGACAAACGGGAATTCGCCTAGATCTAGCATCTGTGGCACACCCGCAATCCAATGGACAGGTTGAGCGAATGAATAGCTCAATCCTGCAAGGAATACGCCCAAGACTCGAAACTCCTCTTCACAGAGCGGCTGGAGCATGGGTAGAAGAGCTACCTTCTGTGATTTGGAGTATTCGAACGACGCCAAATAGGTCGACTGGGCAAACCCCGTTCTTCCTAGTTTACAATGCGGAAGCTATTCTCCCAACAGACATGATCCATGATAGTCCAAGAGTGCAAGATTTCGACGAATAAGATGCCGAAGAGGCACGACAGGATGCTGTTGATCTCCTAGAAGAGGAATGAGAGCTTGTGCTTCAAAGATCCGCCATTTACCAGCAAGGTTTGCGACGTTACCATAGTCGGAAAATCAGGCATCGTTCTTTTAAAGAAGGTGACCTAGTGCTGAGGCTGGTGCAGCAAAGGAAGCATAAATTAGCCCCAGTATGGGAAGGGCCATTTGTCATAAGTAAAGCCATGAAGAATGGATCGTACTATCTTGTCGACATTCGAGATACGGAAGATGATCCCGAGAAGCCGAATCGCAAAAGAAAGAGAAAGATAGATGATGAGCTAGGAGAGACAAAAAGTCCTTGGAGCATCCAGCAGTTACGTCCCTTCTATACTTAGTTCAATATCTATGTAAACATCTTTTGAGATCATGAAATAAAGTCGTTGGAATTCTGATATCCATGTTTTTACAAGTTCACTATAGTACAAAGCATGATTCCACCTTATCTATTTCCCAGTGATCTTACAAAATACTCAATGTTAACCCGAATTGTGCCTGCGTGCTCGGCGTTAAAAAACTGAACGATTTCAGCCTGCTAATGGCTAAAGGAAACTCGGATTGTGCCTGCGTGCCCAAGTTTCAAAAAAGTTCCTTAAAACTCTCTAAGCATTATCTGATCGATGTGTCGGGTCACTGAAGCTAGTTTGTAAAAAATTGTCTTTAGTATGATCCATGTTTCTGAGTTCGAACTGATTGGTTATATCCAATTACTCAGCATGATGCTACTGAGCCATTTATTTTTTCAAAACGCTAAGGACAGTTAAAACACATATGCCAGAGAACTTAGAAGATAAAGGAATAATTAAACCCGACAATCTTGCAAGGAATTTCATAATTCAAAGCTGCAAAAGGCGGAGTTCTTGTTTTGACAAACGAAATAGAAGCGTTACAATATGAATTACATTGTAAAAATAGTGCTCCTATTATACAAATCCACCATCCAGGTTAGGTGCAGTCCTCAAACATCCGAGTCTTCCTCGCTGCTTTCATCTTCGGGGCTTCTGCTTCTGGATAAGGATATTATACCATGGAAGCAATCTTGGTGGCGTGACCTTTGAATTCATCAAAGATAGCGGTTCGTGATTTTCTGTATACCCTTGAGGGACGCCAGATGCCACGCGCCAAGATTTTCGCATCAGGATAATGCAGAGCATAAGGCCTAGGGCGCGGACCACGTGCGGAGCGTAGGATGGATTCCTTCGATCCCGCAACTTCCATGATGGCACCCAGAAGTTTATAAACTTCCGAGAATTCTATAGTAGTAATTTGTTAATTAATTGCATTCTGCATTTCTGATTGCATTCCATACCTCCCCAAAAGTTCGGATTTTCTCAATCCGAGAAATTCCTGGAATATTCCATGTTTTGATGACAAAAGCAACCAAAAAAGGTTAGGCCACAAAACGGAAAATAAGACATGGAGAAATTGTAAAAGGAACTAACTTACCAGAACCTTGTCAATTTCGGTGCCTTCTTTCATGCGCGGGAATAACATACTTCCAAATCATGGATAATAGATTTATCTTCCGCCTCTTGCAAAGAAGCCTTGGATTGAGCAATCCCAAGGGCCAGATTACTGGCTTCCAGGTCTTCTTGAACTTTCATAAGCTCCTTGCGAAGGCTCGAGTTTTCAGCACGGAGCCGAGATGCATTGATGGCGTCCTCTGCTACTTCTTTGGCTTTAGCTAAAGCAGCTAGAGGGCACGAAAAACATTTCGAGTTTATAAAAATTCGGGAAAAATGTTATCCGGATAAAAACTGCAGAGAATAAATACCTGTTGTTTCCGATAATTGTAGCTGAGATGACACCAGCTCGTTGCTTTTAAACTCAATAATAGATTGAAGGGTTTTAACTTCTCTATTCTTGAGATTAAGCTTCTTAAAAACTTCCAAGTTTATAGCATCTGCGGAATGTTGAACACGGAAATGAAAGCCAAATGCTTAAGTATGAACAAGTATACAAAGAAACATTAAGAAGAATTTAGGTTTTCAACTTAATGCTTGGGGGCTAGAAGTATCACCTGGCTCATTTCTCGCAAGTCGGGCAAGGTCTCGTTGAATTCTTTGGCATATTCCGAGAAAAGAATCCCAACGTGATGAAGGCCATCTTGTATGACCTGGCGAGGGGAAAATATAATATCATTGCGAACAACTAATCCGCCTTTTGGCCAAGGACGAATTAGAGGGGCAGGAGCGAAGAATTTTTTAGCCTCCGGACAAATATATCCAAGGTCGTCGAACGGTTCTTCCTTTATCCAGATGTTACTGTCCAAATTGGAGATTGGTTCGTTTCCAACAGATGACCGGAGATTTCCACCCGTCTGTGTTTCCGTTCTACCCCTCAGGCCCATGGCCGCAGAAGAAGATTCTTCTTTGACATCAGTCTTATGTTTCTTCAGCTTCTTTGTCTTCAGAGGAGTTGGGGCAAGACTGAAAGAAGAATATCCGAGAGTTAAAAATCTCGAAGAACCGAAGGAGAATGACGATTAGGGAGGTTCCAGTAAAATACCTGGATGTGGCGATTGGAATTCCATCAACAGTCACCGTCTTGCCAAAAGTCGCCTGCTTTTTACGTTTCCGATCATTATAAAAGCTAGCGTGTAATTCGCTAAGCTCGATGTCGGAAGCAAGATCAGCTCCTTCAAGTTCATTGAACTAGGAAAGAATTCACGAAAGTCGGAAAAAGAAGCCAATCTGAAGAAAACTGGAAGCAAGGAAAGTATAAATACCTTAGGGGCCAGATTCTCCACGTGATAAATTGCCAGATTTTCTTCAATCTGACTGCTGGTGGCGACCAGTTGGTGAAGTCGTTTTAAAAAATCATTTTTGGTATAAGCCTTATCTGTTCCTCTCATGCTATCTTCTGGTCCTTGGTATTCGCAAAGGAGCCGGGAACAAAAAGAGAGAGGTTGGATACGACGTCCGAAACAGCACAAAACGGTATCCTTCCCAGTCAAAGAAGGCTGAGAGGAAGTAAGCTTGGCGATGCGCCGCTTTATCTTCATCAGGTTTTCTGGCAAATTTTCTACTGCTGCAACTGTCCAACTCTCACGAGGAGTAGCGGCAGAATTAACAAATGGAGGAACCCCGGTTTCTTTGCCTGGGAATGGAATGTCCTGATGATAAAAGAAAGAACCTAGCCAAGATTGGTCAGGTTCCGGCATTTTTATCTTTGGGTACCAATCCTCTCTAAATTTCCGAAGGGTGAAAGATATAGTTCCACAGATAGGCGAAATACCATCTGTGATGTTATGTTTTACCTCAAAACAATATTGCCAGAAATATAGATTAGGGGTTATCCCGAGATATCCTTCGAAAAGGGCTTGGAAACTGGCTAAATAGAGGATGGAAATTCGGAGAGGTTATGTGGTTGAACGCCATAAAAGTTAAGGATGTCTAGAAAAAAGGCGGAAGGAGGGAAACCCATACCTCTCGCGATATGAGAGGTAAGGAGGATGCGTTCTCCGTCTTTTGGCTTGGGCTCGGGTTCACCTTCCGGGTTCCGCCATTTGCCTTTAACTATTAACCCCTCCTTTGACATCCGTCGAAGAAGGACGAGAGGAGTATTACTCGGACTCCAGTTGCCGACAAACTCTGTTTCTTCGTTGGCTCCGGTAGCGGAGTGCTCATCGTCACGGGATAAGATCTTGTCCTCCGCCGTTTCGGGAGCAAACGGCGGGGAGGGTGCGGAGCTTGAGCCCGCAGCGTTCGCGGCGGCGGAAAGATCCTCTCCGCCCGCCGCAGAGGCCGCGGTCTTTTCCAGCTCGTCGCCGGCGTGCTTTGGGGACCCGAGCTGCGGATCCAGATCGTTGATTATGTCGTCGACGGTGAGCGTGGCGGAGCGAGTGGGAGACGACGGTGAGGTTGCCATTTGGTGGCGGCGCGATTGCGTTCGTGTGGTCTGGGTGCGTTCGTGCGCTCGGGATGGTTCTTCGCTCGGGAGCTTGTGCGCAACAATAGCGTGACAGTGAGAGTGTAGAAGGTTTTTGACGAGGACGAAGACGGCTATTTATAGCCAGAAATCCGTCAAGATACGTGCCAACGGCTATTTTGACCGTTGGATGATCAACGCGTGTCACTCGCCGGAAAATCCGGGAAATGAAACGACAAGGTAATGATGGTTATCTCCTCGTTTCCCGCGAGAATCTGTCAGAGATATGTTTCTGGGTTTTCCGAGTAAAACCCAAACGTCCCTTACGTCAGCATGATTAAGTGCGCTGACGTAAGAAGTTCCTTCTCCACGAAGGATCGTGAGAGAAAACCGGATTTTCAGGATTCCGAGTTTCACGTTACCATCTCTTTCAAAAGAAGAAGAATAAGAAGAATCAAGACTGCTGATTGAAATTTCTCGGACAAAGCACATTTGGCGGAAGACGGCAAATCAGAGTTTTAATCCTTCTTGGGGGCTACTGTCGGATATATACCGTATAGGGGTATATAAGATGGTAGTGAAAGTGCCTGGTTACCAGGGTGGCCCAAGTGGTAGTGGCTGTGGTCCATTGGGCGGCCCAGTAACCTGACGCACAGAAGCCGGATTCTAGAAGAACCCGGATCACGGCCCATGTGATCTGGCTTGGAGGAGAAGACGGATTGCTTACTTTCCAAGTTATTGTTACCGTAGTCTTCTAGGTTTCCTATTCTGTAAGCCCTAATCCGGCTGTTATATAAAGCCGGACGGGAGATAAACAAACAAACGAATAACAGAGAAGATATAGACCAACTCGCCGAGAAGTTGATCCTCTGCGAGTAGCTAGATCCAAAACCTCACATTGTAATCCTGTTTCCAGGCTTTAGTCCTGATTAGTGAGAAGTGCAGGAGTAGGCACGTCGTACTGTCGCGACGTACCGAACCTGGGTAAATCCTGTGTTTACTATCTACCACGCGATCCCGTTTCCCCACGTCTCTACCGTAGTCTCATGGCACCCCCGTCTATGAAAACTACTACGATGTCTCGACATCAGATATGCAGTATGAGTAGAGGCCATGAACTTGCTCAGAGCAGGCCTGCCGAGTAGGGCGTGGTAGGGACTCTGATGATCAACCACCTCGAACTACAGGCTCTCTGTGCGACAGTTCTCCCTGGTGCCGAATAGCACGTCTATCCATACTCGGCCAATCGGATTGCAAGAAACTCCCGGCACAATGCCGTGGAAGGTGGTCTTGCTGGGTAGCATCATGTTTTCGGCCATACAAAGTGAAAGTGCATTTCGTTTTCCCAGTGTTTTGTGCGTTAGTTAACAATAGTAAGTACATTATTTATCGAGGTGTTTAGCGTGCAGGTGTTATACTTAACATCGGCATCGATCACCGAAAAGTCGGTGAAGATTGGCCTGAGAGTTTTGGGACAGAACCCAACCGAAATTGGAACCGATTTTCAGAGAGAGCCGGATATTCCGGGTGCTGATGAAAGTGCGCGAAAATGGCTAAGGACTGGAAGTTTTGCGCACTGGAGTCAACCGGATTATTCGGACCGGATTTTTCATATCGGACCGGATATTCCGGGTGTTGATGAAGGAGCGCAAAAATGGCTAAGGACTGGAAGTTTTGTGTACTGGAGTCAACCGGATTATTCGGACCGGAGTTTTCATATCGGACCGGATATTCCGGGTGCTACGAAAAATGGCTAAGGACTGGAAGTTTTGCGTACTGGAATGGACCGGATTATTTGATCCAGATTTTTCATCTCGAGCCGGATATTCCGGGTACTGCGCAAAAATGGCTAAGGACTGGAAGTTTGGCGTACTGGAGTGAGCCGGATTATTTGAACCGGATTATTCCGGAGGAGCCGGATAATCCGGTTCAGATCTGCGGGACTGCGTGAAGGAAGCTGACTGGATTTTCCGGTCCAAACTTGAACCGGATATTCCGGTCCCTTTTTTCCTGCACAACGACTAGTTGTGAGGAGGGGCTATAAATACCCCTCCTCTTCTTCCCGAAGATCTAGTTCTTCCCCTTAGCATTTATGAGCATTTAAGAACTCACCAAATCTCTCATTACTCCCAATCCCTCCACCCAATCTTGAAGATCTTGGGAGGATTGAAGGAGAATGCCCCGATCTACATCTTCACCAAGCCGTTCTTCATTGCCCCTCTCTAGCTTGAGGGATCTTGCCTAGGGTTTCCTCTTGTGGAGAACCTAGGCATCTTGATATTTGTTGGTGATTCAAGAAGAGGTGGGAGCCCCCAATTTAGTTGTGGGTGTGTGCCCCAAGTTGTTTGTAAAGGATTCGATCCCCGCCTCAAAGGGGTTCAATAGTGGAAGGTGAACTAGGCCTTTGTGGCGGAGTTCATCGGAGAATAGGGTGAGGCCTTAGTGGCATTGAGTAGGCCTTTGTGGCGAGCTCACACACCTCCAACGAGACGTACTCCCCTAAAAAGGAGGAACTCGGAAATACATTGTGTCTCCGTGTGCTTCCATTGGTTACCTCGTTCCTCCCTCTCTTTACTTACTCGTACTTGTTGCATTAATTGCTTGCCTTGTCATATAGGTAAATTCACCACTAGTTCACTATCTAGAGAATTTACCTTCTTGTCAAGCCTAAACTTTAAGAAAAATTAAAATTGGTCGTAGCACCTATTCACCCCCCCTCTAGGTGCCCATACTTTGCTTTCAATTGGTATCAGAGCCTCGGCTCTTCTATCGGGCTTAACCGCCTAAGAGTTTAAGTATGGGAGATGTGTCGTGGGATAATCACGGCAGACGTTACCGAGGGTAACTGATCTTGGGGCGAGACGACACAAGCGTTTGGGAGAGGGTTTAGCTCAGAGGAAAGCATGATGCAACTCGATCTGGTAGCCGGTAATCAAAGTCGCCGAGTCTCCGATCTTGATATAATAACTCAACTCTGGGATTACACTAGATGCTCGATATCAGGCGATATTGCTAGGGTTCTTAGATCTCTATCAACTACTCCTAGGGTCGGTTTATAAAGCACCCGTACCCCCCCTGACTTACCCTCCAAGGCGTACCATGGATCCTACCCGGACACGGCGCACAAACCCTAACTTCCCTTTACCGTAACCCACAATCCGGGTTACTGGGCCTACAACCTTGGGCCTTCCAAAAGTTTCTTCATCCTCGACCGGATCCTGCGCAGCGTCCTTTGGGCCGGGTTACTCCTTGGAGTTTGGTCTACCGGGTTATTATCCCCCCATCAATAGTCCCCAGAATAGCCTGGGCTTCACGGATCCTTCCTTGAAGCGCTCGCTATTCCCTGCAAGGATATCAAACACACGAGTATGTGGAGGCCGGGTTAAGATGCCTCAATAGATGGCTAGGCCTTACTCCATGGTGGCCATATAGTAACCCGGCTCTTCCCCAGTTACCTAATTTACTTTTCCAGGTCTAAACCCCAAAATGTCAAGATTCTATACTTGATAATTGACCTGATATCACGGGATGGATCTCTTTCTCCTTTTCGTTCAGATCCCCTGCTCAACATTTAAAGCGCATCCCGCCAAAACTCAAATAAATAGCCGTTTACTTCCGCAACTCCCGGCTCCCGCTCGCTAAACCAGGCTTATCCACTCGCGCTATAAATAGGCTCCTTGGGGGTAACCCGAACCCTAACGGCTCATTTCCCCCCACTCTGCTTCCTTTCTCCCTCCGCGCTCATCCTCACTGAGCGCCACCACGGAAATCCCGCGCGCATCACCGGAGCCCATTGGCCGGAGGCTGCGCTCCGCCACAGCTCACCCCGCGCCGCCGCCAAGATCCACCGGCAAATCTCCATCCGGCCCGTCAGGAACTGCGAAAGGACACCAGGCTTGCGCCCTCTGCCTCCGCAAGGCTTCACTCAGATCTCCTCCGGTAAGCCTCTTGCACCCATTAATTTGCCCTTGCAATTTCTTGATTTCACCTCAGATTAGATCCAAATCAACCCGCCAATGATTTCTCGGCCATGCCGAATTAGGTTGCTAGTATTCCTTCTAGCTCGCCCAATAGATAAGGTATGGACTCCAATCCACTCTCCTACTGCCTGCAATTATTAATTTCGCCACAAATCTGAAGATAGAATTCCCAATCTGGGCTCGAACCATGATGGGGGGATGATAACCCGGTAGGCCAAACTCCAAGGAGTAACCCGGCCCAAAGGACGCTGTGCAGGATCCGGCTAAGGATAAGGAAATCTGTGAAGGCCCAAGCTTGTAGGCCCAGTAACCCGGATTGTGGGTTATGGTAGAAGAAAGTTAGGGTTTATGCGCCGTGTTCGGGTAGGATCCAGGATGCGCCTTGGAGAATAAGCCAGGGGGTACGGGTGCTTTATAAACCGACCCCCAGGTCTAGTTTAGGCAGAGATCTAAGAACCATAGCAATATCGCTTGATATCGAGCATCTAGTGTAATCCCAGAGTTGAGTTGTTATATCAAGATCGGAGACTCGGTGACTTTGATTGCCGGCTACCAGATCGAATTGCACCATGTTTTCCTCTGAGCTAAACCCTCTCCCAAACACCTGTGTCGTCTTGCCCCAAGATCAGTTACCCCCGGTAACGTCTGCCGTGATTATCCCACGACAGTTGGCGCCCACCGTGGGGCCTGCGTCCAAAGGTGTTTACATCACGGGAGAAGCTCGGAAGAGCATGGAGAATCTTGTCGTCGGCGAAATCTACATCGACCGCAAAGGAGAAAAGATGGTGGACGATTCCGGCTGGGGGCCAGAGTCGGATCACCTCAAATCCGGATCCGTCGTGACAATCGGCCGGATCAGCGTCTTCATTGGTATGGTATGTACTTCCAATTCGATCCCTGACAATGTTGGATCTGATTCTGTGCCAGGAGAAGCCACTTCTATCCGATCAGATGATGAAGAATCGATTGGAACGACACATCCGGCAGAAGAACCCATCGCGGAGTGGGAACAGCCGGAGGAGCCGGCATGGACCCCGCGTGACCGGGTCGAAAGAAGATGATAACCGGGTCTATCCTGGATCTGCTGGAAAACCGGTATGAGGAGGAGAACGGCGAGGAAGAACAACATGAATTTACACCGGGTACCGTACGCCGATTGCAGTCTATGCGGCTCCCGCGGCCAATCTCAACCAAGGAAACGCAACCGCGTCGTCAGTCGGGGCGGCTCAGGCAGTGGCCCAGCACAGGGCGCAGCTAAACGAGACCCGTTTTGGCCCGGGTTGATGGGGAGTCGGCATCAGTAACCAGCCGTGCAGCAGATGAGATTGCATGCAAACACGTTCGGATTCCTGGGAAACCGGACACCAGGGGCGGGTCCTCGAACCCGCGCCACCCGACCTTATTCAAAATAAACTAATTCTAGACCCCACGGTTCTTGCAACGGTTTATCACTCCGGAAAACGCAGCGGAACGTGTCAGGGATCTGGATGTGGCTCGTCGTGGCGCTGGAACAGCAAAGAAGGCAGGTAGAGGCAGAAAGGCAAGGGATGGCCACGCGGCAGCGTGAGCTGGATGCTCTGGAAACTCGGCTCCGAGAGGAAACGTCTAGAGTACATCAAAGGCATCAAACCAGGTTACCAGCAACGGTCGGGGTTATTAATCCGGCTAATTTATTTGTCACACCTCAGGATCAGCCGATACCAGTGGGTGAACCAGGGAACCGCACCCCAAACCGGCGACAGCAGGACACATCCGCAAATGAACGACCGGGTTACCCCCACCACAGACTAGAGTCACACCGCAACGATCTACCACCACCGCCACCATTACGATTCCGCACACCAGCCGGTCACGACAATAACCCCATGGGACAATGTGTATGCGGCGACACTCGCGTTAAATCAAATCCCTGTGGGAGAGTCCCCCATGCAGAGAAACTCGCAAGCCATCGATCTGTTGCACACTGCGGTGGCACAGCAAGCCAACTATCCGGATCATAGAAGCGGTATGCACGGGACGCCATACGTCAGTCAACAGCAAGGGAATAATCCAAACAAGTTCAGCACGGCGGAGGGAAGAGCAGCAGCAAATGCCGCCTCCTCCCCGTTCAGGCAGCATCAGCAGACACAGGCTGTCGTGGATAGTTCCAGCCCGGAGGCCGCGGCCGGTCTGCAGCGCATGGACTTCCCGCAGCATCGCGCCCAAGCCGCGCCCCCCGCGGTATCACACGTTTCTAGAGCAAGACCGCCTCAACCGTTCTAGCGGGACCCAAGTGTCTCTCGGACAATATCAGCTGAACCTTACCCGGAAAAATTCAAAGAACCAGGGAAAGTAGTGAATTATGAACCAACTATGGATCCAGAAACATGGCTAAGCAGTTACGAGATGGCAATGTCGATTCGCAACGCGTCCGAATCTCCAAGCCAAGTTCATGTACTTGATGATGTCAGAAGGAGCAGCAAAGTTGTGGTTCACCAACTTGCCGGAAGGATCGATCAAGTCCTGGAGGAATTGAAGACCCGCGTTTGTCAAGCACTTTCATGGGACGTGCAGAAATTGTTCACTATTGACGATCTAGAGCGATGCGTCCAAAAGAAGGGAGAATCGGCGCGCAGTTGGGTGCGCCGGGTTATGAGATACTTCACTCTTTCCACAGATATTCAGCCCAAGGATGCACTACAGGCCATGGCAAAAACATGTATATACCTTTAGTGCAAAAGTTAACTCGCATGAAGTCTAGTCGAAATGCGTCGGAAGTTACAATGGGAGAATTGATGGATGCGTGCAACAAACACGCCGCGACAGATACTACAGAAGAGAAGTTGATGACAGGAAGGTAAAAGCAAACACAAGTAATAACGGAAGAACCGGCAATGGATCAGCACTGGGTAATAACGGAAATAGCCAGAACAAGCGCCCGTTTGAAGGAGGCTCCGAGTTTGTCGCCAACACAGAAGCCGGGTCTTCAAGGCCCTGAGCAGAAGGAAATTTCAACGGAGGTAATCACAATGGAGGAAATTATCAAGGACCGCCAAGGCCGGGTAACAATTAGGACATATTCAGGATGGCATGCCCGAAGCACAACAGGAACGGCAGGCCAGCTAACCACTCCCTGAAACAGTGCGCCGACTTACAAAGATGGAAAAATGAGGAAGTGAACAGAGCTATGCGAGGTGCAGGACGGGGAGGAGGACCGGGTCCAGGGGGAAACCCGGGCAACGGCCCACCCCCAGCTGGTAACCCGGCGGCTGGAAATCAAGGTAATAACCAAGGGGGGCAGGAGGTTTCCAGGCTAACCCCAAACAATTGGGTCAATATCATGTGCATACCACAGGAGGCTCTAACAAGGACAGAAAGATACTGAAGCAAGCGGTCAACTCAGTTTCGTCAGCTGTCCCGAGATACTTGAGATGGTCAGAACAGGAGGTAACATGGAGCAAAAGGGATCACCCAGAAAGAGTGGAGCACCCGGGAGTCTTGGCATTAGTAGTCGCACCGTAAGTCAATGGGTATGAGCTGAAAAAGGTTTTGATGGATGGTGGAAGCAGCATCAATATACTGTATTGGGAAACATTCCTACGCATGGGCCTCAAGGAGTCTCGGCTACAAAAAGCTCAACAGTTTTTCATGGATAGTGCCGGGTCATTCAGCGTGCCCCGAGGGAAAATCGCATTGGAGGTAGCCTTTGGGGAGTCAAAGGATAACTATCGAGTTGAGTGTCTTACCTTTGAGGTAGTCAAGTTGCGCAGCCCTTATCACGCGTTATTTGGAAGGCCGGCTTACGCCAAATTCATGGCTAGGCCGTGTTACGTGTATCTACAGCTAAAAATCCCGGGTCCCAAGAAGACCATTACCATACATGGAAATCGAGACATGGCAGCTGAATGCGACGAAGGAGATGCAGCAATGGCCGAGCAGGCCTGTAGAAAAGAAAACTCAAGCATTACCGTCTCAAGCAGACCCGGAGGATAGAGCCACATCAAAAAGGCCGAGTACTGAAGGCGAAAGAGCAAAATCCAAGGTAGCACAAGATGCTAAAATGGTGGCTTTTATCGAGGATGACTCCTCCAAACAATCCGCCATAAAAGAAGAAGCTGCACGACCACTCACAACCAGCCATGTCATGGAAACACCTTACCCGGTTGGCTAGTAAACCCGGTACTCGTCATGAAAAAATCTAACACGTGGAGAATGTGCACCGGTCACGCCAGTTCGGGACCGTGTCCATGAAGAACTAAACAATGTAACGGGCAGCAGGTTTCAAACGCGCTCTTTTCCTACCCAGGGCACCTAAAGGGACTGGAAGGTTTTTAATGAGGCGGCCTGCTGGTCCAAACTTTCTCGCATCAATAAAGAGATGGTTATCAAGTCTGTTCGTTACAGCCTGATTACAAGTAAGTAGTATCCATGTGACATCAATATTTCAGTATCATTAAGAATGTTGAGTATATATAGGTCTCGGGGCTGGTTGCTCAAGTAGCCCAGCTATAAACCCAAAAGACCCGCCTTGATGCCTATAAGTTATAAGGGCCGATTATTCGCAAACGAGTATGGCTGCAATCTTATAACTGGACAAAGGAGCCAAATTTTCTTGACTTTTCTTACTTAAGCTCGATGTGACTCGCACTAAAGTGGCATGATTCGTTCGCTTACGATTACAATCAGCCATGAAGCCCAATGGGACTTGCCTGACCCTGTTCTCGTATGGATGTAACAACATGGTATCCACGCGAAAGCCGGCTTACAGTACAAGATAGTCAAAGGGTCATCTAAACCACAAGTTTATGCAGAGTACAAGGTTAATAGCCGGAAACTCAACAACTATCAAGCATAACTTCAGTACCTACACGGAATGGCTTTAGGCTTGCGACTCGATAAAAAACAATTTGTTCTCTGAAAGGCCACACCCCCATGACTCGGACTTTGGTCATGGGGACTGGGGACTTCGAAACAGAAACAAACTACGTGGCTATCGAAGTTCGAAAGACCTCACCATCCGAGTCTTGGGACTTAAAGAAAAAGTCCACTTGTCAAAGCCCCTGGTATTCGGAAAACCGAGTCTTACGAAGGGAGCCAAAATAGAGAGTCGGGTATCGAGAAAAAGCTCAAGGAATAGACAAGCAATACGGTTATCAAAAGGCCAGGAAAGCCGCAAAGCATATCACGGACTAAAAGTACGTTACAAGTTGCGACATCAGTATCAGGGGTGCACAGGCGCACCATCAAAAGCATAATAGTTTGAATACAAAGCATCACGTAAACAAGGTATTATGATGGTACTGCCCTATTCGGCCTCCTGATACGTCTTCCGGCTCTGGGTCCTGGGCTGGCTGCTTAGCCTTCCCGGCACCCTACCCGGACTCACTGCACCAGGGGACAGGTGGAGGGACGGCTGGTGTAGAGGCAGACGGACCTGATCCTAGCTCGGCCTCTCTCTTCGCAGTCGCCTCCCTCTTCCTGGCCGAGTTAGAAACCCACTTCTCCAAGATATCAAAGGGCGGGGTGCTTCCTCTGTAACAACTTTGCCATCAGCGTCGTATGCACTCATAATCGTGTTTAGATCCAAACTATCGGCCAAAGTGGTAGCCGAGGGCGTACTGCGGCTTGTATGGCTTTGAAATCCTTGGGTGTAAATTTGGAACCGTCAGCCTTGAATTCGGAAACCCGGATATTACCTTTGCCGGGTCAAGCTTCGGAAAGAAAGCCTTGGCCAGGGTGAAGCCCGGGTCATTCCAATCCGCATGACGAGCGTTTCCAGATTTCAATCCAGCCAGGCACAGTGGAGCAGGCTTGAATGAGATTTTCTTCACCCGGATATACTTTCGTAGGCCACTTCACGGCATCCAGTATAATTTTGTGCCGGCAAAGAAAGTCCGGAGCACGGTCTTTAGGGTTCTAGCCTTGACAATGGCATCCTCCTCTGGGGCCGCAAGGTTGGCACCTACAGTTGTAACAAAAGAAAGAACTTATCAGTAATCCCGAGTATGATATAATAAAGCAAAGACATGAAGCCAATCGGCAGCAAAAACTTACTAAGCAAGATCTGATAAGTATCGGCGACTTGGTCCGATAGTTTCTTCAGTGCGGTCTGAGCGGCATTGCACTTCTTCTTGTATTTGGGAAACATCCTTCTTCAAAGTTTTCATGTCATCCTCAAGGGTTTCCCTTCGTTTTACCTCGGCAAGAAGAAGTTGTTCGGTCTTAAGTAAAGTTTCATCAGACCGGGTTATCTGTGCCTGTAAGTAGCAAGGAACACAAGTATCAGTTGGATATTATGGTAAGCTGAATATGGCGTAAAGTACCAAGCATAACTTTTGCAAGTCATACTCGAAACTTGGGGACTAGGTATGTAATATGAGATACCAAGTGTCCTTACCTGGTGCTCTGCAGCCATGCGCTCCAAGATCTTGCTCTCCGAAGTCTTCATAGTGAGGAGAGTGTTCATCAATTGATCAAAAGTGTCTTTACCCGTATCAGAGGACCCGGGCCTTGGAAATTCCGAGAAGGAGCTTTCTTCTTAGTGGGAGGCGAACCCGGGTCATTTGTGTGTCGGAATCCGACACACCTTCTTCTGCACCCAAGATTGTGGCTTTGTTCTTCTTGCTTGCATGGGAAGCAATCGGATACTCGGCTTCTTGTGTCCGGTTTGTCGGCGACGCTTGTTTTTCGCCGCTAGACGCGGCTGTAGTCTTATCAGTCGGGCTCCCCTTACCCCGGGCCCTCGGTCTCCATATCCTCTTGGTCGCTGATAACGACCGTGGCCCTATAGATGTTGTCAGTGAGCAGCTAAATACACAGTCAGGAAAGGGTGATGAAATGTGGTGGAGCATCAGGAAGGGATTTTACCCGGTGTTCACCGCAAAGTCACAAGGAAATCCGTCGCTGGACTCGGGAGAGGCTGGAAGTTATCAAGTCAGACGTCATGTGGGAATGGTTCAAGGAGAATGTTTTGACCGAGAAAAGATAGGGTAAGTACCAGCCCGAGTCGGGGTCGATGAAATACCCGGTTAAGGGCATCATCACCCGGGTGATTCCGAGTTGACCTGCGCTTGGTCATGGGAGACTCCTTCAAGCATGGCCAGTGGAATAACGTCAAGGTACTCATGTATATCATTAAAGTAATACGAATTGAATGCGAGGAGGAGATATGAAACCTTGGAGGTGGCCTCTTGAGTTTTTCTTTTGATCCGACTTTGATTGTCGCTCCAGTTTCCTCCTCGTCGCTGGCGGATTCTACTTTGCCGTCGGAGTTTTCTTCCTCGTCATCTTCTCGTTCTGGATATCATCAATGTTATAGTTGGAAATGAAGGGGTTATGGTGAGTTTAAAGGAACCAAATAAGATCCGGAGAGTACCTTCGTCCGAGTTAACAGCTTCTTGCTCCTCTGGACTTTCGGAGCCAGGAGAGGTGTTGGTTTTCCAAAAATCATCATCAGCCTGAAAAGTGTCAGTACAAGGGTTATCAACTATATCGAGTGGAAAGAGAAAAGGTAAAGGCATCAAAGTCGGGTTTTCACCTTGGGGGCTTGGTTCTCGATTGTGAAGGGCTCCAATCCAGATATGTTCCGGATTACCTCAAGCTTTTCTGTCAGAAAACCCTTGATGGTTTTGTGAGTGTCGCCAGCTGCGAAGATGTTGTCAGAGTACCGGAGCGGGTCTGTAGATTGCCCCGAATACTCGCACATAAACTTTGTGCGGATGGAATTGGGTTGAATCCGGAAGTCGACCCAAGTCTTCACCAGGTTGAGCCCGATGAGGCCTTGGGCCGTGAGAGTGTTGATTTTGGCTAGTAGAGGTTGAATTGCCTCCCTGTCCGAGTCAGAGGCGAAGGCACTAAATTTCTCGGAGATGTCAAGAAGACCCTCTGAGTAACCCGGCAGCTTCATTTGGCCGGGTGGGAGGTGTCTTGGCAGTAAAAGTATGAGAGCTGCCAGTGCTTGACATGGGAGTTAAGGGTGAGGGTGGCATCAAAGAATTCTTGCGGCACTGATGGAAACCCCGCCGCAAGCAAGAAGCGCCCCGTCACCGCTCTCGCGGCACGGTTTGCACTGAAAAAGCTCAATGAAAAGAGCTAGACTTGGCGAAGTGCACAAGTATGATTCGGAAAGGACGATGAAGTGAGAGATGTTTAATACGGAATTAGGCCCGATGTCAAAAACGCGAAGGCCGTAATGACTTAGAACATCACGGAAAAAAGGGTGACCCGGTGGGCGGAAGCCCCGGGTCACATGTTCCACGAAACAAATTACCTCGCCTTTTGTCGGGGTGGGCCGGGTCTCCTTGCCCGGCACCCTCCACTGGATATCCTCTTGAGGAGGAAGAACTCCCAGCTCCACCAGCTCCTCCAACTTGGCCTTGGTGACCGTAGACCGCGCCCAGTTGGCGGATATGGAGTTGGTGGCTTTAGCTTTGGTTGGAGTTTTCCCCTGCCTTTTGGGAGCCATGTGGTTGACCTGCAAAGTACAAGGTAAAAGGATAAGAGGACTAAGACACGGAAGCTGTGAGCCGGCCGAGTACCGGCAGGGTAATATTGAGACACGAAAATTGCGCGTAATCCGGGTGTTAGCTTGCAGAGTAAAGTTCGAAATTATCCGGGTATCAAGTATTATGGCGAAAATTATGGGGATCTAAGCGTTGAAAGAGCTTTTGAGGACGATGGATGGCTGTATAGGCACTTAGCGCGAATAAAAGGAACTGGAAAGGGGAGGTCCAGCCGGGTGATTGAGGAAAAGGCGGAAACTTCGAATAGTTCGAGCCCAGATTGGAAATTCCATCTTCAATTTGTGGCGAAAATAACAATTGCAGGTATAGGAGAGTGGATTGGAGTATGCGTTTTATCTATTGGGCGAGCTAGAAAGACTATTGGTAGCCTAATTCGGCATGGCCGAGAAATCCTTGGCGGGCTGATTTGGATCTAATCTGAGGTAAAATCAAAAATTGCAAGGGCAAATTAATGGGTGCAAGAGGCTTACCGGAGGAGATCTGAGTGAAGCCTTGCGGAGGCAGATGGCGCAGGCCTGGTGTCCCTTCGCGGTTCCTGACGGGCCGGATGGAGATTTGCCGGTGGATCTTGGCGGCGGCGCGGGCGAGCTGTGGCGGAGCGCAGCCTCCGGCCGATGGGCTCCGTGAAGCGCGCGGGATTTCCGTGGTGGCGCTCAGTGAGAATGAGCTCAGAGGGAGAAAGGAAGCGGAGTGGGGGAAATGAGCCGTTAGGGTTCGGGTTACCCCCAAGGAGCTTATTTATAGCGCGAATGGATAAGCCCGGTTCAGTGAGCGGGAGCCGGGAGTTGCGGAAGTAAACGGCTATTTATTTGAGTTTTGGCGAGATGCGCTTTAAATGTTGAGCAGGGATCTGAACGAAAAGGAGAAAGGGATCCATCCCGTGATATCAGGTCAATTATCAAGTGTAAAATCTTGACATTTTGGGGTTTTACCTGGGAAAGTAACTTAGGTAATTGGGGAAGAGCCGGGTTACTATATGGCCACCATGGAGTAAGGCCTAGCTATTTATTGAGGCGCTTTAACCCGGCCTCCACATACTCGTGTGTTTGATATCTTTGCAGGGAATAGCGAGCGCTTCAAGGAAGGATCCATGAAGCCCAGGCTATTCTGGGACTACTGATGGGGGGATGATAACCCGTAGGCCAAACTCCAAGGAGTAACCCGGCCCAAAGGACGCTGTGCAGGATCCGGCTAAGGATAAGGAAACCTGTGAAGGCCCAAGCTTGTAGGCCCAGTAACCCGGATTGTGGGTTATGGTAGAAGAAAGTTAGGGTTTATGCGCCGTGTTCGGGTAGGATCCAGGATGCGCCTTGGAGAATAAGCCAGGGGGTACGGGTGCTTTATAAACCGACCCCCAGGTCTAGTTTAGGCAGAGATCTAAGAACCCTAGCAATATCGCTTGATATCGAGCATCTAGTGTAATCCCAGAGTTGAGTTGTTATATCAAGATCGGAGACTCGGCGACTTTGATTGCCGGCTACCAGATCGAATTGCACCATGTTTTCCTCTGAGCTAAACCCTCTCCCAAACACCTGTGTCGTCTTGCCCCAAGATCAGTTACCCCCGGTAACGTCTGCCGTGATTATCCCACGACAAACCACTCAAAATTTCCACCTTTGCCTCAATCACCCGGCTAGTCCTCCCCTTTCCAGTTCCTTTTATTCGCGCCAAGTGCCCGTGCAGCCATCCATCGTCCTCAAAAGCTCCTTCAACGCTTAGACCCCCATAATTTTCGCTATAATACTTGATACCCGGATAGTTCGAACTCCACTCTGCACACTGACACCCGGATAATACCCAATTTTCATGCCTCAATATTACCTTGCCGATACTTGGCCGGCTCACAGCTTCCGTGTCTTATTCCTTTTATCCTCCTACCTTGTGCGTTGCAGGTCAACCACATGGCTCCCAAGAAGCAGGGAAAAACTCCGACTAAAGCCAAGGCCACCAACTCTATATCCGCCAACTGGGCGCGGTCTACGGTCACCAAGGCCAAGTTAGAGGAGCTGGTCAAGCTGGGAGTTCTTCCTCCTCAAGAGGATATTCAGTGGAGGGTGCCGGGCAAGGAGACCCGGCCTACCCCGACGAAAGACGAGGTAATCTGTTTCGTGGAACATGTGACCCGGGCTCCGTCCGCCGGGTCACCCTTTCTTCCGTGATGTCCTAAGCCATTACGGCCTTCGCGTTTTTGACATCGGGCCTAATTCTATATTAACTATTTCCCATTTCATCGTCCTTTCCGAGTCATACTTGTGCACTCCGCCAAGTCTGGCTCTTTTCGTTGAGCTTTTTCAGTGCAAACCGTGCCGCGAAAGCGGTGACGGGGCGCTTCTCGCTTGCGGCGGGGTTTCTATCCAGCGCCGCAAGAATTCTCTGATGCCACCCCTCACTCTTAACTCCCATGTCAAGCACTGGCAGCTCTCATTACTGCCAAGACACCTCCCCACCCGGCCAAAAGAAACTGCCGGGTTACTCAGAGGGCCTTCTTGACATCTCCGAAAAATTTAGTGCCTTTTCCCCTGACTCGGACAGGGAGGCAATTCAACCTCTGCTAGCCAAAATCACCACTCTCACGGCCCAAGGTCTCATCGGGCTCAACCTGGTGAAGACTTGGGTCGACTTCCGGATCTAACCCAATTCCATCCGCACAAAGTTGATGTGCGAGTATTCGGGGCAATCTACATACCCACTTCGGTACTCTGACAACATCTTCGCGGCTGGTGACACTCATAAAACTATCAAGGGCTTTCTGACGGAAAAGCTTGAGGTAATCCGGAACATATCCGGATTAGAGCCCTTCACACTCGAACCCAGCCCCAAGGTGAAAACCTAATTTTGATGTCTTTACCTTTGCTCTTTCCACTCGATGCAGTTGATGACCCTTATACTGATACTTTTCAGGCTGATGATAATTTTTGGAAGACCAACACCTCTCCTAGCTCCGAAAGTCCAGAGGAGCAAGAAGAAACCGTTAATTCGGAAGAAGGTGCTCTCCGGATTTTACTTGGTTCCCTTAAGCTCATCATAACCCCTTCATTTTCCAACTATAACTTTGATGACATCCAGAACAAGAAGATGACGAAGAAGAAAACTCCGACGGCAAAGTAGAATCCGCCAGCGACGAGGAGGAACTGGAGCTGACAGTCAAAGTCGGATCAAAGAGAAAGACTCAAGAGGCCACCTCCAAGGTTTCATATCACCTCCTCGCATTCAGTTCGTATTCCTTTAATGATATACATGAGCTACCTTGACGTTGTTCCACCGGCCATGCTTGAAGGAGTCGCCCATGACCAAGCGCAGGTCAACTCGAAATCACCCGGGTGATGGTGCTCTTAACCCGGGTATTTCATCGACTCCGACTCGGCGGGCTGGTATTTACCCTATCCTCTCTCAAACGAAACATTCTTCTTGAACCATTCCTTTATGAAATCTTACTTGATACTTTCCAGCCTCTCTCGGGTCCAGCGACGGATTTCCTGCGGATTTCGCGGTGAATACCGGGTAAAATCCCTTTCCTGATGCTCTACCACGCTTCATCACCCTTTCCTGATTGTATACTAGCTGCTTACTCATAACATCTATAGGGCCACGGTTGTTACCAGTGACCAAGAGGATATGGAAATCGAGGGCCCGGGTAAGGAAAGCCCGGCTGATAAGACTACAGCCGCGTCTAGCGACGAAGGGCAAGCGTCGCCGATAAACCCGGACATACAAGAAGCCGAGTATCCGATTGCCTCCCATGCAAGCAAGAAGAACAGAGCCACAACCTTGGGTGCAGAAGAAGGAGCATCGGATTCCGACATACAAATGACCCGGGTGCCACCTCCCACTAAGAAGAAAGCTCCTTCCCGGAATTTCCAAGGCCCCGGGTCCTCTGATACGGGTAAAGACACTTTTGATCAATTGATGAACACTCTCCTCACTATGAAGACTTCGGAGAGCAAGATCTTGGAGCGCATGGCTGCAGAGCACCAGGTAGTGACACTTGATATCTCATAGTGCATACCTAGTCCCCAAGTTCCGAGCATGACTTGCTAAAGTTATGCTTGGTACTTTACGCGACATTCAGCTTACCATCATATCCAACTGATACTTGTGTTCCTTGCTACTTACAGGCGCAGATAACCCGGTCTGATGAAATTTTACTCAAGACCGAACAACTTCTTCTTGCCGAGGTAAAGCGGAGGGAAACCCTTGAAGACGACATGAAAACTTTAAAGAAGGATGTTTCTAAATACAAGAAGAAGTGCAATACCGCTCAGACCGCACTGAAGAGACTATCGGACCAGGTCGCCGATACTTATCAGATCTTGCTTAGTAAGTTTTTGCTGCCGATTAACTTCATGTCTTTGCTTTTTTATATGATACTCGGGATTATTGATACGTTCTTTCTTTTGTTTCCATTGTAGGTGCCAACCTTGCGACCCCAGAGGAGGATGCCATTGTCAAGGATAGAACCCTAAAGACTGTGCTCCGGACTTTCTTTGCCGGCACAAAATTTATACTGGATGCCGTGAAGTGGCCTACGGAAGTATATCCGGGTGAAGAAAATCTCATTCAAGCCTGCTCCACTGTGCCTGGCTGGATTGAAATCTCGAAACGCTCGTCATGCCGGATTGGTATGACCCGGGCCTTTACCCTGGTCAAGGCTTTCTTTCCGAAGCTTGACCCGGCGAAGGTAATATCCGGGTTTCCCGAATTCAAGGCGGACGGTTCCAAATTTACACCCAAGGATTTCAAGGCCATACAATCCGCAGTGCGTCCCTCGGCTACCACTGTGGCCGATAGTTTGGATCTAAACACGATTATGAGTGCATACGACGCTGATGGCAAAATTGTTACGGAGGAAGCACCCCCGCCCTTTGATATCTTGGAGAAGTGGGTTGCTAACTCGGCCAGGAAGAGGGAGGCAACTGCGAAGAGAGAGGCCGAGTTAGGATCAGGGCCGTCTGCCTCTACACCAGCTGTTCCTCCACCTGTCCGCCCTGGTGCGGTGAGTCCGGGTAATGGTGCCGGGAAAGCTAAGCAGCAAGCCCAGGACCAAGACCCGGAAGACCGTACTCAGGAGGCCGAATAGGGCAGTACCATCATAATACCTTGGTCACGTGATGCTTTGTATTCAAACTATTATGCTTTTGATGGTGCGCCTGTGCACCCCTGATACTGATGTCGTAACTTGCAACGTACTTTTAGTCCGTGATATGCTTTGCGGCTTTCCTAGCCTTTTGATAATCGTGCTACTTGTCTATTCTTTGAACTTGTTCTCGATACCCGACTCTCTTTTTGGCTCCCTTCGTAAGACTCGGTTTTCCGAGTACCAGGGGCTTTGATAACTGGACTTTTCTTTAAGTCCCCAAGACTCGGATGGTAGGGTCTTTCGAACTTCGATAGCCAAGTAGTTTGTTTCTGTTTCGAAGTCCCCGTCCCCATGACCCAAAGTCCGAGTCATGGGGTGTGGCCTTTCTCAGAGAACAAATTGTTTTTTTTTTTACCGAGTCGAAAACCTAAAGCCATTCCGTGTAGGTACTGAAGTTATGCTTGATAGTCGTTGAGTTTCCGGCTATTAGCCTTGTACTCTGCATAAACTTGTGGTTTAGATGACCCTTTTGACTATCTTGTACTGTAAGCCGGCTTTCGCGTGGATACCATGTTGTTACATCTATACGAAAACAGGGTCAGGCAAGTCCCATTGGGCTTCATGGCTGATTGTAATCGTAAGCGAACAAATCATGCCACTTTAGTGCGAGTCACATCGA
Source organism: Alopecurus myosuroides (assembly GCA_028641055.1). Taxonomy (NCBI): domain Eukaryota; kingdom Viridiplantae; phylum Streptophyta; class Magnoliopsida; order Poales; family Poaceae; genus Alopecurus; species Alopecurus myosuroides. The sequence continues at coordinate 765,679,469 of CM054057.1, forward strand.
GCTTAAGTAAGAAAATTTGGCTCCTTTGTCCAGTTATAAGATTGCAGCCGTACTCGTTTGCGAATAATCGGCCCTTATAACTTATAGGCATCAAGGCCGGGTCTTTCGGGTTTGTGGCTGGGCTACTTGAGCAACCAGCCCCCGAGACCTATATATACTCGACGTTCTTAATGATACTGAAATATTGATATCCCATGGATACTACTTACTTGTAATCAGGCTGTAACGAAATAGGACTTGATAACCATCTCTTTATTGATACGAGAAAGTTTGGATCAGCAGGCCGCCTCATTAAAAACCTTCCAGTCCCCTTAGGTACCCTGGGTAGGAAAAGAGCGCGTCTGAAACCTGCTGCCCGTTACATTATTTAGTTCTTCATGGGCACCGGTCCCGGACTGGCGTGACCGATGCACATTCTCCACATGTTGGACTTTTTCATGATGAGTACCGGGTTTACTAGCCAATCCGGGTGAGGTGTTTCCATGACGTGGCTGGTTGTGAGCGGCCGTGCAGTTTCTTCCTTTATAGCGGATTGCTTGGGGGAGTCATCCTTGATAAAAGCCACCATTTTAGCATCTTGTGCTACCTTGGATTTTGCTCTTTCGCCTTCAGTACTCGGCCTTTTTGATGTGGTTCTGTCCTCCGGGTCTGCTTGAGACCGGTAGTGCTTGAGTTCTTCTTTTCTACAGGCCTTCTCGGCCATTGTTGCGTCTCCTTCATCGCATTCAGCTGCTATGTCTCGATTTCCATGTATGGTAATGGTCTTCTGGGGACCCGGGATTTTTAGCTGTAGATACACGTAGCACGGCCTAGCCATGAATTTGGCGTAAGCCGGCCTTCCAAATAACGCGTGATAAGGGCTGCGCAATTTGACTACCTCAAAGGTAAGCCACTCAACTCGATAGTTATCCTTTGACTCCCCAAAGGCTACCTCCAATGCGATTTTTCCCTCGGCACGCTGAATGACCCGGCACTATCCCATGAAAAACTGTTGAGCTTTTTTGTAGCTGAGACTCCTTGAGGCCCATGCGTAGGAAGGTTTCCCAATACAGTATATTGATGCTGCTTCCACCATCCATCAAAACCTTTTTCAGCTCATACCCATTGACCTGCGGTGCGACTACTAATGCCAAGACTCCCGGGTGTTCCACTCTTTCTGGGTGATCCCTTCTGCTCCATGTTACCTCCTGTTCTGACCATCTCAAGTATCTCGGGACAGCTGACGAAACTGAGTTGACCGCTTGCTTCAGCATCTTTTTGTCTTTGTTAGAGCCTCCTGTGGTATGCACATGATATTGATCCAATTGTTTGGGGTTAGCCTGGAAACCTCCTGCCCCCCCTTGGTTATTACCTTGATTTCCAGCCGCCGGGTTACCAGCTGGGGGTGGGCCGTTGCCCGGGTTTCCCCCTGGACCCGGTCCTCCTCCCCGTCCTGCACCTCGCATAGCTCTGTTTACTTCCTCATTTTTACATCTTTGTAAGTCGGCGCACTGCTCCAAGGAGTGGTTAGCTGGCCTGCCGTTCCTGCTGTGCTTCGGGCATGCCATCCTGAATATGTCCCAATTGTTACCCGGCCATGGTGGTCCTTGATAGTTTCCTCCATTGTGATTACCTCCGCTGAAATTTCCTTCTGCTCTGGGCCTCGAAGACCCGGCTTCTGTGTTGGCGACAAACTCGGAGCCTCCTTCAAACGGGCGCTTGTTCTGGCTATTTCCATTATTACCCGGTGTTGATCCATTGCCGGTTCTTCCGTTATTACTTGTGTTTGCTTTTACCTTCTTGTCATCAACTTCCTCTTCTGTAGTATCTGTCGCAGCGTGTTTGTTGCACGCATCCATCAATTCTCCCATTGTAACTTCCGACGCATTTCGACTAGACTTCATGCGAGTTAACTTTTGCACTAAAGGTATATACTTGCATGTTTTTGCCATGGCTTGTAGTGCATCCTTGGGCTGAATATCCGTGGACGAGTGAAGTGTCTCCATAACCCGGCGCACCCAACTGCGCGCCGATTCTCCCTTCTTCTGGACGCATCGCTCTAGATCATCAATAGTGAACAATTTCCTGCACGTCCCATGAAAGTGCTTGACAAACGCGGTCTTCAATGCCTCCCAGGACTTGATCGATCCTTCCGGAAAATTGGTGAACCACAACTTTGCTGCTCCTTCTGACATCATCAAGTACATGAACTTGGCTTGGAGATTCTCGGATGCGTTGCGAATCGACATTGCCATCTCATAACTACTTAGCCATGTTTCTGGATCCATAGTTGGCTCGTAATTCACTACTTTCCCTGGCTCTTTGAATTTTTCCGGGTAAGGTTCAGCTCTGATATTGTCCGAGAGACACTTGGGTCCCGCAAGAACGGTCGAGGCCGGCCTTGCTCTAGAAACGTGTGATACAGCGGGGGGCGCGGCTGGGCGCGGTGCTGCGGGAAGTCCATGCGCTGCAGACCCGGCCGCGACCCTCCGAGCTCTGGAACTGTCCACAACAGCCTGTGCTGCTGATGCTGCCTGAACGCGGGGAGGAGGCGGCATTTGCTGCTGCTCCTCCCTCCGTCGTGCTGAACTTGTTTGGATATTCCCTTGTTGTTGACTGACGTATGGCGTCCCGTGCATACCGCTTCTATGATCCGGATAACTGGCTTGCTGCGCCACCGCAGTGTGCAACAGATCGATGGCTTGCCGGGTCTTCTCTGCATGGGGTGACTCTCCCACAGGGATTTGATTTAACGTGAGTGTCGCCGCATACACATTGTCCATGGGATTATTGTAGTGACCGGCTGGTGTGCGAAATCATGATGGTGGCGGTGGTGGTAGATCGTTGCCGGTTGTGACTCTAGTCTGTGGGAGGGGTAACCCGGCCCGCTCATTTGCCGGATGTGTCCCTGCTGTCGCCGGTTGGGGTTCGGTTCCTTGGTTCACCACTGGTATCGGCTGATTCTGAGGTATGACAAATAAATTAGCCGGATTAATAACCCCGCCCGTTGCTGGTAACCTAGTTTGATGCCTTTGATGTACTCTAGATGTTTCCTCCCGGAGCCGAGTTTCCAGCGCATCCAGTTCACGCTGCCGTGTGGCCATCCCTTGCCTTCTTTGCTGTTCCAGCGCACGACGAGCCACATCCAGATCCCTGACACGTTCCGCTGCGTTTTATGGAGTGATAACCGTTGCAAGAACCGTGGGGTCTAGAATCAGATTATTATCGAATAAGGCCGGGTGGCGCGGGTTCGAAGGACCCGCCCCTGGTGTCCGGTTTCCCAGGAATCCGAACGTATTCGCATGCAACTCCTCGTCTGCTGCGCGGCTGGTCACTGATGCCGACTCTCCATCAACCCGGGCCAAAACCGGGTCTCCGGTAGCCGCGCCCTGCTGCTGAGCCAATGCCTGAGCCGCCCCGACTGCTGCCGCGGTTGCGTTCACTTGGTTGAGATTGGCCACGGGAGCCGCATAGACTGCAACTCGGCGTACGATACCCGGTGTAAATTCATGATGTTCTTCCTCGCCGTTATCCTCCTCATACCGGTTTTCCAGCAGATCCAGGATAGACCCGGTATCGTCTTCTCTTTCGACCCGGTCGCGCGGGGTCCATGCCGGCTCCTCCGGCTGTTCCCACTTCGCGATGGGTTCTTCTGCCGGATGTGTCGTTCCAATCGATTCTTCATCATCTGATCGAATAGAAGTGGCTTCTCCTGGCACAGAATCAGATCCAATATTGTCAGGGATCAAACCGGAAGTACATACCATACCAATGAAGACGCTGATCCGGCCAATTGTCACGACGGATCCGGATTCGAGGTGATCCGATTCTGGCCCCCAGCCGGAATCGTCCACCGTCTTTTCTCCTTTGTGGTCAATGTAGATCTCGCCGACGACAAGATTCTCCATGTTCTTCCGAGCTTCTCCCGTGATGTAAACACCTTTGGACGCAGGCCCCACGGTGGGCGCCAACTGTCGTGGGATAATCACGGCAGACGTTACCGAGGGTAACTGATCTTGGGGCAAGACGACACAGGCGTTTGGGAGAGGGTTTAGCTCAGAGGAAAGCATGATGCAACTCGATCTGGTAGCCGGTAATCAAAGTCGCCGAGTCTCCGATCTTGATATAATAACTCAACTCTGGGATTACACTAGATGCTCGATATCAGGCGATATTGCTAGGGTTCTTAGATCTCTATCAACTACTCCTAGGGGTCGGTTTATAAAGCACCCGTACCCCCCTGACTTACCCTCCAAGGCGTACCATGGATCCTACCCGGACACGGCGCACAAACCCTAACTTCCCTTTACCGTAACCCACAATCCGGGTTACTGGGCCTACAACCTTGGGCCTTCCAAAAGTTTCTTCATCCTCGGCCGGATCCTGCGCAGTGTCCTTTGGGCCGGGTTACTCCTTGGAGTTTGGTCTACCGGGTTATTATCCCCCCATCAAGATGAGTTGGTTGAATCTCCGTCCGATGGCAATGTGACCATGGATGATCTCAATGCTTTGAGAGAATCATTGACCTCATCCATAGACACTAAATTTGATGAGTTGCGTCAACTCATGACAACACTCCTCAAAGCTAAAGGACCGGAGGTGGTCGACTCATCCCCTCCGGAAGAACCGGAGGGTGGCAAGAAAGGGGTAGATGGTGAACAACATAAAAATGCTTCCGCCGAACAATCCGCTAAGTCTAGTACGGAAGGAAGTGGAGGATTTCATGCCGTTCCCGGAAGTTATTCTCCCGATCCTCCCGTACCACATCCTCATATAATCCCTAGAGGAGATCCACCTAAAATTGATGCTTACTCTTTTCGTGAACGGCAATACTACATGGAGACTCACTTGAACTCTTCTTGTATAGATCTTTGGAGGATCACTCGTGACGGATACAAGCCATTTGATCCCAAGAATCTCACAAGAAGAGAGGCCGTAGATTGCCAACTCAACTACACCGCCTTGTCCATCCTTCAACAAGCCGTGGGCCCCAACCACATGCCGCATCTTCAACACTTCTCCACCGCCAAAGAAACATGGGATGCACTTGTCATCATGTTTGTTGGGAATGAGAGCATGCAAAGAAATCGATATGATGCCTTGACCAATGAGGCCGAAGGGTTCTTCATGCGTGATGGAGAAGATCATGTTGAGATGTATCGGAGACTCAAAACTCTCGCCACCGCCTTCTCTAGCGCGGGTGCAACGTATATTGATGATGCTTGGATCAAGAGGAAGTACATGATTGCCGTGATGCCTTTTGAGGGCACGGACTTGAAGAGCATTCAAGGAAGACATGATTTCTCCACCATGAACTCAACTCAAGTGATGCAAGAATTGTGCTCCTACAAAGTACAAACCAAGAATGCTCTTGACAACCGTGCTAGAGCCATTGGAATGCATCAAGGAGCATCCGTTGCTTTGAAGGCCAAGGTGCTGACAAGAGAGGTTGAGAATGAAGAAGATGGAGAAGAGGCATTGCCTCCCTTGAAGGAACAAGACTATGATCCCGTCCTAAAGGATCTCATTGCCCTCACCGTGCAAAAGTTTTGGAGCAATCCTCCCAAGGGCAAGAAATTTGTTGAGGAAAAGACAAGGTCTCGCTATGGAAACGATGGAGCTCAAAAAGTGAGGTCTTGCTTCAATTGCCAAGACAAGCATCACTTCATCGCGGAGTGCCCCTACGAGAATAGAGAACATCATAGTGGCAAGCTCATTCGCAAGGACAAGTCCAAGGTTGAATACAAGAAACCTCACTTCAACAAGAAACCATTCAACAAGAAATCCCCCACCAAGTTTGTGCTCTTGACTCAAGAGGAGTATGATTCCGGGAGTGATGAAGAACAAGAAACAACAAGTGAAGTGGCCGCTCTAGCTATTGCTTCCACTCCATCTTCGTCATCCCTCTTTGAATCCCCCAATGAAAATCTCCCTCAACGCAATGCCAAGTGCTTCATGGCTAAGGCCACGGAGGTATCATCTTCTCCTAACTCTAAGACCCCTCGTGAACTAGAACATATTGCTAGTCTTAGAGAAGAAGAGGAAAGGGCCTCCTTGGACCGTTTTATGTCTAACATGCAAGGGGAGACCAAGAAGTACTTTGAGCATCTCATGAGGCAATTGGGAGAGGCCCAAGAGGCCCTTGAGAAGAAAGGTGAGGTTGAGAGAAGGGATGCCGATGAAATTGCATCTCTCTCAATGACTCTTGAAGAAGAGCATGATGGTAGAGTTTCTCTAGAGGATGAACTTGAATCGATTGAATCAACCCATAATGAACTTGTCTCTAAAATCATTAAGGAACGTGATCTTGCTATTGCTAAATATAAAAAGGCTAAAAAGGATAAAGTCGAGTTTGGGGTTGGTCATGGTAAACTAACCGAGGAGTTTGAAAAGCTAACCAAAGCTCACAAAGCTTTGGAGAGCCAACACTCATCCCTCAAAGAGTTGCATGAACAACTTCAAACTCAACTTACTCAATCTAACCATCCTAGCACCTCTACTTCTTCTTGTGATCATGCAAATATTATTGAGGAAAATGCTAGGTTGAAGGATGAGCTAGCAAGGCTCAAGGGCAAAAGCACTCAAGTTGAGAAGGTTGTGCTCGCCACCCCACAAGTGGTTGCCCCGAGCTCAAATGCGGTCATTGCTAGACCACAATTGAGTGCTCCAAGGCAACAAGTGGGCAAGCAAGGGCTTGGCTATGCAGCCAAGAAGAAGAACAAGAAGAAGAAGAATAAGAAGAAGAACCAAAAGGGTGCTTCGGGTAGCATTGTCATTAGGGACAACACTACTCATAGCACACCCGCACAAGCAAGCAATGTTGCCTCGAGTAGTGATGTCATGAGGGACACCACTACTCGTAGCACCTCCGCGGGAACTAACAATCCACACCATTTTTTATATGTTGATTATTATGGTGTTGTGCAAGCTAAATATGTTGGTCCTATTGAGGGTTTCATTGACTATACTATTTGGGTCCCAAATACCCTTGTTGCTAACATGAAGGGACCCGTCTCGGGTCCTAACACTAGTCAATGATCTCTTGCAGGGCTATGCTTCCGGTGGGACTAAATGGATTCTCGATAGTGGGTGCACTAATAATATGACCGGAAGCAAAGAACTAGTGACGGAGTTGCGACCAAATGACATCCAAGCAACCGTCACTTATGGGGACTCGTCCAAGTCTAAGGTATCCGGGTTCGGCAAGGTTGTGGTGGCTCCCGATATAACTATCGTGAACGTCATGCTTGTCGAATCCCTTGGTTACAATTTACTTTCCGTCCGCTCTCTTGGAAAGATGGGCTTTTCCGTCTTTTTCGATGGTGATATTGTGGTCCTTTTGAGGAGCAAGACTCTTGACGTCGCTCACGTGGGACATGTTGAAAATGAGTTGTTTGTGGTCGACTTTTCGAAGTCCACCAACTCTCAAGCAATGTGTCTTTTCGGGAAGGCGGACTTGGGATGGTTGTGGCATCGCCGCCTATCCCATGTCAACATGAGAACTTTGCAAAGTCTTCACAAAGGTGGCCTTATTGTTGGACTAAAAGAAAATGTTTCCTTTGCAAAGGATCGTGTTTGTAGGTCGTGCGTTGAAGGGAAGATGCATGACATCATGCACAAGGCCAAGACTATTATCTCATCAAAGAGGATCTTGGAGCTCCTCCATGTTGATCTCTTTGGTGCCGTGCCCGAGGCAAGTCTTGGCAGCAAGAAGTATTGCTTGGTGATTGTCGATGATTATTCAAGATACACTTGGGTTTATTTTTTCAAGTGCAAGAGTGAGACTCAACAAACCAGCATCGACTTCTCCAACGAAGTGCAACGTCAACACAATGTGCAAATCATGACTATTAGGAGTGATAATGGCTTGGAGTTCAAGAACTATACATTGAATGAATTTCTTAGTGAAGAAGGCATTCGTCATCAATACTCCGCCACTTACACTCCTCAACAAAATGGTGTTGCCGAAAGGAAGAATCGCACTCTCTTGGATATGGCAAGGACCATGTTGGCGGAGTACTCTTCTCCCCAATATTTATGGGCCGAGGCCATATCCACCGCATGCCACTCCTCCAACCGCCTCTACATCCGCAAAGGCTTGGGCAAGACCCCATATGAGATCCTCACCGGCAACAAGCCCAACGTATCCTACTTCCGTGTATTCGGTTGTAAGTGCTTCTATTTGATCAAGGGTATTAGGTTGTCAAAATTTCAATCCAAAACTATTGAGGGTATTTTTGTTGGTTACGGTGCCGAATCCCACACTTATAGAGTCTATGACAAAGCCTCACGGATTGTCATAGAATCTTGTAGTGTGGTTTTCGAGGAAAATGACGGCTCCCAAGTGGCGCAATTTCATGTTTCTAATGTAGATGTTGAAATGCCTCAAGAAGCCTTAGGAAGGATGGGTGTGGGATTCTTCCGCCCCATCGAGGGACACCTTATGGCGACTCGAGAAGTACTACGCTCTACTCAAGTGGAGCCCTCCTCTACATTAGAAGATCAAGCCAAGGAGCCAACTATTACACCTAACCAAGAACATATTCAAGACCCTCCTCTCATTGATCAAGTGACTCCGCAAGTCGTACCCACTCCTCTCACTAATGCGAGTCAAGATCAAGGCCAAGATCAACCATCCTGTTCATCCTCTCCTCAAGTTGAAGCTAGTGTTGAAGATATTGTTGATGATGATGATGATGTTGATCAAGGACAACTTGGTCAAGATGGGGACCCAAATGATCAAGATGATCAAGTGATCCCTCCTCGAAATAATGAGGAGATCGAAGCCCGTCGCATCGAAAGAATAAGAAGAGATTTGAAGCAAATTGATGCCCAAGACGACAAGGTCTTGGAGGATGTTCAAACTAGAAGATCTACAAGAAGGCAATTGGCTCATTTTTGTGAGCATCAAGATCATATCTCTATGGTGGAGCCTAATAAAGTGTATGAAGCTCTTGAGGACTCTGATTGGGTTGAAGCTATGCATGATGAGCTCAATAACTTTGAGCGCAACAAGGTTTGGAGATTGGTTGAGAAGCCCAAGGATTACCACAATGTTATTGGCACTAAGTGGATTTTCAAGAACAATCAAGATGAGAATGCCACTGTCATTAGGAACAAGGCAAGATTGGTTGCTCAAGGTTACACCCAAGTTGAAGGCATTGACTTTGATGAAACCTACGCTCCCGTGGCTCGCCTTGAGTCCATCCGTATCCTCCTTGCTTATGCATCCTCACATAATTTCAAATTGCAACAAATGGATGTGAAAAGTGCTTTCTTGAATGGTCCACTAAAATAGGAGGTATATGTTAAGCAACCTCCGGGGTTCGAGAATCTCAACTTTCCTAACCACGTCTACAAACTTGACAAGGCTCTCTATGGTCTCAAACAAGCACCTCGTGCTTGGTATGAGCACCTTAGGGAGTTGTTAGATGATCGTGGTTTCGAAGTTGGGAAGATTAACCCCACTCTCTTCACCAAGAGAGTAAAGGGAGAACTTTTCATATGCCAACTATATGTGGACGATATCATCTTTGGCTCAACTAACCAAGCTTTCAATAATGAGTTCTCTAAGCTTATGACTGACTGGTTCGAGATGTCTATGATGGGTGAGCTTAAATTCTTTCTTGGCTTTGAGATCAAGCAATTGGCTCGTGGGACTTTCATTTCTCAAGCCAAGTATACCCAAGATATGATCAAGAGGTTTAATTTCCAAGATGCTAAGATCAAGACATCTCCTATGCAAGTCAAGTGTCATCTCTCTCGTAATCCAAAAGGGAATAAGGATGTGGACCAAAAGCTTTATCGTTCTATGATTGGTTCTTTGCTCTATCTTTGTGCATCTAGGCCCGATATCGTTTTGAGTGTAGGTGTGTGTGCAAGGTATCAAGCGGCTCCTAAGGATTGCCATTTGATGGCAGTCCATAGGATCTTTCGTTACTTGGTTAATACCCCAAGATTTGGTTTGTGGTACCCAAAGGGGGCACAATTTTCTCTCAATGGTTATACGGATTCCGATTGGGCGGGTGATCAAGATGATAGGAAGTCAACTTCCGGGGTTTGCCAATTTCTTGGTAGGTCCCTTGTAAGTTGGTCCTCGAAGAAGCAAAATTGCATATCTCTTTCCACCGTCGAAGCCAAGTATGTTGCCGCCGCAAGTGCATGCACTCAATTGTTATGGATGAGGCAAACTCTCAAGGAGTATGGAGTTCATTTGGATAAGGTGACTCTTTTGTGTGACAATGAAAGTGCCATCAAAATTGCATACAATCCGGTGCAACATACAAGGACCAAACACATTGAGATCCGCCACCACTTCATCCGTGATCACGTGGAAAGAGGAGACATTGCACTATCTTATGTGCCCACCAAGGACAATCTTGCGGATATTTTCATGAAGCCACTTGATGATGCAAGATTCTTATTCTTGAGGAATGAACTAAATGTGATTGATTCTAGGAGTTTGACTTGAGGATCTTGCACACACCCCTTTAGTTGAAACGTGTTTGAGCTTAGGTGTAGGCATGGACATAGGGGGAGTGTTATCCTAACACATTGGGTTCTCCCTCCCCCCCATTATGCCCATAGCAAAAATTCATTGTGATCTCTCTTTTTTTAATGTTGAATTGTGAGCTTCAATGTTGAGTATTGGCAATGCCCCCAAGATATATCTTCGCGGTTGCATACCATAATCTCTTACATGGTGGCCTAGGCCACCAACCTCTTCGTTTCGAAGAGTTGGATCTTAGTTGGGTGTCACTTGTCATTTCATTGCATTTCTTGTGTTCTCCCGTCTATGTGTTTCGTCCTAGGAAAATCCCACTCAATTGGTCTTTTTGTTGGTTTGATTCTTGCTTTTGAGAGGGATAAGTACTAGTTTCAGTTTGATGTTCTATCCTAAGCCATTCTATCAAAAAGCCATTCTTTTCTAGCACTTGTGTCGTCCATTGAAACGAGGAAATTTCGGATCAGAAGGCAGCCGGAATTTCCGGTCCAGTGTTGGACCGGAATATCCGGGTGTATCGGATTATCCGGTTCAAGTATGAACCGGAATATCCGGTTCGGCGAAAATCATAAAAACTGGAGCCCGACGGGGAGGAGGCAGTTCTTGCCCTTTTCCCCATCTGCTCCTCTCCACCCCAAAACGCCGCCGCTTTGATTCTTGGCCTCCCGGGTCGTTTCCTCAGCGGGATCTTGAAGCTTTGGCCCGGATCTCGTTCCCCTCGTCCTTAGGAACGTTTATACCCAAGCATCTTCTTCCATGGATACCGGTAATGTTCAATCTCTTTGAATCTTGGTGCTATAACCCTACCAATCCATGGATTTGCGTTTTCGTTGGCAATGCTTGGTAGATTTTGTTCCTTAGAGGTCCCTTTACATGCTAGATACAATAGATTCGATTCACATGTGTTCGATCTACGTTGAAATCTAGATCTAGATTGATTTTGTGTTGTTTCCGCACTACCGGAATATCCGGTCCACGACTGAACCGGAATATCCCGGTCACCGGAATATCCGGTTCTGTTCTGAACCGGATTATCCGGCTATGTACAGTACTGTTAGTGAACATCCCAAAATTAATTTTTTCCAGATTTCTACTTAGATTATTTCCTGGAATCTCCTCTATTGTTTTTATGCATGTTGTTTCCGTTGTTTGACACTTGTGCACTTATCTTGTGCTATCCTCCTATTTCTCGTGTTTCACAGGTGGTGGTTCTGAGAGGCGCATTCCTAAGCGTCCCAAGCAGGTTTCTGCCAGGAACAAGAGGAAGGCTCGACGCAACTATAAGACCGACATCTCAGTTTCAGATTTCAATGTGCTCAGGCAGGAGGATGTCTACCTCTCTCCTCGTGTGGCCAATATTGATCCTCGATTCTGGAACTTGGACCAGTCCTACATCTATGTTGACATCTATTGTGACTTCCGTCACCCTATCCGTCTGATGCAGCCCTTTGACTTTAGTGCCCTCAAGGCGAAGGAGGAGTTTGCTGTTGCCGCGAGCATTGTTGAGCGGTTTGGACTTGTGAAGCTGATGGAGACCCAGTGCAACTACAACACCCAGCTCGTCATGCAGTTCATGTCTACCTTGGTTTACAGTGAGGATATTGTGTGCCGTCTCAAGTGGATGTCTGAGACCACTGCTTGTGAGGCTTCCTTCGAGAAGTTTGCTCGTCTCCTTGGATACCCCTACAGCTCTCACCCTCCTGTTGGTCGCCGTGCTCATGAGGTTGATAGGCCGAGGAGGGAGGTGGCCATGGCTGAGTTGTATGCTCCTGGATTCACTATTGGGGGCAGTGAGGGACTTCTTCCCCTATATGATCAGCTGGTGCGCATTTTCAGATCTTTCCTTGTGCCGAGTGGAGGTAACAATGATGCTCTCACCACTCCTTTATGCAACCTTCTGATTCTGGATAAGGAGTGCTTGGAGGAAGTGGACCCGTCTGTTTCTTTCACTGTGGATGTTATGGACATCATCTATCACGAGCTATACACTGCTATGATTGGTGGACACACCATTCCCTATGCTCCATATATCATGATGCTCATCAAGCATGAGATGCGGAAGGAGTACACAGAGTTACTTATGGTTGAGCACAAGGTCAAGAAGCTATATATCAAGAGGAAGAAGAAGACTGCTGCTGCTTCGTCTGGAGGTCCCTCTATTGGTTCTCAGTCCACACCCACTCCTGCTAGCACTGTAACATCCCAAGTATGAAAAATAGCCATTAGAATGTTTTCTCTCTGTTATGTTATGTTTTGCATCATGACATCATGTTCATTGCATTTGTTTTGCTTTGTTTTCCAATTGTTTTCCCCTGTTTTCATTTGTTTCCCTTTGTTTTCTATTTGAATTTCAAATCAAATTTCAAACCTTTTGTTTCATACTTGTGCTGTTACAATTTTCAAATAAAATTATCCAAATCAAAACATCAAGTTGTTTCCATTGAACTATAAATTTCAAACCATCAAATTGTTTAAGTTTCAATAATTCATTTAATAGCAAATTCCTTTCAAATTCAATTATATTTCCAAACAGCTACCATTTTTCAACTTTATGAAAGTGACAAAACACTCCTTTGTTTCAAGTTAACTTGAAAATCAAAAACTTAAATTGCTTAAGTCACCATTATTCACTTAATACCAAAATTACTCAATTTCAATTAAATTTACAAACAACAACTAATTTTGAAATTTTTGGAAAAACCAAAGTTGCACTAAGTTGATGTTACAATAAATAAGCACTACAAAATTGTTCCTAATTTTTCTACTCCTAAAACCCCATCTATTCTTCTCTTATTCTTTTCTACAAAAAAAGAAGAAGAAAGGAAAATTTTAAAAGGAAAAACAGAGAGAGAGGGGCAGGCCAGCCCAGTTGGGCCAGCCCACCTCTCCCCCTCAGGCCTGCTACCCCCTCCCTGTTATCTTCTTCCTCGTACGGCTGGCCATCGAACCTGTCCACGTTGACAGGCACAGAGCAGCAACGGCTGCAGCTCCTCCCTCCTCCCCCTATAAACCCTAGCCCGAGCAGCTCCCTCTCCCCTCTACCCTTCTCCCTCCTCTCTCCCTCGCCTGCCGCCGCCGAGCTCTCCTTCTTTCTCTCCCCGAGCGCCACCTCCTCTCTGCTCTCTGAACATCACCATCGATCACCACCACCGCGATTCCCCTCCGGCGATCGCCGTCGCCCTAGTCTTCCTCGCAGCAGAACGAGCCCGGGAATGGATTCCCCTCCCCTCCGCCGTCCTCCTCGACATCCCAACGGCGACGGAGAGGGTCTGTACCGCCGCCGCCGTCAAGGGTCGTCGCCGGCCAACCTCTGCACCGCTCCCTGCTCCCTCTGATCTTCATCGCTGTGAGCTCCCTCTCCTCCCTCGCACCTCTCTCTTCCTTTTCCCTCTGAACCGCATCTACACGAGTTCGTGCACGCACACGCGCAGCACACGGTCACCGCACAGCAGCAGCGAGCGATTCCTCGCCGGCGGCCACCGCGCGACTGACAGCGAAGTTCAGACGAACTGAACTTTTGCAGTTCAGTTAAAAAAAAAACCACGACCTGAAGGTTAACCCCCCCCCCCGAGCCTTACCTGTCAAGCAACACAGCATCACCGCAGTGGCAACAGGCCGTGCGCGCGCAGCAGGGGGTCTTGGGATCGAATCCCCCCACTGCGCAATTAGCCATCTTTTCCTGTTTTATTTTTTTCAGATCCAGAGCAACACCCATTTCACAAACAAGTCCCTGCTAGTTTCTTTCTAGGTCCCTGTAATGTTTTTCTAAGTCCCTAGCTACTAATTAAATGGCAGAATAATACCTAATTTTGGAAATTGCATAAATAATTCATTTTAACTCCAATTTCAACATTTTAAATATGTTTTCAATACCAAATTAAATTCTCTACCTAAATATAAAATTTGTTTACTGTTTTGAACATTTTAAATTGGTGAAATATTTGAATCCTTGTTTAATTCACTTAATTTTGCAAAATTCATAACTTGGGCATAAAAATTCCAAATTCAACAAACTAAATATGTTTTCCATCCCATTTTTCATGTAATTTGCAAATATCAACTTTGTTTGCTGTTTTGAATAATTTAAATTGCTGAAAACAACTGTTTCTTAATTAATGCATTTAAAATTGCCAAATTAATAACTTGCTCATTTTAAATCCATTTTCAACAAATAAAATATGTTTTCCATGCTAAATTAAACCCTCTTTCCAAATATAAACTTTGTTTCATGTTTCGAATAATTAAATTTGGTTAAATAATTTAAACCTTGTTTAAATCATTTAAAATTGCTAAATTCATAACTTGGTCAAATTAATTTCTTTTGGGACATATAAAATATGTTTACAAACCATAAAAGTATAAAATTTTCAAATATGAAGTTTATTTAATGTTTTGACCAAATAAAAATTCAAATAGTTTCATACTTGAATTAAATCCTTTTAAATCTTGTTCAAACTTGTTTAATTCATAACTAAATCATCTTAATTCCTTTTTCAATATTTGAAACATGTATTCCACCTAAAATTTTGTGTACTTTCCAAATATGAACTTTGTTTTCTATTTTGAACAATTAAAATTGGTGAAAACAACAAATGCTTGTGTAAATCCTTTAAGAAGCAAATTTTCATAACTTAATAAATGAAATTCCAAACTTGGTAAACTTTATTTCAAATTGCACCTAAGGTTGTTTTCTTTCTGTTTTCCTCATCCATGCATCATGCTAATCCACTTTCACCTGTTGGTTAGTTGTAGAACAATTATTTCAACCATAATTCATGGGCTTTCCATATGCAATCCAAGTTGCATGTGGGTCCATTTAATCATGTTATGTTACCATGTCAGCTATCTTATTTTGATGCATCAATTAAATGGTCATGCATCATCCTATGATTGTGCACTATGCCATGTTATTGATTGTTTGTCTCTCTGCATTGTTTGTTTGCTTCTTCTCGAATAGACGACGACGTTGAGACAGACGATACCTACGACACCCCTTCTGAGGATCTAGCTCAGTACCAGGCTGCTGAGTTTGCAGGCAAGTATTCACTCACATGAACCATTGTGTTCCTTTCAACATTGGATACCGATACTTTCCGTTGTCTATTCTGCTAGCCCTATGAATCGTTGCTTCTGTTACGAACCTATCACATGTTATCCTTTAACCCTGATATAGCCTCACCTCCATACCTATCACCCCGTTGCTTGTTGCATGTGTCTTACTACCATGCTTAGGGTTGTTTTTGCCCGAGTCTGCTGTCCGTTACTTTCTGTTACCATATTTCATTATGTTCTGGGGCTCGATGTTAAACAACAACCTGTTAATTTTGAGGTAATGCTAAATTGATGATAAGGCACCGGCAGGAGGCCCGGCGTGGTTTTGAGGCCTGCTAGTGTCGACCCTAATTAGGAAAAGGGTCTTGCCTACTGATCCATGATGAGCGCACTAACCGCATGTGGGAAGCGTGTATGGGCGCCCCCCTCAATTTGATTCGATTCGCATCTCGTCCAAATCGCCACACTTAGTTCGGGCTTTCCATTTGATGCACGCATATGCAGGTACGAACCCGAGGCCAGGGTGGAATTTTTGTAGTCGGCATTTAGGGCGGCGTGGTCTTAGAGTGCTATGAGGGTCCCCTTTTCTTCGTGGGGCTCGATTAGCCGCGCACGCACAGCATGTGGTTCTTTGGGCTTGATGCGAAGAAGAGTTGAGTTGTGTTGAGTGCCCCGCTTGGTGGAAGGGCCCTTCCATCTGGCGGGTTATTCTTACGTGTACGGCCAAATTGGTGCACCCCTGCAGGGTAAATCTTCTCGAGAAGCCGTGTTTTCCACGGTTATGGTTGACTTGGTGAAAGTACTGGCTAACAAGTACGCAGAACAACTTACACCTAACTAATGATAACTTGACTAGTAATAGTCTTATTGACACAATAACTTGAAGCATCATTAATCCAACTGTGTGAGTATCCTCGGATTGCTTCTTTGGATAAGGGGCGAGATCCAGGATGGGTTTGGTTGGAGTTAGTTATGGTTGGTTACGGTACGCTATCTTATCTCCTTTCTGTTAGCCGGAAGTTGTAGCGTGTATCTGTAGTTGGTTAGTGCAGCCCGCTGCAGCATCTTTTGTATCACCCCTTTCTTCCGTTGAACCCAAAGAATCTGTGCTTGGTGTTGATGGGTACATTTTGGTGAATTGTGAGTCTTGCTTGCCAGTACGTTTATGTACTGACCCCTTTGGGGCTGTGGACCGCAGACTATGTTTCCGAGGATCCCCATGGTGGCTACTACGTGGAGTATGACGAGGCTGCTGACGAGTAGATAGCGGACCCGGGCAGGATCCGAGACTTTGTGGATGGGCTCCGTCTTTTCGTTTCCGGCCTCTTAGGCCTATTTGGGTCTTGTCTGTACTCAGACACTTTGGATGCTTCCGCTGTGATGTAATGATGAATTGTTGGGACATGTGTCCTCTGAATGATTGTATTTGCTATCTCTGCTCTAGTGAGAGCTATTTGCAACTTATTTCAATCTTTTGTGTCTTAGATATCTGTTGTGATACCACTTGTTCAAATGCCGTTGACGTACCATGTGTGTATGTTTTGAAGTACGGCAATGGAAGTATCTGGATTTCTATGGGATGGTTTGCGTAGACGATGAACAGTAGGGGTTGGTTGTCACACATACGTGTGTTGGCCTACTCGTAAGAGATGCGGGTGCAGGTAAGCCCCGTAATCCAATCATCCACTGTTCAACGGAACTGCGAGTATCCTCTAGAAGTCCGGGTGCGACAAGCACTTTGCGCAATGTCAGGAAGCTCTCCTGGTTTCAGCGCAATGTGCTCTGCATGAAGGTGGACATCAACCAGGAGCAGTACAGGGCTTATTGCAGAGACACTGCCATGGCTAGCTCACAGCGTCAGATTCTTCACCACATGAGTGGTGCGTCTGGTGATCTTCCTGCTCCTCTCACAGCTCAGTCCTACTCTGCTTGGTCTGCTCAGGATACCACTCCTTGGGAGCACATTGAGGCTGCGCTCCGGTCTACTCAGGCTACTACTTCTGGAGATGGTGATGATGATGAGGAGGATGAGGACGAGGCGTCTGATGCTGAGCACGAGGCTGAGGGAGAGTCCGAGGAGTCTGCTGGCGAGTCTTCTGAGCACTCTGATGCTTAGACCGTGTCTGGGACGTTAGATTAGCTATTTCCCTCCTTTTTTGGTGTCTCGATGCCAAAGGGGGAGAAGTAGCTATTAGACTACGGGATTTGCATGGGTTCGGTCACAAGCGTTTGCTTTTATCTTTCCTTGAGAGCTTGTGTCCATTTAGTATCTTCGTTTTCGTGAACTTATGTCGTTTATTGTCTCGTTAAAACTATGTGTGCTATGGTGTGTGAGACTATGTTGGCTATTTGGATATTATCGTGGATTATCTATGTTAGTGGCTTTATGGTTATCTATCTTATATGTTGAGGATATTATCTATTGTTGTGCTTGGTTATTCTTGGATATATTATTCGCACAAGGTATATACTTCTATCTTACACTCAACATATTGGTGATATTGGTTCGTTGACATGTTTGCTACTTGTTGGAAATTACTCCCCATACACCATTGCATCTATTTGCATTTGAGGCAAACAAAAGATATGCATAGAGATAGGGGGAGACGTTTCCATCATGTTTCAAACATGTTCTTGTCAAGGTTTTATTGCAAATCTTAGTATTGTCATCTAACACCAAAAATGGGGAGATTGAAAGTGAATTTCGTTTTCCCAGTGTTTTGTGCGTTAGTTAACAATACTAAGTACATTATTTATCGAGGTGTTTAGCGTGCAGGTGTTATACTTAACATCGGCATCGATCACCGAAAAGTCGGTGAAGATTGGCCTGAGAGTTTTGGGACAGAACCCAACCGGAATATTGGTAACCGGATTTTTCAAAGAGAGCCGGATATTCCGGGTGCTGATGAAAGTGCGCGAAAATGGCTAAGGACTGGAAGTTTTGCGCACTCGAGTCAACCGGATTATTCGGACCGGATTTTTCATACCGGACCGGATATTCCGGGTGTTGATGAAGGAGCGCAAAAATGGCTAAGGACTGGAAGTTTTGCGTACTGGAGTCAACCGGATTATTCGGACCGGATTTTTCATATCGGACCGGATATTCCGGGTGCTGCGAAAAATGGCTAAGGACTGGAAGTTTTGCGTACTGGAGTGGACCGGATTATTTGATCCGGATTTTTCATCTCGAGCCGGATATTCCGGGTACTGCGCAAAAATGGCTAAGGACTGGAAGTTTGACGTGCTGGAGTGAGCCGGATTATTTGAACCGGATTATTTCGGAGGAGCCGGATAATCCGGTTCAGATCTGCGGGACTGCGTGAAGGAAGCTGACCGGATTTTCCGGTCCAAACTTGAACCGGATATTCCGGTCCCTTTTTTCCTGCACAACGACTAGTTGTGAGGAGGGGCTATAAATACCCCTCCTCTTCTTCCCCAAGATCTAGTTCTTCCCCTTAGCATTTATGAGCATTTAAGAACTCACCAAATCTCTCATTACTCCCAATCCTTCCACCCAATCTTGAAGATCTTTGGAGGATTGAAGGAGAAGGCCCCGATCTACATCTTCACCAAGCCGTTCTTCATTTCCCCCTCTCTAGCTTGATGGATCTTGCCTAGGGTTTCCTCTTGTGGAGAACCTAGGCATCTTGATACTTGTTGGTGATTCAAGAAGAGTTGGGAGCCCCCAATTTAGTTGTGGGTGTGTGCCCCAAGTTGTTTGTAAAGGATTCGATCCCCGCCTCAAAGGGGTTCAATAGTGGAAGATGAACTAGGCCTTTGTGGCGGAGTTCATCGGAGAATAGGGTGAGGCCTTAGTGGCGTTGAGTAGGCCTTTGTGGCGAGCTCACACCCCTCCAACGAGACGTACTCCCCTAAAAAGGAGGAACTCGGAAATACATCGTGTCTCCGTGTGCTTCCATCGGTTACCTCGTTCCTCCCTCTCTTTACTTACTCGTACTTGTTGCATTAATTGCTTGCCTTGTCATATAGGTAAATTCACCACTAGTTGCACTATCTAGAGAATTTACCTTCTTGTCAAGCCTAAACTTTAAGAAAAATTAAAATTGGTCGTAGCACCTATTCACCCCCCCCTCTAGGTGCCCATACTTTGCTTTCACCAAGCTTCTCAAGTGTGTCCCTGTACACGATGTTGATGCTGCTGCCGTTGTCGATCAGTACCTTGCTGAACCTCACGTTCTTCTCAGGACCCAAGAAGGTGGGATCCAGCACCAGGGCGTAGCTACCCGGGTTGGGCATCACCTTAGGATGATCCGCTCTGTACCACGTGATCTCTTGGTTGCACCAGTGCATGTAGTGAGGAACAGCAGGGATCACAGCATTGACCTCCATGGCACGCCTGTGCTGAGACTTCTTGTCGACAGGCTCAGAGGTGAAGATCATGTAGCTCTCGTGATGCTCCTGGTACCGGTTGCGGTCTCCGCCACCATTGTTGCCGTTGTTGTTGTTATCTTGGCTGTTGTTGTTGTTGTTGCCTCTGTTGTTGAAGTAGCGGTTGGCTCCTAAAGCCACCTAGTTCACATTTTCTCTTCTCGGGAAAGCTGGAGGCCGAGCAGCGGGTGCGCGAGCAGGCTGCACAGCGGCGCTCGCAGCTGGCAGAGGAGGAGGAGGAGGCAGGCCCTCATTCTTGATTTCTTCCCACCAACTGCACTGCCGAGTAGTGTGGTTGGCGGGTCTAGCGGGATGCCGAGTATGGAAGCTGCATGGGCCATCCTTCATGTCCTTGAAGACGAAGTTTGGTGCCGGACCCGAGTTGCCGCTACCCTGCTGGGAAGCGCCGTATGGCTTCTTGTTGCCTTGGCCCTGATTCTGGTTCTGCCCCTACTGGGCTCCAGCAGTTTTTGGCCTCTGGCTACTCCCAGCTCCAGTAGCCACAGCATTCACCTCCTCAGGATCGTACCGGGTATCAATCCGGTCACCTCTGCGCTTGTTGCGGAACTCATTGTGCTTGTTGCTGTTGTTGTTGTAGTTTCTTCTCGGCTCAGCAGTATCGAGAAGAGGCTGAGTTGGATCGCCGAGTGCGTACTGATCCGCAATCCGGATGGTCTCAGCGAGAGTACTCGACATCTCTCTCTGCAGCCTTTGCCACAACATGCTGCCATGCCTGCAGCCCTGTGCAAACCAAGTGATGGCCTGGACCTCATTCACACCTTCACAGGTGTTCCTCAGAGTACTCCACCGAGTAAGATACTCTCGGTCCGTCTCCTCTTCCCGCTGCCTGCAAGCGGATAGCTGCTGCGGCCTATTCGTCTTCCGGTAGGTGCTGGTGAAGTTGCTGACGAAAGCCTCCGCGAAGTCAAGCCATCAGTTGATGCTATGCTTGGGCAGGTTGTTGAGCCAAGTTCTTGCTGGTCCCTCGAGCATCTGCAGGATGTACCGCACGGCCCATCTCCGGTTGCCGTCTGCAATGTGCACGGTTGTGACATAGTCATTGAGCCAATCTTTCGGCTTAGTGCTGCCGTCATAGCACTTGGTCCCCCTAGCGAGCTGGAACTGCTTCACGGATGGCTCCGTCATGATGCGGGGGCCAAAGCATTCTGGGCCAGGCGGCCCCTTGCTCTCGAGTTGCACGGACAGGCTGATCCGGTCCAGCTTGTGCCTGGCGTCACTGGGCTCCAGCACGCGCTCACCCACTCGATCCAGGATATCATAGCCAGCCAATCCCATAGCCGAGTAGCCATCATCATATCTGTCCACCTGCACAACTGCAGGCTGCTCCACCGGGTTGGCGGCTGGTTGGACTACACGCGGCTGCTGCCTCTGCCGAGCAGGCTGAGCAGTCGGATGGTGAGAAGAGCCTGGGCGCTCTCCATCTCGGGCCTGGCTGTGAGCTTTTTGGGCTTGATAGCCTGCTCCTGCGGTGTTGTGTTTTTGACCGGACTGTCGCGGCACAACGTGCTGTTTCGCGGCGACAGCCGGGTCGTACACCTGCATCTGCCTGTCTCTGCCGGAATGCCCACTCCAGTCCCTCTCACGGCTGGGATGCGGTGATGAGGCCTGATCGTCAGATCTAGCCGCATGCGAGTGCACCACCTGCGAAGCTCCAGCACCCGGATTGGCTTTCCGGAACTCCTCGTTCTGCCTAGCAGCCTCTAGCACCAGCTCATTCAGCCTCTCCTGCTGCCTAACGCGCGCGTCACCAGCGAGATGCAGCAACTCAGCAGCTACAGCCTCAGCAGCTCTAAGGGTTTTGGCGGGGTGTTGTATTTGGGTCTAGTGGTGGCGGTGTTTTGGCTAGCAGCTTGGCCGGCAGTTTCACCAACTGCTGCCATCTCAGTGCCTAGGTTGCGGCGCGTAGCGCCTGCCTTGGAAGGCCTCCTCACTACGGGAGTAAAGCCGTGTGCTCGGTTGTACTCGTTCTGGTCCAGGTTCAGCTCGAGCCTAACCTTATCCAGCTCCGCCTGCTCAGCGAGCAGCTCCTGGCGCTGCCGGTCGAGCTGCGCCCTCATGGTCATGAGCTCGAGCTCGGTGGGAGGCGGCATGCCTACTCGCACGGCGGATGCCGGTATCGTCGATGTCGTGGAAGGGGGATGTAGCCCGGGATGTTATGGGGCGTGTCGCAGGACTTGTGCGTTCTCCCGCCAGCACTCGCGCCATCAAGATCCTCGATGACTCCCGCGGCGGCAGCCACGCCCTTCCCGGCATCAGCAGCAGGACCGGTCATCATCACCTCCACGCGGTCCACAGAACAGCCAGTTGGCTTTCCGCGGGCAGCGATGACAGCAGGGGGATCCTCCGCGACATGCACCTGCTCGGGGTACTCGCGGTCGATGACGGTGGCGACGTAGACGAGGTGCGAGCCGAAGGAGAGCACCGAGCCGCCCCCCCAGCATGGCTCTGCCGCCGAAATCGCCGGCGTTTTCAGTGACGAAGTCGAAGGAGCCGAACCTGTGGACGAGGCCACAGACCACGCGCCCTCCGGTAGTAGAAATCGATCCCGTCCGAACGGAAACTCCAGCCAGCGCCGCTGGTTGCCCCACGGTGGGCGCCAACTGTCGTGGTGGTGTCACGGCAGATGCCATAGGATGGCTAAAGATGTGGGGACGATGGACGCTGGAGGCGCTCGGGGAGGGATCACGCAGCGAGTAGCCACGTGAGGATGAATCTAGCACTGCAAACAACAGGATCTACCCAGGTTCAGGGCCCTCGTGTGGAGGTAAAACCCCTACTCCTGCCTTTCTCTCTTTGTATTCGTGTCTCACCGAGTAGCCACAGTACAAGTTTTGCTTACAACCGAGTAGCCACCCTTCTCTCTATGCAACTGTCGCCTCTCCTAGTGTCTTCGTCCCTCGCGCAGGAGGAGGCAGAGCACCTTATATACTGGTGCCCAGCCGGATACAGCCAAGATGTCGACATAGTGTGCACACTGCACACTTCCAGCTTCCCGCTGACAGCTTTGGCTTCCCAGTTTGTCTCCGTGTGGAAAGTCGTTGTGCAAAACCAAGAAGCTAATCTGTTATCACTGACACTGTCACGGGGTAGGCCCCCCCTAACCTGCGACGCCCTGCTGACACCCTGGCGCGGATAAGCACTCGCTCTGCAGATGAACAGTGCTCCAGTACGGACCCAGGATACGCGAGATCCTGTGTCAGAACGGCTCCTTTGACTTCTGGCCCGAGTAGGAGACCGCCATCTCTACTCGGACCACTTCCTCTACTCGGAGGAGAATAACTTCCTTGATTCTTCCTCCTGGTCTTCAGTGTGTACGTCCGAATAGCAGTCGACCAGGTAGCGGGTACCGGGTAGCCTGCTACTCTGCCAAACGTCTCTTCTGATCTTGCCCTTAGCTCTTGCCTTTACCCTACTCGGGGGTAACCCCCCGACACGGATAAAACGGAAGAAACTAATCCCGTGGAAGAAGCAAAAAACAATAACCCCACAGAACAAGTGGAAGATCCAACACCCGTCAGCGAAACGACGAACTCGGAAACCGACTCTGTGTTAGCTGCTATAGAAGCAAGATTGGAGTCGGAACCCGGATATGAAGACATAGATACCGAAGATGAAGATGAAGACGCTTTCGAGAGAAAGGTCAAATCTATGCAGGGGAGCTTCCATGAAGTACTTATGGCAAAACCGACTGAAAACTCGGATGCCGAAGAAGATGAAGACCCCAAAACACCTCCGCCAGATGATGAAAGAGAGGAGGGTGAAACTAGCCCAACCTACCCCGATGTCAAAAATTTGACAGAGGAAGAACCGGGAAAAAAGCCTCCCTCTTCCAAAAAAAAGAAGACTGCCAAGTAACTCCATTATATCCAGAATAAAAAGTTGGCATATATTGCCAACCAAAACCTAGAAGTAGGAGGTGGAAGCGGAGTCACACCTGCGGAGAAGAAAAAGAAAGAAATCCATGTTCCCCAGATGTCGGAACAGGACAAGATCGATCTGATCAAAACCCCGGTTGGACCTCACGAACCACCGGAAGTGCTGGAAGCTAGAAGGCAAGCCCTTATGCGGCAGCAGCAACACCTATTCCGATCTCAAGAAAACCTCCTCAAAGCGCAAGCTACTGTAAAAGCAAAAAAGGAGGAAATTGAAGAATTCGAACAACGGAATATGTCTGAGATAAAACCCACAAGACTACCCGGAATTGCAAAGCCGGATGTACTGCCAGCAAAAGAATGGTTGCAAAACCCTTCTTGGCAAAGACAGGTTAATAGCGTAAACGCTAAGGGCGAATGCATCTACAAAACCACAGCTGAAAACGCGAAGCCGTGTTCGCCATCCTTAATGATGACATGTACTCCAACGAGGAAAAACATCAGGGAGTGTATGCTTTCCTAGGAAAATCATTACAACGGCAACAGCGAGGACATGCGAGATCAGGGACGTTGCACGATGACTCGGCCCTATGCAAAACTGCCACATACGTCGCTGGAGCACCTGGACCTGGCGAACCTAGAGATTCAGGCGACTCTAAGGAAAAGAAGGGAGATCCAAAAAAGGACAAGAAAATCCCGGACAATAAGGATCCAGCATCCAGGACATGATCCCATCTGCCGAAAGGTGGAAATAATCCCCGTGATCACAAAGAACGGAAGGAACAAAACCGAAAAGACGGAAAAATAATGTCGCCTCCGAGATGCCCAGCCGATAAAACCGGAAGATATGACAATCCTCACAGGCGTGAGAGATCCCGTACTCCTCCTAGGAACAAAGAAAGTCCAAGGAGTAGAACTCCACCTTATTCAAAAGGACACGACAACAGACGAAACAGGGATAATCCCGGAAGAGCGCACTCGCGCAAAAATGGGCCAGAAAGGAGCAGATCCTCTTCTATCCATTCAGCCGGCAGATATTTCGCCCACGTCGATAAGGCGGAAAGAGACGATCTATACTTCGGACCTAAGTGCTTCACTGACAGGATGCGACGAATTAGTCTACATTCTGATCGTCAAAGTTGGTCCAACTTATCAAAAGTATACTGGAAGTACCAACCCAGATACGTGGCTCTCAGATTACTATATTGCCGTCCAGATTAACAAAGGGACAGAACTGGAGGCTGTGAAGTTTCTTCCCCTTATGTTATTGGACGGAGCCAGAGATGGATCAATGGGTTACCTTCAAGAACTGTCGACGGCTGGGACGATATGGCGGAAGTATTCGCTCAACACTTTCGGGGCACGTACAAACGTCCTAAGAGTATAAACCAGTTGAACTGTTGCGTCCAATATGAGGATGAGTCGTAGGTCGACTTTATCTCAAGATGGACAGCAATGAAGAACAGTTGCTCTGGAGTAAGTGATGTACAAGCAATGCATGCTTTCATGAATGGCCTGAAACCCGGCCTTGTACCGTTCATGGTTGGTTCAAAAGAGCACAAAGATCCCGGATCTATGCTTACCACCGCCAATGAGCACGCAGCGGCTGAAGATGATATCAGAGAAAGAGGTGGAAATATTGATGCTTTGGCTTAGGCCAAAAAGACACCTCGTTCTGAAAAAAAGGCTACTCCAGAGGCACAGCCAAAACCCAAAGAAGTAAACGCAACCTTTGGAAAGGATAATGGCAGCAAATGGAAAGGAAGAAGCACATAACCAATCTCCTACTCTAAAGAAGAGTGGGAAAAGATAAAGTCAGAAAACTGTGTCCACCATTCGCAATTTGGGAAGCCTACCCATACGAACGCAGTGCCGCCTCAATAAACACATGAAGGGCACTGCAAGATCCAGGAATAAAGGAAAGAATTCCAAGAGGAAATTCAACAAGCAAAAGCCAGAAGCTAAGAAAGTGAATTGGACAGCGATAAAATCTAGGAACAATATCGAAAAGGTGAGCCAAAATTCCCGAGAGTTGAAGGAGAATGTAACCTAACTTTCCTGGCAACTCCCTCAGCAAAACAAGAAAAAAGAACACTTCGAGAAATTAACGCGGTTCTTCCTCCAACACCAAAGTACTTGAAGTATTCAAATACACCAATTACCTGGGATCAGTCAGATCATCCCGGAAACATCCCAAAACCCGACACGCATGATTTGGTCATAAGCCCTATTGTTCAAAACACTAGGCTCAAAAGAGTGCTGATGGATGGAGGATCCAGTATCAACATCATGTACTTGAGTACATTGAAGCAGCTACATATTTCTGAGACCCAGCTCAGGCACAGTAACATACGTTTTCATGGTATTATTCCTGGCATAAAAGCACAATCCCTAGGATAAATTTCCCTAGATGTAACCTTTGGAAAAAGAGAACACTTCCACCAGGAAAAGATCTCATTCGAGGTGGTGCCGTTCGAGAGTGTTTATCATGCAATAGTCGGACGTCCGTCTTTCGCCAAATATATGGCAAGATCATGTTATATCTATAACAAGATGAAGATGCCAGGGACAAAAGGAGGAGTAATCACCATAACTGGAGATTACAAATTGGCAAACGAGCTGGAGAAAGGAAATGCCCTTTGCGCCGAACAGGTGATTCGGAAGGAGGAATTGAAGGAGCTAGCTAAAGAAGTTTCGCCGATGGAAATGCCGGCAGGAAAAGAAAGCCGGAAGCCGGTAGATAGTTTCAAGGCCTTGAAGAACACAAGACAGGTTATCCTAGATCCCAAAGATCCGACAAAGTTTTTCGTAGTGGGAACTGGGATGACTGACAAATAGGAAGACACCCTCATCAAGTTCCTACGTGAGAACTGGGACATTTTCGCCTGGTGTCCTGCTGATATGTCAGGTGTGCCCAGGGAACTTGCTGAGCACCAACTCAAAGTAATTCCAGGACCAAAACCCGTCAAACAAGGTCTCCGTCGTTTTGATGGAAGAAGACAGAAGACTATAGGCAAGGAAATTATCCCGCTTTTAGCAGCTGATTTTATCCAGGAAGTTATACATACTGATTGGTATGCGAACCCAGTATTAGTCCCGACGGAAGACAATATTGTTCTTAGGATGTGTATAGATTACACCGGTTTGAACAAATTGTGTCCAAAGGATAGCTTTGCGTTACCGTGAATCGATCAAATAATAGATGCCACTTCTGGCTCTGAGCTTTTATGCTTTTTGGCTGCTTATTCCGGGTACCATCAAATACGTATGTAGGAGGAGGATCAAATAGAAACTTCCTTCATAACCCCGTATAGAAAATGCTATTACATAACCATGCCTTTTGGCTTGAAGAACATCGGCGCAACTTACCAGCCTTGCATGCAAAGATGCTTGCATAGTCAAATCAGCAAAAACCTCCATGTTTACGTGGATGAAATCGCCGTAGTTTCCAAGGAAAAAGATACACTACTTGAAGATCTAAAAGAAACCTTCGAAAATTTGCGCACTTATAAGATGAAGTTGAATCCATTAAAGTGCGTATTCCGGGTTCCCTCAGGAAAGCTTCTGGGTTTTATCATTTCTCACAGAGGAATAGAGGTAAATCCAGAAAAGATCAATGCAATCTTGAATATCACAAGGCCTACGTGCCTAAAAGATGTCCAAAGATTGACGGGTTCTGAAGCCGCAGTTAGCAGATTTATAAGCCGGCTAGGTGACAAAGCTCTGCCATTATACAAATTGTTGAAGAAATTCGACAAATTTGAATGGACAGAAGAGGCGGACAAAGCATTAACCCAGCTAAAATAAACCTTGATGAAGGCTCCGATTTTGGCATCCCCAAAAGAAGAAGAACCCATGTTACTGTATCTTACAACAACAAACAGGGTTATTAGCGCGGTTATAATCGTGGAAAGACGGAAAGATGAACAAAATGCACCAGATCAACATTCGGTGTATTATGTCAGCCAGGTATTCTCCGAGTCAAAACAAAGGTATCCACATCATCAAAAACTGACATATGGCGTGTTTTTTGCATCTCGAAAACTTCGCCATTATTTCCAAGGACATTCCATAACAGTGGTAAGCAAAGCACCACTAGGGGATATCATCAACAATGCGGACGCAACAGGCCGAGTCGCCAAATGGGAGCATCGAACTAGCTGCGTTTGACATTAAGTACCAATCCCGGACGGCAATTAAATCCTAGGTGTTGGCAGATTTCGTCGCTGATTGGACAGAAGCAATGGAAAATACACCAATGCTGGAGTCGGAATATTAGATCATGCATTTTGACGGATCCAAAATGAAAGAAGGCGCTGGAGCTGGTGTAGTGATTAAATCTCCAAAAGGTGACATAATAGAATATGTATTACAAATACATTTCAACGCCAGCAACAATGTGGCAGAGCATGAAGCTTTGCTTCATGTCTTGCATATTGCAAAGGAGATAGACGTCAAGCGTATACTTTGTTATGGTGACTCGGATTTGGTACATCATCAGCTAAACTAAACTTGGGATGCCAAAAGCCCCATTATGGCCGAATACCGGAGAATTGTGGACGAGTTTGCCATCTGCTTCCTAGGATTCGAGGTACTTCATATCAAAAGGGAACATAATTGGAACACGGATGCATTAGCCTGCTTGGGATCGGAAAGAGTGAAAACCCTACCACTGGTGCGTTTGTTCAACATTTGCATGAACCATCAATCAAAGGTGGAGGTGTTGATTATCCTCTCGTTTCCGAGTCAATTGAAGTCATGCTTGTTAACCCGGATTGGACAATTCCATACTTAAACTTCTTAGTTGATCAGAAGTTCCCGGATTGAGAAGACGAAGTCTTGCAAAGGTAGATACAACACCGATGCAAAGGATACACGGTAATCAATGGTTGCCTGTATAAACGCAGTACTATCAGAATTTTTCAGCGGTGTATTTCACCAGAAGAAGGACGAGAAATTCTGCAAGAAATCCATGCAAGAGATTACGGACACCATGCTCAGTCAAAAAACATAGTTAAAAAAGCATTCGGCGCAGGGTTTTTCTCGCTTACAGCCAAGGCAGATGCGGAGCATATAGTATATACATGTGTCGGATGTCAGTATTACGCCAAGCAGTCGAATATGCCAGCTCAAGCACTCAAAACTATCCCCATAACATGCCATTTACGGTCTGGGGGCTAGATATGATGGGACCATTCAAAACTGCAAGAGGCGGACTAACACATCTACTCATTGCAGTAGATAAGTACACCAAGTGGGTGAAGGCGAAACCGATCAAAAAACTTGACGGTGTGACTGCCAGAAATTTCATCATTGACATAGTCATGAGATACGGTGTTCCACACAGCATAATCACGGAAAACGGGACAAATTTCTCTATTGGAGAGTTGGCAAAATATTACCGACAAACGGGAATTCGCCTGGATCTCGCATCTGTGGCGCACCCTCAATCCAATGGACGGGTTGAACGAATGAATAGTTCTATCCTGCAGGGAATACGCCCAAGACTCGAATCTCCTCTTCATAGAGCAGCTGAAGCATGGGTAGAAGAATTACCTTATGTGATTTGGAGCATTCGAACGACGTCAAATAGATCAACAGGACAAACTCTGTTTTTCCTGGTTTATGGTGCAGAAGAAGTGCTTCCTACGGATATGCTCCATGATAGCCCAAGAGTGCTAGCGTACGAAGACTCGGATGCCGAAAACGCACGACAGGATGTCGTCGATCTCTTAAAATAAGAACGAGAGTTTGTGCTATAAAGATCCGCGATTTATCAGCAAGGATTGCGACGTTATCATAGTCAAATATCAGACACCGTTCTTTCAAAGAAGGTGACTTGGTGCTAAGATTGGTGCAGGAAAGGAAGCACAAATTAGCCCCAGTTTGGGAGGGACCA
Organism: Alopecurus myosuroides; assembly: GCA_028641055.1. NCBI lineage: Eukaryota > Viridiplantae > Streptophyta > Magnoliopsida > Poales > Poaceae > Alopecurus > Alopecurus myosuroides. The sequence continues at coordinate 765,709,185 of CM054057.1, forward strand.
TTTGTCAACAGCAAAGCTATGAAAAATGGATCTTATTACCTTGTAGATATTCGGGATACAGAAGATAATCCTAAAAACCGAATCACAAGAGAAAGAGAAAGATAGATGTAGAACTGGGAGAGACAAAGAGACCCTGGAGCATCCAGCAGTTACGTCCCTTTTACACTTAGTTCGAATTCTATGTAAACATCTTTGAGATCATGAAATAAAGTAGTTGGAATTCATGCATTTTTTATCTGCCTAGTTGTTCAAAGCATAGTACCGCCTTATCTATTTCCCAATGATCTTTCAAATTGCTTCCATGTTAACCCGATTTTTCCTGCATGCTCGGGGTTATAAAACTGAATGCTTTTCTGGTCTAAGGAGGCTTAAGGAAACCCAGATTGTGCATGCGTGCCTCAGTTTCATAATTTTTCAAAATTCCTTATTTTCCTAAGTATTATCTGATAGTTTGTATGTTGGGTCACTGGAATTAGTAAGTAAAAATGCCTAAGTACAATCCATGTTTCCGAGTTTCGACTGATAGGCTTGAACCCAATCACTTGGCATGAAGATTAAGTACTATTGAGCCATTTCAACACTAAGGACAGTCAGAACATATAAGCCAGAGAACTTAGAAGGAAAAGGAATTAAAACCCAGAAAACTTGCAAAGACTTAAATTTTACTGCAAAAGGGGGAGTACTTGTTCATACAAAAGATAGATAGAATTACAACTGATATTACATTGAAAGAATAGTAAGGTTTCTATTTGTTCCTGCCAGCTACTCAGGAATCAGGCGGCCTCCTGAGAATCCGAGTCCTCCTCGTCGCTGTCGCTGGGTTCTCAGGAGTTGCCGGAATCTCTTCCTACGGGTAGAAGGTTGAGATTGACACCATTTGAGCTATCTTGGTGGCATGCCCCTTGACAGACTCGAAACTGTCGGCTCTCTGCGCTTACGTGTACCCCTGGGGGATACCGGTCACAACACGCCAGGACTTCGCGGTGGTATAATGCATACGCATTAGCCCAAGGGCCATGCGCGCACCACCGCGAGCAGCGGAGCGGAACCAAGACTCCTTCTGGTTCGCCACCTCCTCTATTGCCTCCGGAAGTTTGCTTACTTCCGAGATTCCTTCCGCTTTATCGGGAATGTACTTGTTTACAAACAGCATCCCCGTAGTCTTCAAGGCGGAGAAAATCTTCCCGAAAGCCCGGATTCTGTCAATCCGGATAAGCAAGGGGTTCCCTTCTGTTTAACATAACAAGGAAAAATTAGAAAATTACAGAAGGAGAAGAAAGGAAAGATACTTCAAAAAGTATAAGGTAAAAACTCGGTAAAAGATGTTAAAACTTACCGAGAATCTTGTCCATCTCAACGCCTTCTTCAAGGTGTTGGTTGAGGGCATTCTCTAGGTCCCGGATAGTTGCTGCATCTTTCTCATCTTGAGAAGATGCGCATGACTCGGCAATCCCAACAACCAGCTGGCTGGCCTCCAAGTCCTTCTGGAGCTTTACAGTCATCTTGTAAAGCTCTGAGTTCTCTTTGTGGAGGTTGTCGGCGTTGCCAGCATCTTCAGCGATTTGTTTGGCAGGAAAATGAAGAGTTTAAAACTAGGAAAATGACTTAGAAAAATTTCATCGATCAGCAGCGCGGATAGAAAAGATATTTACCTGCTGATTCCTTCAGCTGCTGCTGAACCGAGGCCAACTCCGTGTCTTTCTCTTAAAGAATGTTAAGGCGAGTTTTAACCTCCTTGTTCTTGATGTTAAGCTTGTTGAAAACTTCCATGTTTATTATCTCGGCAGTTTGCTGAAACACGGAATAATGGAAAAGTCGTTTAAGTAATAAAATAAGCATGGATAAGAGAAAAAAGCATTAAGGCAAAAAGTATACATTTTTCTTAATACTTGGGGGCTAGAGGTGTTTACCTGGCTCATTTTCTGCAAGCTCGCCAAGTTCTCGGTAAATTCCTTCACATACTCTGCGAAGGTAATCCCGACATGGCAAAGGCCGTCTTGTAGGACCTGGCGAGGTGAGAACACGTAATTATTCCTAACTATAAGTCCTCCTTGCGGCCAGGGACGGATTAAGGGAGCACGAGCGAAGTGTTTCTTCGCCCACGGATGAATATATCCGTGTTCGTCGAAACAGTTTTCTTGCTTTACCTTGAACTCAGGGTCAAAGTTCGGGATGGGCTCCTCCTTCGGGATGTTCAAAGGTCCACCCTCATCTGGCATCGCCCTTTCCCTCGCATCCGAATCGGATGCAACAGGCTAGTTGGACTGCAGGGGATACTCTTTCCTGGCAGCCGAGTTTTCTTCCCAGCCGTTGTCGGGGTATCCGGCGCAGCGGAGGGAGATGGCTTCAATCCCCTGTGCGCAACGGCCTTGTGCTTCTTCCGGCCTTTTCCCTTCAAAGTTGTAGGGAAAAGGCTAGAAAAGAAAGGAGAGGGAAAATTTTGAGAAATGAGATTCCGAGAAAACATGCAATAAAAAGCATAGAAATCAAAAAGCATGGGTCTTTTACCTGGAAGTTGCGACGGCAACGCCGTCAAGATCGATAACCTCCTGAGTGGTGGATGCCTTCTTGCGCTTACGTCCTCCAGACTGAAAGTTGGCATGAAGCGCGTCCAACTCGGCGTCGGTGGCAAGCTCAGCCTCAGGAAGTTCGAGAAGCTGTGAAAAGAAACAAAGTCCGAGTAAGAAAAAGATCCGAGAAAAAGGAAACTCAAGAAAATTCCCAAAGAGATAAAACTATACCTTTGGAGCTGGGTTCTTTGCATCGTACATTTGCCGGCTCTCCTCGTACTGATCACAAGTAGAAACCAGCTGATTGAGCCTCTTCTTGAAGTCCTTTTTCGACATAGATTTGTCTGTCGCTCTCATCGCGTCGTCCGGGCCCGAATATTCGCACATGAGTCGTTTCCCGCGGTAAGCTAAAGGCTGAATCCGCCTTCCGAGCCATCGTAGAATGGTATCTGTGCCGGTAAGAGGAGGAGTGGCGGAAACAAGTTTGGCAATTCGCCTCTTGATCCTCATCAGATCTGGAGGCAGAGTCTGGACCGCGTTCACTGCCCAATTGTCTTGGTGAGTGGCCGCGGAATTGACAAAAGGAGGAATGCCCGTTTCCTTTCCAGGAAACGGGACATCCGCGTGATAGAAGAAAGAGCCCGTCCAAAATTTGGCGGACTCGGAGGTTTTGATTTTCGGAAACCAATCCTCCCTAAACCTACGGAGGGTGAAGCAGATGGTCCCGCATGTCGGAAGGGCGCCTTCGGACGGGTTCCGTTTTACCCTGAAGCAGTATTGCCAGAAATCTAATCGGGGTTCTATTCCTAGATAACCTTCGAAAAGATCTTGGAACCCGGCTAGATAAAGAATGGAGTTTGGGGGAAGATTATGTGGCTGGATCCCATAGTGATCTAGGATTTGCAAGAAAAAGGCGGATGGCGGAAACCCCATACCTCGATTTATGTGGGAGGCGAGGAGAACCTGTTCGCCGGGTGCCGGAGACGGCTCGGTGTCGTATTTGTTGTACCGCCATTTGTCCTTTACGACAAACCCCTCCTTCTCCAAAGCCAGAAGAAGGGACGGAACCACGTTACAGTGGCTCTAGTTCCCGGCGTTCTCCTCCCCTTCTTCTTCACCTCCGGCGGCGGCGGAAGCAGCAACCTCCTCGCCGCCGAGAGCGACGTTTTCTTCCGCGGGCTCGGTGAAGGGAGGCGGAGGAGGAGTGGTGGATGATGACGGCGGCGCGTTTCTGGCTGCGGGAGGCAGATCCCCGCGGGCCGGGTCGATGGCGGTCCCCTCCTGCGTGTTTGCCGCGGCGCAGACTGAGGAGTTGATGAGGGGATCAAGATCATTGATGATGTCGTCGAGGTTCACGGCGGCGCTCGATACATCCGAGGCGCGGAGAGACTCTCCGTCGACCATGTTTGGGCGGCGCGGTCATGAGCTGGACCCTCGGATGACTGTTCCGGGGAAGGGCTTAGGGGCTAAGTGCTCTGCGTTCTCTCATGCTCGTGCTCTGGAAGCTAAGGCTGGGACACTGGGGCGCAAGAAGGAAGAAGGAGAAGAAGAGGAAACAGAGCCCTCGAGGTGGCTATTTATAGCCGGATGCACGGAGATTAGCTCCAACGGCTATTTTGACTGTTGGATGCTCGACGCGTGTTGCCCGAAATTTCCGGAAAATGAGGGGACGGGGTGATAATTGATATCTCCTCGTTTCTCGCGAGAATCTGTCAAAGGATACGTTTCAGGGTTTTGACTGAACCCAAACGTCAGTGATGTCAGCAGGATTTCATCGCTGGCGTCACGAAATTCCTTCTCCACGAAGGCTCGTGGAAGAAAAGCCGGACTTTGATAAAATCCGAGTTTTGAGTTAAGAGATTTTGGGAAAAAGAAGAATCAAGACAAAACGCCGACATTTCTCGGAAGAGAATGCTAATCGTCAAAAGGCGGCAGAGTGAAGTCTTAATCCTTCTTGGGGGCTACCGTCGGATATATACCGATTAGGGGTATGTCCGACATTGGCCTAAACACCAGGGTGTCCTGTTGGTAATGGATCACACTCCATTGGGCGGCCCAGTAAGCTGATGCGCAAGAAGACGGATTCTAGAAGAAACCGGACCACGGCCCAAAGTGGTGCGGCTTGGAGAAGAAGACGGATTCCTTACTTTCCAAGTTAGATACTTTCCATAGTATTCTAGGTTTCCTTTCTGTAAGCCCTAACCCGGCTATCTATATAAAGCCGGACGGGAGAGACGAAACAGAGACAACAATTAGCTAGAAGCCAACTCGCCGAGAAGTTGATCCTCGCCGAGTTAGCGAAACCATACTCACATTGTACTCTGTATATTTGCTTCAGCACTGATTTAGTGAGATTGCAGGAGTAGGAACGCCGCCTAGTTGCGTCGTACCGAACCTGGGTAAAACATGGTGTTCTCAATTGTCGTACTACCACGTCCCTCACGTCTCTACTTGTAGGCTCATGACACCCCCGTCTATGAACCTTACTACGATGCCTCGACAACCGCCATCACATTATCGTCACCTCGTCCTGCATCAGCTCACCGATTGTCCATCCACGCGCATCGATGCAACTTATCTGGTTCAGATTTGGGTTTGAAATCTATTAAACTGGAATATAGGGATGTTTTCTTGTTTCTTATGGACTATAAAAAAATTATTATGTGTATATTTTTTAAAACAAATTATTGGAATAGGTCAGCACCAAGAGGTTAACCAAAATTATTGTCCTTGCAGACACATGGCTAAAATATATGCTAAGTATGTGTAACGCTCGGGGAATTTAGTCCCCAATTAGTTTGGTTGGTTTTTCTTTTCATCATGCATTGCATCATATGCATTGTTCCTTATTTTCCAACTAACTTAAAAATTCAAATCCATTTCAAACTCAACTCTGTTCCAATGTGTTCAAAATAATTCACAAACATTAAAAAACCAATTGCCTTCCATAAACTTGAATTTTCAAATAAACAACTTGGTCAATTTTTAAATAAACCATTTAATGTGAATTTGAGGCAAATTCAATTTAAATTCAAACAATGTGTAATAATTTTTTGAAAAAACAAAATTTGTGCACTTGGGCTTTTCGAATTCTAAAAGCATAAAGGTTTATTTCACAATTTTTGGAAGTTTCAAACTCCCTCAAAATACCAATTTCTCCTTTCATCCTTCTCTTACAAAAAAAATAAAATAAAGGAAAACACAAATAATAAAATTGAGCTAAGGGGGAGGCAGCCAGGCCTAACCCCTAGCCCAACTCGCACCACTGAAGCCCAACCCCCCCCCCCTTCTTCCTCGTACGGACAGACAGGAGGGGGGAGGTCGCTGTCACCTCCATGGCCCCCACCTCCCACCTGCTCCCTCTCCCCCCCCCCTTATTTACCTCCTTCCCAAACCCTAGCCCTCCTTCATCTCCCTCTCCTCCTCCTAGCCGCCGGCCCCCCTCTCTTCTTCCTCTCCCTTCCCCTTCCTTCTCTGAACCCCACCGCACCTCCATGGCCTCCATGGCCGGCGCCTTGAGCTCGCAATCGCCGTCGCCTCGGTCCACGCCGGGCCCTGCTTCCTGCGGGAACGGAAACCGGTGACCGCCCTCTACGCTTTGCTCCCCTCGGCCGGACCTGGGAGGTTCCAGGGGCGGCGCGATCATCACCGCCGTCCGCCACCGGCTGCCCGACCCCTCACCATCTTCGTCAGGCAGCGACGATCCCCTCGCCATCCCTGCGTCGCCAATCCCCGCGGTGAGCCCCTCGCCCTCTCTCCCCTCTCTCCCCTCTGCTCCGCAAGCGCACGGCCGCACGCGCCCGTCGCCCTCGCCTGCAGCAGCCGCGGCGAGCGCTCCGTCGTCGCCATCGTTACCTGTTCCGATCGGTTCAGTTGGTTCAGCTTCGTCAAGCCCGCACTGCTACCTCAAAAGCCCACGCCTCTGTATCTTTCAACAAAGCCGAGCACAGCCCAGTTGGTAACACACCTTGCGCGCGCCCAGCAGGTCCTGGGTTCGATCCCCCCCCAGACGCAAAGCAACCCCCTTTTTCTTCCTTTTCCTTTTTACTTCTCGAATTTCAGAAACACAGATCTGATTCTTTAATTCTAAAATCAATAACAAATTGAATTTTGATCCAATTCCAACGATTCAAATTGCTATGGATTCAAAATCTTGTGCTCTTTCCATTAGTAACAAAATTGCAACATGTTTCTGTAGTAATTTTTGCACTAAATAATTAAATACTGAAAATGCAATTAAAAGTTGAAACTTTGGAATTTCATAACTTGAGTTTGGTTCATCCAATTTGAGCAAACTTAGGCTCTAAAAATTTGTCTTAACAAACTCTACACATTGGTATTTTATTTGGTCACAATTGAATTAATTTTGAGCATGTTTCCTTCTGTTTACTAAAAAGGGCAGAATAAGAATGCTTATGAAAAATTGCATAATAAATTCAATAATAACCCAAAAATTATGTTTAATAGCTCAAAATGTTCAGTGAAACAATTGCTACATGTTTTCAACCTTTTCAATGCAATTTGTTTACTGTTTTCCCTAATTAAAAGTGGTGCAATAATTCAATGCTTTAATTAAACCTTTTAAATTGCAAAATTCATAACTTGGGCAATTCAAATCCAATTCCAACATGTAAAATATGTTTTCCATCCCATTTTTCATGAACTTTGCAAATATCAACTTTTTTTCTGTTTTGAACAATTTAAATTGCTGAAAACAACTATTTCTTAACTAATGCATTTAAAATTGTCAATTTAATAACTTGCTCATTTTAATTCCTTTTTCAACAAATGAAACATGTATTCCATCTAAAGGTTTGTGTTCTTCCCAAATATAATTTTTGTAATCTGTTTTGAACAATTAAAATGGGTAAAAACAACAAATGCTTGTGTAACTCATTTAAGAAGCCAAATTTCATAACTTAATAAATAAATTTCCAAACTTGGTAAACACCTTTTCAAATTGAAGCTAATGTTGTTTTCTTATTGTTTTCTTCATCCATGCATCATTCTAATCAACTTTCACATGATGGTTATTTGCAGATCATTTAATTCAACATTAATTCATGGGCTTTTCCATAGGCAATCCAAATTGCATATGGGCCCATTTAAATATGGTTACCATGTCAACTAGTTTACCTTTGATGCATCCTTAAACTTGTCATGCATCCATATCTTGATCATGCTGGATCTTTTGCCTTAGAAGTAATTGTTGCATCCGGTGTTTGTTCTAGTTCGTTGCTTCTTCCCGGATAGGACGTTGAGATGATGTGAGCAACGACAAGTTCTGCGGATGTACCTCGACTTGCTGGAGTCCAGGCAAGTATACTCACTTGCTGCCTATGGTTGCCTTTCATCACTTGTTACCGATTCTTTCCTTTTGATTCGATGCTTGTCTCGATCCTATCATAAGTGTCTCGATCCTATCATATGTTTACCTTGCAGCCATGATATAGCCTTCCTTCCACTTCCTATTAACTGTTGTTTGTTTACCTTGTTGGCCCTCGTGTCGTAGTTGCATGCTTAGTGTTGTTTGCGCTCAAGTCTTGTTGTCTGTCTTATCACCTGTTTAGTTTGATGGTTGGGTTTCAATTCAATCAACAACATGTTAATGTTTTGGGTAATAATAATTTAATGATAAGGCACCGGCAGGAGGCCCGGCGTGGTTTTGAGGCCTGCTAGTGTCGACCCTAATTAGGAAAAGGGTCTTGTCCATTGATCCATGATGAGCGCACTAACCGCATGTGGGAAGCGAGTATGGGCGCCCCCCGCAATTCTGATTCGATTCGCATCTCGTCCAAATCGCCTCATTTAGTTCGGGTTTTCCATTTGCCGCATGCATATGCAGGTGCGAACCCTTGGCGCCAGGGTGGAACTTTTGTAGTCGACATTTAGGGAGACACGTTCTTAGAGTGCTATGAGGGTCCCCTTTTCTTCGTGGGGCTTGATTAGCCGTGCGCTCAACTGCACGGGGTTCTTTGGGCTTGATGCGAAGAAGAGTTGGGTTGTGTTGAGTACCTCGCTTGGTGGGTTGATCCCCCGTCTGGCGGGTTATTCTTACGTGTACGGCCAAATTGGTGCATCCCTGCAGGGTTAAATCTTCTCGAGAAGCCGTGTTGTCCGCGGTTATGGATGACTTGGTGAAAGTGCTGGCTAACAAGTAATCAGACAACTTACACTTAACAATGATAACTTGACTAGTAATATAGATTACCTCCACCATAAAATGAATGTCACCTTAATCAACAGTGTGAGTTTTCCTTGGGTTGCTTCCTTAGTAGGGGGTAACATTGGATGGGTATTGTTTGGTGAGTAGTTGTAGTTGGTTCTGATACGCTATCTTATCCCTTTCTTTTAGCCGGATGTTGTAGCGAGTCTCTGTAGTTAGTTAGTGCAGCCAGCTGCCGCTCCTTTGCAATAATCCCTTCCTTTCCGTTGTACCCAAAGTATTTGTATCTTGTGATGATTGGTTACGCTGGTATCTTGTGAGTATGGGTTATCCACTTGCCAGTACTTAACCGTACTGACCCACGAATCCTTTTCGTGGCTGCATATTCCACGTTGCAATCAACAGGTTTGAAGTCTGACGATGTTAGCTTGGGAATCCCTCCGGCTTGGCCTGGGCAGGGATTGGACGCCATCGGTTATCTTCAGGACTCTTAGTCCAATTTGTATCTTGTCCGTAGCCGGACGCTATGTTGTTTCTTCCGCTGTTATTTGGATCTTTGTATTGTATCAGTTGTATCCTTGACTCGTTTGAGTTGTCTTGTATATATCTTTTCTGTTGTTGTTGCGGAATATTCGTGAACTGTTATAATGTTATCACAAGTGGCAACCTGGAATCGGTTATTATGTGGATTTTGGCGGGAATGCTGAAATCTGCATAGTGCCCGACCTCGGGGCGTCACAAATGGTATCAGAGCATGGTTTCCGATTCCCGATGTTGTTTTGATACGAATGGTTATCGAAGCAACGGGTCCGCAAAGCCTGTAGGGTAACCTCGCTAACGGTCGTGTTTCTAGAGTGTCAAAAAACTATTTGTGCAAAAAACTGTTTTGGAAACATCTCAATAGGATTCTTGTTTTCTCCTTATCTCTATTCTATTCTCCTCCTACGTTATTTGTTTTGGAGTCTCTCCTCTTATCTCTCATTCAAAGTTTAGGATCCTACGTGGGTTGGACGTTTTCTGAGCCTTTAAACCTAATAGGTTCGATCATCGGAAGATTCCTGGTGGAAGAACATCGTCATCAGTCTGAGCAAGATCCCCTTGTTAGTGGTGTCGAGAAGCCCTTGTTAGTGGTGTCGAGGAGATCAACTGGAAGCATGAAGAATCGATAGTCGAACTTCTTTCCCCTCCCGAGTTAGGGGGTGGATTGCGGGGACGCAATCCCTTGTTAGTGGTGTCGTCTGTAACGCCCGGGGAATTTAGTCCCCAATTAGTTTGGTTGGTTTTTCTTTTCATCATGCATTGCATCATATGCATTGTTCCTTATTTTCCAACTAACTTAAAAATTCAAATCCATTTCAAACTCAACTCTGTTCCAATGTGTTCAAAATGATTCACAAACATTAACAAACCAATTGCCTTCCATAAACTTGAATTTTCAAATAAACAACTTGGTCAATTTTTAAATAAACCATTTAATGTGAATTTGAGGCAAATTCAATTTAAATTCAAACAATGTGTAATAATTTTTTGAAAAAACAATATTTGTGCACTTGGGCTTTTCGAATTCTAAAAGCATAAAGGTTTATTTCACAATTTTTGGAAGTTTCAAACTCCCTCAAAATACCAATTTCTCCTTTCATCCTTCTCTTACAAAAAAATAATAAAGGAAAACACAAATAATAAAATTGAGCTAAGGGGGAGGCAGCCAGGCCCAACCCCCAGCCCAACTCGCACCACTGAAGCCCAACCCCCCCCTTCTTCCTCGTACGGACAGACAAGAGGGGGGAGGTCGCTGTCACCTCCATGGCCCCCACCTCCCACCTGCTCCCTCCCCACACCCTTATCTACCTCCTTCCCAAACCCTAGCCCTCCTTCATCTCCCTCTCCTCCTCCTAGCCGCCGCCCCCCTCTCTTCTTCCTCTCCCTTCCCCTTCCTTCTCTGAACCCCACCGCACCTCCATGGCCTCCATCGCCGGCGCCTTGAGCTCGCAATCGCCGTCGCCTCGGTCCACGCCGGGCCCTGCTTCCTGCGGGAACGGAAACCGGCGACCGCCCTCTACGCTTTGCTCCCCTCGGCCGGACCTGGGAGGTTCCAAGGGCGGCGCGATCATCACCGCCGTCCGCCACCGGCTGCCCGACCCCTCACCATCTTCGTCAGGCAGCAACGATCCCCTCGCCATCCCTGCGTCGCCAATCCCCGCGGTGAGCCCCTCGCCCTCTCTCCCCTCTCTCCCCTCTGCTCCGCAAGCGCACGGCCGCACGCGCCCGTCGCCCTCGCCGGCAGCAGCCGCGGCGAGCGCTCCGTCGTCGCCATCGTTACCTGTTCCGATCGGTTCAGTTGGTTCAGTTTCGTCAAGCCCGCACTGCTACCTCAAAAGCCCACGCCTCTGTATCTTTCAACAAAGCCGAGCACAGCCCAGTTGGTAACACACCTTGTGCGCGCCCAGCAAGTCCTGGGTTCGATCCCCCCCAGATGCAAAGCAACCCCCTTTTTCTTCCTTTTCCTTTTTACTTCTCGAATTTCAGAAACACAGATCTGATTCTTTAATTCTAAAATCAATAACAAATTGAATTTTGATCCAATTCCAACGATTCAAATTGCTATGGATTCAAAATCTTGTGCTCTTTCCATTAGTAACAAAATTGCAACATGTTTCTGTAGTAATTTTTGCACTAAATAATTAAATACTGAAAATGCAATTAAAAGTTGAAACTTTGGAATTTCATAACTTGAGTTTGGTTCATCCAATTTGAGCAAACTTGGGCTCTAAAAATTTGTCTTAACAAACTCTACACATTGGTATTTTATTTGGTCACAATTGAATTAATTTTGAGCATGTTTCCTTCTGTTTACTAAAAAGGGCAGAATAAGAATGCTTATGAAAAATTGCATAATAAATTCAGTAATAACCCAAAAATTATGTTTAATAGCTCAAAATGTTCAGTGAAACAATTGCTACATGTTTTCAACCTTTTCAATGCAATTTGTTTACTGTTTTCCCTAATTAAAAGTGGTGCAATAATTCAATGCTTTAATTAAACCTTTTAAATTGCAAAATTCATAACTTGGGCAATTCAAATCCAATTCCAACATGTAAAATATGTTTTCCATCCCATTTTTCATGAAATTTGCAAATATCAACTTTGTTTTCTGTTTTGAACAATTTAAATTGCTGAAAACAAATATTTCTTAACTAATGCATTTAATAACTTGCTCATTTTAATTCCTTTTTCAACAAATGAAACATGTATTCCATCTAAAAGTTTGTGTTCTTTCCAAATATAATTTTTGTGATCTGTTTTGAACAATTAAAATGGGTAAAAACAACAAATGCTTGTGTAACTCATTTAAGAAGCCAAATTTCATAACTTAATAAATAAATTTCCAAACTTGGTAAACACCTTTTCAAATTGAAGCTAATGTTGTTTTCTTATTGTTTTCTTCATCCATGCATCATTCTAATCAACTTTCACATGATGGTTATTTGTAGATCATTTAATTCAACATTAATTCATGGGCTTTTCCATAGGCAATCCAAATTGCATATGGGCCCATTTAAATATGGTTACCATGTCAACTAGTTTACCTTTGATGCATCCTTAAACTTGTCATGCATCCATATCTTGATCATGCTGGATCTTTTGCCGTAGAAGTAATTGTTGCATCTGGTGTTTGTTCTAGTTCGTTGCTTCTTCCCGGATAGGACGTTGAGATGATGTGAGCAACGCCAACTTCTGCGGATGTACATCTACTTGCTGGAGTTCAGGCAAGTATACTCACTTGCTGCCTATGACTGCCTTTCATCACTTGTTACCGATTCTTTCCGTTGTTCTTATGCTAGCCTTATGATTCGATGCTTGTGTCTCGATCCTATCATATGTTTACCTTGCAGCCATGATATAGCCTTCCTTCCACTTCCTATTAATTGTTGTTTGTTTACCTTGTTGGCCCTCGTGTCGTAGTTGCATGCTTAGTGTTGTTTGCGCTCAAGTCTTGTTGTTTGTCTTATCACCTGTTTAGTTTGATGGTTGGGTTTCAATTCAATCAACAACATGTTAATGTTTTGGGTAATAATAATTTGATGATAAGGCACCGGCAGGAGGCCCGGCGTGGTTTTGAGGCCTGCTAGTGTCGACCCTAATTAGGAAAAGGGTCTTGTCCATTGATCCATGATGAGCGCACTAACCGCATGTGGAAAGCGAGTATGGGCGCCCCCCCGCAATTCTGATTCGATTCGCATCTCGTCCAAATCGCCTCATTTAGTTCGGGTTTTCCATTTGCCGCATGCATATGCAGGTGCGAACCCTTGGCGCCAGGGTGGAACTTTTGTAGTCGGCATTTAGGGGGACACGTTCTTAGAGTGCTATGAGGGTCCCCTTTTCTTCGTGGGGCTTGATTAGCCGTGCGCTCAACTGCACGGGGTTCTTTGGGCTTGATGCGAAGAAGAGTTGGGTTGTGTTGAGTACCTCGCTTGGTGGGTTGATCCCCCGTCTGGCGGGTTATTCTTACGTGTACGGCCAAATTGGTGCATCCCTGCAGGGTTAAATCTTCTCGAGAAGCCGTGTTGTCCGCGGTTATGGATGACTTGGTGAAAGTGTTGGCTAACAAGTAATCAGACAACTTACACTTAACAATGATAACTTGACTAGTAATATAGATTACCTCCACCATAAAATGAATGTCACCTTAATCAACAGTGCGAGTTTTCCTTGGGTTGCTTCCTTAGTAGGGGGTAACATTGGATGGGTATTGTTTGGTGAGTAGTTGTAGTTGGTTCTGATACGCTATCTTATCCCTTTCTTTTAGCCGGATGTTGTAGAGTCTCTGTAGTTAGTTAGTGCAGCCAGCTGCCGCTCCTTGCAATAATCCCTTCCTTTCCGTTGTACCCAAAGTATTTGTATCTTGTGATGATTGGTTACGCTGGTATCTTGTGAGTATGGGTTATCCACTTGCCAGTACTTAACCGTACTGACCCACGAATCCTTTTCGTGGCTGCATATTCCACATTGCAGTCAACAGGTTTGAAGTCTGACGACGTTAGCTTGGAAATCCCTCTGGCTTGGCCTGGGCAGGGATTGGACGCCATCGGTTATCTTCATGACTCTTAGTCCAATTTGTATCTTGTCCGTAGCCGGACGCTATGTTGTTTCTTCCGCTGTTATTTGGATCTTTGTATTGTATCAGTTGTATCCTTGACTCGTTTGAGTCGTCTTGTATATATATATCTTTTCTGTTGTTGTTGCGGAATATTCGTGAACTGTTGTAATGTTATCACAAGTGGCAACTTGGAATCGGTTATTATGTGGATTTTGGCGGGAATGCTGAAATCTGCATAGTGCCCGATCTCGGGGCGTCACAGTATGTCCATGTTGTACATTAAAAACATAATGAGTTAGTGATCCCAATTCTGACAGGTGGTGCTGGGGGGAACTAAAGGAATGAGTAGTGGGTTCACCTCCCCTAAATTATGAGATCAAAACAATTAACAAAAATTATTAGGTAATAATTGGATGTATCTTCAACCAATGGAGCAATGCCACTTTGAAGCATATGAACCTCGTCATATGAAACAACAAATATGATGGAATATGCGCCAAATCGACCATCAACGTCCGAAGCGAGAGCGACTATGCTTGCTTTCACTACTTAAATTCAGAAACGGTATTCTAAACCACATCAAAAAAAAATCAGTTAAAATTATGATGTGTCATTGTAAAAAGTAGTTTTTCTCAACTAGTTACATTAGTAATATGTTTGGTTTCTCACTTTAAGCAAACTTTGCAATGTGTGGTTTTCTAAGATAAGTTGATTTATTAGCTTCGGATTTTGAATGTTATGTGCTCTCTCCATTCCGATGGACGATGAAGCCATCGGAATGGCTACTGAATTTCTAAGTCGCTTATATCCTCCATTAAGGCTTTACACATGAACACATTTACATGGCAACAAGTAGAAGTAGAAACAGAATGCATACATACAAAACCGATTGACGCATGCATTTTAACTAGTGTCACCGCACACATTACAGATACATAGGTAACACGCAAGGGCAGTGGGCGGTACTCTAAGCAAGCAGCGTTTTTCTTTTTTCAGTTACATGGATACGCCGTATCAAAGAAACATCCCAAACATTAAGTCGACAAGATTACTCTGCTGTTCCAGCGATCTTCTTCTTCAAGCTCTCGATGTCGGTGGCCAGCTCTTTCCTGCTCTCCTTGAAGAGGAGGTAGCGGTAGACGAACCAGCCGGTGTAGCCGAGGCCGACGAGCTCCAGGAGCTTGGGGAGCTGCACAGACAGAGCATGCACATCAGTTGAGGGCAGGATTACTACTTTTGGAGGAAGTAAGAGGAGGTCCGGCACGTACCAGCGGCACGGAGTTGATGGCGCCGACGACAACGGTGGTGAGCCAGAGCGCGACGACGGCGCCGCCGCTGTAGAGGAGGAAGGTGGGCTTGTCCTCAATCGCCTCCCACTGTCATCATGCACACGGCGGAAGGGAAGAGAATAGGTGACGACACCGACGCACATTACACTACACTGATGTACTAGAGCCTTTCTTGACGTACCTTTCCCTTGAGGTCCTCGATGATCTCGTCGCCGCTGGCCGACGTGTCGTCGGAGGCGGCCTTCACACGGAGCAGCGACGGCCTCGGCGCATCTGCAGATAATCCGGTGAAGCACTCAGAGTCTAGCTAGCTAAAAAGGTCTCTGATGAACAAGCAGTTAATTAAGAAGATACTATTATCATGCATATCTTGAATTACCTTGGAGGCGGAGCTGGTGGAGGTTGCGCCGGGGGAGGAGGACGGAGGAGGCGGCGGACCGGGGAGCGCTGGCGGCGGCGGGGAGGCGTGCTCCGCCGAGGAGCGCCACGGAGTACGCCGTGGCAGCCATTAATGCCTTATCGCTAGAGCTTGTACCTAATCCCTTCTCGGCCTCTCGCTCGCTCTGCTTTCCGCTGTGCAACAAAAGCTGGAACGGCTGTTGTGTAGGCGGGGCTCTTGTGCCCGTGTGTTTTGGTCCCCCTGAACGGGGGTGACGTGGCCGGATGCCGGGCTCTGATTCGCCGCCTCCCTATCTTCAAATCCATATCATGCCTCCCATACCAGGCAAGTCTTTTGGTTGGTGCTCAGGAATTTGGGTTGTTGAATGCAGAGGTCCATCTATCAACTTTGTTGCCCAGCTTGTGCAAATTTTGCTGTTGCAGAATTCCTAGCACTACAGTATATATATTTACTTTAGGATATTCTTCTGTGAAATTTTGCTACTGCATCATACTAGCACTTCATCCTTCCTGGCTGGCGGGGCATCATAGCCATCAGTTCAAGAGCAGTTCCTCGAGCAATCAAGTGTAGTGAAGCAAGAGTAAAGATTATATACTCCCTCCGTCCCAAATTAATCGTCGTGGATATGTTACAATATGGATGTATCAATACACACTAAAATGCATCTAGATACATCCATATCTAGATTATATACTCCCTCCGTCCCAAGTATAATAATGGCGTCGGCACGTGCTGGCTGAATGGTAATAAAACATAGCAAATAGTTTGTCAACGTGCTCTAGCTGACACGAGGCGCGATGCAAAAAAATACAATTCATAAATATCCGGTTTTTCGTTTTGTTTCCTGGCCTTGATCTATCCAAGTGTTTGAATGCTGCTCAATCTTGGCTTCTGGGACCGACCATCAGCTTCACGCCTGACTCTGCTTCCTTCCGCTGCAGGAATTACAGCACCGCCCTGTTCCGGCGAAGACACCTTCAAGGATACGGCACGAGCTGCACAGTTCCTGCTTCTGGATCATGAGCCACACGCGGCGCAGTTTCACGGACTGCGCGCCCTGTCCTCTGTCGTTTTTCATCTCGAAACTTTCTACTAACCCGCATCAACCTAACCATCGCTGTCCGAGAAATATATGTGTTTTGCTGTGCTGGCTTTCTTTGCGGGCTTGTCGTCATCATCTTGCTCAGACTCGTCTTCTTCCTCGGATTCATCTTCTTCCTCGGATCCGTCTACTTCCTCGGATTCATCTGCGGTTCGTTCCGTGAAGACGAATTCAGCAACAATCGGCAGATGATCACTGCCCATTTCCTGATGATTGTTCAGCACAACATCATTGTTAGCAGTTCAATTCTGAACTAAGTATAAACAGGGCAACTTAAGTCCAGGACTCCAAACATAGTTTGAACCATATAGTCCTTGTTTCACATAAACAACTGTTGACGAATTAGCATATGATGCATATATGTAACGAGGAAGTACCCTAGTTGGAAGACCCCTCGTTCTCCTCAAAGCAACCCTAGGTAGCGTGTCCAAAACTCTAGAGCATTCAAGCCCACGAGTATACCTTCAAAAAAGAAAACACAGTCACATTGTATATGCATAAAACAGGATTCAGGCTTCTAGTGAGAAAGAAGCATACCACAAATAATCAACAGTGCCAAAAAACTTCTTGTGGTATGAGGTTGCTAGGGGTTCACCATTATAACCCCTGTTGCTTGAATTTCCCTAAAATGATCGGCATTTTGTTTCAGCTATATGCCGGATAGTCCAAGAGTACTTCCATTTTCTCTAGAAAATACTACCTTTAACATAGCATAGGAACTAGAGAGCTTCAATGGGTGTCTAGCGACCATGACATTTGAGTATCCTGTCGCATTTCTCACTTCTTGGGCACTCCATGACCTACAAGGAAACTAGTTACAAGTCTTAAAATCAAGAGATGTGCAATGTCAACTAAAATCTGACAAGAAAGACTCTCACCTATCATGCTCGTATAAATAAGATTCAGAGCTATCAAGTAGTCCAGACAACTTCCTTTTATCATGCAAAGAAATGTTCAGCTGGTGACACAAAAAAGGACACATTGTAGTCAATTCCATAATAACCGGAAGTCACTATAACTTTGGGGGTATCTACGAAATATCTAATGTGTTCTTTCACCTTCATTGTCGACAGGAACTTATAGATGGCACTCTGGTCCGAGGGAAAAACAAGTAAGAGACAGAACCGATAAAAGAAAAATGTCAGCACCAAATCACGGGATACCAAATTTATTAAAAAGATTTAAAACTTATTAACAATTTAATATGGCCTAGTTGGTACGACATTACATCCGCAACCAATCTAAAGCACTATCACTAATGGGCAGTAATGTGTACAATTCAGTTCCAGGAAATAAGCACTCGCTGGAAGTAATTATCTTTATGTGAGAATTTTAGTGCGGGATATGAATGATAAAAACATACATCAGGTGTGCTGTTGAAATCACCAGCAAGCACAATTGGAATTCCATCCCATTTTTCAGCAAGAGCATTTGCCTTCTCCAGTAGCATTCGGATCTGGAGGAAGGAGAATTATGAGTGAACCATTTTTTGGGAAAAGTTGGAGGGAGTAAAAAAAAACATCTGCCCAGTTTGAAGGAGTCAACAGTCATGTCAAACTGTTCACTCTATTCATACCAGCTAATGAGGATCATGCAGAACATCTTCTGACAAGACTAGAGAACTACAAAAATACGCTAGACATACACGAAACAAATGCTGTTGACTTTGACTAAACTGATATACCTGTCCCAGTTTTACATCTCCAAGCCTTGGCTTAAACAAAACATGGATATTCCCGATTACAAATTTTTGGGTTCCATTAAGCTGAAAAGGAAACAGGTAAGAAAAGAACAATTATTAACAGAGCCATTCTACTAACAATAAAACATTGATTTCTTTACTATAAATCAACAGAAGATTGAATAAGAACAGATTATACAAAGGACAGTACATCATGTGGTTCGGCGCTTACTTATGTTTCAAGAAAACCATAATTCGATCATAAATTATATATAATACCTGGCACATGTTGCTGGATAGAGTTATTTCAACTCACAAAAAAACATAAAGCTATTTCAACTCGCAAAGAAAAGGTATAGCTATTGTATATAGGGAAGTTGCGCCCAGAATTGGGCAGAAAAGAGTCAAAAAAAAGAAAAAGATGGAGTCTCTTCTCCTCTACCTCCTGCTAGTTCTACCCCCTATAAACCATCCTATCTATGATGATCCTAACAATGGTGAGTGAGTTTTGTTTGCAAGTTCAGTCTTCTACACGACATTTTCGTGGTAGCCTTCTTATTTAATGCAGTTTAAGTAAAATTCTATTTTCTTATTTGTAGGAAAAGCTTATGCTATATTCAAATCTAAAATTGTTGCTGATGTTGCTATTTCGAAAATCAATTCAGGCTTGGTAGTGGGTGAAGGTAACTGACTCTATTGTGTTGATACGTTTTGAAATGATGGAATCTACTGTACTTTGTATTCAACGCTGTCATGTAACTTCAGCACTCAGGTCAATATCAACCAAGGTTATAAAAAGCGCACACGCTTAAGCTCGCTTAGACACTAAGCGGTGGCAAAACACTAGTGGTTAACTGCCCTTATACCTGTGCTTAGTGCTTTAATCCTTCAGAAAAGGGAAAAAACAGAGGCAAAATGCTCAATAAACGCCTAGCGCTAATAGAACCTTGATATCATCTGGGGAAAGCATTACTAACTGAAGGCCACTAATGATTATATGTTAATAGCTCCTTTGGTTTAATGATTGAACCAACTAGTACTCTGATGTAAATCCAATACCTCAAAAACTAATACTTGAGCAACATTATTCCACAGATTGAATTCACTAAAGTCAATGCTATCTTCCTCAAGCAGACGTAGCCTACATTCCAAAACAAAGAAATAATGAAAATGGCGCTTTGTTAAAACGAATGGAGATAACAAGGGGGGAAAAGGGGCTACATTAGACATACCGTTCTGACTTCCAAAAAGTAGCACATCCATCTCCAGCATTCCCAGTGCGTCCCTAAGGATAGCACCAGACTCGCCTAAGGATTCGAAAGGTTTCACTTTTATTTTACAGAGAAGTGTTGTATGCTATTATACCTTAAATATGCATTCATAACCTCTGCTCTTCATTTCTGCAGCAACTTCCCGGAATTTATCCACCTCCTATTGTCCGAATTCACAAAGAGTTATATAGAGAGTAGAGCAAAATGATGGGATCACCGATGTGCAGGTTGACTTCTTGCCTGAAGGCACACTAAATCAGAGTCCCAGTGCCTAATCTCACGGAGAATAAGCCTTCTCCTCGAATCCCACCTCATTGCATCCCAGGGGACGTCCCAGTAAAGGTGAGGATTGTTCTCCGCGTGGACACCCGCCAAGATGTTGTACGACATGATTGTGCATGAATCTACCAAAAGAAAGCGTAAGTAAGTAATAAGAAACTAACAATCCAAGAATACCATCCATCTCAGCAAGACAATTCCACACAATCTGGTACGACTTTGTCATAAGCAATAGAAATCCCAAATCAACAACCTATACTGATGCAAACTGGTATCACTAACTAGTTCGCTAACTTCTATTTCTGCAATCAGTTGGGTATGAGTTCGCTAACTTCTATTTGTGGGGGAAATTTGCAATCAGTTGGGTATGAGTTCGCTAACTTCTATTTCTGCAAACTGGTTCCACTAACTAACTAATTGATTGACCTAGTTAATTACTTCCACAATAAGGATACCTCCGCCCGAGGTGGAGGCCTCGTCCGCGAAGACCCACTGCCTAAAGGGCACCGGGGTGTGCGGAGCGCGGAAGCCCTGCCAGGCGCGGCGAGGCGCGCCTGCGGGGCTCTGCGAGCGGCGAGGCGGGCCTGCGGGGTTCTGCCAGCGGCGGTCGTGGAACGGAGCGACGTA
Organism: Alopecurus myosuroides; assembly: GCA_028641055.1. Lineage (NCBI taxonomy): Eukaryota > Viridiplantae > Streptophyta > Magnoliopsida > Poales > Poaceae > Alopecurus > Alopecurus myosuroides. Next base: position 765,729,608 of record CM054057.1, read on the forward strand.
TTGGGAGGATGCGCAGCCTGCCGCCGCACCGTAGGCCTGGGGATAGCGCCCGCGCTTCCGGGGGCGGGGAGCCGGCGGCGAGAGGGGCGCGCGCGAGGCGTTGTAGGCCATTGCGGCGAGGCTGTGGGCGGTGGGGTGGGGCAGGTGGGAGAGAGGGGAACGAGATTAGACGGGTTAAGGAGGGATCTCAGGATCTGGATCGGACGGCTGATATCCGCTGCCAATCTAGGTTATTTTCTTAACCACCAGTCCACGGAAATTTTACATACATCACCAATATCCCATTTTAAAAATATATTGAAAATATAGAAAAAAAACCCAATCTTACTCAATGTACGCAAAGAGGGGAGCTCTAGGTTAATTACCTAACCTATATATTTTTTTAGAAATACCAATATATATAGAAGAAACACAATCTTGAAACTTCTATGGGGTACCTTGCGGTTACCCGTCTAGCATGCCGCACTTGGTAGAAACAGACAAAATCGCCGGCGCCTCACCTTCCCCTTATCATCGTCTCTGTCGATCTGTTCTGGCCTTATTCCTCGCTCTTGCAACCACCACCAGTTGAATCATTGTTTTTCTCGCACACGGCCAACGTGCTACTGCAACGCCTCACCACCACCCCGTCCTCACCTCTCCTCCTCCGCCGAGTCGGTGTTGGCCCAGCATACCTCTAAGCTTGGGAAGAGGTCGCATTCTTCTCCTGCGCGCGAATGCCACCCACCCCGAGACCTAAAGGTTCAACCTCGTCTACGTCCCATCACCGGCTAGGCAAGTCGACCCTGACATTGCATGCTCTGGCTTGGGTGGTGGCAACAGAGAGATGGAGCTACGCGTGGAAGACAGAACTAAGCGACTCTACTGTGGGAGGATAGGTCATGTGTGTTTAGTGTTTTTTTTAAAGGTATTACTATTAGGGATGTAAATGGTACGGATAATTTCCGCCCCGAATCCGCATCCGAATCCGTTTTAAAGGATATGGTATGCAATAATAGGAATCCGCCGGATACGGACGCGGATGTGGATTTTGGTCAAGCGGATATCCGACGGATATGGTAGCGGATATGGTATTGCTATTATCCGACGGATACGGATTATCCGCACTTATTCGCGGATTATCCGTCCTTATAAATTAGGATAATCCGATTAACATAACACTATTATTCTAAATATACATTTAATCCGTTGACCCATAGACCAAATCACCCGCTCGTAGCTTAGTATAACCTATATTCAACATCTTGACTCAATGCACAAATTGCCTCCAGCGAAAATCCCTCAAGAGTTGAGTTATTATTTATCCTACAAAAGTTCCTAGTTGCTAGACGCAAATTCATATTGCAAATCATCAATCATTTTGTGACAGTTTAAAGTACTATTTAATTACTATCATTGTTTTGGGGTAATTTTAAACGTTTGGCCACTCTCCAGTGTTATTTTTGCATGGTGACAATACGTCTCTTTGTACGTATTTATCCGATAAGTTTTACCCGTTTCCGGTCCGAACCCGCTCTGTTTCCGATCCAAATCCGGAGTCCGATATTATCCGCATCCGCATCCGTATCCGGTCATTATCCGATCTGATCCGCATCCGACAAAAAAATATGGTAAAGGATATGGAGAGAGCATTATCCGATCCGATCCGATCCGTTTACATCCCTAATTACTATGTACTTCTTGTTTCTTTTGAAAGGAGTTTATTGAGTACGTAGAGGCCTATAGCAAGGTCACAATTTGGGCTGGCCCTTAATTTGGGCTTTGAGACGGGGACTAGCCCAAACGAGGTTAGGTGTTAGTGGCCTGGGCTCCTGGTGCATGGACACCAATGGGGGAGCTTAATAGGGAGAAAAAGCCCCCCAACAGAAAGCAAAAAAAAAACTATCTAGTAGTATGCTCCATCCGTCCAGCACAAAAGGCCCAATCATTACTTGTTTTTCTGTCTGGGAGAGTACGCGAGCAAGCCAAGCTAAACATGTTTCTCCTCTGTCTCTCTTCCTTTTTTTAGCAACCACATATTTTATTAATAGAAAATCAAGTTACAATGAGCAACACATATAGAAACTAAAAGAAAAATCGGGATAAAATGATTATTCTGAATTTGCAAATAAAACACTAAAAGATCGAGAAATACAAAACGACCCCTAGGGTTTACTACTTTACTGCAACCACTGTAGCGAGCGGCCGCCATTCTCCTCCAGCGCCATCGAGACGAACGCCGAAAGAAACGCCGAGTCTCCACCATTGCAAGATCCGAGAAAGCGCCATCACCAATAAGGCTTTGTGAGTCGATGAACAGACCCGATGCACGCAGCAAGGCACATGTCGCTGTGGCACGTCGACCGGGGGACGTCCCCGTGCTGTCTTGGACCAAGATATGTCGCCTCCCATCGATGAAGTCGGCGAGGAACGGTAGATCCACCACCTCCGGACCAGCATCCTCGCTCCAAAAGAACCATCTCGCCCCGGCCGCCAGCGCCGTCGCGAATAACCATGAACGCTAGCGACACACCGAGAAACTGATCTTGCCAGATCTTAAGAACAGCGAGAAGACCAAATTGCTGATCTGAAGGACCAAGCAGCACACTTTGCTATCAACTCCGAGGCGGCGTCCTGAAGGTCACCGCCGGTATGCGTGTGGAGTTGAGGCAGATTTATTTGCCCGGGTGCCGCTCCCACCATCCCAACGGCGCCCCAAGAAAGCAGTAGGCTAACCCTAACTACAGACCGGCGTCGAAGTGCCATGGTCCCCACCTCCTCGCGTCGCCGGAGTGGCCAACGGAGGAATGATGGTGCAGGTCTTGCACTCGTTGGGAGACCCCAAGAGGAAGGTATGATTAGCACAACACCAGTTTTCCCTTAGTAAGAAATCAAGGATTAATCGACCAGTAGGAGAAAAGAGTAACTTCAGAAGGTTGAAACAGCTGAGATGGCAGCGCACACTACCAGTTCAGAAGCAACGTAGAACCTTCACAACACAATCAAATCAATTTGCCCCCAACGAAGCAGTGAGGTTGTCAATCTCACTGGTTTTGCTGAACACAAAGAGGTTAAACGTATGGTGTGGAAAACAGTAGGAAAACAATATGAGAGCAGTATGAAAGTAGTATGAGAGCGGTATGAAAGTAGTAGGTGTTTTATCGGTATGAGAAAAAAGGACCGGGGTCCACAGCTCACTAGTGGTGTCTCTCCGTGAAAAATAAATAACATGTGTGGTGAACAAATTACAGTTGGGCAATTGACAGAAACAAAGGCTGCACCGTAGTGCATATGCAAGACATAAAGATTACTATGTGATTCATGCGGGCATTACAACAAGATACATATACCGTTATCCAAGTGCATCTATGACTAAAAATCCACCCTTCGAATATCATCCGAACAAAAGTTGGGTATTAAGTTGCAAGCAACAGATAATTGCAGTAAGAAAAGCGTGTAATGTAAACAATAACATCATCCTTAGACAAAGCATTGTTGTTTTCTCCCTAATGGCAACATCACATCCTCCATCCGTCACGTTTCTGTCACTCGAGCATGGATGAAACGGAGGCATGAACCAACTATCGAGCATAAATACTCCCTCTTGGAGTTACTAGCATCTACTTGGCCAGAGCATCTACTAACAACGGAGAGCATGTAAGATCATAAATAACATAAGCATGAAGATAACATAATAGATTGATAATCAGAAGACATAGCATTCAACATTCATCAGATCCCACCAAACACAACATGTAGCATTACATAAAGATGATCTTGATCATGTTAGGCAGCTCACAAGATCTAAACATGAGTCATAAAGTGGAGAAGACAACCATCTAGCTACTGCTATGGACCCGTAGTCCAGGATAAACTACTCACGCATCACTTCGGAGGAGGGCATGGTGGTGTAGACCCCTCCGGTGATGATTTCACCCTTCGGCAAGGTGCCAGGGAGAGCTCCACAACCCTCCCAATCTCGGGTGTTTCTCGGGTAAAAGTGGTATATCTTTAGGGTTTACGCCTCGGGGGGAATAAATATGCGAAAGGGAAGAGGCGGTGGAGGCTCAGGTGCCCCACACCACCCCCTAGCTTGGCCAAGGGGGGTCGCGCCACCCTATGGTGTGGGCCCCTGAGGCCCCCCTCCGGGTCTCTTCGGGACACCGTGGAACCTCCGGGATTTCTAGGACTTCCGGGTTTTTAATTTTCCAATTCCGAGAATATTTCCAGAACAACTTTTCTGAAACTAAAAAACAGCAGAAAACAGGGAACTGGCTTTGTGGCATCTTGTCAATAGGTTAGTCCGGAAACTCGATAAAAATGGCATAAAGTGTATAGCAAACATGTGGAAAACAATACGAAAACAACATGGAACATAAGAAATTAAGGATACGTTTATGACGTATCAAGGAGGAAGGGATCGACGACGGCCGATGTAGTTGGGGCCTGATGCGTCGCCTCCCTAGGTCGCTTTTCCTCGCCAGGAGCGAAACATTTCTCTAGGGTTTCTGTCTCTCTTCCTCGTTCACTTGGTGGCGGCTGAGCATGGGGGTGATACTGGCAGCGTGACGGGCCGAAGGCGGCGCAGGGCAACGGCGAGGGTCAGCCGGAGTACCCATCCGCGGACGGCGGAGCCGCCTCTTGCCCGCCAGCAGCACTACATCAGCTAGTGGATCGCGCCCCTGCTCGTAGGTTGCCCGTCCTCCATCGATCCGAGCTCCGGCCGTCCACAAGCTCTCTCCCAGACTCACTTGTGGTCATTTTTTCCTTTCGTACCGCAATCCACAAACCCTCTCCCAGCCTCACTCCATGATTTTTGTGTATTAGAATTGGGGAAGTTCTAGCTAATTAGCTAGGTCATATATTTTACACCAAACTGAAAGTTGGATTTTTTTCCACTGTATAGATAGGAAGTAAGAAGTAACGATGGTCAATGGAAAATCAATTAATTCATTTTTCAGAAAAAAAAAGAGAGCTCAATGTGAAGCTGATGAATTGGAAGCCCTTGAACAAGTAAATGAAGAACCCACTGTCCATGTTCAGCCCCCTCTTTTGCTGCTTGAATTTGAACAGCAAACCCATGAAGATCAGGCGCATCAAACTCAAACAACTAAAGTTCTATTCCGGGATATTGAATCTTTGGAGCGGGATCCAGCCCTACGTCCGCAGATTTGGCAATATCCACCTAATCAAGGAGATGATGTGTGACGAGCATATTTAAAACTAGGCCCTATGCAGCCGCGTCTGAAGAATTACAAAACTTATGGTACACGAGCTCAGAAAAGGCGCTTCAACTACAACTGGTTTAGTCTTTTCCCAGCTTGGTTGGAGTATTCGGAGAGCAACGATCATCCATACTGTTTATTTTATTTTGTGTTCAACAAAAACAAAAACAAGCGAGGTGGATCCGATGTCTTCACAGTACATGGATTTTGTAAATTGAAAGAAGTTCAGCTAATTCTGCAACTTCTTCGTTCTTCAAGTTTTTCGATCTGAGCAACATAAGTGTCTCGAAAAAAATCGTCTTTGCAGACAGTTCTGATTTTGACAGATTCTGTCATTTTTCTTGCATTTGCTCTTTTGCGATGTTAGGTGGGTTTCTTTGCTTCACGAAACATTAGTGGCTGTAGCTAATGTTTAAAAGTATCAATAGAACTTGTGCCATACAGAACCCATGGATTTTTGTTTGTTGCACTAACCCTCTAATGCGAACTACTGTTTTAGTATGGTGTGAGGGGAGTTTTCAAGTGTCAAGAGAAGAGGTGATATATGTGATCAAGAAGAGTGCAAGGTCAAAGCTTGGGGATGCCCCCGTGGTTCATCCAAGCATATTTTCAGAATATTCAAGCATCTAAGATTGCGCATTCCCAAGGCATCCCCTTCTTCATCACCTATCTATCAGGTCACTTCTCGTGAAACTATATTTTTATTTTGGTCATATCATATGAGGTTTACTTGGAGCGTCTGTTTGTTTTTCTTTTGTTTTCGTTTGTTTTCTTTGTTTTACTTGCTGCAATAATATAGTTGGATCCTAGCATTCTTTTTTTGGGAGAGATACACGCTCCGCTTGTTCGTTTGAATACTTGTTATGGTAGTATTCTTAGTTTTTCTTCTAGCTGATGCAATATTTCCTGTTTAGCTCTCATTTTCATTGCATCTCTTATTCAGAACTCTTAGTTTTAGTATTGTTATGTGATTCCTCTCATGTTTTCTTGTTGTAGCATGTAGAGAGTTTTTGTTAAAGCATGATTTGTATGGTGCTTGTTGGGAAAAGAAACTGCTGCTTGAGGTAGAATTTTTAACGGTGCAAGTAGAAGCTTGTATAGACTGTGGCTAGAACTTTTTCACATTATGCTAGATGTTATTTTAGTTTTAAAGACTTATAGTTATTGAGTAGCATGATTAGCCTCAAATAGCTGAGAGTGTTTAATGTGCCACTGAAAGAATCATGAGCTGTTCTTGTCATATTGAAGCATAAATTTGTGGTATTCTCCTTTGGATGTTTTATTTGGTTGACTTGGCGCATGCTCACACCATGTTTATGACTATGAACCAGTCACGAATAGCCTTTGTGATCATTTATTTTTTGAAATTGTGGTACCACTTATGCTTTGATTAATGATGTTTATGTCGCTATGCATGATTATGACTCTTATGCTCTCTTGATTTGTCGCTCCCAGTCTTTTGCTAGCCTCCACCTGTATTGAGTATGAGCTCTACTCGTGCATCCAAGTCCCTAAAACAAAAGTTTTCCCATTGTGTCCACCATACCTACCTAGATGTGGTATTTAACCGCCACTCCAAAGTAAATTGCTCATGTGTTACCTTTAAAGCTTTTAAAATTACTCCTGTTTTGTGCTCCTGTTTTAGCTCATCAGGACGTAAATAGAGAATCTTTATCTCACTTGTTGATTGGAATGTCACACCCTCGACTAGTGGCTTCATCCTATTATCCAATTGATAGAAGAGCTGGCAGCGGGGTGCCTAGCCCCAAACTAATAACACAAACTATCTTCACTATTTTTTCCCCTGGTTTATCAGTCAAAGCATAATTGTGTAAAGAAAAGAGAAATGGGGATGACCTTCTACCCAGATGCGTCCTTCTATGTGAGCCGCTCTTGTGAAGTCTAGTTGGCTTGTGACGTACTGTATTTTCTGTTTACCATTCGTTGACATAAGCATACACCTCTCTTAAAATATAGACACTCCTCCACGGTATGTGATTGTTGGCAAGCACCCGAGGTTTCGGTTAGCCATGGTTTGTGAAAGATGGTTGGGAGGAGTGTCAAGTTTTTATACCTCTGTTTAATAAAATAACAACTTTAGCACATGAGTTATCCCTGCTTCCCTCTGCGAAGGGCCTTTCTCTTACTTTTATGTTGAGTATCCATCTTCTAACTTTATGCACAGTTGAGAGAGCATTTTTGCCATTCTGAGTTTTATGTGCATTTGTCGCAGAAACATTATTAATTGATTCATGATGTGATATTGCTTGTTCTCTAACTATTTGTTCTAGTCTTCCTCATTAACTTTGAATGTGTCGTAGCATTTATGTTTTGCCCCACTCTTAAGGACTAGCGAAATATCACTTTTACATGCTTTCTCTATACTTGAAACAAACGTATATTTTTCTTTGCATTGTTATTCATGATCTTTTATTTGAGTTACTTCTCATGATGCAAAGTGATTGCTATGCTTTATTATTAAAGTTTTATTTATCATGCTTGTGTTGAAGTTTTATGATCTCAGCTTACTAACGCTTTTACATTATTGATGATCAAGTTTATGTTGGTAGCATGTCACCTCATAAATTATTTGTTTTTATCGTTTACCTACTCGAGGACGAGTAGGAACTAAGCTTGGGGATGTTGATACGTCATAAACGTATCCTTAATTTCTGATGTTCCATGCTGTTTTCTTATTGTTTCTCACATGTTTTCTATACACTTTATGTCATTTTAATCGATTTTCCAGACTAACCTATTGACAAGATGCCATAGAGCCAGTTTCCTCTTTTCTGCTGTTTTTAGTTTCAGAAAAGTTGTTCTGGAAATATTTGCGGAATAGGAAAATTCGAAGCCCGGAAGTCTTAGAAATCCAGGAGGTTCCACGGAGTCCCGAAGAGACCCGGAGGGGGGCCTCAGGGGGTCCACACCATAGGGTGGCGGGGTCCCCCTTGGCCGGGCCAGGGGTGGTGTGGCCCCCTGAGCCTCCACCGCATCTGCCATTTCGCCTATTTGTTCCCCCCGAGGCGTAAACCCTAGAGATATACCACTTTTACCCGAGGAACACCTGAGGCCGCCGTCACCGTCATCTCGAGATCGGGAGGGTTCTGGAGCTCTCCCCGGCACCCTGCCGGAGGGGGAAATCATCACCTGAGGGGTTTGCACCACCATGCCCTCCTCCGAAATGATGCGTGAGTAGTTCATCCCTGGACTAGGGGTCCATAGCAGTAGCTAGATGGTTGTCTTCTCCACTTTGTGCCTCATGTTTAGATCTTGTGAGCTGCCTAACATGATCAAGATCATCTTTATGTAATGCTACATGTTGTGTTTGCTGGGATCTGATGAATGTTGAATGCTATGTCTTCTGATTATCAATCTATTATGTTATCTTCATGCTTATGTTATTTATGATCTTACATGCTCTCCGTTGTTAGTAGATTCTCTGGCCAAGTAGATGCTAGTAACTCCAAGAGGGAGTATTTATGCTCGATAGTTGGTTCATGCCTCCTTTTCATCCATGCTCGAGTGACAGAAACGTGACGGATGGAGGATGTGATGTTGCCATTAGGGAGAAAACAACAATGCTTTGTCTAAGGATGATGTTATTGTTTAAATTACACACTTTTCTTACTGCAATTATCTGTTTCTTGCAACTTAATACCCAACGTTTGTTCAGATGATATTCGAAGGGTGGATTTTTAGTCATAAATGCAGTTGGATAACGGTCTATATATCTTGTTGTAATGCCCGCACGAATCACATAGTAATCTTTATGTCTTGCATATGCACTACAGTGCAGCCTTCATTTCTGTGAGTTGTCCAACTGTAATTTCTTCACCACACATGTTATTTATCTTTCACGGAGAGACACCACTTGTGAACTGTGAACCCCGGTCCTTTTTCCTCATACAGTCAAAACATCTACTGCTTTCATACTGCTCTCATATTGTTTTCCTATTGTTTTCCACACCATACGTTTAACCTCTTTGTGTTCACGAAAACCGGTGAGATTGACAACCTCACTGCTTCGTTGGGGCAAAGTGATTTGATTGTGTTGTGTAGGTTCCATGTTGCTTCTAAACCGGTAGTGCGCCCTGCCATCTTAGCTGCTTCAACCTTCGAGAGTTACTCCTTCACTCCTACTGGTCGATTAAACCTTGGTTTCTTACTGAGGGAAAACTGCTGTTGTGCTCATCATACCTTCCTCTTGGGGTCTCCCAACGAGTGCAAGACCTGCACCATCAGCAGCTCACGAGATCTAAACACGAGGTACAAAGTGGAGAGAACAACCATCTAGCTACTACTATGGACCCGTAGTCCAGGGATGAACTACTCACACATCACTTTGGAGGAGGGCATGGTGGTGTAGACCCCTCCGGTGATGAATTCTCCTCTCGGCAGGGTGCCGGGGAGAGCTCCAGAACCCTCCCGATCTCAGGATGACGATGACGGCGGCCTCAGGTGTTTCTCGGGAGGAAGTGGTATATTTTTAGGGTTGACGTATCGGGAGGTATAAATAGATGAAAGGCCAAAGGCAGTGGAGGCCCGAGGGGCCCACACCACCCCATGGCGCAGCCGGGGGGGAGGGGCGCGCCGCCCTATGGTGTGGCCCCCCTCCGGGCCTCTTCGGGACTCCGTGGAGCCTTTGGGAATTCTAGGACCTTCGGACTTCGAATTTTTGAATTCCGAGAATATTTCGAGAACAACTTTTCTGAAAGTAAAAACAACAGAAAAGAGGGAACTGGCTCTGTGGCATCTTGTCAATAGGTTAGTCCAGAAAATCGATAAAAATGACATAAAGTGCATAGCAAACATGTAGGAAACAACATGAAAACAACATGGAACATCATAAATTAAGGATACGTTTATGACGTTTAACCATCCCCAAGCTTAGTTCCTACTCGTCCTCGAGTAGGTAAACGATAAAAACACATAATTTCTGAGGTGACATGCTACCAACATAAACTTGATCATCCATAATGTAAAAGCATAAGTAAGCTGAGATCATAGAACTTCAACACAAGCATGATAAATATAATTTTAACAATAAAGCATATTAATCACCTTGCATCATGAGAAGCAACACAAATAAAAGATCATGAATAACAATGCAACAAAATATATACGTTTGTTTCAAGTATAGAGAAAATATGGCAAAGTGATATTTCGCTAGTCCTTAAGAGTGGGCCAAAACATAAATGCCAGGACGCCTTCAAAGTTCATGAGGAAGACTAGAACAAATAATTAGAGAACAAGCAATAACACATAATGAATCAATTAATAATGACAAATGCACATAAAACTCAGAATGGCAACTATGCTCTCTCAACTGTGCATAAAGTTAGAAGATGGAGACTAAACATAAAAGTAAAACAAAGGCCCTTCGCAGAGGGAAGCAGGGACCAACTCATGTGCTAGAGCTTTTTATTTTATTAAATAGAGGTATAAAGTTTTGACACTCCTCCCATCCATCTTACACAAACCATGTCTAACCGAATCCTCGGGTGCTTGCCAACAATCACATACCGTGGAGGAGTATCTTTTTTTTAGAGAGGTGTATGCTTATGTCAATGAATGGTAAACAGAAAATACAGTACGTCACAAGCCAACTAGACTTCACAAGAGAGGCTCCCATAGAAGGACGCATCTGGGTAGAAGGTCATCCCTCCTTCCTTTTTTTTACACAATTATGCTTTGACTGGGCAAAAATAGTGAAGAGAATTTGTTGTTATTAATTTGGGGCTGGGCACCCTGCTGCCAGCTCTTCTATCAATTGGATAAGCGGATGAAGCCACTAGTCTAGGGTGTGAATGTCCAATCAACAAGTGAGATAAAGATTCTCTATTTACGTCCTCATGAGCTAAAACATGAGCACAAAACAGGAGTAATTTTGAAAGTTTTAAAGGTAACACATGAGCAATTTACTTTGGAGTGGCGGTTAAATACCACATGTACGTAGGTATGGTGGACACATTTGGCATACTTTGTTTTTTTGGAGTTGGATGCACGAGTAGAGCTCATACTTAGTACAGGTGGAGGCTAGCAAAAGACTGGGAGTGACAAATCAAGAGAGCATAAGATCCATAATCATGCATAGCGACATAAACATCATTAATCAAAGCATAAGTGGTACCACAAGTTCAAAAACTAAATGATCATAGAGGCTATAAGTTACTGGTTCATAGTCATAAACATGGTGTGAGCATGCGCCAAGTTAACCAAATAAAACATTCAAAGGAGAACACCACAAATTTATGCTTCAATATGACTCTTTCAATGGCACATTAAACACTGTCAGATATTTGAGGCTAATCATGCTACTAAATAACCACAAGGCTTTAAAACTAAAATAACATCTAGCATGATATGAAAAAGTTCTAGCCACAGTCTATACAAGCTTCTACTTGCACCGTTAAAAATTCTACCTCAAGCAACAGTTTCTTTTCCCAACAAGCACCATAGAAAACATGCTTTAACAAAAACTCTTTAAATTCTACAGAAAGCAAACAAGAGAGTACTCACATAACACTACTAAGACTAATATCTCTAAACGATAGATGCAATGAAAATAAGAGCTAAACATGAATTTTGCAGCACCTAGAAGAAAAACTAAGAATACTAGCATAGCAAGTATTCAAACAAAAAAGCGGAGCGTGTATCTCTCCCAAACAAGGAATTCTAGGGTCCAACTATATTACTTCAACAAGGAAAAAAAAAGAAAACAAAAGAAACACAAACAGACGCTCCAAGTAAACTTCATATGATTTGACCGAATAAAAATATAGTTTCACTAGAAGTGACCTGATAGATTGTTGATGAAGAAGGGGATTCCTTGGGCATACCCAATCTTAGATGCTTGAGTCTTCTAAAAATATTCTTGGATGAACCACGGGGTCATCCCCAATATTTGATATTGCACTCTTCTTGATCACATATATCACGCTCTTCTCTTGACCCTTGAAAACTTCCTTCACACCACACTCAAAGAGTAATTCGCATTAGAGGGTTAGTGAAACAATACAAAATATATGGGTTCTATATGGGCACAAGTGCTATTGATAGTTTTAAACATTATCTACAACCACTGACGTTTCGTGAAGCAAAGAAATCCACTTGACAGTAAAAGAGCAAGTGCAAGTAAAATGGCAGAATTTGTCACAACAAGAACAGTCTGTAAAGACGATTTTTGTCGGGGCACTTATGTTGATCAGATCAAAAAACTTAAAGAACGAAAAAGTTGCGGAAGTAGCTGTGGAATAAGCACAAAAAATTTTAGGTCATTCTAATTTTCCTGTGAATTATACATTTTTACGGTGGATAGAAGAAATATGTTTCCTGCGCAGAAATCCAAAACCAACTCCAACTCTCGTCAGAAACTTTACTTGGCACAACTAAAACGTGAAAACAAAGATATAAAGGATTTTCTACAGAGGTATACAACCCCTTGACTCAATGAAAACAGAGAAAAACAAAGCAAAAATAAAACCATGGGTTATCTTCCAAGAAGTGCTTTTCTTTAACGCCTTTTAGCTAGGCCCAGAAAAGTGGAATGAAGTGTTTTCAAGTGAAGAAGCATCCAAATCAATAATTTTCTCCAAAACCCCAATTGTAGCAATGGGTACCTTAGACACCCCTGAAGATGATTCAACATGCAAATCACTTTTAGTTTCACTAAAAGTTTATTAATTTTAAGCACATTTGGGGATTTCGGTTTAGGTACCTTGGGGACACACATAATTTTTTTCTCTTTTCCCACAGAAGGTTTCTCCCTTTTAAACTTAAGAGAAGAAAAGGTTGAGCTTAAAGTTTCCATAGCATCCTCTAATTTACCAATCCTCATATTTTGACTATCATGTATATTGCTAGCTTCTAAAGCAGTGATTTTCTTTTTGATACTTACTATTGATTCATTAACTTTGCTAGCATTATCAAGGAACTTTGGAAAATTTTCTCCATAGAGTTTAGCTTTTTAATAACATCATCTAAAGTGATATCAGTTTTAACAAACTTAGTAGGTGGTGTTCCAACTAAACTTTCAATTAAATTACAGGCTTCCAAAGCAGGTGTTCCCAGAAAATTACTGTCTGCAAGAGTGTCTAGAATATACCTATACCAGCTAGTAATACCAACATAAAAATTCCTAAGAAGGATTAAAGTGGAATATTTCTTGGTGGATCTATGATGAGCATCACTTATCCTACACCAAGCATCTTTAAAACTTTCTCCACCTTGTTGATTAAAAGAACGAACTTCAACCTCAGGAACACTAATTTTAGCAAGAATAAAAACAGGAATAAAACTACAACTAGAATAAGAACTAATTTTTTTTTGTGTTTTTGATAAAGAGAAGCAAACAAGACAAAATAAAATAAACTAAGAAAAACAAAAACAAAGTAAAGAGATTGGAAGTGAGAGACTCCCCTTGCAGAAATTCTCTTCCTCCCCGGCAACGACGCTAGAGAAGTGTCTTGATGGTGCAGATCTTGCACTCGTTGGGAAACCCCAAGAGGAAGATATGATGAGCACAACAGAAGTTTCCCTCGGTAAGAAAGCAAGGTTTAATCGACCAGCATGAGGAAGGAGTACCTTCAGAAGGTTGAAGCAGCTGAGATGGTAGGGCGCACTACCGTTTCAGAAGCAACGTGGAACCTACACAACACAATCAAATCACTTTGCCCCAATTAAGCAGTGAGGTTATCAATCTCACCGGTTTTGCTAAGCACAAAGAGGTTAAACGTATGGTGTGGAAAATAGTAAGAAAACAGTATGAAAGCAATAGCAGTAGTATGAAAACAGTGGAAGCATTGTGTGTATTATCGGAATGAGAAAATGGACCGGGGTCCACAGTTCACTAGTGGTGTCTCTCCGTGAAAGATAAATAACATAAAGTGGTGAACAAATTACAGTTGGGCAATTGATAGGAATGAAGGCCGCACTGTAGTGCATATGCAAGACATAAAGATTACTATGTGATTCATGCGTGCATTACAACAAAATACATAGACCGTCATCCAATTGCATCTATGACAAATAATCCACCCTTCGAATATCATCCAAACAAACATTGAGTATTAAGTTGCAAGAAACAGATTATCGCAGCAAGCAAAGTGTGTAATGTAAACAATCTAAACTAAGAAAACACCGTTGTTTTCTCCCAATGGCAACAACACATCCTCCATCCGTCACGTTTCTGTCACTCGAGCAAAGATGAATAGGAGGCATGAACCCACTATCGAGCATAAATACTCCCTCTTGGAGTTACTAGCATCTACTTGGCCAGAGAATCTATTAATAACAGAGAACATGCAAGATCATAAATAGCATATGCAAGAAGATAACATGATAGATTGATAATCAGAAGACATATCATTCAACATTCATCAGATCCCAGCAAACACAACATGTAGCATTACATAGAGATGATCTCGATCATGTAGGGAAGCTCACTGAATCTAACCATGAGGTACAAAGTGGAGAAGACAACCATCTAGCTACTGCTATGGACCCGTAGTCCAGGGATAACTACTCACGCATCACTTCGGAGGAGGGCATGGTGGTGTAGACCCCTCCGGTGATGAATTCCCCACCCGACAGGGTGCCGGGGAGAGCTCCAGAACCCTCCAAATCTCGAGATGACGATGAAAGCGGCCTCGGGTGTTTCTCGGGATGAAGTGGTATATTTTTAGGGTCGACGTATCGGGGGGGGGGGGGGGTATAAATAGGCGAAAGGGAAAAGGCGGTGGAGACGCGAGGGGCCCACACCACCCCATGGTGTGGCCAGGGGGCGCGCCGCCCTATGGTGTGGCCCCCTGTGGCCCCCTCCGGGCCTCTTTGGGACTCCGTGAAACCTTCGGGATTCTAGGACCTACGGACTTTGAATTTTCCAATTATGAGAATATTTGCAGAACAACTTTTCTGAAACTAAAAATAGCAGAAAACAGAAAACTGGCTCTGTGGCATCTTGTCAATAGGTTAGTCCGTAAAATCGATAAAAATGACAGAAAGTGTATAGCAAACATGTAGGAAACAACATGGAACATCAGAAATTAAGGATACATTTCTGGCATATCACTCCCCGTCTATTGCAAGCCTTCACCTGTACTAAGTATTAGCTCTACTCATGCATCCAACTCCCAAAAACCAAAGTTTGCCAAATGTGTCCACCATACCTACCTATATGTGGTATTTCACCGCCACTCCAAGTAAATTTCTCATGTGCTACCTTTAAAACCTTCAAAAAAATATTCCTGTTTTGTGCCCCTGTTTTAGCTCATGAGGACGTAAATAGATAATCTTTATCTCACTTGTTGATTGGACTTTGCACACTTAGACTAGTGGCTTTATCTGCTTATCCAAATGATAGAACAGATGGCAGCGGGGTGCCCAACCTCAAAATTGGTTACTATAAATTGTCTTCACTATTTTTGCCCCTGATTTATCAGTCAAAGGATAATTGTGTAAACAAAAGAGAAGAGGGATGACCTTCTATACCAGATGCGTCCTTCGATGGGAGCCGCTCTTGCAAGGTCTAGTTTGCTTGTGAGGTACTATATTGTCTGTTTACCATTCGTTGACATAACCATACACCTCTCTAAAAAAAATGTTTTCAATACCTCTGTTTAATAAAATAAAAAAGCTCAAGCACATGAGTTAATCCCTGCTTCCCTCTACGAAGGGCCTTTATTTTACTTTTTACGCCGAGTCTTCACGTTCTCACTTTATGCACTTTCTTGAGAGCATGGCTGTCATTCTTAGTGTAATGTTCTTGTCCAAGAACACGGTTAATTGTGGTATAACTTTGATGCTTTCATCTTTTATATATTTACTTCTAGTCTTCATTTGAAATTCAGAGGTGCCCTAGCATTTATGTTTTCCTCCATTATTAAGGGAAAGCGAGTAAACCTTATCATACCCTATTATGAGCATTGCAATCCTGCAGATTGATATATTTCATGTTGTTTATTATTAGTGTGTTGGTACCTCTTCATGGTTTGCATAACTACTAGGTGATTTTATCTTGCATGCTTATTATTATGATTAGCCTAAGCACTTGATCATATAGTGTGTATATTTACATCATATGAAACAAATGTGTTCATAAAAGTTCTTTTATCGCACTCAGTTGTCACTGAATTGCTTGAGGACAAGCAATGCGCTAAGCTTGGTCTATATATTTTGCTGTGGACAAATTGATTTCTGTTTCTGAGTTTGTTTCCAGTGATCATTGGATTCAGTCCTTTTCACTTCCACTGTCTATTCAAGCTCATTATGAATTTGAGGAGATGCAGATTCTATTGCAAGATTTCCAAATTGATCATATGGGGAATGATGTTTGGTCTACATCCATTTGTAAGGGATATTTTAAGCCTAGTGCTTTCTATAGGTATAATTTCTCCAACATCCCCAATGATGTCCTCTCTGACTGGATTTGGAAATGTAAATGCTAGCCCAAACATAAGTTCTTTGCTAGGCTATTATTACATGATAGATTAAATACAAAGGACATGTTGATCAGGAGAAAGTGGCACATTAATGATAATTCAGATTGTGTGTTATGTCAATTTGGAGTTTATGAAGATTGGAGACATCTCTTCTTCAATTGCCAATTCAGCACTAGAATATGGAATTATTTGCAAATATCTTGGATTCCAGGAAGTAATGTGGAGGTTCTTTTTCTGGCTAAGAAGCAATTCTCTGATCCCTGTTTTTCAGATGTTGTCATTAAAACATGCTGGACAATTTGGAAACAGAGGAATGGCTGGATTTTCAAGAACATTAAACCCACCTTTAGGGGTTGGAATAGGAGTTTCATTCAGGTAATCACTCTACTTAAGCATAGAGTGAAGAAGGATCTGATTCCAGTTTTACTCTCATGGATAGCTAGTCTACCTTAATGGCTTTCATTCTTTATTATATTGTAAATATGTAATTATTGTACAGTTTTGGCTTGATGTTTGGTAATAAAAAGGGCCATGGGGGTTCCCCCACAGTATTAGGTTAAAAACAAACTAAGCTTGGGGGAAGTTGATACTGAAGGTGCAGATCTTGCACTCGTTGGGATACCCCAAGCGGAGGGTGTGATGAGCACAGCAGTTGGAAGTTTTCCCCTTAGTTAAGAACTAGGGTTATCAATCTAGTAGGAGAAAGAGAATCTTCGGAAGGTTGATGTAACTGACGGTGGTGTTGGTGCTTCACCGGTGTCAGCAACAACGTGGAACCTGCACACAACACAACCAAAATACTTTGCCCCAACGGTACAGTGAGGTTGTAAAAAAAACCAAAATACTTTGCCCCAATGGTACAGTGAGGTTGTCAATCTCACCGGTCTTGCTGAAAACAAGCATTAGACGTATAGGTGTGGAAAACAGTGTATGCTTGCAGTAAGTAAAGAAAGCAGGAAATTGTTGTGGTTTGTTTAACAATGTGGAAAAATGGACCGGGGTTCATAGTTTCACTAGTGGTGTCTCTCCATAAAAGATAGCATGCTGGGTGAACAAATTACAGCTGGGCAATTGACAAATAAAGGTTGCACCATAGTGCACAATATAACATGAAGATTACTATGATATTTAGTGCGGGCATTACAACAAGATACATAGACCGACATCCATCTGCATCTATGACTAATAATCATCCCACGGGTTATCATCTGAACCCCCTTAGGTATTAAGTTGCAAGCAACAGATAATTGCATTAAACAAAGTATGTAATGTAAGCAATGATTATGCACGCGGGCACTCTCACCGCTGTTTTCTCCCTAATGGCAACAACACATCCTCCCCTTCATGTTTCTGTCACTCGAGCAAGGAAACAAGGAGGCATGAACCCACTATCGAGCATAAATACTCCCTCTTGGAGTCACTAGCAACTACTTGGCCAAAATAACCACTAGCAACGGAGAGCAAGCAAGATCACAAATAACATATGCAATAAAGACTATAATCAACTTGGCATAAGGTCAATATTCATCGCATACCAGCAAACACAACATATAGAATTACATAAGATCAATCTCGATCATGATAGGCAGCTCACGAGATCTAAACATGGAGGCATACGAGGAGAAGACAACCATCTAGCTACAACTACGAACCCGTAGTCCAAGGATGAACTACTCACGCATCACTCCGGAGGCAGACATGGTGATGAAGAAGCCTCCGGTGATGATCTCCTCTCCGGCAGGGTGCCGGAAAACAGCTTTAGAACCCCGCTGATCTGGGGTTGACGGTGACGGCGGCTGCGGAACTTTTTTGGGGATTTTGATCAGGTGTTTAGGGTTTTCCATTCGGGGGGGGGGGGGGCTTAAATAGGCGAAAGGGCAAAGGCGGTGGAGGCCAGGGGGCCCCACACCTATAGGTGGTGCGGCCAGGGGGCCGCGCCACCCTATGGTGTGGCCCCCCTGCTGCCCCTCTTCGACTCCTCTTTGGTCTTCTGGATGCCTCCGGGGAAAATAGGACTTCCGGGCTTCGAATTTTCCAATTCCGAGAATATTTCCAGAACAACTTTTCTGAAACTAAAAACAGCAGAAAACAGGGAACTGTTTCTGTGGAATCTTGTTAATAGGTTAGTCCAAAAAATCGTTAAAAATGACATAAATAAAGGAGAAAACATGTAGCAATTGGCATAATATCATCATGGAGCATCAGAAATTAGGGATACGTTTATGACGTATCAAGCATCCCCAAGCTTAGTTCTTACTCGTCCTCGAGTAGGTAAACTATAAAACAATAATTTCTGAGGTGACATGCTACTAACATAAACTTGATCGATCTAATGTAAAAGCATAGCAATTACTTTGCATGGCGATTACTTTGCATCACAGGCATGATAAATAAAACTTTAATAATAAAGCATAGCAATTACTTTGCATCACAAAGAGTAACTCAAATAAAGGATCATGAATAATAATGCAAAGAAAGGTAAACGTTTGTTTCAGGTATAGAGAAAGCATGGCAAAGTGATATTTTGATAGTCCTTAAGAGTGGGGAAAAACATAAATGCCAGGACACCTTCAAAGTTCATGAGGAAGACTAGAACAAATAATATCACATCATGAAGTAACTATTGATGTTTATGAGATAAATGCACATAGAACTCAGAATGGCAAAAATGCTCTCTCAACTGTGCATAAAGTTAGAAGATGGAGACTCAACATAAAAGTAGAAGAAAGGCCATTCGCAGAGGGAAGCAAGGATCACTCATGTACTAGAGCTTTTATTTTACTAGATGACACCCCGCGCGTTGCTGCGGGATATTACCGTGCCAAAAGTTTTGCGCTCTTATAGAAGAAAATGAAGAACATGAATTTTGCCATTGAAGTTAGAAAGGGGTTTGCTTTAAATAAAATGTATAAGGACGAACTCTGCATACTTATATAATAATTCTCGATTGTTTCTCTGTTTCTGCATATCATAACTATTTTATCTCATGTTGAGGATCACAGGTTACTATAAAGGAGATATAAGATAACTTGTACTGCGAGATGACGTTGTTACATGTAGAAAACTTACAACCATAATTCATTTACAAAACTGGGGATGCAACACCTATCACTGAAGTTAGCAAATTTAGCACTCTGAGTGCCTTCTAAATATTTGGAACGACAGGCTTCCTGGATGTATGCCTTTAACATGGGGGAGAAAAAGGAACGTGACAACAGTATAGTACTTAGCACTGAGAGGTGTGTACACCTAACAGGAAAGAACGGTAGGAGATAGCATTATACTAAGAAGAAATACAGAGAACGTGTGTAACAATGATTTGATTAGAAACCATATTGTTAGCAGAGGTATTAGATGGAAATTGCCACCTTCATGTTTGTTGGTCCGACAATAGGCAAAGTTGTGCATAAAATTGTATTAGCAGGACTCATTAAGGCAAAGGCCTAGGACAATGTACTATGTACTGCAATGTTTGTGACCAACCAAAAACAATTAGTACAAGAATAGTATGCAACAAAACGTGGCTTGAACAAATATCTTAAATACCAAGAAACCATCCTGCAAAAATTATTTTGTACCAGCTTGGTTAAGAAATTCTACCTAGCATCACCAAGGTGTTCCTATAACCCAAATATTAAACAAAATAGTAGTTGCTGCAGACATGGAATTAGTTTCTTTCTATAAGAAATCATACAAAACTATGAACCAACATAAGATGAAGTTATGCAAGAGTAGAAAATTATGCACAAAAGTAGTCTGGCTTTGGCAGATGCACCCCTGTTTTCTGCGTGCACTTGTGGATCGCCTACGGTGGAGGTGGCTCCAACACTGCAGCGATGTTCCAGATGTTGAAGGAAAAAAGGAAAACTAACAACTCATAGGAAACTGTACTTACTCAGGCATTAGAGTTCTATCGAGCAACATCCCATCTAAGCCATGGCTGCATCGCAGCAGGGGAACCAAACTTGTGGAGGAGCTTGTGCCAGTCCAGTGAACAGTGCGCTAGAGCAACATTGGCTGTGAAGAGTTCATGGCTGATGTCCTAACAGGGCATTCAGTATGCAATTTTACCTCTCTGCAGTGCACATTGTTTGTATGTTTGTTGCCTAGTATATGTTGACCAACATTTCTATACGACTGAAATGAGAAGAAATCATCAAGAACCTATGTTACGTGTCTAGTCCATCGGAAGAAATTCCAATGCAATGAAAAAAATTTAGGGGACATGTAAACATGAACCAGGGACATGTAAATTCATGAAAAAAAAATTGAAGTGCAAGGGATGAGACGTTGTGTACCAATATAAGCAGGGGCAAATTCCAGTGAAATACAATCAAATCCTAGGGAGGCAAATCATGAAGCAGGTTCAGAACACACCGGCAGAATCCAGCAAAAAATTCGGGGGAGGCAAAACATGTAGAAGCTTATGAGCGCAGTTCAACATTAGTGTGGGGAATTAAAACAGAGAAGCAGAAGTATTATCTGGAGAGCTACCAGATTTGAGAACTTTGACATGTTGGGGCGCGTAGAGATAAACGAAAACTTTTTCCTATGCGGTACTCCCAAGATCTAGCCGAGGTAGAAGGCCACGAGTATTACCACTAGACGCGCGGTTGCGGATTATCGGTGAAGCGCGTCGGGGCAGTGCAGTCCCACGATCCGGTCCGGCCGATCCAATCCCTCGAACGTCGAAGTGCTGAACGTACAGCACCTCTGCCGGTATCCACACGTACGAGGAGGAGCTCCGACGGCAGACTGCTAGGTCTGGGGCGACGGCTGGACTGAGTGGGGCTAGGGTTCCCAACGCATGGGAGAGTGGACTAACATGCCCGCTGGGCAACCTGCGCCCCTCTTTATATAGCGTATGGTAATGGGCTGCACAACACTTGTGGCCCATTCCCTCTGTGAGTCCGACTCACTAACTCAGTCCATTTCTGGTTCGGGTCCAACCCAACCAATACTTGCTCCCGCTCTTAAGTGTGCGACCCTGCAGGCTCATGGCGACTTGGACACGATTGGAGTCCAACTCCCAATCGATCAATCGGTAGCGGCTCCTAGCAGAACGTGCCGACTCCCAAGTACCATTGAGTCATGACGACATACCTTCAATGTGATATTCATCTTAGTCCTTTTTGCCTCACGATATACCTTGTCGAGCTATAGGCGATTTATCGTCATCCCTTAAATAGCTCAACTCTCTTCTCGATCTGTGACATGTGATTCATCTGACTAACTCTTAGTCAACCGACACAGTTAACACTTAACTGAGTCGCGCATGGCCATGCTTCCTGAATCATATCACTCGAGAGGGCCCAGAGAATATCTCTCCATTAGGAGGGGCAAAATCCCATCTTGATTATCCACATCACGCAGCTTGCTTCTCATTCGACCCGAACTCTGCCTTTATAGTTGCCTTGTCACAGAACAACGTTTGACAGAACCTAAGTCGGTGATCCACAACTCGGATTGTGCGATAACCTCAGGTCTAAGGATTACATTGATTGAGACATGCAAATGACGACTTGATCGTTGCATCTCAAAGTGGGTCAGCCCGACTTGCTAAACTCTTTAGCCAAGTCCGTGAACGTTGGAATGACATCACCATGCCCATGACAAGTGGAACCGTGTCATTAGCCAACACTCACATTAGTCTAGGGTGTGTGTCCAGCACAACCTAAATGACCAAGGACAATCTAGTATGAACAACGTGAATATATAGTTCCACAATCGAATCACATATTCAATGACATATATCAGATGTTCAAAACAAGGACAACTTAATAACTTTATGAATACAGTGGGAATTACATCATACATGATTGCCTCTAGGGCATATTCCCAACATGACAGTGTGGCGGGGATTGAGTGACGTGAGCGGACAGAGGCGCTGAATGTCCATGGCAACCGAGTGAGCTTTTTAAGCATGGATGTGGTGGGCAGCTGAACCGAGTAGAGCAGTTTCTTCATGGTTGATGGATGGTGGGCACAACTGGCAGTTTTAGAGGCAATTCTTTAAAGATGTTCATAGGTCAGAGACTCGGAACGGAAGAGATTATGTGCAATGAAGGCGGAGGCCGGGAACACAGAGAAGAACAACCGTCGTCTCTTCTTCTTCACACGATGAAGGGGGAGCGAAGGGGCAGGTTGACCGATGTCTGGCCGTCCTTCTCGTACAGCCCAGTCAGGACAGCCCACAAAGAGGTATCTCTTCCAAGCTATGGCCCATTGACGGAAAGCGCAGTCCTGGCACGTTGTACAGATCGCACCCTACTGGTGATATCGCTCGCTGATTGGCTGGGATAATATAGGGCGACGTGGACGCACGGGAGAGCTGGAAATTCATGTAGTGGGGGGTTCCTATTTAAATAGAGAAGATTAAACAGAGGTATTAAGAGTTTGACATTTGTGGAGGAATGTCTATATTTTGGGAGATGTATGCTATTGTCAACGAATGGTAAACAGAAAATACAGTACGTCACAAGTCAACTAGATTCACAAGAGCGGCTCCCATGGTGAAGGACGCAACTGGTGTAGAAGGTCATCCCTCTTTCTCTTTTGTTTACACAATTATGCTTTGACTCATCAATCAGGGGCAAAAATAGTTAAGATAATTTGTTTATATTAATTTGGGGCTGGGCACCCCGCTGCCAGCTCTTCTATCATTTGGATAAGCAGATGCAGCCACTAGTCTAGGGTGTGAAATCCAATTAACAAGTGAGATAAAGATTCTCTATTTACGTCCTCATGAGAAAAAATAGGAACATAAAGCATGAGTAATTTTGAAGGTTTTAAAGGTAACACATGAGCAATTTACTTTGGAATGGCAGTTAAATACCACATGTAGGTAGGTATGGTGGACACAATGGGAATTTTTTGGTTTAAGGGAGTTTGGATGCACGAGTAGAGCTCATACTCAGTACAGGTGGAGGCTAGCAAAAGACTTGGAGCGACAAATCAAGAGAGCATAAGATCCATAATCATGCATAGCGACATAAGCATCATTAATTAAAACATAAGCAGTATCACAAGTTCAAAAACTATGTGGTCATGGAGGCTATTCATGACTGGTTTGTAGTCATAAACATGGTGTGAGCTTGCGCCAAGTAAACCAAATAAAACATTCGAAAGAGAATACCATATATTGATGCTTTACTATGACAAGAACAACTCATGAATCTTTCAATGCATATTAAACACTCTCAGCTAGTTGAGGCTAATCATGCTACTAAATAACCACAAGGCTTTAAAACTAAAATAACATTTAGCATGGCATCAAAAAGATCTAGCCACAGTCTATACAAGCTTCTACTAGTACTGTTATAAATTTTACTTTAAGCAGCAGTTTCTTTCTCGCAACAAGCACCATACAAAACATGCTCTAAAAAAAATACTCTTTGTAATACAGCAAGAAAACATGAGAGTACTCACATAATACTACTAAAACTAACAGCTCTAATAAGAGATGCATGCAAAACAGGAGCTGAATAAATGCAGCAGCTAGACAGAGATTAAGAATACAACATATTCTCATGAAAAAGCGGAGCGTGTCACTCTCCAATAAAATAATGCTGGGGTCCAACCAAGCTTATTAGAAAGTAAAAAACAAACTGAAAGCATAATAAAAAACAAACTGAAAACAAAAATGAAAGACGCTCCAAGTAAAGCACATAATATGCGACCGAATAAAAATATAGTTTCACTAGAAGTGACCTGATAATTTGTTGATGAAGAAGGGGATGCCTTGGGCATCCCCGAGCTTAGACGCTTGAGTCTTCTTGGAACTTTCTTGGATGTACCACCGGGGCATCCCCAAGCTTAGACTTTTCACTCTTCTTGATCACATCATATCATCCTCTTCTCTTGACCCTTGAAAACTTACTTCACATCAAAATTCTCACAATCTTTATTACTAACGTTAGTGCAATTGAAATAATAAATTTACATGGTTCAGTTTCAAAAAAATTCTAACACTCAAAAACACATTAGCTACTGTCACAACTTCTTTCAAAACTCTTTTTCTCAAAAGAACACCAAAAGAAAGAGATTAAGATGCAAATGCGATAAATGTTAGAAATCTGTCAGAACAGAACAACAGGTAAAGATCAAATTTTTCAAAAATCTTATGTTGATCAAATAAAAAGTGGTCTTCTAATAAAAGTTGCGTATATAACTCAGGATTAAGCACAAAAAATCTGTGACGCCCCGGGATCGGGCACTATGCGGATTTCAGCATTTCCGCCAAAATCCACATAATAACCGATTCCAGGTTGCCACTTATGATAACATTACAACAGTTCACGAATATTCCGCAACAAAAACAGAAAGGATATATAAAAGACGACTCAAACGAGTCAAGGATACAACTGATACAATACAAAGATCCAAATGACAGCGGAAGAAACAACATAGCGTCCGACTACGGACAAGATACAAATTGGACTAAGAGTCCTGAAGATAACCGATGGCGTCCAATCCCTGCCCAGGCCAAGCCGGAGGGATTCCCAAGCTAACGTCGTCAGACTTGAAACCTGTTGACTGCAATGTGGAATATGCAGCCACGAAAATGGATTCGTGGGTCAGTACTATTAAGTACTGGCAAGTGGATAAACCATACTCACATGATACCAGCGTAACCAATCATCACAAGATACAAATACTTTGGGTACAACGGAAAGGAAGGGATTGTTGCAAAGAAGCGGCAGCGGGCCGCACTAACTAACTACAAAGACGCGCTACAACATCCGGCTAAAAGAAAGGGATAAGATAGCGCGACAAAACCAACTATAACTACTCACCAAGCAATACCCATCCAGTGTTACCCCCTACTAAGGAAGCAACCCAAGGAAACTCACACTGTTGATTAAGGTGACATTCATTTTTATGGTGGAGGTAATCTATATTACTAGTCAAGTTATCATCGTTAGGTGTAAGTTGTCTGAGTACTTGTTAGCCAGCACTTTCACCAAGTCATCCATAACCGCGGACAACACGGCTTCTCGAGAAGATTTAACCCTGCGGGGATGCACCAATTTGGCCGTACACGTAAGAATGACCCGCCAGATGGAAAGGCCCTTCCACCAAGCGAGGCACTCAACACAACCCAACTCTTCTTCGCATCAAGCCCAAAGAACCACGTGCTGTGCGTGCGCGGCTAATCGAGCCCCCCACGAAGAAAATGGGGACCCTCATAGAACTGGAAGACCACGCCGCCCTAAATGCCGACTACAAAAGTTCTACCCTGGCGCCAAGGGTTCGCACCTGCATATGCATGCATCAAATAGAAAGCCCGAACTAAGTGTGGTGATTTGGACGAGATGCGAATCGAATCATAATTGCGGGGGGTGCACATACTCGCTTCCCACATGCGGTTAGTGCGCTCATCATGGATCGGAGGACAAGACCCTTTTCCTAATTAAGTTCGACACTAGCAGGCCTCAAAACCACGCCGGGCCTCCTGCCGGTGCCTTATCATCAAATTATTATTACCCAAAACATTAACATGTTGTTGATTAAGTTGAAACCCAACTATCAAACTAAACAGGTGATAAGACGGACAACAAGACTTGAGCGCAACCAACACTAAGCATGCAACTACGACACGAGGGCCAACAAGGTAAACAAACAACCGTTAATAGGAAGTGGAAGGAAGGCTATATCATGGCTGCAAGGTAAACATATGATAGGATCGAGACACAAGCATCGAATCATAAGGCTAGAATAAAGACAACGGAAAGAATCGGTAACAAGTGATGAAAGACAGCCATAGGTAGCAAGTGAGTATACTTGCCTGAGATCCATCAAGTAGAGGTACATCCGCAGAACTTGTCGTTGCTCACATCATCTCAACGTCCTATCCACGAAGAAGCAACGAACTAGAACAAACACCGGATGCAACAATTATTTCTACGGCAAAAGATCCAGCATCATCCTATTTTATATGCATGGCATGGCAAGATGCAACACCAGATGCAAATTAGACAATTTAATCGGAACCGGAGTCCGGACAAACAATTATTGGTTCAAGTTGTTTATCTAACCACCATATTAAATGTTGTTTAGCATGGAGAACAATAAGTATGTGTGCTAAACAATATTAAATGGAATAGGGCAATATTTAGTTAATACCCCAACACATTCCATATTTAGATATTAGGTGAACATGCATAACCCTAGTAAAATGCAATATGGAAGATGCAAACAAAGGCATGGATGGCATGAACAGATTAAGTGCATTTTTCTGGTATGAAAACATATTTTATTTGTTGGATTTAGAATTAAAATGAGCAAGTTATCAAATTAGCAATTTTGAATGCATTAAAAAAATAATTAGTTGTTTTCAGCAATTTAACTTGTTTAAAACAGAAAACAAAGTTGATATTTGCAAAGTTCATGAAAAATGGGATGGAAAACATATTTTACATGTTCAAAAAGAATTTAGTTTGACCAAGTTATTAATTTAGCAATTTCAAATGAATTAAACAAGATTTAAATTATTTAACCAATCTTAATTATTCAAAACAGGAAACAAAGTTTATATTTAGAAAGCTTGTTCAATTTTGCATAGAAACCATATTTTACGTGTTGGAATTGGATTTGAATTGCCCAAGTTATGAATTTTGCAATTAAAAAGGTGTAATTAAAGTATTGAATTATTACTCCAATTTTAATTAGAAAAAACAGTGAACAAATTGCATATTTGAAAAGTACAGGAAATTTGGAATGGAATACATATAAAATTTGAATTATTTGGAGTTGTGGTTTGAAAGATATGGGCAAAAGAAGTTTAGGGGCTATTCTGCCAAAATACAGGGGCCTGCTTTGAAGGAAACAACGCGTGGAGGGGCTTCTGTGCAAAACCAGAAAAGGCTAGGGGCCTGGGTGCAAAGTGCGGATCCAGATCTGGATCTGAAGAGTTTTCTCACCGCAGCGCACCCGAGCTAGAGAGGCTGCCGCGCGGGCCCGTGGCCACGCGGGCGCCAACGAGGCGGGGGTGAGCCACAGTGGCCTCCAGAGTCCATGACTGGTGGGACCAGGCCTCACGCGGAAATCTGAAAAAAAAAGGCTGGCCATATTCAGCCAAGAGGGGGATCGAACCTGGGTCTCCCCCGCGCGGTTCGGTGGTCTAGCCACTGGGCTGAGATGGGTTTTGTGATACAATACGAGTCTGACTGAATAAGAGATGATACAACGAGGTTAACTGAATGTAACACGAAAGTTTCAGACCTGGGCATAGCTCGCGCGACGGCAGGCAGAACAACGGCGACGACCACTCCCTGGCCTCGCCACCGTGCAGAGAAGACGACAGCCTTGTCGAAGAACCGCCAGCTCTGGCCAGGAACTCCTCGGTGAATATGGAGGAGGGGATCCTCGTGGTACTCATTGCGTGATGACCGGCCCTGCGGTTTGCTTGATGGAAGCGAGGGAGGCCGAGCTTCGAGCCATGGCGGACAGAGGTACTGGTCAGAATCGAGGCGACGCCACGGAGCGCTAAACAGCCGAATTTCGATGGGAATTGGAAGATTGGCTCACCGGGAATCTGCTGATGGGGTTGTTCGAGCTTGAGGTCGACCACAGCGGCGGGAATCCGAGGAAGTCCGGCAGTGGCCGACTGAAAAAATGGAGGCTGCGGGCGTTCTCGTGCCCCTCCAGCCTGTGCTTGATGTCTAGAAGGAAGAGGGAGGAGGGGTGGTTCTTCTCCACCTCCCATCTTGGCGTAGGGACGTCCATGGCGTCGGGGCGGCGACAGCGGGGTGCTCCGATGTTGCTCTGTATGTGCAGGAAACTCAGAAAAACAGGGAGAGAGGAAGGAGGAAGAAAGGGAGCGGCGGCGGCATGGGAAAGAGAGGGGAGAGCTTAGGGTTTGGGGAGGAGCGGGGAGTAGATAAGGAGGGAAAGAGGGGGGGGACCTCGAAGGTGGGGGAGGACAACGACAGGGGTGCTCACGCACGCTGCATGCTCTTTGTCGTACGGAGGTGGAGGGTGAAGGGGTAGGGCTGGAAGAGGAGATGGGCTGGGTTATAGGTGGGCCTTGGCCTGCCTCCCCAGCCCGAGAGGTTTGTTTTATTATTATTTTTCTGTTTCTTTTTTTTTGTAGAAATAGAATAAGAGAGGAAATAGAAGGGTTTTAGGGTTTATGAAATTTTTGAAAACAATTTTATTGCATTGAGCATATTGAATGCCTAAGTGCACCAAGTTTTGTTTTACCAAAATTCAAATTTTTGTTAAACTTTGAATTTGAATTTGAAATTCAAAATAGGGTTTTAGTAAAAAGGGATTTTTATAATCCAAACCATTTTTAAATTCCAATTCAATTTGTATTGCAACAGATTGAGTTTGAAACAAGGGTGAACTTTTGAATTTCTAAAGTTGTTTTGAAATTTGAATTTGTTTGAAAGCAAGTGAAATGCATATGATGTATGATGCCATGCCAAAAAGGAAAACAACCAAATTTGGGGAAAAAAATCCCCCGGGTGTTACAGACGACACCACTAACAAGGGATTGCGCCCTCGCAATCCACCCACTAACCCGGGAGGGGAAAGAAGTTCTACTATCGATTCTTCATGCTTCTGGTTGATCTCCTCGACACCACTAACAAGGGCTTCTCGACACCACTAACAAGAGATTCTTGCTCGGATTGATGACGATCTTGTCCCACCAGGAATCATCCGATGATCGAACCTATTAGGTTAACGGCTCAGAAAACGTCCACCCACGTAGGATCCTAAAACTTTGAAAGATTGAGAGGGAGGGAGACTCCAAAACAAATAAGATGAGAGGATAAATAGAATAGAGATAAGGAGATGTTTCCAAAACAGGTTTTGCACAAATAGTTTTTGACACTCTAAGAACACGACCATTAGCAAGGTTATCCTACAGGCTTTGCGGACCCGTTGCTTCGATAACCATTCGTATCAAAACAACATCGGGAATCGGAACCATGCTCTGATACCATTTGTGACGCCCCGGGATCGGGCACTATGCGGATTTCAGCATTTCCGCCAAAATCCACATAATAACCGATTCCAGGTTGCCACTTATGATAACATTACAACAGTTCACGAATATTCTGCAACAACAACATAAAGGATATATACAAGACGACTCAAACGAGTCAAGGATACAACTGATACAATACAAAGATCCAAATGACAGCGGAAGAAACAACATAGCGTCCGACTACGGACAAGATACAAATTGGACTAAGTGTCCTGAAGATAACCGATGGCGTCCAATCCCTGCCAAGGCCAAGCCGGAGGGATTCCCAAGCTAACATCGTCAGACTTCAAACCTGTTGACTGCAATGTGGAATATGCAGCCACGAAAATGGATTCGTCGGTCAGTACTATTAAGTACTGGCAAGTGGATAAACCATACTCACATGATACCAGCGTAACCAATCATCACAAGATACAAATACTTTGGGTACAACGGAAAGGAAAGGATTATTGCAAAGAAGCGGCAGCGGGCTGCACTAACTAACTACAGAGACGCGCTACAACATCCGGCTAAAAGAAAGGGATAAGATAGCGCGACAAAACCAACTATAACTACTCACCAAGCAATACCCATCCAGTGTTACCCCCTACTAAGGAAGCAACCCAAGGAAACTCACACTGTTGATTAAGGTAACATTCATTTTTATGGTGGAGGTAATCTATATTACTAGTCAAGTTATCATCGTTAGGTGTAAGTTGTCTGAGTACTTGTTAGCCAGCACTTTCACCAAGTCATCCATAACCGCGGACAACACGGCTTCTCGAGAAGATTTAACCCTGCAGGGATGCACCAATTTGGCCGTACACGTAAGAATGACCCGCCAGATGGAAAGGCCCTTCCACCAAGCGAGGCACTCAACACAACCCAACTCTTCTTCGCATCAAGCCCAAAGAACCACGTGCTGTGCGTGCGCGGCTAATCGAGCCCCCACGAAGAAAAGGGGGACCCTCATAGCACTGGAAGACCACGCCGCCCTAAATGCCGACTACAAAAGTTCCACTCTGGCGCCAAGGGTTCGCACATGCATATGCATGCATCAAATGGAAAGCCCAAACTAAGTGTGGCGATTTGGACGAGATGCGAATCGAATCAGAATTGCGGGGGGCGCCCATACTCGCTTCCCACATGTGGTTAGTGCGCTCATCATGGATCGGAGGACAATACCCTTTTCCTAATTAAGTTCGACACTAGCAGGCCTCAAAACCACGCCGGGCCTCCTGCCGGTGCCTTATCATCAGATTATTATTACCCAAAACATTAACATGTTATTGATTAAGTTGAAACCCAACTATCAAACTAAACAGGTGATAAGACGGACAACAAGACTTGAGCGCAACCAACACTAAGCATGCAACTACGACACGAGGGCTAACAAGGTAAACAAACAACAGTTAATAGGAAGTGGAAGGAAGGATATATCATGGCTGCAAGGTAAACATATGATAGGATCGAGACACAAGCATCGAATCATAAGGCTAGAATAAAGACAACGGAAAGAATCGGTAACAAGTGATGAAAGGCAGCCATAGGTAGCAAGTGAGTATACTTGCCTGAGATCCAGCAAGTAGAGGTACATCCGCAGAACTTGTCGTTGCTCACATCATCTCAACGTCCTATCCGCAAAGAAGCAACGAACTAGAACAAACACCGGATGCAACAATTATTTCTACGGCAAAAGATCTAGCATCATCCTATTTTATATGCATGGCATGGCAAGATGCAACACCAGATGCAAATTAGACAATTTAATCGGAACCGGAGTCCGGACAAACAATTATTGGTTCAAGTTGTTTATCTAACCACCATATTAAATGTTGTTTAGCATGGAGAACAATAAATATGTGTGCTAAACAATATTAAATGGAATAGGGCAATATTTAGTTAATACCCCAACACATTCCATATTTAGATATTAGGTGAACATGCATAACCCTAGTAAAATGCAATATGGAAGATGCAAACAAAGGCATGGATGGCATGAACAGATTAAGTGCATTTTTCTGGCATGAAAACATATTTTATTTGTTGGATTTAGAATTAAAATGAGCAAGTTATCAAATTAGCAATTTTAAATGCATTAAAAAAATAATTAGTTGTTTTCAGCAATTTAACTTGTTTAAAACAGAAAACAAAGTTGATATTTGCAAAGTTCATGAAAAATGGGATGGAAAACATATTTTACATGTTCAAAAAGAATTTAGTTTGACCAAGTTATTAATTTAGCAATTTCAAATGAATTAAACAAGATTTAAATTATTTAACCAATTTTAATTATTCAAAACAGGAAACAAAGTTTATATTTAGAAAGCTTGTTCAATTTTGCATGGAAACCATATTTTACATGTTGGAATTGGATTTCAATTGCCCACGTTATGAATTTTGCAATTTAAAAGGTGTAATTAAAGTATTGAATTATTACTCCAATTTTAATTAGGAAAAACAGTGAACAAATTGCATATTTGAAAAGTATAGGAAATTTGGAATGGAATACATATAAAATTTGAATTATTTGGAGTTGTGGTTTGAAAGATATGGGCAAAAGAAGTTTAGGGGCTATTCTGCCAAAATACAGGGGCCTGCTTTGAAGGAAACAACGCGTGGAGGGGCTTCTGTGCAAAACCAGAAAAGGCTAGGGGCCTGGGTGCAAAGTGCGGATCCAGATCTGGATCTGAAGAGTTTTATCACCGCAGCGCACCCGAGCCAGAGAGGCTGCCGCGCGGGCCCGTGGCCACGCGGTCGCCAACGAGGCGGGGGTGAGCCACAGTGGCCTCAAGAGTCCATGACTGGTGGGACCAGGCCTCACGCGGAAATCTGAAAAAAAAGGCTGGCCATATTCGGCCAAGAGGGGGATCGAACCTGGGTCTCCCCCGCACGGTTCGGTGGTCTAGCCACTAGGCTGAGATGGGTTTTGTGATACAATACGAGTCTGACTGAATAAGAGGCGATACAACGAGGTTAACTGAATGTAACACGAAAGTTTCAGACCTGGGCATAGCTCGCGTGACGGCAGGCAGAACAATGGCGACGACCACTCCCTGGCCTCGCCACCGTGTAGAGAAGACGACGGCCTCGTCGAAGAACCGCCAGCTCTGGCCAGGAACTCCTCGATGAATATGGAAGAGGGGATCCTCGTGGTACTCATTGCGTGATGACCGGCCCTGCGGTTTGCTTGATGGAAGCGAGGGAGGCCGAGCTTCGAGCCATGGCGGACAGAGGTACTGGTCAGAATCGAGGCGACGCCACGGAGCGCTAAACAGCCGAATTTCGATGGGAATTGGAAGATTGGCTCACCGGGAATCTGCTGATGGGGTTGTTCGAGCTTGTGGTCGACCACAGCGGCGGGAATCCGAGGAAGTCCGGCAGCGGTCGACTGAAAAAAAGGAGGCTGCGGGCGTTCTCGTGCCCCTCCAGCCTGTGCTTGATGTCTAGAAGGAAGAGGGAGGAGGGGTGGTTCTTCTCCACCTCCCATCTTGGCGTAGGGACGTCCATGGCGTCGGGGCGGCGACAACGGGGTGCTCCGATGTTGCTCTGTATGTGCAGGAAACTCAGAAAAACAGGGAGAGAGGAAGGAGGAAGAAAGGGAGCGGCGGCGGCATGGGAAAGAGAGGGGAGAGCTTAGGGTTTGGGGAGGAGCGGGGAGTAGATAAGGAGGGAGAGAGGGGGGGACCTCGAAGGTGGGGGAGGACAATGACATGGGTGCTCACGCACGCTGCGTGCTCTCTGTTGTACGGAGGTGGAGGGTGAAGGGGTAGGGCCGGAAGAGGAGATGGGCTGGGTTGTAGGTGGGCCTTGGCCTGCCTCCCCAGCCCGAGAGGTTTGTTTTATTATTTTTTTTCTGTTTTTTTTTTTTTTTTGTTGAAATAGAATAAGAGAGGAAATAGAAGGGTTTTAGGGTTTATGAAATTTTTGAAAACAATTTTATTGCATTGAGCATATTGAATGCCCAAGTGCACCAAGTTTTGTTTTACCAAAATTCAAAATTTTGTTAAACTTTGAATTTGAATTTTAAATTCAAAATAGGGTTTTAGTAAAAAGGGATTTTTATAATCCAAACCATTTTTAAATTCCAATTCAATTTGTATTGCAACAGATTGAGTTTGAAACAAGGGTGAACTTTTGAATTTCTAAAGTTGTTTTGAAATTTGAATTTGTTTGAAAGCAAGTGAAATGCATATGATGTATGATGCCATGCCAAAAAGGAAAACAACCAAATTTGGGGAAAAAATCCCCCGGGTGTTACAAAATCCCAGGTCATTTTGAACTTTCTGTGATTTCTAACGGAATTAACAGTCGACAGAGGAAATCTGTTTCCTGCGAAAAATCCGAAATATAGGCTCAATTTTCCACTAGAGGTTTTACTTGGCTCAACAAAAACGCAAAAGAAAAGATAAAGCGGGGTTGCTAAGGAAATAAAAAACACCCAGGTGCAAAGCACACCAAAGAAAACAAAGGAAAACTGAATGAAAACAGAGAAATAAAACGGGCTGTCTCCCGGTAGCGCTTTTCTTTAACGCCTTTCAGCTAGGCCTAAAAGAGGAAAAGATGCTCACATAATAAATATGAATTAAGAAAAAGAAAGCATCAAGAAGCAAGTATAAAACACATTTAATTCCAACCCACTTCTGATGCATGGTAATCTTGTAAAGAAATAAATTAAAGAATCTTAAACTAGAAATCATGAGAAGGTAGAACAAGAGCAACTTCAAAACTTTCAACAAAAAGAGAGGTGTTTTAGTAACATGAAAATTCCTACAACCATATTTTCCTCTCTCATAATAATTTTAAGTAACATCATGAACAAACTCAACAACATAATTATCACATAAAGCATGTTTGTCATGGCCTAAAAGCACACAATTCATATCAAGCTCTAAAACAGTGGGATCAATATTTAAAATCAGCTCCTTTTTTTCCCACTTTTAGCAATAGCAAAGCAAGATGATTGATCACTCATAAAAGGTATAGGACACATTATAGCAATCCTATTTTTAGTAGCATTATAATTCATAACATTAAGTAACATAGGACCATCATCAAGAGCATTATCATAAGATTTATCCAAGTAGCATGGATTATCATAAATAACAGTAGCAATATCATTCTCACAATTTTCATTCATAGTAGTATCAAGGTCACAAGTATAGCAAGTATCAATTTCATCAAATAATGTATGAGTTAAAGAGTTACTATCATTGGGATGTAGACATGGGTAGCTCCATTCTTCCTCCTCTTGATCATCACTCTCCTCCTCTTTTTCATCCAATGAGCTTCCAGATTCAGCAGTTTCTTTTTCCATAGGTTTCTGCAAGACATGAGTTACTTCCTTAGGTTGAGAGCATTTATTAAGATATTCCATTATGTAGTGATTACAATCCTTGTAATTATCAAAGCAATATTCAAGTATATCATAAATCTTGTATTTATAAGGTGCATCATCAATACTTTCAAGTAAATAGGCAATTTTGAATGCACCCTTCCAAGCAATAAATTCTTCAATTTGTTCTACATAATATAATTCATAATTTCCCTTAACATAAAAAAATATGGTAACATTATCATTGTACTCACATTGAAATGGGAGGTGTTTATACCTCCTACAGCAGCAAGATTTACCAAAGCAATAAGTAGCATTATAAGTAGAGCACAAGTTTTTAGCATAGTCATGCAATTTATTAATTTGCTCCCATAAGTGTATCCCTTTTTGTGAGATGCAGTGTTCCTTATAATATTTTTGTTGTTCATCCGTGAACCCACCTTGCCTAAAAGATCTAGTTTCAAAGACATCAAACATTGATAGAAAGCATGATAAGCAAAAAAATAACAACTAGAATGAGAACTATTTTTTGTGTGTTTTTTATAAAGAGAAGCAAAACAAGACAAACATAAAAACAAGATAATAAACAAAATAAAGAGGTTGAGAGTGAGAGAACCCCCTTGCCAGGAGACTTCCTTCTCCCCGGCAACAGCGCCAGAAAAAGTCCTTCATGGTGCAGATCTTGCACTCGTTGGGATACCCCAAGAGGAGGGTGTGATGAGCACAACGATATGAAGTGTTCCCCTTAGTTAAGAACCAGGGTTATCAATCCAGTAGGAGAAAGAGAATCTTAGGAAGGTTGATGCCACTGACGGTGGTGCTGGCTCTTCACCGGTGTCAGCAACAACGTGGAACCTTCACACAACACAACCAAAATACTTTGCCCCAACGGTACAGTGAGGTTGTCAATCTCACCGGTCTTGCTAAAAACAAAGATTAGACGTATAGTATGGAAAATAGTGTATGCTTGCACTAAGTAAAGAAAGCAGGAAATTGTTGTGGTTTGTTTAACAGTGTGGAAAAATGGACCGGGGTTCATAGTTTCACTAGTGGTGTCTCTCCATAAAAGATAGCATGCTGCGTGAACAAATTACTGCTGGGCAATTGACAAATAAAGGTTGCACCGTAGTGCACAATATGACATGAAGATTACTATGATATTTAGTGTGGGCATTACAACAAGATACATAGACCGACATCGATCTGCATCTATGACTAATAATCCAACCTCAGGTTATCATCCGAACCCCCTTAGGTATTAAGTTGCAAGGAACAGATAATTGCATTAAACAAAGTGTGTAATGTAAGCAATGATTATGCACGCGGGCACTCTCACCGCTGTTTTCTCCCTAATGGCAACAACACACACTACAACGGAATCACTCTATTGCAACGAAACTAGTCGTTGTAAAAAGTGACTTATCGTCGCAATAGGGTTCTGTTGCACCGAAATAGGGTTCGTTGGGAGGCGTCGCGAAAACCTCCGTGGTAGAAGGCTGTCTCCGCGCACTTAGAATCGTCGCTAAAAAATAATCCAGTTGCAACCATTTCCTAGGCCAATTGCCACGCACGTTTCCGTCGCGTCTCGCACATAACGCAACGTACATATTTCGTTGGTACACCTCTAGTGCAACAAATACCCAAACGTGGCGAGTGACCAATGTGGCAACGGCGAGTGTTCCGTTGCGCTTGTTCTTTCGTTGCAAAAGTCGAGTTTATTTGCCACGTCCAATTGTGTGGCAAAAAACTATGGCAACAAACATTATACGCGTGGGAACAACGTTTTGCCACACACAATCAATCGTGGTAAGATGATTTTGAAATAGTAATCGCTACGGCCTTCATATTAGTAGCCATAAGCAATTGCGACAATTTCAACTATTCGTGTCGCCATTCAATTTCTACAAATTTTAGTTTCGTGGCGAGATGTAGTATTCGCAACATCCACATTTTATGTTGCTACAAGCAACTGCGACAATAACAACTTTTCGTGGCGCCATTGTATTTCGACAAATTTTATTTTCGTGGCGAGATGTAGTATTCGCAACATCCACATTTTATGTTGCTAGAAGCAACTGCGACAATAACAACTTTTCGTGGCGCCATTGTATTTCGACAAATTTTATTTTCGTGGCGACATATATAATTCGCAACGTACAAATTTTAGTAGCTAGAAACAACTGCGACAACTTCAACTATTCGTTGCGCCTTTCTATTTCTACAAATTTTAGTTTCGTGGCGAGATGTAGTACTATTCGCAACGTACAAATTTTAGTAGCTAGAAACAACTGCGACAACTTCAACTATTCGTTGCGCCTTTCTATTTCTACAAAATTTAGTTTCGTGGCGAGAAGTATGGGAATTCTGTATTGCAACGAACATAGTTTGGTGGCGTGAATGAAATATCGCAACAAAGTTAGTTTGGTGGAGAAAAAATATTGCGACGATGTCTCCCTCATGGTGGTGAGAGTCTATTTCAACAAAACACTTTGTTGTGGCGACTGAGGCTTCACGCAACACTACAATTATCGTGGTAAACTACCTATTGCCACGTTATAGAAAAAAAATAAAAAAAATAAGGAAACAAAAAATACGGGCATTGAATTAAAATGTTCAAAAGGGTACGTAAAATATGTTTATTTACACAAAATAATAGTTCTCATAGATATTTTTAATATATACAAATGAAATTCTCGTACAACATGGATCAAATCAAGATAAAATCAAACTGAAATATCCAGTGCAGCTATTTGTTTCCATCAGAAGTTTGATTGCCGTCCTGCAATCAATTGTAAAAAAAAAGGTGTGAGTCTAGTCAGCAATAGCACATGCTGAAACATAAGAACCAGCAGACTATAGTGTATGGATGAAGCAAAAACAGTTGTTGTTTCTCAACGAAGCCACAACCCATAGTGAAACATAAACTGCAGCAAGTATAGGGTGGGTGCAGCAACGCTATAGTGTGGGTGAAGCAAAAACAGAATGTACTAGTACCGAATTGTACAAGATTGTGACTTACATATGACTTAAACATTCGACTTTTCTGTATCGTGCTGTGCGGAGGAACATTTTCTTAGCAGGACTGTTGGTAAGTGATGGTTGCTGGTTCGACTTCTTAGACGTCTGCAAAAACAAAGTGCACTGTTAGCAACGCAAGTAAACAACTAAATCTTACTAGTTTGCAATTGTATGACTATCATCACCTGAGGTGTAGTCGTCTTCTGCTTTTCCATCTGTGCGGAGAGCTCGTCAAACTTTGCCTGGAACTGTGACTTAAACTGTGCAACCAAGTTATTTTCAAATTCTTTTCTTGAGTTTCTCTCCGCCTCCATCAGTTTTTCCCTTTGAGCAAGCTCTTCCATTAATCTCTTCTCAAGATTTTCTCTCTCAGCCCGCTCTACATTAATCTTCTCTTCCATGCTTGCACGTTCATCTTGTAACTTCTGTTCTAAAGTAGTGACCTTCGTGGTGAGCTGGGAGTTAACTTTTTGGGTCTCTGCCGTAGCCCGAGCTTGCTCCTCTAACAGCAACTTAGACCGCTGAGAACTAGTTTGCACCTGGGCCATGTATCCGAACCCACGAGGCTGCGATGACTTGCATTGAACTTTAGATTTATATGCTTTCTGGAAAATATTGATTCTTTGTTCAGCTGACAATGGAACACCAGTTTCCTCTAATCTGTTTTCAATCTCTTTACATGCTGTTTCCTGATTACGAAAAAAAATCTCAAATCAGATGAAGAAACATCCAAGATGGAGAACAGTAAATATGTTTAGAGTAGCTTCTAAGTCAGTTAACTCACGTAAACATCCTTGGACTCTTCTGTAGTCCATGTTCCATCCTTTGTGTGGGTCAGTCTCCAGAGAGCAACACAGTCTGGCTCTTCTCCAGTTTCCGAATCCCTCTGCAAGTAGTGCAACAATTAGATACTATAAACATTAAAGCAAAGTGAACACCGACGCATGCATAGTGAGTAGGCCCATACATTCTCAAAACTGAGTTGAGAGTAGGATTTTGATCCTACTCTGTGTTTTGTCTTCATCTGCGAACGGTTATCCTTGTTCTTTTGGCTGAGTTCCTGCTCATTCAATTACAAAAAAAAACTTGTCAGACAAGCCATTTGATGATAGTACAAAATTCACAAACAGGTAGTATAGAAATAACCAGGAATTTCGGATCAGTGCCAAAGTACTCGATCAACCATTCCCACTCTTCTTTTTGTAAATCTTCTGGGACAACTGCCCTTCTGGCATCATCTGTTCTGTATGCCTTGTAAGTGCTGCTGAGGTTTCCTCGCCAGCCTCTGTAGCGTTCTTTTGCAATTTTAAGAATTTTTTCGTGTGTTTCTTCTGTATCTGGCATATCATATCTGTCCTGTAATGCGTAGAACAAACAGATAGACTTAGTTTAGTAGTAGTTCTTTTGCTGCAGTTTAGTACATTAATTATGGACGAAAAAAGCAGACAACACATGTGAGAAAGGTTGTACGCACCAACATATCTGTGATGATCATGCGATGGATGTTAGGGTGAATGTTTGTCCACCTCCTCACTCCAATAATTGGTAACCTTCTTTTCATTGTAATTACCAAGTCATCCTTGAATGAACGGTTGTTCATTCCTACTGGACCACCCAATGTTTCAGAGAAATCAACACCTAGCTTTCCAGCTCCATTGGCATGACGCTTCTTATTGGCTTTCAAACCTTTCACAACACCTCGCCCTTTCTTCTTCGGTATGTCATCACCTACATCCCAAAACACACACAAAGAAACAATTTATTTTGTAGTTGATTGAAAGAAATTAGGACACAGCGGTAAAAAAAATAGCTAGTACCTTCTTGTAGTTGTAGCTTCGGGCGATAGCAGCGTGCATGGGAAGGCCAATCATCAACGGAACACATGTCAGTTTCAGACACATCAGTGTTAGGTTCAGTTCCTGTTTCAGGGTTAACATTTGTACTGAATCAGCAATCGTAGATTTTATCCATTAAAACAAATATTAGACAGAGCTTAAATGTCAAAAATAAATTACCACGTCTACGTTTTCCCTGACTTTTTTTATATTGTAGTATACTTTCAACCCTTGTCATGCAGACAGATCCTTTCTTTATTACTGAAAATGTTAACAATAAATGGACAAAGCATTTGCATTGTGCATAATTCAGAAAGCTGATTAAGAATTAATGAACTTGTGTACCATTCCCAAAGGAGTAATCTGTATCTTCTTCTTCGTTTGAAGGTTGTTCCTCTTCGGTTGCATCCCTAACTGCATGTTTATCAAAATTGTGGATTAGGTAAGGAATGCATAAAATAGTTATCGGGGAAAATATTTATTAAAGTCTCTATTGAAGGAGTTGCGAGTTGGAGATTTGGCATGAAAGTATAACCTGTGAGAGTGATCTGTCGCTTTTTTCTGGTGGATCCAGTTGCATCATCAAGCAGAGACTCTTTGGTTGCAATATCAACCGCCCTGGCCTTCTCCGTAAACACACACAGGGAGATCTTCTTATCATTAGAGTGTATGCGTTTCAATTGCTCAAAATCACTACCATGGTCTATTGGAACAAGTTTTCCTTTGCCAGGGCCATTATTAAGCCTGCAATACAGGTAATCACGCGCGCCACTGAAGCCAACTTTTTCAATCAAATTGATGAACTCCATATAGCAGATTTCCTCCGGTTCCATGGCTGCTTCCACAACTTTTTTGTTTTTATCACCTTCCTCATAGAAAAGTCTAACTTTCCAAATGGGTTCGGTCTTCTACAATTAGATAGAAGGAAAAAATGAGAACCCAAATATGCAGTGAGTTAGCAGATCTGAAATAAAAAAATAGTTACATGGCATTATTCACATAGAAAACCAGATACACATATGATCGACTAGGTGTTCATACACGGATTAACGCTTCAACCAGAGGAAGAACAGAGAATAACAACCAATATCGAGACCATATAAGAGACGGCGAGATCACGGAGATGGACGAGAGAAGCAGATTAGATAGGAAAACCTGAGAGGATTCGCGTTCCATGGAGTCCGATCGAGACATCGACATGTGTAGAGCTCTGAACGTGATGAGGGCGAGATGAGATCTAATCTGCAATGGCGAAAGAGGTGGCCCGCAGATTATGCTATGGCGAAACAGGAGGGGGCATCGTGCACTTCTACATACACTTTAGCGGGAAATTTAAAGTGACTGCTTTTATTTTTTGGTGGGAACACAAAATTTCGCTACACTTGGCGTTTTAGCGGGAGGATTTAATTTTTTTTGGTGGGACATCGTATTCGAGCAACCACAACGCCTTGTCGACAATATAAGCGCTAATAGAGCAGTTAAACAATGCATGCAATCGCAGGCTGCCTAGAAGGCATATTTTGCATTGAGTTTCAAGGCGTCAGGCTCTTAACTATCGAGGGAAAACTAATCGGATTTATTCCCTAGCGCTTACAACGTAGGTTTGAAAACATGTGGAAGTCTCGCATGAGTCATGTAATGTCACTGAACAATTATTTCATGCAACTTATTAGCTGCCGCCGCCTTGTTTATTTCTGCAAACTTGAAATTGCCACTGAAAAATAAACAGGACAAGTAATCTTCACTGCAGATGAAGGTTTGGGTGATCAAACCACTGAAGCACATCGCTGATGGCAGTACGATAATTACATACATCCATACGTTCATGATCCGATGAGAATGTCCAAGTTGGCAGACTACATACTACAACCAGGGCGACACCGCCCGCATCACGATCTTCACGTCCAAGTGGCGGTTACGGGTGCTCCTAAGTGTAATGAGAATAGCTTGCTTTTCATATAAATGCTTGCCCTCAAGGAATTCCCGCCATGCATTCCTGCCAAACATAATGCGGCCGTCCCTGTCCGTGTTGTATGGAACGGTGGTGAACGCCTCTGATGATCCGAGGCATAGCCCAGCATGGCCTGAAGACGGAATGCCAGCACTGTCCGCTATGGACTGAGGTAGTTTCTGGATTTCGAGCGTGTGGATGACATACAAAAAGAAGTAGGTCATAGTAAGGCACACGTTGTAAGCATAAATTGTGTTGAAAAACATAAATAATGCTTTGGCACCTTACGTACCATCTCATATCTGGCCACATTTGTCCACGTCAAACGAGTCACGTATGGCACTCCAATGTATTCATCTATTGTGGGTAGAAGCTCACGAACGTGGTCCTTCTCATCGTCATCAAGATCAGCTCTCTGGGAGAAGATGATGGAAGAGTCGAATGGGTCATCCTCATCCATGGACTGCTGATCCGTGGACTCCTCATCCGTGGACTCCTCAACAGTCCTGGGATCTGGGTCAGTTTCATTGCTTGTAGTAGCGTCGTGGTCGTACAAGTAGTGCCTGCGGCACATGTCGAACTTGAACACCTTGACGGTGAGCAAGGCGTCGCCGTCGTAACTGAAGAGGAGGAACATGCCGCGCTGCAGGAAGTAATATTGGGCGAACTTGTCCCAGCCGTGCCCGAGGAAATGCGGCCAGCTTCATCGAAAAGCACATCCATGTCCCAGTTCTTGCTACTCGGATCGTCCGCCTCACGCAGCTTAAGTTCACGTGGTTCACGGCCCTTCAGCAACTCCACAAACTTCTTAGGCAGCACCTGCAGCAATATGAAAGTTAAATGGATAGAAAAGAGTGCTTACTAGAAATAA
Source organism: Alopecurus myosuroides (assembly GCA_028641055.1). Taxonomy (NCBI): domain Eukaryota; kingdom Viridiplantae; phylum Streptophyta; class Magnoliopsida; order Poales; family Poaceae; genus Alopecurus; species Alopecurus myosuroides. The sequence continues at coordinate 765,772,239 of CM054057.1, forward strand.
ATTTACTGTTTGATTATGGATGAGTACTATAAAAATGTAAACAAGTAGTACCTAGTAATCAGTTATACTAAATCTTAGTTGAGCAATGAGGGTGTTTGCCACATTAATTCAAAAAGATGAACTTTCAGTGGGAGCTGAAATGTACCATATCGAGTGAACATATTCACGTAGAGCAATTGAGCTACTACAACCCATCTACTAGACCTTAATTTGATTCACAAATTTAACTAGCTACAGGATCATAGCTCAGACACTATGTCAGACTAAATAACTGAAGTGGTGGTGTGGGTCGATGAAGCGTACCAGTTTGTCCGATGTAGCGTCTACTACGAGGGAGTAGAACTCAAAGTGTGCCAACTCCATCTTAACAGATCCCTCTGTTCATCATATAATAGAAATGCAAATCAATTTCCGGCTACATATATAATCGGGAATTAACATTTTGGTGATACAGTCCACGTACTGAATGCCGCGTTGTATTGCAAGCGGCAACTGCTTAGGTCGAACATCTTTACTGTGATGACATTGCGGCCGTCGTAATTGCAGATCAGAATAAAGCCTCTCTGCAGTTTGTAGGTCCGGGCGAAACACTCCCAGCCGCGCTTGAGGAATATGCGGCCAGTGCTGTCGAACCACACATCAACGTCCCACGTGGTGCTACGCCGATGGCCGACCTCAAGCAGCTTCAGTGCACGGGGTTTACGGTCCCCTAGCAACTCTGCGAACTTCTTAGGCAGTGACTGCAGCAGAGGGTAGAGCAAACCATGAACATCATTCCACCTATCTGACTAAAATGACAAGTAAAATGAGTACAATACCTGTTTGTCCGATGAAGCATCATCTACGTAAGCGAGGAACTCGTAGTCCATTGTATGCAAACCCGCCTGTAGATCGTACTAAAAAGTATGACTTCAGTTACATTTAGCAGACGTGCCAAAACAGCAGAGGTTAAGAAACATGAAGGTTCACTACAAATTTAGGAGTAAATGCAATCTAGCAGCATCATGGTTCAGAGACATTCATACACAGGTGCAATTTAAATTTGACATGCATTCAAGAATTTCATGGAAGTACGGAACTTCAGAAAAGAAAATCTACTAGTATGTCAAGGAAATGGTGTGCCGACAATCAATTGTACTGCTTTAGCAAATTAATTGAAATAGCTACTGGTCCTAAAAAATGGCTCACATCTATTGTCCCGCTGAAGATTAAAAATGGAAATTACTAAAAATAGATAGTGAACCTAAAAAGGGGTAAAGTCAACCGTACTTGTGAATAGTAAAAAGGGAAATTACTAAAAGTAGGTACTGGTCCTAGATATGCCAGTGTGAGTACCAGAGGTCTTACTTTCAACATCACTAATTACCTACCTAGAAAAAGGCACACACACAACAACAGCTACCAACATCAATTGGGCACCTGGAACTATCAAAATTAACATGAAGGTATAGTGCAACATCTCAATCAGATGCATGTAAGTACCATTTACTTTAGTCATAAACGTGTAAAAGACAAATCAATCATGAATGACATCGAACATAAATACGTGCTACCATCTATATGTAGCACAAGATTTCACATTTCTTTCCTGTCTAGACAAGTAGGACACTAGTTACCTTATAGAAAATGAGTGTTTGAACTTAAATCGTTCTGCAATGCATCCACAAGAGGTGAAGTTCTAACCTGAGTGTCGCCCGCGATGGATCAATGGTGAATCGACGCGCCGTGGGTCAATCTACAGCGCGATGAAGAGACTGGCGACGACGGCGGTCGCGAGAATGCGGCGGCCCAGAGAGGGATGCTGATCGAGGGGCGGCGAGGTCGAGAGATGGATGGCGGCGGCGGCGGCGACGGTGTCGGTGAACTGCGGAATAAGGGTTTTCTCGGAGCAAATAACTGTAGGTACACAAAGAGGAGGAGTGCGAACTTGACGTGACAATACGAGAGGAAGATGATACTTGGGCCCACCTGTAAGTCTGTTACCACAAATGGTGGGTACATTTCCGCGGGGCAGTTGCCATTTTTATGGTTCCTATCTAAAGTGCCACCGAGCGTCTCCCCTCCCCTCGCTTCATTTCAGCAACATTGCACGTGTGGGATCTCAAAAAGCCGCTTCCATTCTCAAGTTGCCTACCAATCTTATGTCGTAGCCGTTTCCGGGGACTTTCGGTCCAGAACATTGTTCCCTTCCACCTACGATGCCTGGAATACAGCAGAGATGAGAATGTAAGCCACACTTGGCAATGTGGGCCCACACAAAATGCTTGAACCCCATTGCAGGACTTGTATGGTGCCGCCGTTGCGCTGGGTGGCGTCGAAGCACCGGACGTTAACCCGGACGATTCTCACCGCTTCTCGCTCTTGCATGCCAGCCTCGACACCTGGGGCATCCTTACAACCCACTCCAAGCAACTCACTCCACATGCAACACTGCATCTTGTAACCCCTGCCCATGAGTAGGCGACGCGTGATCTGGTTTTATATTGCCTTCGAAAGCGGAAGGAACGGCCGAAAACGGGGATTTCCTTGGCCAACTTGTTGTTTCCCATGCCCAAAGTCGAAACCATGATGCATTCCAAGAACCTCGCTTCATTTCAGCAACATTGCACGTGTGGGATCTCAAAAAGCCGCTTCCATTCTCAAGTTGCCTACCAATCTTATGTCGTAGCCGTTTCCGGGCACTTTCGGTCCAGAACATTGTTCCCTTCCACCTAGGATGCCTAGAATACAGCAGAGATGAGAATGTAAGCCACACTTGGCAATGTGGGCCCACACAAAATGCTTGAACCCCATTGCAGGACTTGTATGATGCCGTCGTTGCGCTGGGTGGCGTCGAAGCACCAGACGTTAACCGGGACGATTCTCGCCGCTTCTCGCTCTTGCATGCCAGCCTCGACACTTGGGGCATCCTTACAACCCACTCCAAGCAACTCACTCCACATGCAACACTGCACGTTGTTACCCCTGCCCATGAGTGGGCGATGCGTGATCTGGTTTTATATTGCCTTCGAAAGCGGAAGGAACGGCCGAAAACGGGTTTTTCCTTGGCCAAGTTGTTGTTTCCCATGCCCAAAGTCGAAATCATGATGCATTCCAAGAACCTCGCTTCATTTCAGCAACATTGCACGTGTGGGATCTCAAAAAGCCGCTTCCATTCTCAAGTTGCCTACCAATCTTATGTCGAAGCCGTTTCCGGGCACTTTCGGTCCAGAACATTGTTCCCTTCCACCTAGGATGCATGCCAGGAATACAGCAGAGATGAGAATGTAAGCCACACTTGGCAATGTGGGCCCACACAAAATGCTTGAACCCCATTGCAGGACTTGTATGGTGCCGCCGTTGCGCTGGGTGGCGTCGAAGCACCGGACGTTAACCCGGACGATTCTCGCCGCTTCTCGCTCTTGCATGCCAGCCTCGACACCTGGGGAATCCTTACAACCCACTCCAAGCAACGCACTCCACATGCAACACTGCACCTTGTTACCCCTGCCCATGAGTGGGCGATGCGTGATCTGGTTTTATATTGCCTTCGAAAGCGGAAGGAACGGCCGAAAACAGGTTTTTCCTTGGCCAACTTGTTGTTTCCCATGCCCAAAGTCGAAATCATGATGAATTCCAAGAACCTCGCTTCATTTCAGCAACATTGCATGTGTGGGATCTCAAAAAGCCGCTTCCATTCTCAAGTTGCCTACCAATCTTATGTCGAAGCCGTTTACGGGCACTTTCTGTCCAGAACATTGTTCCCTTCCACCTAGGATGCATGCCAGGAATACAGCAGAGATGAGAATGTAAGCCACACTTGGCAATGTGGGCCCACACAAAATGCTTGAACCCCATTGCAGGACTTGTATGGTGCCGCCGTTGCGCTGGGTGGCGTCGAAGCACCGGACGTTAACCCGGACGATTCTCGCCGCTTCTCGCTCTTGCATGCCAGCCTCGACACCTGGGGCATCCTTACAACCCACTCCAAGCAACGCACTCCACATGCAACACTGCACCTTGTTACCCCTGCCCATGAGTGGGCGATGCGTGATCTGGTTTTATATTGCCTTCGAAAGCGGAAGGAACGGCCGAAAACGGGGATTTCCTTGGCCAACTTGTTGTTTCCCATGCCCAAAGTCGAAATCATGATGCATTCCAAGAACCTCGCTTCATTTCAGCAACATTGCACGTGTGGGATCTCAAAAAGCCGCTTCCATTCTCAAGTTGCCTACCAATCTTATGTCGAAGCCGTTTCCGGGCACTTTCGGTCCAGAACATTGTTCCCTTCCACCTAGGATGCCTCGAATACAACAGAGATGAGAATGTAAGCCACACTTGGCAATGTGGGCCCACACAAAATGCTTGAACCCCATTGCAGGACTTGTATGGTGCCGCCGTTGCGCTGGGTGGCGTCGAAGCACCGGACGTTAACCCGGACGATTCTCGCCGCTTCTCGCTCTTGCATGCCAGCCTCGACACCTGGGGCATCCTTACAACCCACTCCAAGCAACTCACTCCACATGCAACACTGCACCTTGTTACCCCTGCCCATGAGTGGGCGATGCGTGATCTGGTTTTATATTGCCTTCGAAAGCGGAAGGAACGGCCGAAAACGGGGATTTCCTTGGCCAACTTGTTGTTTCCCATGCCCAAAGTCGAAAGGGATAATTAACAAGGTGCCCTCAGTTGGCACTTGGCACCACGACCTCAGTTTTACCCCTAGCGCCGAATCGACCTCAGTTTTGCCCCTAGTCAGTGCGCAAGGACTCATTTCGCTGCTCCCACCGTTACTTTCGGCCCCCGTTAGGATCCTGACCTGTGGGACCCATCATAGAACCGTCGGCGCGGCCTATGGCCCTAGCTGTTGAGCCTTGGCGCTGCATGTGGGCCCCACCTGTTGACGGTTGGCGCTGCATGTGGGCCCCACCTGTTGACCGTTCCTTGCGGCCGAATGTCACATGAGGCCCAATGTCAACATGTAGACATTATCCATTTATATTTATTAATCACTACATGCAGACTACGCATTATCCATTTATTAAACCATCAAATTATTCGTATTAATAATATAAAATATACTGTGCTCAACTCAAATTTTTATGTTATCTTAGAAAACATAATGCAGCACATCTCTTATATATAAATTTTGTTTACAATGTGCAGATTTTAAAGCGATGATTAGAAAGGAAAAAACTATTAAACAGTGGGTACATTTGGACAAATATAAGAACATAACTTTATATATAGGGCTTATATATAATTAAACATACTTAAGAGAGGATAACTGGCCCCACTTTACATATATTCAGTGGGGCCCGAGAAACATTACATTTAACTAAAAAAAAAATGCTAGCCCTAACTGCTCCCGCTCTGCATGCGGGAGCCCTTCCCGCCCTCCGGCGCCGCCCTACTTCCGCGGCCACTCCGCCGCCCGGATCTCCATCTCCTTGTTGACGCGGGCGCGGTGGTTATCCGCCCGCATCCTCTCCTCCTGCCTCTCACGGGACCGCTTGATCCTGGCCCGAAGGGCCTTCGCCTCCTCCTTCGCCTCCTCCTTCGCCTCCTTCTTCTCCTGCGCCTTCAACTCCTTCGCCTCCAGCCGCTCCAGTCTCTTGAGGCGGAGGTCCGTCCTGGGGGAGATGTCCGACGTCTTGGTGGTGAAGGAAGGGACGGGGCGGTGGACGAAGGGCGGCGTCGGCGATCGCTCCCGTTGGGGAGAGTCGATGGGCAGGAGGTCCTCCGGCTGCCACTCGGCCTCGTACCAAGGCCGAGCCTTGGGGTGGTTGTCCTCGTCGGAGACCGACTCCGGGCTTGAAGGGAGTGAGTACGAAGACATTGTTAGGGCTTGAAGGGAGAGAGAGGCAAAGGGCTGGAGAGGGATGAGAATATGGAGGAGGAGTGAAGGACTATTTAAAGACACGATTAGACGCGTGAATTTATTTGGGTAGATGAAGCAAACTGTGTGAACACATTGGATAATGAAGTGTAGAAGAGTCGTGCATGGTCAAAGCGGTGTAGAACAGGCATAGGCGTAGGCGTAGGCCGGACAACTAGTGACACGGAGTACGATCGCGTGTGCATTCGTTAGTCGATGTGATTCGACGTTGCATGCTTGTATTAAAGAAGAGAAGAAAGTCCAAAGTCTCCTCGCTAGCTGCATATGCATTGATGCGTATCTTGTGAAAACTAGGCGTGGAGGGCTGCAAATGCGACGCGACTCGTACGTGTTTCTGAAACCAGGCGGAGGGCTGCGTCGCTGCAAATGCGACGCGACTCGTGTTTCTGAAAGAGGTGCCTTCTGAAACAAGGCGTGCAGGACTGCTGCAAATGCGACGCGACGTTAACTATTTTCTTCTTTCCCAACAAAAAAAACTATTTTCTTCTTCTGCATCGGACGGATGCGCTCGCAGCCACAGCGATCCGCTAGACGTTCGTTCTGCGCTCTGATTGGTTGGTACGTTGGCCACAGGGATCGATGGTTCTACATATGATTTCTTTGCTGTTAAGTATTATAAACCATGTTATTTAAATAAAAAATATAATGAAACTTCAGATTTACTATAGCGATGATTTTTATCAGTTTTACATATGATTTTTCTATTAAACCATGTTATTTAAATAAAAAATAAAAAATAGAAGAATTATTCAAAACATAATGAAACTTCAGATTACACTATACATGTAGAATAGATGTCTAGGAAATTCATTTGGTTGATTTAGAAAATATGCCAAAAAATGTTGAAGCACAAATGGGGTATTTACCCTAGCTTCGGACCTCATTTGAAGCACATTTCTCACGAGAATTGAGCGATGGTTGCAAATGAGCATAAATAATTCAAAAAAATTCAAAATGACATGAATCCAACGCACAATGTTGTTATATGTGATATAGTCGATTTTTTCATGAAATTTCAAACGGGGGTGTCTACCCTAGCTTCAGACCTCATTTGGAGCACATTTCTCATGAGAATAGAGCGATGGTTTCAAATGAGCTTTAATAATTCAAAAAAATATATCAAATTGACATGAATCCAACGCACAATGCTGTTATATGTGATTTGCCCTAGCTTATGACCTCATTTGAAGCACATTTGCCCAAAATTTTGGAATGACTTAGTTCAACATGCGTCATACAACATTAATCAAACATTCTTTTCGCTTTTAATCTACATTCTGGCTCGTGATTGCGTTCAGAAATACTCAAAATTAATTAAAAAACGCGAACTCGTTGAAATATGCTCAAATTCATAGATTCGACGATAGTTTTACAGAAAGCTAGACGGCATGATGCATGCCAGCCTCGACACCTGGGGCATCCTTACAACCCACTCCATGCAACTCACTCCACATGGAACACTGCACCTTGTTACCCCTGCCCATGAGTGGGCGATGCGTGATCTGGTTTTATATTGCCTTCGAAAGCGGAAGGAACGGCCGAAAACGGGGATTTCCTTGGCCAACTTGTTGTTTCCCATGCCCAAAGTCGAAATCATGATGCATTCCAAGAACCTCGCTTCATTTCAGCAACATTGCACGTGTGGGATCTCAAAAAGCCTCTTCCATTCTCAAGTTGCCTACCAATCTTATGTCGTAGCCGTTTCCGGGCACTTTCGGTCCAGAACATTGTTCCCTTCCACCTAGGATGCCTGGAATACACCAGAGATGAGAATGTAAGCCACACTTGGCAATGTGGGCCCACACAAAATGCTTGAACCCCATTGCAGGACTTGTATGATGCCGCCGTTGCGCTGGGTGGCGTCGAAGCACCGGACGTTAACCCGGACGATTCTCGCCGCTTCTCGCTCTTGCATGCCAGCCTCGACACCTGGGGCATCCTTACAACTCACTCCACATGCAACACTGCACGTTGTTACCCCTGCCCATGAGTGGGCGATGCGTGATCTGTTTTTATATTGCCTTCGAAAGCGGAAGGAACGGCCAAAAACGGGTTTTTCCTTGGCCAACTTGTTGTTTCCCATGCCCAAAGTCGAAATAATGATGCATTCCAAGAACCTCGCTTCATTTCAGCAACATTGCACGTGTGGGATCTCAAAAAGCCGCTTCCATTCTCAAGTTGCCTACCAATCTTATGTCGAAGCCGTTTCCGGGCACTTTCGGTCCAGAACATTGTTCCCTTCCACCTAGGATGCCTCGAATACAACAGAGATGAGAATGTAAGCCACACTTGGCAATGTGGGCCCACACAAAATGCTTGAACCCCATTGCAGGACTTGTATGGTGCCGCCGTTGCGCTGGGTGGCGTCGAAGCACCGGACGTTAACCCGGACGATTCTCGCCGCTTCTCGCTCTTGCATGCCAGCCTCGACACCTGGGGCATCCTTACAACTCACTCCACATGCAACACTGCACCTTGTTACCCCTGCCCATGAGTGGGCGATGCGTGATCTGGTTTTATATTGCCTTCGAAAGCGGAAGGAACGGCCGAAAACGGGTATTTCCTTAGCCAACTTGTTGTTTCCCATGCCCAAAGTCGAAATCATGATGCATTCCAAGAACCTCGCTTCATTTCAGCAACATTGCACGTGTGGGATCTCAAAAAGCCGCTTCCATTCTCAAGTTGCCTACCAATCTTATGTCGTAGCCGTTTCCGGGCACTTTCGGTCCAGAACATTGTTCCCTTCCACCTAGGATGCCTGGAATACAGCAGAGATGAGAATGTAAGCCACACTTGGCAATGTGGGCCCACACAAAATGCTTGAACCCCATTGCAGGACTTGTATGGTGCCGCCGTTGCGCTGGGTGGCGTCGAAGCACCGGACGTTAACCCGGACGATTCTCGCCGCTTCTCGCTCTTGCATGCCAGCCTCGACACCTGGGGCATCCTTACAACCCACTCCAAGCAACTCACTCCACATGCAACACTGCACCTTGTTACCCCTGCCCATGAGTGGGCGATGCGTGATCTGGTTTTATATTGCCTTCGAAAGCGGAAGGAACGGCCGAAAACGGGGATTTCCTTGGCCAACTTGTTGTTTCCCATGCCCAAAGTCGAAATCATGATGCATTCCAAGAACCTCGCTTCATTTCAGCAACATTGCACGTGTGGGATCTCAAAAAGCCGCTTCCATTCTCAAGTTGCCTACCAATCTTATGTCGAAGCCGTTTCCGGGCACACTTGGCAATGTGGGCCCACACAAAATGCTTGAACCCTATTGCAGGACTTGTATGGTGCCGCCGTTGCGCTGGGTGGCGTCGAAGCACCGGACGTTAACCCGGCCGATTCTCGCCGCTTCTCGCTCTTGCATGCCAGCCTCGACACCTGGGGCATCCTTACAACTCACTCCACATGCAACACTGCACCTTGTTACCCCTGCCATGAGTGGGCGATGCGTGATCTGGTTTTATATTGCCTTCGAAAGCGGAAGGAACGGCCGAAAACGGGGATTTCCTTGGCCAACTTGTTGTTTCCCATGCCCAAAGTCGAAATCATGATGCATTCCAAGAACCTCGCTTCATTTCAGCAACATTGCACGTGTGGGATCTCAAAAAGCCGCTTCCATTCTCAAGTTGCCTACCAATCTTATGTCGTAGCCGTTTCCGGGCACTTTCGGTCCAGAACAGTGTTCCCTTCCACCTAGGATGCCTGGAAAACAGCAGAGATGAGAATGTGGGCCCACAAAAAATGCTTGAACCCCATTGCAGGACTTGTATGGTGCCGTCGTTGCGCTGGGTGGCGTCGAAGCACCGGACGCTAACCGGGACTATTCTCGCCGCTTCTCGCTCTTGCATGCCAGCCTCGACACCTGGGGCATCCTTACAACCCACTCCAAGCAACTCACTCAACATGCAACACTGCACCTTGTTACCCCTGCCCATGAGTGGGCGATGCGTGATCTGGTTTATATTGCCTTCGAAAGCGGAAGGAACGGCCGAAAACGGGGATTTCCTTGGCCAACTTGTTGTTTCCCATGCCCAAAGTCGAAATCATGATGCATTCCAAGAACCTCGCTTCATTTCAGCAACATTGCACGTGTGGGATCTCAAAAAGCCGCTTCCATTCTCAAGTTGCCTACCAATCTTATGTCGTAGCCGTTTCCGGGCACTTTCGGTCCAGAACAGTGTTCCCTTCCACCTAAGATGCCTGAAAAACAGCAGAGATGAGAATGTAAGCCATTTTTGTCTTCAATTTTAACCATTTTTGTGCAAAAATATGGAAAAACAACTATACAAAAAAAACCTAGATTCACGCGTGCACATTGCGTCAGAGGGAGAGCAAAAGGGAAACTCCATAAATATACGGTTTGACGCATATCCACTTCCTTCCTTCCTCCGTCTCTGCATCAACTTTTCACCGAAAAAACGCATCCTCCCCTCCACTTCCACCGCAAAACCCTAGACGGTTCCCCTGCCCTTCCCATCCGCCATGAAGAGATCACGCGAAAGCTTCGACGCCGAGGAAGGTAATGAGGTGGCGTCCGTCGTCGGCGAGCCATCTTCTGCTGTCGTCCCAGCCGCGGCCAGCTCTGGTACAGTGGCTGCTGCTTCGGGCGAAGATGGCCCATCCCACGCCGCCGTGCCATCTGACCTCGAGGCTGCGTACAAGGAGATTGACGAAAGCTACGACCAATCGGCTGAATACGCCATGTGGGGGGCCATCTCCGCTAAGCTGACCAACGCTCCGAACGCCGCGCCGCCCGCTGCGCCGACTGCCGCGCCGACTGAGGTAGTAGATCTATTTTTAGTGAACTTGCCATGTATTTTTTATAATGCCCTTGTATTCACAGACTGGTAGTAGATCGATTTTGCTTTGCACTATGTGGTTGTTCATGTTTGCCACTTATTTTGGTTGTGAGTTGACTTCTGTGAGTGTTGAGAGAACTAAGATAGAAACCTCTATGTGTGTTCCTAGGAAATTTATTTTGTTCTATGGTGATTGGAGCACAACCTGATGGTACCGTGTGTGTGCCTAGGAAATTTATTTTGTTCTATGGTGGATTGGAGCACAACCTGATGTACCGTGTGTGTGCCTAGGAAATTTATTTTGTTCTATGGTGGATTGGAGCACAACCTGATGGTATTGCATGCACGTGTGTGCCTAGGAAATTTCTTTTATTTTTTGATGGATTGGAGCACAACCTGGTATATATGCACGTGTGTGCCTAGGCAATTTTATTTCTCACCTGTTATTACATTAGTTCAAATGCCATTGTATATCTCATCATGTAATAATTACAACTGCAACTTCATATGTAATGTTCAAATAATTGTACAGTGTTTTATCATCCTAGATTCTCCTATTTATGATGTTACAACCTATTTTGGGTTGCAATAATCTTCACATTATTTCAACTTCAATTTCATATCTCATTTTCTAATAATTGTACACTCTGTACTATGTTTTAATAAAATTCAATTAATATAGCTTGGGTAATTTGATGCGCAAGATTTTAGTTACTCCCTCTGATCCATATTAATGGTCGCTAAATCGGATGTATCTAGACATATTTTAGTGCTAGATACATCCGATTTAGCGACTATTAGTATGGATCGAGGAGTATCTGTTTTTGTTATGAAATACTGGGGCATATTACTCTATGGTTGCATGGCACATTGACATCAATGAGCACCATTCTATGTGGTAGAATCGAAAAAAATTCTCATTGCAAGAGTTAGCGGTCTAGCATACATAGAAATTGTATTTTTTGATAGTGGCCTTGTATTCAAATAAAGAGAGAGTAGATCGATTTTGCTTTCAAATATTATTCTGTTATTTCTCAACTGTTATTTACATTAGTTCAAATGCCATTTTATATCTCATCATGTAATAATTACAACTGCAACTTCATATCTAATGTTGACATAATTGTATAGTGTGTTATCATCCTAGATTCTCCTATTTATGGTGTTACAACCTTTTTTTGGTTGCAGTAATCTTCACATTATTTCAACTTCAATTTCATATCTCATTTTGTAATAATTGTACACTCTGTACTTTGTTTAATTAAAATTCAATGAATATAGCTTGGGTAATTTGATCCGCAAGATTTAATTATCTGTTTTTGTTATGAAATACTGGGGCATATTACTCTATGGTTGCATGACACATTGACATCAATAGCACCATTCTATGTGGTAGAATCGAAATAAATTCCTCTTTGGAAGAGATAGCGGTCTTGCATACATAGAAATTTTTATTTTGATAGTGTCTTTTATTCAAAGAAAGAGGGAGTAGATCGATTTGCTTTTTAATTTTATTGTTTTATTTCTCAAGTGTTATTTACATTAGTTCGAATGCCATTTTATATCTCATCATGTAATAATTACAACTGCAACTTCATATCTAATGTTGAAATAATTGTGTAGCGTGTTATCATCCTAGATTCTCCTATTTATGGTGTTACAACCTTTTTTGGGTTAATCTTTAAATTATTTCATCTGCAATTTCATATCTCATTTTGTAATAATTTTACACAGTAGCTTTTAGGTTAATTAAACGTGCATGCCTACATGGATTCTAATTATCAGATTTGGTTATGATATACTAGGTTTAGTATAGGTTGTACATTTCATATCCATTTGAATTCTTCGGCAATAAATGATATAAAAGTTAAAAACGAATGAGCAACTTCAGTTTTCAGTTAACATATTGGCTTATTGCATTTTAGGAGCCGAGAGTTGAAGAAGAGTCATCTGATGGCGGACTGGCCTTGTCAGATGGTCATGGTTCTGGGGATGGAGGCTCTGGAGAAGATGATGAAGATGTTGAAGAAGTACCTCCAACATCACCAAATGTTGATGAAAAATCAGCTTGCAACGTCCATGTCTCCAATCTGGTGATACTTCAGCTAAAGGAGGAAAAGGGGGTGCACACCGACTTTGTTCTTCAAGATGTGGTAAAGCCGAACCAGCGACCATCGTCTTTCATGGTTTCGCGTGTACTCCTTAGCAAGTTGGGTACTACCAACTGGCGCATTGTCCAGTCTCACGAAGAGGGATACTCCGCGTATCTTTACATCAAGATGCGTAGACAGGATGTGCTAAGGTGTCACGGGAAGAGGTACGAGTGGGAGGGAGAACAAGTCACCTTCCGTAAGGTGAATAGACTCATTCCACTCATACCTGATCCCATGGAAGCTGGGCCCAGTTCACAAGATCTTCTAAGTTGTGCCTGTGAAGACAATGTTTCTTTTGTTTAAACTATGTGTTGCTTTCCGTACTCCTGCATGATGCACTATGTGAAACATTATGTCCTTTTTATGTTATCGTTTAGCAGAGCTTATTATTATTGTTAAAGAGTTGTTTCTTTTTGGAGGGCACGCAATTGGCACCTGATTTTTATAGGAGATAGTGGTTTGAGTACATGAACTTGACAGTTCGTTGCGAGCAACACTATCACTTACACCACTCCACACCGCTAGTCCGAGAACTGCCCCACAGACTCAAAAACCAAACACAAGAGAAGGCCTTTCCTAAACAAAGATCAGAGCCGCGTCGCCACAGATGCTGGTGCCTCTTAGGAATAACAAACTACATCTTGACATCCCTAGTCGTCGAACCACCCAAAGGAGAATGGCGGCTGGACTAGTTCTTCCTCGAGGAGGGAACTACTCGAACACCACCAGCGAGGAGAGTTTCATTGAGTTCAAACCGGACTTCACGTAGCATAATTTGCACTACTAGTTCGATATAGCACTTGCAATATGAACAAAAGTACCAAGATAAATCCATAGCTCAAAAGTAGCATATATACTACTCGAATAACTTTACATATACTCTAATTACAAAGAACAAAAGTACATATATACTACGCCGCAGCAGGTGATCTAGTGCCAAGTGTGGGTCGCACTCGCCCTCCCGATCTGCCTCCCTCTTTGGCCTTCTTGGCGTCACTCATGGGTTTGAGCTTACGGTACAACTCTAGGGAGAGGAACCCATCAGTTGCAGCATAGGTGATGTGTTCCATGTCTAGCATTTGTTGTCCCAGTAGCTGTGCAACATGTAATCCTTCTTCTTCATGTCTTTGTAGCAGGGATCAATAAATTTTGCTGCCATGGTAGCCATTCCAACTTTCTTTGTTTGAACACATGAAGTATAAATCTTGGATATCCTCATAGATTTCTTCTGGAATAGAAAAATTCCAGGTTCTCGCAACATTTTCTTGTCGTTGTTGGTGTCAACACTTGCAAATTTGACCCACCAAACGAAAAAGATCAGCCAACGTCGCAGATTGCCACCAGTCACCACTGAACACAAGTAACAAGAGTTTAGAGAAGTACTACTCCATCCGATCCAAAAAAAAAGTGCGTGAGAAAACTGTTACGCATGCACGTCTGGATGAGTACTAGTTGCAGAAAATCTAGATGAGTACTAGTTGCCGAAAAAAAGAGGAAAAAAGTAGTAGTAAACCAATCACAAGAACCAGGAAATAACCAAATAGCAATCACAAGAACATGGCGGCGCAGCAGATGAGTACTAGTTGCAGAAAACAAGATGAAAAATGACTTTAACCTGGAGTGATGGTACACCAGGACGTGGCGGCGGAATGCAAGCTGAAGGACGGCGACCTTCTTCTCGATATCAACCTTGTGGGATGTGTACTCGAAATCGAGCCCCATGAATCTTTCTTCTCCTTCATCAATCCAATGCTCGTACAGTCTACGACATGCTGCACTCGGCAGGGTCGTTGGTGTACGTGACGTCGATGCTTTCCTCGCCATGGATGGGGACCTGAAGCGTGCGGCAAGAAATACTTCTGTTCATCCATTCTTGAAAGAAGAAGAGAGGGGAGCGGATGGAAGAAGAAGAAGAGTGTAGTGCAGCGGTTGGAAGAAGATGCAGTGGAGAATACGAGTGGAAGTACAGGGGAGTATTAATCTTAATTGTGGAAGGAGCAGAGTCGAAGTGATTGACGTGTGAAATCGATAGAAATTTTTTGGGAAACACCTGTGCGTGTGTGTACATACACAGAAGGTTGTAAAAATTGTCTCACTTGTTTGTGGGCCTAAACTATAAGCCTTTTTTTAGTTGACTAACGGACACAATGGGCAGCGCGGGCGACGATTTGTCCATCAAACGTCTACGGCCTGACCTAAGGCAAGCGTGCGTTATCATTAATCACGAAAAACCGCCTCTCGTTCACACGCCTCCTCCCTCCACGTGTTCGCCGCCGCCTGCCCTTCGCATAACTTTGACCTAGAATTAGTCTACCGGCCGGCGCACCCTCCACTACGATCATGAAGCCAACCAAAGACGTGCCAACTTGATCATACGCATCTTTTTGCATCTTTGATCGTGATTATCACACCAGATCTGGTCGTTTTTGTTCGTTTTTTTCTCGCAGGTCCAGTTTGTTTTGACAAACTAGGGATGTGTGGTAGTGATGACATGACGACTGATTATTTCGTCATAACCCTTGTAGAGGATTTGAGGAGAAGACGGTAAGGATCTAATCTACTCATGTACAAATTGGATTTGGATTTTTCGTGATTATTCAGATGTAATGTACTAGCATATCTACCGGTCCTAGCTAGTACTCATTGTGTCATGTGTTAATCATTGATGTAATATACGTAGCTGATCAAGCTAGCAAATTTTTTGGGACTGTGATCTCTAGTAGCATTGGACGTGTTTTTTTTATGAACTACTACTTGCAATTTCAATACTTGAAGGGTACCATTCTGAAACTATGAGTGCATGTTCAGTTATTGCAGTACAGGACTATTGCTTCAATGTCCAATTAGGAGGAAAAAGTACAAATAGCTACTCTGTAGGATATAATCTACTTTTAGTAAGTCCAATTTACTACTGGCTCATAATTTAATAAAATACATTGCTCTTATTTAGGTGATCCCGTGCTACATCAGACAATATTTCTTAAGAATGCATGCTGTTTTCCCCATGGAGGACAGAAATTTTCAGCCACACTTATTACGAAGGAAGGCTTCTCGTTTATTGTCGATCTTAGCAACATCGACGGATAACCTTTCTGAAGGGAAATTACTGGAAAGAACTTAGTAGGGTCTACAAACTTGAAGTTTGGTATGGGAGCTTGTTTTCAAGACCGACACACAAGAGGCCAAACTGAGGTCATAACCGGAAATGACCCAATCATCCATCCGTGTAAGTTCTTACTTAATAAAAATAATTATGTTGTGCACATAAAACATTAATATATTACTTGGTTGCGGCATGTGTAATCCACTAATTTCAGGCGTATTACATTTTTACAGCATACTACATGTCCCCTGAGAGGCGTCACATTGTTGACTCACTCTCTAGCACTGATGGGACCATGATTAACTGGAGGATGATGGAGACGGTGATCGACGCTGTTGAAAACTTGGATTACACTGTTCTATTCCACAGAGCTGGAGAGTATGAGGAAGCAGAATTGGTTGTCGGGGTGCTGCATACTCTGAATTGGACAAACAGCGAGAACTTCAATAAACACGTGGTAAATCTTTAAGAACACATCTTCTCTTATGCGCAAAGTAATACGTGTACACTTGTTCTATTTAATTTCCTTTCTTTTAACATGATTATTTCCCGATAGCTTTTTTCTTGACTTCTAGTCTTTGCATGCAACAGAAAATCCCAAGCCGTCTGATTCCTGCCATATGGCAAGAAATGGTACAATCACTATTGTTTGCTACCCGAGAACTGAGGTGACATCGACATATTCAATTTCTGATCTTGATGGTCGCTTGTGCGTCAGCGGGTGGAAAGAGTTCATGGCGAAGGAAAGTCATCTCAAAAGGGTCAAGATGCTGTTATTGCTATACCAGTGCGCTGAAGGGCTCTACTTGTTTGCTACCCATGTCCCTGAAGTTGGTCTGTAATAGGAATGCAGATATTGATGGTTTCTGTGTGCAACTATATGCATGCAGCCCCGTTGCTACAATATAAAAACCGTGTTAAGACTCTATATTAGATTGTTGAATTCTCACACAATTTAAATGTTATGTTCTTTTAGTTTTACTACTTTCATGATGTCATTTTGATTTTTATGCTGAGCTTTACCATTTTTGCTTTACCATATGACTCATAAAAATGTAAACAAGGGTGCAAACCACACATGCTCAATGGAAAAAATATCCAGTGATACTAGCCCCTTGTTCTCCCATGCTACCATTTTAAAAAATCAACTATAGATGTTTCATAAAATTCCGGAAAAAATTATTAATGTTCCCAAAGAATTTGTGTACATAATGTAAAAATAACCAGGTCCAAATTCGACCTACACATTGAGAAACAAAAAGTACAAATCAGCAAATATGCACTATATATTCACATTTGGATTTGTCTTTTTGGTTAGTCAATATTACTTTCGTATCTGGACATAAAATTATTACACATTGTTGTAACTCTACTCGTGATTTTTCCTAGATTTTTTTGAATCACCAAAACTTCATTTATTCGAAACGGTACCATGGTAGCATGCAAGAGGGCTAGTATCACAGGATATTCTCCCCATGCTCTGGCGAAATAGGCTGAACCCGCTATATTAATATAGCAACCACCCGGTGCAACAGTTTTGATACAACGCCGGCTGAGGCGACAACCAATAAACGCAAAAGAAGAAAAGAAAAGGAGACGCAAGTGGATCGACGAAACGACCACTGCGCCCACCTACAAACTACAACCAAGCTGCTAGCACCGGGACGTCAAATACCAATCAACACCTTCAACATGGATAGTCGCGCTTCTAGGGTTTCCCCCGGCACATCGGGGCGGCGGATGCAGGGTAGACGCGATGCCCTTCATGAAGGGAGGATGCCACCCGATGGCGACACCGCTCTAATATCGGTACTCCGACAAGGATTTCTCCCAAACACACCCTCACCACCATCCTTGACGATCCGTCGCCTAGGTGCCTCGCAACGACCGGACGAACCGACCACCAGCATGCGACACCACGGTGCGACAACATTTAACCAGGATGAGGGAATCAAATGTGTTGGGCACGGTTTATCATTGGCTTCATCATTAAGGACCAATTTACGAAAGATCAAATGTGGAGGCACGTTCACATGATGAAAATTTTGAGGAAAACCGTTTATACTCTAATTTAATCGATTGCTACACGCACACCAACTGCTACACACACACGAACTCGAGTCCTCTCCCTCTCCACCCCCGATTCCCCACCGCCGCCACGGCTAGCCCTCTCCGCCCCAGATCCCCACCGACACCCGGCGGAACGACGCCGCGACAAACGCCGCCGCAACCGCCCCGTCGTCCTCGCGCCGTCCAGCCGTCGCGCCGCAGGTAAGTTTCCCGGCCGCCGTACCTTTCATTGTTAGGTTTAGATGTAGATTGAGTTATATGTTACTCTTTGATTCATAGGAATTTTGTAGGATTAGATCCTATAGGAATTTTTCCTATATTGCTTGTTTGATTCACAGGATCATATCCTATAGGAAATATTCCCGTAGAAATTGTAGTACAAATCCTATAGGAAAAGAACATTAGGTCCAACCTCATGGAAAAATTCCTTCAAGGAAAATGCTCTTCTCATAGGAATCATTTGGCCATACCATACCAATCCTACAAGTTTCCTATCCCTACACTTTTCCTATCATATGAATCAAAGGAGCCCTATTATTGTGATTTTAGATGTAGATCGACTTAGGAATTAGATTTTCATTGTTAGATTTAAGTTTATTCAGCCACCAAAATTAGATGTACATTGTTAGATTTAAGTTGGTTTTTGAATGGTAAATGGTTAGATGTGTATCTGAATTCAGTGTATGGAACGCACCACCGCAGGCATGGATGTATGTGAACAGTGTGGCTACAAGGAGTGCATGAACAAGAAATTTACCATTGTTCTACCAGAGGGGTTTGAAAACAGATTGGTATATACTTTAGGTCAATCTACTTTTTGAAAACTGACAATAAATTTGTACTAAAAATGTGTACTTCTTTTTTTTTACAGATCATACCTTGCAGATTCAGGCGTGACTTTTTGGAGCATATTCAAGTTGCAATTTGGGACACCCTAGAACTCTCGAGGTGAACTTGGTGAGCTGGAGAGTGCCAGAGCACCAGCACAAAGTTGTAGTCACACATGAGGATGGAAAAACATACTTCAGTGGTCAGCAATGGGGCCAGCTTGTGGAACGCTACGAGATGGATCCAACAGGGAGATTGACATTCTATCTCGATGAAGGTGATGTGTCCACCTACTTCCTCTACGATCGACCTGACGATGCTGAAGACACCGAAGATGATGTTCCCATAGCTCCCTACTGAGGATACACATGTTGTCATTATTCAGTCAGATGATGAGTAGGTATCGTGGTTGTAGCTGAGAGTTCTAGCTTTATGCGAACTTTTAGATTACATGTTAATGTTGAGTACTATCTGGTTGAATCTTTGAATGTTTATGCGGTTTTTTTTAATGCTTGTTATGTTATCTCATAATTGAATACCATTTGTGCGCTTCTAGTCAATATTACATACCCTTTTTATTTACCGATTTCTATAGGATAGTGATATGGACTATGACATCAACGCCAATGATCATGTAGTATAACCTGTGTCGATTCCAGAAACACGCCAGTGGACACCTAGATAGCAGGGGTGTACGAGTTTATGCCAGAACTGAAGAAAAACCACACCAATAACAGGGCTTTTCGACTAGTGTTGAATATTAACACAACAATGCATTTCGAAATGAATTAATTTAATCATAAAATGAAACTAGTAAAACTTAATAGAGCATTTATAATACTTGAACGTTATTGCCAAGGGAAAAACATATTGTTCACAAGGCAAATGGGCTGTGAAGACAAATTGTACAATTAATAGGCCCATACTCCGGTTGGGCCATTGGGCGAGCGAAAGGGCTACGTTTGTCCGCCCGGTCTCCTCCAAACTGCCCTGCCCCGCACGACAACGCCGCTCTATCCGTTCTCAGGCGACTTCGCCGCCGTATCGGCCCTGCGCGACCGATCAATCCGCCACTATTACCTCGCCGCCATCCGAACTCGATTAGCGTAAACTATTGAACTGCCGCCAACGCTGCCCCGCCGACTTGTACTCAACCGCTGCTTCCGCCGCTCGTCAGACGCAATTACAAGGTTTGTACCAATACTGATGAAATCCTTGGTTTCCATCCTGCCGGTTCGATGAAGTTAATGGCGATTGCAATTGCTGTCAGATAGACTAGCTGCTTGTGTTCACATATGCGTGTCTGTTTTATCAGTTTCAGTTGTAAGTGTTAGTTTAATATTCATATTAATGTCAGGAATTCAGGTACGAACTAGGTTTTATATTTTCATATCCATGTCAGTTTCAGGTGTAAGTGTTAGTTTCAATCTAACGCTGTGTTGTGAAGTAATGTCTAATGTAATCCCCTGCAATTCTTACTTACTTGAAAGACCAGTATGCCTGTCTCTCTGATGTATTTGTTGTTTCAAATACTTTTGTGTGAACTAATGCTGCTCCTTCTTTTTTACAAGACCGGTAAACGGAGATAACGCAAAATGTCACAAGACAAGAGCTGGATGGAGAAGGATAGAGATTCTGTGGAGTGGCAAAGTGGCATCGAGAGTTTCTTGGAACTTAGTTTTGATGGTGCTGAACCAGACGCAAGAAACTTTTGCCCGTGTACGAAATGTCTGAATAATGCTCAGAAAACTAAAAAGGAGATCCATATGCACTTGCTTAAGAATGGGATGGATCCGTCCTACAAAAAATGGGTATTCCATGGTGAACCCGAGGAGGACAACATGTCTGAAGATTCTGATGATGAAGACGATGCAGGTGGTGGTGAAGGGATATGTGACATGCTCGATACTCTGATAAGGGCCACAAAAGTGGGAAGTAATGCAGGAGACACGAGCGGTGATGGAATGAAACAGGAGCCAAATGCATCTGCAAAGGCGTTCTACAAACTATTGGAAGAGGGAAAAAATCGTTGTACCCAGGTTGTGAGGAGGTCACAAAGATATCTTTCATTGTGAAGCTTTACCAAATCAAGTGCGTGTCTGGGATGACCAACAGAGCATGTGACTTAATGCTGCGGATGTTCACGGAGGTGCTGCCAAAGGGTCACTGCATTCCTACTAATCTCGCACAAGTAAGGAAGGTCATTCGAGAGTTTGGACTGGATTACAAGAAGATACACGCGTGCTATAATGATTGTGTGCTATTCCGTAATGAGCATGCTGATGCCCAAGAATGCCCTGTCTGTCAACGTCTCGATGGAAATCAAGTCCAACCGTAGACAAAGCTGATTCATCGATCAAATCAAAGAAGCAAGTGCCACAGAAAGTTCTATGGTATTTCCCCTCATTCAAAGACTGCAAAGGCTGTACATGACAGAAGATATGTCAACTGATATGAAATGGCATAAGGAGAAACGTAAAGATGATGGCATAATGAGGCATCCTGCAGATTCGAAGGCCTGGAAAAGCCTTGATGAAAGATATAGTCAGAAAGAATTCGCAAAAGATGCTCGCAGTGTTCGGCTTGGCCTTGCTTCAGATGGATTCAACCCCTTTGGTCTCATGAGTATATCACACACTACATGGCCTGTCATTCTGATCCCATATAACTTGCCACCATGGATGTGTATGAAACAAGAGAACTGGATAATGTCAATGATTATTCCAGGACCAAAGTCAGCAGGAAATAACATTGATGTGTACTTACAGCCTTTGATTGATGAACTGTTAGTTCTATGGGAGGATGGTGTTGAAGCATATGATGCTGCAACTAAACAAAATTTCAAGTTGTATGCATGCGTGTTGTGGACCATCAATGACTACCCGGCTTACGCAATGCTGAGTGGTTGGAGCAAAAAGGCAAGCTAGCATGCCCTTACTGCCACAAGCATACAGACTTTTTATGGCTCCGGTATGGTAGAAAGCATTGCTACATGGGACACCGACGTTTTCTACGGAAACAACACAAATGGCGTCGAAACAAGGTTATGTTCAACAACAAGCCAGACCATAGAGACGCCCCGGTGCCACTTACAGGCAATGAAGTTCTAAAGGAGCTTGATAGCATTCAGCATGAACCATTTGGGCGGTCAAATAAGAGAAAGCGACCGGAAACTAATCCCTGGCACAATTGGCGGAAGAAAAGTGTGTTCTTCCAGCTCCCGTATTGGCAGCACTTGCTCGTGAGGCACAATTTGGATGTTATGCACATCGAGAAGAACATTTGTGACAGCATTCTGGGTACTTTGCTTGAGATGGATGGGAAAACAAAGGATGGTACGAAGGCTCGCCTAGATTTGGAGTTTTTGAAAATTAGGGAGGATCAGCACGCAAAGCCCGCGGTAAGGATAAGTACAAACTTAAGAAAGGCGTGTATGCTTTAAAAAAGGAAGAGAAGATAATGCTGCTCAGGTTTCTGCAGAGCATACGATGCCTGATGGCTATGCTTCACACATTAAGCGATGTGTGGTCCTCGAGCAGTGCAAGTTTAGTGGACTCAAAACTCACGACTGCCATGTTATATTACAGAAACTTCTTCCTATTGCGTTGCGCAAGCTTCTGCCAGAGAATGTCCTTACCCCATTGCTTCAGCTCAGTAAATTCTTTTCCGATTTATGCTCCAAGGAGTTAAGGGATGAGGATCTGTTGAATTTGGACGAAAAATTGCAGTAATTCTATGTCTAGAGATGATATATCCACCAGCTTTCTTTGATATTATGATGCATCTCCCAATTCATCTAGCTCGAGAAGCATGGTTGGCAGGGCCTGTACAGTATAGATGGATGTATCCGGTTGAGAGATACCTGCGTACGTTGAAGGGATATGTACGTAACAAGGCTCATCCAGAAGGTTCAATTGCAGAGGGGTACATACTTGAAGAGTGCATGACGTTCTGCAGTCGATTCGTTAAAGGCTCGCCTACAAAAATAAGTCAGTCCGAACGCCATGCAGATGGAGCTACAGATGAGGCACCAACAGGGATTAGCATAATGAGTGCAGTTGATTACTCCAAGAAAGGTTTTGCCGTGAATCACTGTCTTTGGAAGCTCTTAATCAAATGAGGCACTACATAATAACAAACTGCGAGGAAACCGAGCCATATATTCAGTAAGGAAACTTATGTATTTGTTTCATATCATGATATGCATTAACACTTTGGTTATGAAGTAACCATATATCATTTCTTTTTGAAGGGAACATATTGACGAGCTCAAAAAGAACAATTGTCCTAATCCTAAAAAGAAACACAAGGAAGATTTTGTTGGCTAGTTCGAAAGACGGGTAAGTTACTTTAGCATTTTCATAAATGTTTCTCGTAATAAAAAAACAATGGTGTATAGTACACTCACACATATTCTATTCCATGAAACAGATCACACAACTCCATAAAGATGGGAAGGTCAACAGTCTGTTGTATACACTAGCTAAAGGGCCTGATCAAATTGCTCGTGTGTTCAACCGTACAGTACTGAATGGATATTACTTTCGTAATACCGAAATAGAGCTTGACTTGAGTACCCAAAATAGTGGCGTCGTAGTCAACGCGCAAGGAAGCACCAGCAGTACTGATTATTATGGGGTGATAAAGAAAATCATATTTCTTGACTTTCCTCCTGATAACGAGGTTGTTCTATTGCAGTGCGACTGGTTCGACGTGCCTCCTGCCAATAGAAATCATAGTAAGGGGTATAGGAGGGACAAGTATGGAATTATTGACCTCGACACTAGTGTACATCGATTCACGGAAGACCCTTACATTCTAGGCATCCAAGCTGCACAGGTTTTCTATGTGAGAGATGTGAAGAGCCCTAATTGGGCAAGTGCTATAAAAATGAATCCACGCAATTTGTTTGCTCCTTCGGTTTTAAATGGTGCAGACCTAGATGATCTTGCAGAAGGAGATGAACGTGGTGATGCAGATGTACAGGATGTCGTCGATGCAGGAATTACAGTTCCAGAATTTACTTTTCCTGACGTTATTACTACTTGGTGCAGAACTGATGATGAAGGAACCAGCGTTGATGTTTCAGTCATAAATAATTTAAGACCTGCTGATTTTGACGAAGACCAAGTCGAATATGATGCTGATACTGATGATGATGAGGCTTACATAAATGATGGTCATGTTGCTCCTTTGGTAGAAGATGAATTGGATGATGACCATGGATTCTTTGTGTAGGCTGTCTCTGCACTGTTTGCCTTAAAGGTTTTGCCATGAACATGCATGGATGAAAGATCGTGTAATAACATAATTTTTGTTTAAAGATTCCAAAGTTCCAGTGTTTAGAAATTTTGAATTTCCATGATAAATGTACTAGTGAAATTGCGTCTTATATGAGTTCTTGATTGATTATTAAGTACTGTCACTAGTTGCAACATTAGTAAAATGCTAAGTGCTGCAGAAATTCAGTTGCAAACAATATTAAAAAAAATAATGTGCTCACCAAACTGAGATACTGGACCAAAAATGAAGTGTAGTCCTAAGAAAATTGCAACAGTGATCAAGGGCACGGCCCATGAGGCCCGTTAAGCTAGTCTATGAATGGTCGTTGCAAAATAACTTGTTCATTTTCGCAACAGTACGGTGATTGTTGCTTTACCGTTAACCTATTACCATACGACCCAAATTGTCGCAGTAAACAATAGGTATTGCCGCAGGGTAAATTTGAGGCGAAAAACATATGGTATTGCCACACGAAAAATTTGGTTGCAATAGTTAGCTTTTTTTTTTTGCAACAATATTTGTAACTACCGCAACACAAATAAAGATGTTGCAATAAATGACTAAATATCACCACGAATGCTTATTTCGTTGGAATACCATGTCTCTAAGGCAACAAAAGGAGTGCCTCGCGCAACGAAAATACTCTGTCGCAAAAACGCGGCTGTATTCCAACAGCAGTACAAATCGTGGCAATAGGAGGCCTCTACCGCAACAAAACGACAATTTATCGCCACCAAAATGAGTCGTGGAAATACGAGTGCCCTATCACCACAACCTGAGAGGTCGTGGTAATTTGTGATTATATCACAACGAAAAAAAAACGTAGCTACAGATTTCATTGCAAGAGACCGATTCTCTTGTAGTGACATCCTTCCCCTTCACGTTTCTGTCAATCGAGCAAGGCAACAAGGAGGCATGAACCCACTATCGAGCATAAATACTCCCTCTTGGAGTCACTAGCAACTACTTGGCCAAAATAACCACTAGCAACGGAGAGCATGCTAGATCACAAATAACATATGCAATAAGGACTATAAGCAACTTGGCATAAGTCAATATTCATCGGATCCCAGCAAACACAACATATAGAATTACATAAGATCAATCTCGATCATGATAGGCATCTCATGAGATCTAAACATGGAGGCATATGAGGAGAAGGCAACCATCTAATTACAGCTACGAACCCGTAGTCCAAGGATGAACTACTCACACATCACTCCGAAGGCAGGCATGGTGATGAAGAAGCCTCCGGTGATGATATCCTCTCCGACAGGGTGCCGCAAAATAGCTTCAGAACCCCCCTGATCTAGGGTTGACGGTGACGGCGTTGCGGAACTTTTTCGGGGATTTTGATCAGGTGTTTAGGGTTTTCCATCCGGGGGGCTTAAATAGGCGAAAGGGCAAAGGTGGCGAGAGGCCAGGGGCGCCACCCTATGGTGTGGCCCTCCTGCTGCCCCTCTTCGACTCCTCTTCGGTCTTCTGGATGCTTCCGGGGAAAATAAGACTTTCGGGCTTCGAATTTTCCAATTCTGAGAATAATTCTAGAACAACTTTTCTGAAACTAAAAACAGCAGAAAACAAGGAACTGGCTCTATGGCATCTTGTTAATAGGTTAGCCCGGAAAATCGCTAAAAATGACATAAAGAAAGGAGAAAACATGTAGCAATTGGCATAATATCATCATGGAGCATCAGAAATTAGGGATACGTTTATGACGTATCAGATACGTCCAAAATGTATCTCCTTTTCGAACAATTTTGCTATTGTTTGCCTCTAAACTTGTGAGTTTTGGATACAACTAACACGGACTAACGCTGTTTTCAGCAGAATTACCTTGGTGTCTTGTTTCTGTGCAGAAAAACCAACTTTCGTGAAATTCCCCAGAAAAGATCCCAATGACCTTATTTCACCCGAAGACCCCCGAAGCCAAAAGGAGACCCAGAGGGGGGCAAGAAGGGGCCCACACCACCCCTGGGCGTGCCCCCTAGGCTGTGCCACCAGGTGGTGTGGGGGTCCAGGCACCCCCTCGGGCTCCCCTTTCGACTACTTATGCCATGTACCCCTAAAACATCAGGGGGCTCGTCATATTCCAGAAAAAACCACAGAGCACCGCCGCCACCTTGAAACTCAATTCGAGAATCAGAAGTTCCTATTCTGGCGCCCTGCCGTGATTGGGATGTGAAGGAGATCATCGCCATCGTCACCGCCACCACTTCTCCATCAACCATACATGATTCCCCCATCCATGTGTGAGTAACCCCCTGTAGGCTGAGAGGGATGGAAGGGATTGGATGATATTGTTCATGTAATAATGCCAGATTGTCAGGGCATATCGCCTAGTATCCGTTGTTAGTATTTTCTACCATTGTTGCAACTTGTTATGCTTAATGCTTGTCACTAGGGCCCGAGTACCATGATCTCAAATCTGAACATGTTATTGTTTCATGAGTATAATTATGTTTCTTGATCATATCTACAAGTTGATTACACACATTGTTGTCCGGAACCCGAGGCCCCAAAGTGATAGAAATTGGGACAACCGGAGGGATGGTTGTGATGTGAGGATCACGTGTGTTCACAGAGTGTTAATGCTTTGCTCAGGTGCTTTAAAAGGAGCACCTTAATTCCCAGTAGTTTCCCTTGAGGCCCCGCTGCAAACGGGCTGGTAGGACAAAATATGTTGGGCAAGTTTCTCATTGCGAGCACATATGACTATATTGGAACACATGCCTATGGTTGGCCTAGAACTTGGATGCTTTATTATTATTATTATTATTATTATTATTATTATTATTATTATCTGCGATGCCCATGTTTTGATTATTATATGAACAATCTTATACATGCAATGCCCGCTCATCCATTTCCTATGCCTACGGTACTTTCATCCTGCTGTTTTCACGATTGTTACTGCTGCTACTATTTTACTCCTGCAGTTACTTCACTATTACTGCTGCTATAAAACTGTTACCACTAAAAAATTGTTGCGAGCAAGTCTACTTTGAGGTGCAGCTGAATTGACAACTCAGTTGTTAAGGCTTATAAATATTCTTTGACTCCCCTTGTGTCGAATCAATAAATTTGGGTTTTACTTCCCTCGAAGACTGTTGCGATCCCCTATACTTGTGGCTCATAGTCCCTATTACTCAATGTTTCCAGAAACTGCTTTTCATTGTTAACACCGTTGATTCCTCGGCGAAGCGCCACGACGAGCTTCATGATGCTAATTTGATGAACTAGCTCGGTTAATAGCTATTGATGACATTGAAACCAGTCAAGGTGCAAACCGAATACATGCATTAAAGCGACCTGGGGACACAAGATGGGGTTCACACTTGGCTTCGATATATATCCTAAAGGTCATGTTCATTGCAGTAAGGACGGTGCTTCAACATATAGGTTCCGATGTATCAGCTGGTTCAATACGTGCAGATGGAGATACCGCTTTCAGCTACTTGTCCTCCTTCGAGTTCATACTTGTCTTATGCATGATGCAAGAAATATTGGAGATTACCGAAGATCTTGGACAAGCTTTGCAAACGAAATCACATGACATAATAAATGCCATGTGTCTAGTGTTCTCAACAAAAGTACGCCTTGATGAAATGAGATCAGATGATGGAGTTATTGAGTTCTGTGCAACCCATTCCATTGATATTCCAGATTTGGAGCAACCTTACATTTTGCGTGGTGGTCGTGCTCGTCGCCAACTAGGTTCTTTTACTAAAGAGCATTATTTTCGAGTGGAAATATTTCGTGCTACACTTGACACACAGTTGCACGAACTAGAATTCCGGTTCAGCGAGAAGGTAATGGATCTTCTGTGCACTAATGCTATCCCTGCAAATAAATTTAGATCTTTCAAGGTTGATGATATTTGCGAGATGGTGAAGAAATATTATCCCGCTGATTTCACTCAACAAGAAATTTATGGCTTGGAGCAGCAAATCAAACATTTTGTTGTGGATGCTTCTAATGACATAGAGTTGAAAAAGGTGTCAACATTAACCAATCTTTGTCGCTGCCTTGTTGACAGTGGAAGGCATTCTATCTATAACCTGATTGACAGATTGCTCTGATTGCTTGTGACTCTTCCAGTTTCTACGGCAAGTGTTGAACGTGCATTTTCTACTTTGAAGATTATTAAAACAAGGCTACGAAATAGGATGGAGGATGATTTTCTTGCCAACAGCTTGCTTGTAAACATAGAGAGGGAATTCGCAGAGAAGTATAGGTACGATGATGTTCTTGAGCATTTCGCGGGCGTAAAGAGGCGAAGAGTGAAGAGCTAACCTGGTTCTATGAATCTGTGATGACAAATGAAAATCCATGGTTGAGTAGTATCTATATTCTTTTGTTTCAGGGTATCTCATGCATATATTGGTGTTAGAAATGTATTTTGTGGACAAGTTAAGTACTGCTTAGCTAGAAGTTATTTCACCTTGTTGTTGTCATATGAATTGTTGTTCCAAGAAAGAAAAATTCATGTTTTTTACAACATCGCCCCCCGCCCCCAAGATTTTCTTCAAGCTCCGCCACTGATGGACACCACGTCTCATATAGTTGTGCCATCTATCCAAAAAACACTAGTTGCTCCTCTGGTGTCCCTCCTTTTCAAATTAAAAAAAAAACCACGTCTTCAAAATTCTGAAAAAAAGTATACAACTGCATCTACATGTGCACTATGTACTTACAAAATTTCTGGCAAAATGTCTTTTTATACATGATCTGCAAACAAAAAAAGAGAAATGTAGCCCGTAAAATAAGTTATTTTTCACCTTTTCGGAGCCATGATTTTGTGATTTTTGTGTAGCCTATAATATAAAAAAATTCGAACAAAACTAGGCAGATATGTTGATAACATGTATATATAAATATATATGTATTACGTAAATTAGGGTTGGAATTTTTTGAAACTTCAAAAATACCGTTTTCGATTATTTTTTAATACCCGGAGCATGGGACATCAAAAGGCAAAAATCCTCTCTCGGGCATCTACAAAGTTGAATTGCTGAAAGAAAAATAATATCTATTCCCTCCATTCAAAAATACTTACTTCTATTTTTTCAAATATAAATGTATGTAAATACTAAAAAATGTCTACATACATTAATATCTGCACAAATAAAAGTCAATTATTGTTGAACGGTGTAACATCCCTGATTTTTGGAATTTTCAGAAATCACAAAAATATTTAAAACTTTTGTTTCCAGCCAACAAAATCCAAATAAAACTTAAAACACAAGGGAATTTTTTTTTGATTATGCAAATGATAATCCAAATGCCTCTGGTTTCTAAGAACCTTAAATCCTCAAATAAATAATCATGCAAGAAATTGTTTTCCTATTTTCAAGCCTTAAGAATATAAAATGGTTTTCCATAAACAAGTTGTTTCTAGATTGTTGCCATCTTCTATTCAACAATAAGAATTTATCTTCCTATTATTGGATTTATAAAATATTTTCAAAACTAAAAATTAACTATATCATTTTTCACGACTATGGGAAACAATATTTTCATTTATACAGGTCTCTAAAATTTATTTGATCATATTTTCAATTTAATTGTTTTCCCTATTTTGAAAATAGTATTTAGTGGCTATTAGAGAATTAATCATGTTATGAAAAGATAAAATTTTAAACATGTTAAAACAACACATAAATGTTTCCTTTTTATAGAGAATGTTATTACAAAACCATAGGTTTATGTTAGAGGCATTTTGGGCTTATAAAACAGTAGTTATGTTTTATTAAAGAAAATAGAAAACAGAAAAAAAACAATAAGGCGCAGCAGCCCAACAAGACCGGCCCAACCCCCCTATCCATATCCCCCGCCCGCGAGCAGCACTGAGGCCCAGCCAAACCAGCCCAGGAGCAGCCCGTGCCCCTATCTTTTCTCCCACTGATCAACGGGGCCCACATGACGCCAGCGCTACGTCACCGTGACGTCGATCTCCTTACCTCTCGTGCACGCCAGGAACTCCCGAAACAGAGAAGAACCGAATCTCCCGATTCAGTACGATTTTGGGCAGAGATTTGATCCTCGAGGCCATCTATAAAAAGCCTAAAGTCCCCTCTCCGTTTCCCCTCTTCCACTACTCGAGATCGCGCCTCCAGGCCGTGGAAATTGCTCGCCGGAGATCGATCTGGCCGCCACCACTTCCTCTCTTTTCCGGCGACACCATAGGTAGTAGCTGCCCCTTTTGCTCGCTTCCTCCTCCCCTCTCTGTGGCGCATCTCCCTGACCCCCTATGTCGCTCGCAGAGGCACGAGGACGCGCGGGCGAGCTCGTCGGAGCCCGCAACCACCACGGCCACGAGATCTGCACCGCGCCACCGATCCGAGAAGCGAAAGTCAGCGCCACCGTCGCAATCTTCTTCACCGTGCTTCGCTGAGCCGCCCCGTACCCTCCCCGCGTTCGGGAACCCCCTGCAGCACCGTCTCCGTCGAAAGTCAGTGCCGCCGGCCGCCGTTCCTCCATGATCCGGCGAGGTTCCTCCGCGGTGAGAACCTCTTTATCCTGAGCCGTTAGATCATCATCCTGCGGCCATGTTTGATAACTTGCCAGTTTAGATCTCGTGCGTCCACTGTTAAGCAGATCCAACGGCCGTGAGCCTCGATCCACGCCGAACCGGTATGGGCCAATCAGAGGCCACCGTTCCTTATCCCGCGGATCGCCTATTTTCTTTTAAAACATAACAGTCCTTATATTTTTGCAGAAAAGCCCCCCAAATTAGAATTGCAATAACTTTTGAACCACGAATCCAAATTAGATGATTTTGTACTTTTTGAAATCATCAAAATGTGTAGAACACATTAGATTCTAAGAAATTTATATTTGATACGTGCACACACTTGTTATTTGTAGATCATTGTAAACCATGATTTGTTAATAACTTTTGTTTTCTAAATCCAAGTTGTGCAAATTTGAATTTTTGAAAAGCCCTCGACATGTAGACTCTGTTAGTAATGGCCAAAATTAAAATTGACTATTTAAAATTTGTTCAATTTTAAATATGCTTGTTTGGTCATTTTTGGCGTAGTTTAAATTCTATAAATTTAAATTTTGTAAACAAAATATTTTTGTAAACCCTAGGTCGTGTACTAACAGTCCGCAATGCCCCAAATTATATTTGTCTAAGTGTAAAGATGTTTCCTTAGAGTTTTGTGCTCATTTACTATTTTTGACTTAGTTTATTTTATGTAATTATTTTCAATATGTTTTCTCTAGCAAAATTGTGCTAACGACTAACCTTAGACCAGAGAGACCAAAACCAAAGCCCTTCGAATATTTCTAAGTTATTTCTGCTAGTTGAGCCTCCTAGTTGAAAACCACTAAGTCTAGATTAGTGAAAAGCCATGGAGTGGATGCTACAATTGTCAACTCGAAGATTTTCAACATGAAGCAAGAAGACAAATGAAGGACTTAGCCAATAAAACAGACTTTAGAAGCATCTCCAAAGAAGTAGAAGCACTTAGAAGAAAATCAAGAAGACAAGAAAACCAACCACATCTCTCTTTTTCTCTAAGTCTTTTCTCCCCTTCTTTTCTGTTCTCTTAGACTTTGTGCTATGGCTAAGTTAGGTTTGACCAGCCACTAGTTTGTATCAAAACCGTAAGTGTTAGAAGATTCAATGAAGTCACCACACCAAGGAGGAAACTACAAAGGAGCCCGAAGAATTTTCAAGACCAATCATGTGAAGACTTAGGGTTTGTTTTCCAAGACTTAGAATTTAAGATGATTAGTGTCAAGTTTGTTTCTACCAAGACTTAGAATTTGTTTTCCAAGTGTGATGAGAGATTTTGACCAAGACATCAACAAGAAGACTTTCATCAAGAAGAACAATTTCAACAAGGAGCCAACTCCAGAAGAATAATCTCCCAGAAAATGAAGAAGAAGAAGAGAAGATTTTACAAGTCCTTTCTTAAGGAACTCTAACAATACATACTACCTCTCTTACTCTATGTGACTAAGTCCCTAGAATCCAAGATAGATACTTCAAATGTTTTTGTTCAACTCAATGAGGAGTACTACAAGCAAGGCCATTTAAGAAACATGCAAAAGACTTAGACATCAGAAGCCACTCAAGAAGATGGAGGAAGGACTTGAAGAAAACAAGGCAAAGATATATGAGACCAATGTTAACAAGATAGAAAAACATAGTCCAATCACTTGTTTTCTTTTGGTGAAATAACTAAGTGCTAAAAACATTGTCATGTTTCCTTGGTTTAATAAGAGGTGTAATCACCCCTAGTGAACTCTTGGAAATTTCCCTAACAAGTATGGAATCCATCATAGGTTGTTTTTCTTCAAACTTAAACTTTAACCAAACCATGCCCTAGTAACTAATCCTATGCCCTTTTTCACCAAGTCTTTTCACAAGTTGAATCTTTGTGACTAACTTATTTAAAACCCTTTTCTTGTGATTGTTCTTTTATATGTTTTCTTCTTGTTTGATTGTTAGCATGATTGTTTACTTGTTATTGTGTTTTCAGTGTATAGATTGTACGGAGAGCAACGTTCCATTTTTGGAAGAGAGAGTTTAACTTCTTCACCAACTTCAAAGCCAAGTAACACACCATCAAATCTCCCATATTTTTACTATGCATTACTAGTGTTTTTGAGTAGTATGCATGATAGGGAATTTTTACTAAGTTATTATTATGCTATGCAAAATCCCAAGTAGTGTGTAGCAATCCCTTAGACTTTATTATGAAGACTTAGTACTTAGTAGATGCATAGAATTGCTACAAATTTGTTTTACTCAATGTTGTGAAAATTCTAAGTACAAACTTCAATGAACCACCTGGCTGGATTTGTTTGTATGGTTGATGAGAGTTGAGTGTCGCCCCGAGGGGTGTTCACTTGTGGATTGCCACCCAGGAACAAAGAGATTCCTAAGTCCCTCTAAGTTTAGTAGCTTTCCGTGGAGCCCTTTGACATATGGGCTCTGTCTTGATCAACTAAGTTGTGAGAGTTCAGCCCTTGCTTGACATGAAGATGTAGCAGAATTATAGGTGGAACGGGTCTTGCTGGATGGGTTGAATTCTTGCTTCTGAAAGATCTCGTCTCAATTCTCTCCTTTCCATGATGCACTCCGCGTGTATAGGATGTTTTGGCCAATTGAAGACAAAGGGTTAAAGTGCACAACCTCTGCAGAGTTAGAAACTATGATCATAGCCGTGTTCCCGGTAATGGACAACTTCGAGCAGCTGGACAAGGATGGATAGAAGGACCTCCTCATCTTTTCTGAATGAATTAAAATATGGTAGAAATATTTTTCTAGAGCACATGGTGTGTCTACCCCTTTCTGCTACCTTTTCAAACTACATGGTGTGTCTACCCATGTTGGTTTTCAAAGATTTTTCAATGATTTATCAAATATAGGAGAAAACTGGCTTTATGCAAACTTAGCCAAAACTCCACTCAGCCAAATATGCATGTAGTATTAGTCTTGCCATTTTATATCCAAAATAGTGTTACTTGCCAATACATTAAATTGTATTGACTCCCTTGTGGCTGCATATTCCATATTGCAGATGAATCTGAAGACGAGTGAGGTTTCGTTCAGGATCTCGAGTCTATCGCCAACATGAAGAAGATGGGCTCAATGTTGTACTATGTTTTCCGCCGTAATTCTGTTTTATGCTAGTCTTCTAAGACTATGAAAGGTGTAATACTATTTTGTAAAGACTGGATCATGCGATGTAATAGAATTTGATGCATTTGCATGATATTTCATTTTGTACTGTGGTGCTAGCATTTGATCCAGGGACTAGCACAATAACACAGGTGTCCTTGCATTACTTAAATGTGGGAACGCTACAAAATGGTATCAGAGCATTGTGTTGCCTGTAGAATTCGACACCTTAAGTTTGGAAAAGACCTAGGTTGAAAACCTAATTTATCCAAATCTTCTAAAGACAACCTTCTCATCTTTCTCATATCTTCTCATCTATTATTCATTTCCAAAATTTCTTCTCTTTAGATAACATCCCTTCTCTACCATCAAGACAACTTTGGTGAATACCATGGCCTGAAGTGCAAGAAGTATTCTTCACCCAACCGGAAGTACTACAGAGAAGATAATTGAAGAAATTAGAGAAGACCTCAGACTCCTCAACAAATCATCAACAACTCAAGACATTGAAGAGACTCTAGAAGGTATAGATGAGACCACCAATCTAGTTATTTTGTTAGAACAACGTTGTCGTGTTAGAGTATTGATCATACCAATGAGTGTGGTATGACAATATTAGTTTATTTTCTAAAAACCTTGTTGTTTGGTGTGAAGTATGTTTGTTAGTCATTGTTGTAAGATGTATTTATTTTCTTGCTCTGTTGTGTTGGGTAGTAATTCCCTTTAGATCCTCCTAAATCTCTACTCATCTATGCTAAACCCCTCCAGATACCTATCTAGAGTGCAAAGAACCATGAGAAGTTCAACAACAAGATGGAAGTTTACCAAGGACATCAAAAGACCAATGTCGCACCCGGACTTCTAAAGGATACTCGCAGTTCCGTTGAACAGTAGATGATTGGATTACGGGGCTTACCGGCACCCGCATCTCTTACGAGTAGGCCAACACCCGTATGTGTGACAACCAACCCCTACTGTTCATCGTCTACGTAAACCATCCCATAGAAATCAGGATACTACCATTGACGTACTTCATACCATACACACATGGTACGTCAACGGCGTTTAACAGAATGATAGCACAACATATCTCTAAGACACAAAAGATAGAAATAAGTTGCAAATAGCTCTCACTAGAGCAGAGATAGCAAATACAATCATCCAGAGGACACATGTCCCAACATATCATCATTACATCACAGCGGAAGCATTCAAAAGGTCTGAGTACAGACAAAATCCAAATAGGCCAAAGAGGCCGGCAATGAAAGGAAAACGGAGCCCATCCACGAAGTCTCGGATCCTGCCCGGGTCCGCTATCTACTCGTCAACAGCCTCGTCGTGCTCCACGTAGTAGCCACCATGGGGATCCTCGGAATCGTAGTCTGCGGAAACCACAGCCCCAAAGGGGTCAGTACATAAACGTACTGGCAAGCAAGACTCACAGTTCACCAAAGCGTAACCCGTCAACACCAAGCACAGATGCTTTGGGTTCAACGGAGGAAAGGGTGAAAACAAAAGATGCGGCAGCTGGCTGCACTAACCAACTACAGAACATACTACAACTTCCGGCTAACAGAAAGGAGATAAGATAACGTATCGTAACCAACTATAACTAACTCCAAACAAACCCATCCTGGATCTCGCCCCTTATCCAAAGAAGCAATCCGAGGATAACTCACACAGTTGGATTAATGATGGTTCAGGTTATTTTGTCAATAAACCTATTACTAGTCAAGTTATTATAGTTAGGTGTAAGTTGTCTGAGTACTTGTTAGCCAGTACTTTCACCAAGTCGTCACATAACCGCGGACAACACGGCTTCTCGAGAAGATTCATCCCTGCAGGGTGTGCTCCAGTACCCGTACACACTCAAGCCACCAACTAAAAGTCAGGTGGACTCAACACGACTCGAACCATCTCTACAACCTGTCCTAGGAGCCACGGAGCTATAAGGTCCCGGCCAGTCCGACCTAACCTAAGCGCAAGGGTGAAAACCACACCCCCGGCACCACAGGCCTCACCCTATATGCATCATCATAATCATCACCAACAGTAACCATGGGAGCGACCCATTCATGCTTATGCGCAAATGGAACACCCGAACTAAGTGTGGCTCTTCGGACAAACTGCGGATCAGGTCAAAGTCGAGGGGGTTCCATACTACCACCCGGATGCGGTGAGCACGCTCATCATGGATCAGTAGACAAGACCCTTTTCCTAATTAGGGTCGACACTAGCATGCCTCAAAACCACGCCGGGCCTCCTGCCGGTGCCTTATCATCAAATTATTATTACCCATAACATTAACAGGTTGATTGATTAACATCGAGCCCCAGAACATAATAGAATATGATAACAGAAAATAACTAACAACAGACTCGAGCAAAAACAACCCTAAGCATGCTAGTAAGACACGGGCACAAGCAACGGGGTTCTAAGAGTGGAGGTGAGGCAATATCTGGGTTAAAGGATACATGTAATGGGTTCGGAACACAAGCAACGATACATAGGGCTAGCAGAAATAGACAACGGAAAGTATCGGTATCCAATGTTGAAAGGAACGCGATGGTTCATGTGAGTGAATACTTGCCTGCCAACTCAGTAGCCTGGTACTGAGCTAAAACCTCTGAAGGGGGTGTCGTACAGATCATCTGTCTCAACGTCGTCGTCTATTCGAGAAGAAGCAAACAAACAACGCAAAAGACAACAATCAATAACATGGCATAGTGCACAATCATGGGATGATGCATGACCATTTAATTGATGCATCAAAATAAACTAGTTGACATGGTAACATAACATGATTAAATGGACCCATATGCAATTGGATTGCATAAGGAAAAGGTCCATGAATTAAGGTTGAAATAATTGTTTTACAACTAATCAACAGGTGAAAGTGGATTAGCATGATGCATGGATGAGGAAAACATAAAAATAACAACAATAGAATCAATTGGAAATAAGGTTTACCAATTTGGGAAATTTGTTTATTAAGTTTTGGAAGTTTGGTTCTTTAAAGGTGGCACACAAGCATTTGTTGTTTTCATCAAGTTAAATTGTTCAAAACAGATAACAATGTTCATATTTGAATAGAACACCAAATTTTAGGTGGATTACATGTTTCAATTATTGAAAAAGGAAATAGAATGAATTTCCTATGAATTAAACAAGTTAAACAAGATTTAAATGAATTTAATTTAATTATTAATATTAATTGAATTTTTATTTGTTCAAGACATTAAACAAAATTAATATTTGAAAAGATTATGTTTTTCTGGTTTGAAAACATATTTTACATGTTCAAAAATAATTTAATTTGAGCAAGTTATGAATTTAGCAAATTTAAATGTTTTAAACAAGGTTTAAATTATTTAACCAATTTTAATTATTCAAAACATGAAACAAATTTTATATTTGAAAAGGTGGTTCAAAATGGCATGGAAAACATATTTTATTTGTGTTATTTGAATTAAGTATGATTTAGTTATGGATTTTATCAAATTTCAAATGAATTGTTTGAATTTGAAATTTGGATGCATTTGAATTATTCAAAACAGAAAACAAATGTTATAAATAGATAGATGATTAAATTTGGTGCGGTTTACATATTTTATTTTTATTATTTGGGTTTGTGAAATAAAAGTTATGTGAGTTTTGAGTTTAGGGACTAATCTGAAAAATTACTGGACTGATAATGAAAATAAAAAGGCAGAAAAGATAAAGGCACCGCGCAGTGACCCAGAATGGGCCACTGCCAGTGGAGCCAGGCCACTGTGGCGCCTACATGGCGCGGCTGGAGGTCGACGTGGCCCTGCAGGTCACTGACGCGCGGGTCCCGCGCGGGTGCGCGTGGAAGGAAAAAATTGGGGAGGCGAAATGCCTCCCGCGGGACTCGATCCCGGGAGCTTGCGCTTCCGCGCACGGGGCGGTAGCCAGTGCGGCTGATGCTGGGTTCGTGACAGGTATGCGGTACGGGGAAAGATATGCTTCTGTTCGCGCACATATATCTGAACTTAACTCAATGTTTTCGGTGCGTGCAGGTACAGGTGCGGTCGCTACCAGCGACAGAGGGCAGTTGCCCGCCGGCGGCCGCTGTGCTGCTCACGGGCGCGGTACGCGGTGGCGCGCGGTGCTAGCGGGCTGCCGTGCGGGCCGGTCGTGCGAGGTGAGGGAACCGGAGGAGAGGGAAGGCAGGGGAAGAGGAGCGGCTTACAGCGAGGGAGAGGACGGAGCCGTCCGTGGTGGTCGACAGGGTGCGGCCGGCGGCGAAATCAAGATGGCGGCGGCGACTCGGTGCACCTCGGGGAAAACCGAGGCCATGGCGAGGAAGATGGGCGCGCGGCGTTTCCGTTCCCGGCCCAAGCGCGGCCGGGCGGGCACCGTGGTGCCGGCGGCGAGTCGGAGAGAGGTGGCGGTGGAGGTTGCTGTCGTTGGGTTCGGTTCAGACAGAGAAAAAGGGGGAGCAGGGAGAGAGGAGGAGACGGCGGCGTCGAGAGGAAAGAGGGGAGGAGCGATTAGGGCTAGGAGGGGCTCGGCCTCGAGCTAGGTTATAGAGGAGGGGGGGCTGTCGATCACCGTTGCCCTCCTCTGTATCCCACGTGGACACCATGGATGGTGCTCCGTACGAGAGGAAGAAGACAACCGTGAGGGGGTACGGGCCAGGAGCACTTGGGCTGGCCCAATTGGGTTGAATGCCTTATTCCCCCCCTCACCTTTTCTCTTTATTCTTTTATGCTTATTTTTATTTTTTGCTACAAAGGTAAAAGAGAGAAAAGGAGAGGTTTTGTGCTAGGGAAAAATTTATGGAAATTTTGTATTGCTTTGTTTTGTAACAGCACTTGAAAACAAACTTTTGTTTTTCCAAATAAATTCAATTGATGATGTTGTTTGGAAAAATTAAATGAGTTGAGCAATTGAGGTATAAAAAGAATAAATGAAAGTTAAGCCAAAAAAAATTAAGTTTTTGATTCCAAGTTTTAGTGGAACAATTTGTTTGTTTGTTTGGTAGTTTTTATTTGACACATTGTAACATAACAAGTATGCATAAAGGTTTGAATTTTTTTGTTTGGAATTCATAAGAAAACAAATGGAAACAAATGCAATGATGAAATGAGTATGATGACATGATGCAAAACTATAATTAAGCAAAAAAACAAACATGCTAGGGGTGTTTTCATACTTGGGATGTTACAAAACGCCCCCCCTTGAAGGAATCGCGCCCCGAGATTCCTACTGAGAAGTGAAAAGGTCCGGATACTTCTTACGAAGATCCTCTTCGGTCTCCCACGTTGCCTCTTTATCGGAATGATGCGACCATTGCACTTTCAAGAACTTGGTGCTCTTGTTGCGAGTCTTACGCTCGGTCTCATAGAGAATTCGAATAGGGTGCTCCTCATAAGAGAGATCATCTTGCAGTTCAATGGAATCATGATCAACTGCACGATCTGGATCTTTGAAACACCTCTTGAGCTGTGACACGTGAAACACATCGTGAACCTTGGATAGTTTTTCTGGAAGTTCAAGACGATAGGCATTTTCCGCACGCCTTGAGAGAATGTTGAAAGGACCAATGTATCTTGGTGCAAGTTTTCCTTTGACACCAAAACGATGAGTTCCTCTGAGGGGAGTTACACGGAGATATGCTTTGTCACGAGGTGCGTAGATCATATCCCTGTGCTTGCTGTCATAGTAGCTTTTCTGACGAGACTGAGCAATCTTGAGATTGTCACGAATGATGCGAACTTTCTCTTCGGGTTCCTTAACAATGTCAGGGCCTAAGAGTGAACGTTCACCAGCTCCAGACCAGTTGATTGGACTCCTGCATCTGCGGCCATAGAGAGCTTCAAATGGTGCCATGCCTAGGCTTGCCTGCAAGCTGTTGTTGTAGGAGAATTCAGCATATGGAAGGCAATCCTCCCATTTCATGCCAAAGGAGAGACCACATGCTCTGAGCATATCCTCGAGAATCTGATTGACTCTTTCGACTTGCCCTTGAGACTGAGGATGGTAAGCTGTGCTGAACAGAAGTTTGGTGCCCAATGCTTCTTGAAAACTTTTCCAGAAATGAGAAGTGAATATGCTTCCACGGTCTGAGCTTATTTCCAATGGAACACCATGAAGAGGAACAATCTTTGTTGTGTAGAGCTCTGCTAACTGGCTAGCTGAGATTGTCTCTTTGACAGCAAAGAAGTGAGCTACTTTAGTGAGACGATCAATAACAACGAAGATTGCATCGTTGCCCTTCTTGGACTTTGGAAAACCAGTGACGAAGTCCATTTCAATCATGTCCCACTTCCACTCAGGGATTTTCAGAGGTTGGAGTAGACCGGCTGTTTTCTGATGGACTGCCTTAACACGTTGACAAACGTCGCATTCAGAAACGTATTGAGCAATTTCACGCTTCATGCCAGACCACCAATACAGTGTTTTGAGATCCTGGTACATCTTTGTACTTCCAGGGTGTATGGAGAGAGGAGTTTCATGAGCCTCCTTGAGAATAACATATTTGAGACTTTGAATTTGAGGAACTGCAATGCGTCCTTCGAAGAACACAGTTCCCTTGTCATCAATTGAGAAGCACTCATACTTCACATTGCCTGCTTTGATGTTATTTGCGATCTTCTTGATCTCAGCATCACGAAGTTGTTCAGAACGAATCTTATCCTCGAGAGTTGGACTAGCTGTCAAGTTTGCAAGATAACCTTGAGGAACAAGACCAAGGTTAAGCTTCTGGAATTCTTCATGAAGAGGAGGTTGGCTTTCCATGATCATGAGGTTATTGCAATACGACTTGCGACTGAGAGCATCGGCCATAACATTAGCCTTGCCTGGAGTGTAAGAAATGGTAAGATCGAAGTTTTGATCTTTTCAATCCATCTCCTTTGCCTGAGGTTTAGATCTGGTTGAGTGAAGATGTATTTCAGACTCTTATGATCGGAAAAGATTTCAGTGCGATTACCCAACAAGTATTGCCTCCATTTCTTGAGGGCAAACACAACTGCTGCAAGTTCAAGGTCATGTGTGGGATAATTGAGCTCATGTGCGTTCAACTGACGTGAAGCATAAGCCACAACTTGACGTTCTTGCATAAGAACTGCACCTAGACCTGGGAGAGAAGCATCACAGAATATCTGGAAAGGTTTGGTAGTATCTGGGCCAACCAGAACTGGTGTAGAAGTGAGTTTAGTCTTCAGGAGATTGAAACTTTCATCACATTGTGGAGACCAAACGAACTTCTTGTCCTTCTTTGTGAGATCAGTGAGAGGTTTGGCAATCCTGGAGAAGTTTTGGACGAACCGACGGCAATAGCTAGCCAAACCAATAAAACTTCTGACTTGCTTCACCGTCTTAGGAGGTTTCCAATCAACAATTGCTCTAACCTTTTCTGGATCAATGGCTATGCCTTTGGCAGAGATGACATGACCAAGGTAAGCAACTTCTGGAATCCAGAACTCACATTTGGACAACTTGGCATATAGACGATGCTCGCGAAGTTTCATGAGAGTGAGACGAAGATGTTCTCCATGCTCTTCCTCGGATTTTGAGTAGACAAGAATTTCATCAAGATATACCACAACGAACTTGTCGAGGTATTCATGGAAGACAAAATTCATGAGTCGAGAGAAGGTCGCCGGTGCATTGGTGAGACCAAAGGACATGACGGTGTATTCATATAGACCATACCGAGTGGTGAAAGCTGTTTTTGGAATATCTTCCTTTCTGATCTTTATTTGATGGTAACCCATTCTCAAGTCCAGCTTGGAGAATATTGAGGCTCCAGCAAGTTGATCAAAAAGATCATCGATACGAGGAATTGGGTACTTGTTTTTGATGGTTTTCTCGTTAAGAGGACGATAGTCAACAACGAGTCTCTTTGTTTGATCCTTCTTCGCAACGA
Organism: Alopecurus myosuroides; assembly: GCA_028641055.1. Lineage (NCBI taxonomy): Eukaryota > Viridiplantae > Streptophyta > Magnoliopsida > Poales > Poaceae > Alopecurus > Alopecurus myosuroides. The sequence continues at coordinate 765,813,899 of CM054057.1, forward strand.
ACAGAGTTGGGCAACCCCAAGCCGAGGAACTAGGTTGAATGTAACCTTTTTCCATGTACATATCGATTTGCTCCTTCAACAACTTTAGTTCAGGAGGAGCTATCTTGTATGGATGCTTAGAGATTGGAGCAGTACCTGGTTCAAGTTCGATCACGAACTCAACTGCTCTGTCAGGAGGCATTCCTGGCAATTCTTCTGGAAAGACATCGGGGAATTCACAAACCACCGGAATAGTTTCAATAGATGGTAGAGGATTTGCATTGAGAGTGTAGAGTTGAACAACTGGATTTTCAGCATGGAAGTAGACTATCTGGCCAGAAGGGTGTGTGATTTTGACAGACTTAGCAGGACAATCAATGACTGCTTTGTTGGCTACCAGCCAATCCATCCCAAGAATGAAATCAATATCTGAAGAGTGGAGAGCTATCAGAGATGCCTGGAATGGAAGGTTTCCAATTGTGATCTCGATGTTCTGGCTAACTTTATTGCTTTGCCAGCTAGATCCCGGTGATTTCATTAGGAGAGGGATAGACAACTGTTCGAAGTTGATTCCACTGGTGTTTGCAAAGCATTGAGAGATGAAAGAGTGTGAAGCACCAGAATCGAACAAGACTTTAGCACGAAACGAGTTCACAAGAAGTGTGCCCATTACAACCTCTGGATATTCTTCTGCTCCCTGGGCCTTGACATGGTTCACCTTAACGGTTCTCACGCCAAAGTCGTTGCTGTTGTAGCAACCCAACGGAGGACCACGTATTCTTGTCGGGGTCGACCTGTGGCGAGGTGGAGGTGGAAAGAGGTGCCTTTGCGGACACTTATCGGAATAGTGGCCCGGCTGTCCACACTTGTAGCATGTAACAACAGAACGAGGAGTTGTTGGACCTGGCTGAGATGGAGCACCTCCTGAAGATACCACTGGGGTGGGAGGGCGGGCAAGAAATCCTGTCGGGCATGGCAAGCAGATGGGCGGTGTTGGAGTGGTATATGGAACCCAAACTCTTCGTTTTTGTGGAGGCATGATAGCTTTTGAGAGGTTAGCCTGTTCACGAGAGTGCTTACGAGATTCCTCAACCAACTTGCGCCCATGCTCTTCATTTAGAGCGATGTTGATGAGGTCCTCAAAATTCTTGGCCTTGACGTTGGTGAGAGCATACTTGAGTTCCGGGTTGAGACCCCTGCGGAACTTTGCCATCTTTCTCGCTTCCGTGGAGATTTCATATCCGGCGTAGCGAGTCAGACGATTGAACTCTCTTTGGTATTCGAGAACGTCCAGATTGCCTTGTGTGAAAGAATAGAATTCCTCACGCATTCTCTCCATGAGCCCATCGGGAATGTGATGGCGCACGAAGGCTTGCTTGAAATCCTCCCATGTGATTGCCACACTAGGACCTCTCATTTCTTGGAAATTCTCCCACCAAGACATGGATTGTCCACGGAGAAGGTAGGTCACGTAAGGAACACGGTCCTCGTCAGCCACATGAGCTACCATAAGAGTACGGTTCATTTCACGGAGCCAGTCATCAGCATCCAATGGCTCGGAGGAGGTGTCAAATGTGCGCGGGTTGAGCTCAAGGAACTCCCGAATAGACACCCGGGCGTTGCCATTACTCCCAAGGTCTTGGTTCTGCTGCATCTGCTGTATAACTTGTGTCATCTGAGACAGCACTTTCCCCATCTCGGGTGGCAGTGTGGGTTCTTCGTCACCACTTTCCATCCTGAAGAGGATACCAAGATTAACACACTAACCGGATAACAAAATCCAATATAAGTGCTTAAAAGGATTACTTCAGACGATAAGTCGACAGCATAGAACAAGGATGGAGGTTAACAACGGATCAACAGATAAGTTGTTACAACAGAAGAGAAGATTTGTGAAGGACGATATCGAAGCAACAACTGGGAAACAGGAGACCACAAACACCTACGGTACTACGGATAAAAACCCATCCGGGCTTCTAAAGGATCAATATCTACTGCTTAAGGAATAGAGGATCTGCTTCCGGGGCTTACACACCTCCGTTCTCAATCGTGAGTAGGCAACATGATAAATCATGTCACAACCACCTCCATTCCTATGGTCTAGTAGATATAACCATCCTAGAGAAACCAGGATACGTGAAATCCTAACTTGAAAGTTTAGATGAGAAAGAGAAAACAACGTTGCACTTCCTTACCAGAAAAAGGAGGGTGGGTGGGGAAACAAATAAAATGGCAGAATTCCTACTCTCACGTTTCATTTTTCCTATATAGCTACAAAATAGTTTCTAGACTCAACTGCGACCAGTAAAAGGGATCCTACAGGCAGACAGGCTCTGATACCATTTGTCGCACCCGAACTTCTAAAGGATACTCGCAGTTCCGTTGAACAGTAGATGATTGGATTACGGGGCTTACCGGCACCCGCATCTCTTACGAGTAGGCCAACACACGTATGTGTGACAACCAACCCCTACTGTTCATCGTCTACGTAAACCATCCCATAGAAATCAGGATACTACCATTGACGTACTTCATACCATACACACATGGTACGTCAACAGCGTTTAACAGAATGATAGCACAACATATCTCTAAGACACAAAAGATAGAAATAAGTTGCAAATAGCTCTCACTAGAGCAGAGATAGCAAATACAATCATCCAGAGGACACATGTCCCAACATATCATCATTACATCACAACGGAAGCATTCAAAAGGTCTGAGTACAGACAAAATCCAAATAGGCCTAAGAGGCCGGCAATGAAAGGAAAACGGAGCCCATCCACGAAGTCTCGGATCCTGCCCGGGTCCGCTATCTACTCGTCAACAGCCTCGTCGTGCTCCACGTAGTAGCCACCATGGGGATCCTCGGAATCGTAGTCTGCGGAAACCACAGCCCCAAAGTGGTCAGTACATAAACGTACTGGCAAGCAAGACTCACAGTTCACCAAAGCATAACCCGTCAACACCAAGCACAGATGCTTTGGGTTCAACGGAGGAAAGGGTGAAAACTAAAGATGCGGCAGCTGGCTGCACTAACCAACTACAGAACATACTACAACTTCCGGCTAACAGAAAGGAGATAAGATAACGTATCGTAACCAACTATAACTAACTCCAAACAAACCCATCCTGGATCTCGCCCCTTATCCAAAGAAGCAATCCGAGGATAACTCACACAGTTGGATTAATGATGGTTCAGGTTATTGTGTCAATAAACCTATTACTAGTCAAGTTATTATAGTTAGGTGTAAGTTGTCTGAGTACTTGTTAGCCAGTACTTTCACCAAGTCGTCACATAACCGCGGACAACACGGCTTCTCGAGAAGATTCATCCCTGGAGGGTGTGCTCCAGTACCCGTACACTCAAGCCACCAACTAAAACTCAGGTGGACTCAACACGACTTGAACCATCTCTACAACCTGTCCTAGGAGCCACGGAGCTATAAGGTCCCGGCCAGTCCGACCTAACCTAAGCGCAAGGGTGAAAACCACTCCCCCCGGCACCACAGGCCTCGCCCTATATGCATCATCATAATCATCACCAACAGTAACCATGGGAGCGACCCATTCATGCTTATGCGCAAATGGAACACCCGAACTAAGTGTGGCTCTTCGGACAAACTGCGGATCAGGTCAAAGTCGAGGGGGGTTCCATACTACCACCCGGATGTGGTGAGCACGCTCATCATGGATCAGTAGACAAGACCCTTTTCCTAATTAGGGTTGACACTAGCAGGCCTCAAAACCACGCCGGGCCTCCTGCCGGTGCCTTATCATCAAATTATTATTACCCATAACATTAACAGGTTGATTGATTAACATCGAGCCCCAGAACATAATAGAATATGATAACAGAAAATAACTGACAACAGACTCGAGCAAAAACAACCCTAAGCATGCTAGTAAGACACGGGCACAAGCAACGGGGTTCTAGGAGTGGAGGTGAGGCAATATCTGGGTTAAAGGATACATGTAATGGGTTCGGAACACAAGCAACGATACATAGGGCTAGCAGAAATAGACAACGGAAAATATCGGTATCTAATGTTGAAAGGAACACGATGGTTCATGTGAGTGAATACTTGCCTGCCAACTCAGTAGCCTGGTACTGAGCTAAAACCTCTGAAGTGGGTGTCGTACAAATCGTCTGTCTCAACGTCGTCGTCTATTCGAGAAGAAGCAAACAAACAACGCAAAAGACAACAATCAATAACATGGCATAGTGCACAATCATGGGATGATGCATGACCATTTAATTGATGCATCAAAATAAACTAGTTGACATTGTAACATAACATGATTAAATGGACCCATATGCAATTGGATTGCATAAGGAAAAGGTCCATGAATTAAGGTTGAAATAATTGTTTTACAACTAATCAACAGGTGAAAGTGGATTAGCATGATGCATGGATGAGGAAAACAGAAAAATAACAACAATAGAATCAATTGGAAATAAGGTTTACCAATTTGGGAAATTTGTTTATTAAGTTTTGGAAGTTTGGTTCTTTAAAGGTGGCACACAAGCATTTGTTGTTTTCATCAAGTTAAATTGTTCAAAACAGATAACAAAGTTCATATTTGAATAGAACACCAAATTTTAGGTGGATTACATGTTTCAATTATTGAAAAAGGAAATAGAATGAATTTCCTATGAATTAAACAAGTTAAACAAGATTTAAATGAATTTAATTCAATTATTAATATTAATTGAATTTTATTTGTTCAAGACATTAAACAAAATTCATATTTGAAAAGATTATGTTTTTCTGGTTTGAAAACATATTTTACATGTTCAAAAATAATTTAATTTGAGCAAGTTATGAATTTAGCAAATTTAAATGATTTAAACAAGGTTTAAATTATTTAACCAATTTCAATTATTCAAAACATGAAACAAATTTTATATTTGAAAAGGTGGTTCAAAATGGCATGGAAAACATATTTTATTTGTGTTATTCGAATTAAGTATGATTTAGTTATGGATTTTATCAAATTTCAAATGAATTGTTTGAATTTGAAATTTGGATGCATTTGAATTATTCAAAACAGAAAACAAATGTTATAAATAGATAGATGATTAAATTTGGTGCGGTCTACATATTTTATTTTTATTATTTGGGTTTGTGAAATAAAAGTTATGTGAGTTTTGAGTTTAGGGACTAATCTGAAAAATTACTGGACTGATAATGAAAATAAAAAGGCAGAAAAGATAAAGGCACCGCGCAGTGACCCAGAATGGGCCACTGCCAGTGGGGCCAGGCCACTGTGGCGCCTACATGTCGCGGCTGGAGGTCGACGTGGCCCTGCAGGTCACTGACGCGCGGGTCCCGCGCGGGTCCCGCGCGGGTGCGCGTGGAAGGAAAAAATTGGGGAGGCGAAATGCCTCCCGCGGGACTCGATCCCGGGAGCTTGCGCTTCCGCGCACGGGGCGGTAGCCAGTGCGGCTGATGCTGGGTTCGTGACAGGTATGCGGTACGGGGAAATATATGCTTCTGTTCGCGCACATATATCTGAACTTAACTGAATGTTTTCTGTGCGTGCAGGTACAGGTGCGGTCGCTGCCAGCGACAGAGGGCAGTTGCCCGCCGGCGGCCGCTGTGCTGCTCACGGGCGCGGTCCGCGGTGGCGCGCGGTGCTAGCGGGCTGCCGTGCGGGCCGGTCGTGCGAGGTGAGGGAACCGGAGGAGAGGGAAGGCAGGGGAAGAGGAGCGGCTTACAGCGAGGGAGAGGACGGAGCCGTCCGTGGTGGTCGACAGGGTGCGGCCGGCACGAAATCAAGATGGCGGCGGTGACTCGGTGCACCTCGGGGAAAACCGAGGCCATGGCGAGGAAGAGGGGCGCGCGGCGTTTCCGTTCCCGGCCCAAGCGCGGCCGGGCGGGCACCGTGGTGCCGGCGGCGAGTCAGAGAGAGGCGGCGGTGGAGGTTGCTGTCGTTGGGTTCGGTTCAGACAGAGAAAAAGGGGGAGCAGGGAGAGAGGAGGAGACGGCGGCGTCGAGAAGAAATAGGGGAGGAGCGATTACGGCTAGGAGGGGCTCGGCCTCGAGCTAGGTTATAGAGGAGGGGGGCTGTCGATCACCGTTGCCCTCCTCTGTATCCCACGTGGACACCATGGATGGTGCTCCGTACGAGAGGAAGAAGACAACCGTGAGGGGGTACGGGCCAGGAGCACTTGGGCTGGCCCAATTGGGCTGAATGCCTTATTCCCCCCCTCACCTTTTCTCTTTATTCTTTTATGCTTATTTTTTTTTTGCTGCAAAGGTAAAAGAGAGAAAAGGAGAGGTTTTGTGCTAGGGAAAAATTTAGGGAAATTTTGTATTGCTTTGTTTTGTAACAGCACTTGAAAACAAACTTTTGTTTTTCCAAATAAATTCAATTGATGATGTTGTTTGGAAAAATTAAATGAGTTGAGCAATTGAGGTATAAAAGGAATAAATGAAAGTTAAGCCAAAAAAATTAAGTTTTTGATTCCAAGTTTTAGTGGAACAATTTGTTTGTTTGTTTGGTAGTTTTTATTTGACACATTGTAACATAACAAGTATGCATAAAGGTTTGAATTTTTTTTTTTGGAATTCATAAGAAAACAAATGGAAACAAATGCAATGATGAAATGAGTATGATGACATGATGCAAAACTATAATTAAGCAAAAAACAAACAAACATGCTAGGGGTGTTTTCATACTTGGGATGTTACAACCAAGTTGAGAGGGACCTAAAGAATTTTTATTGACCCAAAGAGTTACCCTTTAGTGTCAAATGAAGTTCAAGAAGCACCACTTACTCTGCAGCCCTACTTGGAAGAAAAGATTCTACTCAAGACATCTGGAGACAAGCTACACAATCAAGCCATGAGATTTGTATACCTACAAAAATTTCTTTTAAGGGTGGTAGGCACCCAGTTGCAATGGTACCCAAGTAACCCAAACCTATCTTTCTTTCTAGCCTTTCCAAATCTCGGGACGGGATTTTTTTTAAGGGTGGTAGCCTGTAACATCCCTGATTTTTGGAATTTTCAAAAATCACAAAATTTTTAAACTTTTGTTTCCATGTTAAGCAAGACAACAAAATCCAAATAAAACTTAAACACAAGGGAAACATTTTTTTCGATTATGCAAATGTTATTGCAAATGATAATCCAAATGCCTCTGGTTTCTAAGAACCTTAAATCCTCAAAATAAATAATCATGCAAAGAAATTGTTTTCCTATTTTCAAGCCTTAAGAATATAAAATGGTTTTCCATAAACAAGTTGTTTCTAGATTGTTGCGATCTTCTATTCAACAATAAGAATTTATCTTCCTATTATTGGATTTATAAAATATTTTCAAAACTAAAAATTAACTATATCATTTTTCACGACTATGGGAAACAATATTTTCATTTATACAGGTCTCTAAAATTTATTTGATCATATTTTCAATTTCATTTTTTCCCTATTTTGAAAATAGTATTTAGTGGCTATTAGAGAATTAATCATGTTATGAAAAGATAAAATTTTAAACATGTTAAAACAGCACATAAATGTTTCCTTTTTATAGAGAATGTTATTACAAAACCATAGGTTTATGTTAGAGACATTTTGGACTTATAAAACAATAGTTATGTTTTATTAAAGAAAATAGAAAATAGAAAAACAAAAAGACAAAAAACAATAAGGCGCAGCAGCCCAACAAGACCGGCCCAACCCCCCTATCCCTATCCCCCGCCCGCGAGCAGCACAGAGGCCCAGCCAAACCAGCCCAGGAGCAGCCCGTGCCCCTCTCTTTTCTCCCACTGATCAACGGGGCCCACATGACGCCAGCGCTACGTCACCGTGACGTCGATCTCCTTACCTCTCGTGCACGCCAAGAACTCCCGAAACAGAGAAGAATCGAATCTCCCGATTCAGTACGATTTTGGGCAGAGATTTGATCCTCGAGGCCATCTATAAAAAGCCTAAAGTCCCCTCTCCGTTTCCCCTCTTCCACTACTCGAGATCGCGCCTCCAGGCCGTGGAAATTGCTCGCCGTAGATCGATCTGGCCGCCACCACTTCCTCTCTTTTCCGGCGACACCACAGGTAGTAGCTGCCCCTTTTGCCCGCTTCCTCCTCCCCTCTCTGTGGCGCATATCCTTGACCCCCTATGTCGCTCGCAGAGGCACGAGGACGCGCGGGCGAGCTCGTCGGAGCCCTCAACCACCACGGCCACGAGATCTGCACCGCGCCACCGATCCGGGAAGCCAAAGTCAGCGCCACCGTCGCCATCTTCTTCACCGTGCTTCGCTGAGCCGCACCGTACCCTCCCCGCGTTCGGGAACCCCCTGCAGCACCGTCTCTGTCGAAAGTCAGTGCCGCCGGCCGCCGTTCCTCCATGATCCGGCGAGGTTCCTCCGCGGTGAGAACCTCTTTATCCTGAGCCGTTAGATCATCATCCTGCGGCCATGTTTGATAACTTGCCAGTTTAGATCTCGTGCGTCCCCTGTTAAGCAGATCCAACGGCCGTGAGCCTAGATCCACGCCGAACCGGTATGGGCCAATCAGAGGCCACCGTTCCTTATCCCGCGGATCGCCTATTTTCTTTTAAAACATAACAGTCCTTATATTTTAGCAGAAAAGCCCCCCAAATTAGAATTGCAATAACTTTTGAACCACGAATCCAAATTAGATGATTTTGTACTTTTTGAAATCATCACAATGTGTAGAACACATTAGATTCTAAGAAATTTATATTTGATACGTGCACACACTTGTTATTTGTAGATCATTGTAAACCATGATTTGTTAATAACTTTTGTTTTCTAAATCCAAGTTGTGCAAATTTGAAATTTTTGAAAAGCCCACGACATGTAGACTCTGTTAGTAATGGCCAAAATTAAAATTGACTATTTAAAATTTGTTCAATTTCAAATATGCTTGTTTGGTCATTTTTGGCGTAGTTTAAATTCTACAAATTTAAATTTTGTAAACAAAATATTTTTTGTAAACCCTAGGCCATGTACTAACAGTCCCCAATGCCCCAAATTATATTTGTCTAAGTGTAAAGATGTTTCCTTAGAGTTTTGTGCTCATTTACTATTTTTGACTTAGTTTATTTTATGTAATTATTTTCAATATGTTTTCTCTAGCAAAATTGTGCTAAGGACTACCCTTAGACCAGATAGACCAAAACCAAAGCCCTTCAAATATTTCTAAGTTATTTCTGCTAGTTGACCCTCCTAGTTGAAAACCACTAAGTCTGGATTAGTGAAAAGCCATGGAGTGGATGCTACAATTGTCAACTCGAAGATTTTCAACATGAAGCAAGAAGACAAATGAAGGACTTAGCCAATAAAACAGACTTCAGAAGCATCTCCAAAGAAGTAGAAGCACTTAGAAGAAAATCAAGAAGACAAGAAGACCAGCCACATCTCTCTTTTTCTCTAAGTCTTTTCTCCCCTTCTTTTCTGTTCTCTTAGACTTTGTGCTATGGCTAAGTTAGGTTTGACCAGCCACTAGTTTGTATCAAAACCGTAAGTGTTAGAAGATTCAATGAAGTCACCACACCAAGGAGGAAACTACAAAGGAGCCCGAAGAATTTTCAAGACCAATCATGTGAAGACGTAGGGTTTGTTTTCCAAGACTTAGAATTTAAGATGATTAGTGTCAAGTTTGTTTCTACCAAGACTTAGAATTTGTTTTCCAAGTGTGATGAGAGATTTTTACCAAGACATCAACAAGAAGACTTTCATCAAGAAAAACAATTTCAACAAGGAGCCAACTCCAGAAGAATAATCTCCCGGAAAATGAAGAAGAAGAAGAGAAGATTTTACAAGTCCTTTCTTAAGGAACTCTAACAATACATACTACCTCTCTTACTCTATGTGACTAAGTCCCTAGAATCCTAGATAGATACTTCAAATGTTTTTCTTCAACTCAATGAGGAGTACTACAAGCAAGGCCATTTAAGAAACATGCAAAAGACTTAGACATTAGAAGCCACTCAAGAAGATGGAGGAAGGACTTGAAGAAAACAAGGCAAAGATATATGAGACCAATCTTAACAAGATAGAAAAAATTAGTCCAATCACTTGTTTTCTTTTGGTGAAATAACTAAGTGCTAAAAACATTGTCATGTTTCCTTGGTTTAATGAGAGGTGTAATCACCCCTAGTGAACTCTTGGAAATTTCCCTAACAAGTATGGAATCCATCATAGGTTGTTTTTCTTCAAACTTAAAGTTTAACCAAACCATGCCCTAGTAACTAATCCTATGCCCTTTTTCACCAAGTCTTTTCACAAGTTGAATCTTTGTGACTAACTTATTTAAAACCCTTTTGTTGTGATTGTTCTTTTATATGTTTTCTTCTTGTTTGATTGTTAGCATGATTATTTACTTGTTATTGTGTTTTCAGTGTATAGATTGTACGGAGAGCAACGTTCCATTTTGTGAAGAGAGAGTTTAACTTATTCACCAACTTCAAAGGCAAGTAACACACCATCAAATCTCCCATATTTTTACTATGCATTACTAGTGTTTTTGAGTAGTATGCATGATAGGGAATTTTTACTAAGTTATTATTATGCTATGCAAAATCCCAAGTAGTGTGTAGAAATCCATTAGACTTTATTATGGAGACTTAGTACTTAGTACATGCATAGCATTGCTACAAATTTGTTTTACTCAATGTTGTGAAAATTCTAAGTACAAACTTCAATGAACCACCTGGGTGGATTTGGTTTTATGGTTGATGAGAGTTGAGTGTCGCCCCGAGGGGTGTTCACTTGTGGATTGCCACCCAGGAACAAAGAGATTCCTAAGTCCCTCTAAGTTTAGTAGCTTTCCGTGCAGCCCTTTGACATATGGGCTCTGTCTCGATCAACTAAGTTGTGAGAGTTCAGCCCTTGCTTGACATGAAGATGTAGCAGAATTATAGGTGGAACGGGTCTTGCTGGATGGGTTGAATTCTTGCTGGACCTCTTGCTAATTGAAGATAAAGGGTGAAAGTGCACAACCTCTGCAGAGTTAGAAACTATGATCATAGCCGTGTTCCCGGTAATGGACAACTTCGAGCAGCTGGACAAGGATGGATAGAAGGACCTTCTCATCTTTTCTGAATGTATTAAAACATGGTAGAAATCTTTTTCTAGAGCACATGGTGTGTCTACCCCTCTGTGCTACCTTTTCAAACTACATGGTGTGTCTACCCATGTTGGTTTTCAAAGATTTTTCAATGATTTATCAAATATAGGAGAAAACTGGCTTTATGCAAACTTAGCCAAAACTCCACTCAGCCAAATATGCATGCAGTATTAGTCTTGCCATTTTATATCCACCATAGTGTTACTTGCCAATACGTTAAATTGTATTGACTCCCTTGTGGCTGCATATTCCATATTGCAGATGAATCTGAAGACGAGTGAGGTTTCGTTCAGGATCTCGAGTCTATCGCCAACATGTTTTGCCTGTGGAACATGAACAAGATGGGCTCAATGTTGTACTATGTTTTCCGCTGTAATTCTGTTTTCTGCTAGTCTTCTAAGACTATGCAAGTTGTAATACTATTTTGTAAAGACTGGATCATGCGATGTAATAGAATTTCATGCATTTGCTTGATATTTCATTTTGTACTGTGGTGCTAGCATTTGATCCAGGGACTAGCACAATAACACAGGTGTACTTATATTACTTAAATGTGGGAACGCTACAAATGTGGGACTAGCACAATAATCCAGGTACACCATGTAGACAGATAATTAGGACCTGGTGTACTTCAAATGTTCATGTTTTCATTTCGAAAATATTAGCCATGGTAACTTTTGAATGTTTGATGCAGCTTTATTTCAACAAATATTAGCCACTGGTTTGGTAGATCTCTAACCCGACATCTTCCGGTAAGTTAAAAAAAAAATTATAGTGCTATTATAGAGTGCCAATTTTATATGTATTGACTTTTATAAATTATTCATGTTTTTGTAGAAATTATTCTTCATCCGTGCCATCTTTGTTGAAGTTGTTCATTTGAAAATTTCTAAACCATGTAAGTTTGGTCCGTAAATATGTTTGCACTCAACTAGCACTTGTGATCACTTCTGTACTTTTTTTTCGTATTGGACTAATATGACACCGATTGAAAACCCATGTTATATGTTTTGGCCTTCTGTTCTTGTCCTTTTCAGATTGAGTGGTCAATGCACTAAAATGGACATTTACTAGGCTGATTTGATGCTCAGGTTAAGGAATATATGAAGCATGCTATGATTATGATGGTGCACACCGACTGTGGATTAAGCACATATCTTTTTTACTGGATTTACTTTCTAGCTAGAGATGAAAAACTACAAATGGTGATTGATTGGAGAGCGATTTTGATTCATATTTTTACAAATAATATTGTAACTACGGAATTGTATATGAGGATTATATTCAATATACCGGGTTTTGATTATTAAAAGAGTCTATTGTTCATTTGTTGCTTAATTCACGTGGGCACTAATCTTCAAAAGATGCATGCGGTGTAAAGTGCTATCCGTACTAATTAGAAGTGACTGTTATAGGAAATTAAAATGGTTAAATGGACGATCGTTGATAATTAATTTTGTTCCAAATGGTATTTCATAGACCATAGACACATTTTTAGCGATGAAAAAAATGGTCGTTAATGCCATAATTGTCGTCGTTATTTTCTCACAATTAACGACTACACATCGTCTCGTCGTTAGAAAAATAACGACAAAAAAGGTCTATGGTCGTTAATACTTTTAACGATGGAGTCTATAACGACAACTAACGACCACCTGATTATGGTCGTTAATGACTTTCAACGACCATAATTTGTCTTTTAACGACCACATAACTTCTCGTTAAAAACATTTTTTCTAGTAGTGGAAGTAAAATCTCTCTTCCTAAGCTATATATGTCTAGCTGGTCGGATATGGATGATTACGCCACTGGTAGAAAATAGGCCTTTAGTCCCGGTTCGCAAAGGCCATTAACCCCGGCCGTGCAACCGGGACTAAATATGCGCGACTAAAGGCCCCCCCTTTAGTCGCGACTCTTACGAACCGGGACTAAAGGCCCGTCCACGTGGGCGTCAGGAGTCCGTCGGGGCGGATGAGCTTTAGTCCCGGTTCTCGTGGCTAACCGGGACTAAAGGCCTCCTCCGCAGGTTTAGTGTTTTAGCCCCCTTAAACCTGGTTTCTTTTTAATTTGTTTTGTTTTATTTCTTTTATATTTTATTTTTTGTTTTGTTTTAATTTTGATGAAGTTTCAGTACACATAGATATTCTACGCTCCTATATACACGCATATGAAATTTCAAACAAGAAGAATTCAATAGGAATATATAATATATATTCAATCTCGGGTGACCATATAGAACTTCGAACAAGTTTACATACACAATTACGATGGATGACCATACACAACTTCGAACAAGTTTCAATCTCGGAGATGCATAAGGAAAAATCCTGCTAATTCCTCTTGAATTGGTCGTCGTCGGACGTATAGTGTTCTCCTTTAGGATCGATGACATGCCTAAGGAAAAATCCTGCTAATTCCTCTTGAATTGGTCGGAAGCGAGTTTCTGGACTAAGCTTCCTCCGCAAGTTATCCGTCGCCTTCCGCACGCAATCCTCCATCTTCCTCTCGGAGGTTTCTCTCCGGATGTTCTCACAAACATAGTATCCACATAGATTGGTCCCCGGTGGCTGTTTATCCACATTAACTAAGTTTCTAAATTCTAGCTGATGTTTGAATTCACCGACAATTTCTCCTGAGAACCGTCTCCAAACTCTACAGGGCAAAGAAAATTAAATGAACAAGGGAGTTATTAGCTACTGCATATTAGGAAATGAACAAAAGAGCGCAAATGATTGAAAATAATTACTTTTGCAGCATTTTTCTCATGTCGGCCCAACGCTTTGAATCTGAATTCATAGAGTCCATGATAAAAACTGTGGAGGTGTGAAGTTCAATTTTTAGCAGAAGCCAGTGGAACCTGCGGACACGTTACATGCACAGTCATGCATAACTTATCGATTAGACATACCATGCATGGAGTAAACAAAAGAGAATGGGCACAAGAGAGAAACACTCACCCAAAATGGTAAGGAAATAGAATATGACTTTTGAGTTGATGCTTTGTAAGAAAGTTGTACAAGTATTTCTCCACGTCTTCGGGGTGATTTTGTAACACATGTCCATTAATGATTTGTGGGTCAATGAAGCCAACATCATGGATGTTTCTTATTTTGCATTCCCAAATCTTCAATCTGCATAATAGCGTACGCAACAATATAGTTAGGACAATATATATAGTGCAGACAATGAAGAACGAGATGAGGTAGAAATAAATCACTTACAGAACGTAGCAACTCAGGATAGATTTGTCGAGCTCGCGCAGATTGAACAGCTGGAACAATTCACTCATATCAACTGTTACAGAGTACCGTTTGGTGTGATGCTGCTCTGTAACATCCGCATAAACATATTCTTTGGCGGCCCATGATATGATATTATTGTACCAACGTAGCAGATTTCGCATTTGTGGTGGTAGACTCTTTTCCTGCGTAGGCTCGACGAGAGGCCCATTCGGTACATATTGTAATGCTACCTCACCTACTGGCGCACCGTCCAGGCCTACCGAGGCACGAAGAGTCAAATTCATCTCGAACGCATTTTTCATGGCACTCGCTACAGTCAATCCAATTGCTGCCGCAGCTGCTATGACCTCGGGGTCCTGTTCCGGACCGGCTTTCACTATGAGCGGGGAGATCGATTGTTTATTCTGCATCCCGAGCTGGTCAACTTGTTTCCCGCTTTTTTCCTTTCTTCTTTCTCCTCCTTCAATATTTCTGCTTGCCTACGAAGTTCACTTCCATAGTCGTCAGGCATATTCAGCTCGGCTTGGGACGGTTGCGTCAAAAAACCCGTAGCCTACTTCTTTGCCTTCGGAGTGTATACTTCCTTGGGCTTAGGCTCCTGTAGTGTCTTTTGATGGGCCTTCCATTTCAAATAATCAGCATGTGCGGCCAATTTGGTTTCAGCTTCACTAAGTTCCCAAGGCCTTGGGGGATAGGCTTCAGTGATGGCTCCGGTACCCGTGTGGTCTTAGGTACATAAGGCTTCGGGTCAATATTCCAGGAGCGGGTTTCCTTGCTGTCCGCCTGCTTCTGCTTCTTCGCCGGAGGAGGAATGGGGGGCGGCGGCTGCTTACCCGCCGGAGGAGGATTGGGGGGCGGCGCCTGCTTACCCGCTGGAGATTATGGATCGGGGGACGGCGTCGAAAGGCGTGAAGGAGGTGTAGGTGAACCACCACCACCACCACCGCCACCACCACCACCACCACCACCATCGGAGGGGGGTGGACTTGTTAGCCTTGGCGCCTTGCCTGGAAACACTATGTACTTCTTTTTCCATAGAATGAACTAGCGCTTGACATCTCCAAGTCTTCTCTCCCCTCCGGGTGTAGCTATGTCAATCTCCAGGTCCTCAAACACTTGGACTATGTCTTCCACCGTGACACGAGCATAGCCATATGGAATGGGGTTGTTGTGGTGGAGTGCTCCAGGTGTACAGGGTAAAGCACTGCCGGTAGCTACCTTCGTCGAAATGTTCCCCACGGGATAATGCAGATCACATTCTTTCATCTCCTTTACATCATCCACGGGGTAGTGAGGCTCCGGTGCACGAATTTCCATCATCGGTGCATTATAATTAGCACCTACAGGCGGGGCCTCCGGGGAAGCCACGTTGCTTCTCCGCCGCTGCTGGCTTCCGAGATCTGCTGCATGATCTTCATGCGGCCCTGCAGGCGCCGATCTTTCTTTCACAATTCCATGCATGGTCTGCTTCAACTCACTAAGTTTCGATACAACCTTCGCCAAAAGATCTGCATCCCGGTCCGTCTTTCTCTTACGGCTTCTGTAACAGTACGGGTCATTGTCCTGGGAAAACCCTACTTTCCACGGCATTCTGCCTTTGCCTCGTACATGTCCTCCGTGTTCAGCATTCCCGCGGGCTTTTGTCAGTGCGTCTTTCTCTCTGTTGAACGTGATCAATCCCTGTTGAGCTTCGGTAATTGCGTCAATAAGGGCTTGGGTGGGAGCAAACTTTTTCTGCCGATGAACACACGCCCCTGTCTCCGGGTCTAGCGATCCCCCATGCCCGTACCACCAACATTTGGCTCTTTCGTCCCATCCCTCTGTACCTAGAGGGATTCCTCACGCCCCCAGGCCCTCCTCCATCTTCCTCCACTTAGGCGCCGAAAGGCGGTATCCTCCTGGCCCCATAACATGATGGTACTGTTTCTTATCCGCATTAGCCTTATTTTTTTCGATATTTCCTTGAAATGCTCCGATTTCTTTTGCCTCAAAAATTCTGGCCAATCATCTTTCAGTTTCTCATGTTGTCCTTTGAAATCCGGAGTCTTGCCCTTGTTGACATATTCATGGGTTAATTTTTTCTTGAAGTTCCGGAATGCTTCGGCCATCTTTTGAAGAGCGAACTCTTTGACTAGCCTCCTCCTCTCACGTCCACCCGGAACCTCGTTGCCGAATTCATCGACTTTGTTGTATTCCGGAGGTAGAATGAAATGTTCCATAAGCTTTCTCCAGCAATCCTTTTTCGTTCTCTTGTTGACAAAACTGAAACCAAGACGTGCCTTCTTTGGCTCCTTCCATTCCTGGACGGTGATCGGGACGTTGTCTCTAACAACGACTCCGCATTGGTTGATAAACTTTGTGGTGTGCTGTAGGGGCTTGCCGGTTTCACCGACTAACTCGATGGTATATGTTTCTCCTTGTTTCATCGCCTTGGATTTGCCACGCTTTGTCGTACTCGATCCGGCCGAGGGCTAAAATAAGAAAGAGAGTCGCGCGCGTTAATGCATATGTATTCACATTTCAGTAAGTTTGTATCACGAGAGGATCAATGTATATATATACCTCGCCGGAGGTGGTTGGTACTTGCAATTCGAGATCGTCGTTTGTCGACAGTTTACCTCTGTCGACAATGCCCGTTCCTTCACCTTCTTGATCATCGACAATGTCCGTTCCTTCACCGTCAAGGTTCAGAAAAGAAGAGACTACATCCTCTTCTTGCTCATCTTCTGGGCCCGGCACATAAGGAATCTCGTTGTTTATGATGCCCATTATATAACCTTCAGCCTCCGGATCCCTAAGCGCCAAGTCTCTATCGTCCGCCATATGTCACTCCTGAAGACATGATGTAGTAAAAATTAATTAAGTATAAAGGAATTAAAAAATAAGATTAAGGGTACGGTATAGAGGAGTAGCAAATATTGGTACTAATATTTTTGCAAATTAATAGTACTAGTATTGACGGTGATTTTTTAGTAGAAATGAGACTTAGCAAATATTGTCGTAGGAGGGAAAACAGATTGCTAGGTTTTTGGGTGGAAGAACGATGACCACCGGAGGGGGAAAACCATACTTTAGAGGTGTGTCCAAGATTAGTTGCTCAAATGACTTGGAGAACCCCATAGCTAGGTTGCATTTGCTTTCTTGGTCATTTTGGTATATTACACTTAATATTCTGAATTTATTGAATTAAAAGTTATTTTCATTATTTTAATGAATTTAATTCAAAAAATTTTGACTTTTTTTTTGACTTAGAAAAAAACGAGTGCTGAAAAAAACTGCCAGCAGCCCAGCCCAACTACGCCCCTCTGCGCCAGCAGCCATCGCCCTGTGTCAAAAAAAAACGCCAGCGTGATGTCACTTTCGCGTCGCTGGACGGGTGGTCGCCGTCGTCCTCACCGGCGCACGGTGGTCGCCGTCCTCACTGGAGAGGGTTCGTTCGTGGTCCGTTCGTGTTCGTTCGTGGTCCGTTCGAGGGCGGCGCGAGGCCCGCAGGGAAACCTACCGGAGACGGCGGCACGGGGCGGGGGCGGAGGAGGGTGGGCGCGGCGGAGAGAAGGGCGCGGGCGACGGTGGCGACGGCGACGGTGCGGTCCTCTATCAGAGTCTCTGCGCGGGCGACGGCGAGGGCGACGACGGAATCGGCGCGAGGAAGTCGAGCAGTGCGGACATGCCGTTAGTCCTTAGGTCATCTCCAGCGGGGATGCTCATTTGCGGACCAAATTGGTCCGCAATTTGTCTGTTTGAGCAGCCGTCCGCGGTCCACGGACACGGCCCGGACCAGGTGCCCCCAGCGGGGCTGCTCATACCAAAAGAGGACAGTTTATAGATTTAGTAGGGCCCATAGATTTACAACTGAAAAAATAAAAAAGAACTAAAAAAATAAAGTCTAGCCCTAGCTAGACGGCTACTGGCCAGTGGCCTCGCGGCGGCCGGAGTTGCCCGGAGCGTCCCTACTCGAGGATGACGTACTCCGGGCTGTCAGGCGCGAGGTGAGCGGGGAGGGCGGCGGCCCTCTGAGGAGTGGGCGGCTGGGTTGCGGGCTGGGGCGCCACCATCGCCGGCGGGGGCGCCGTCCACTCCCACTGCATGCCCACCAGGGGCTAGAACCACGCCGGGACCGGCGCGTTCTCGTCCCGCCCGTCGTCGTCTACCTCCTCCTCGTAGGGGAAGATGTCGACCTCCTGGGCGCGGATGGCCGCCACGGCCTCGTCCACCGCCCTGGCTCCCGCCGCGCGTGCCTCTACCTCCTCCGCGGCCTGCTGGGCGGCCATCGCCGCGAGCGCGTCCGCCAGCGCGCGCTCCTCCGCCGCGGCGGCCTCCTCCGCCTCCCTCTAGGAGGCCTGGATGGCCATGGCCAGCTGCAGCTCCTCGCTGGGCTGCACCATGGCGGCCTCCTCGTCGTCGTCGTCCTCCTCCTGGTACCACTGGGGGTTCCTCCAGTGGCTCCTCCTTGACCGGCGCGCGGTCGCCGATGCGGAGGGGGCGAAGAAGTGGCGGCGGAGCCGTGGTACCACGCCGCGCCGGGCGTGGAGGAGACGGCGGCGGGTACTGAGCCGCACCGCGTGCCCGGCGCGCCCCAAAATACGACCTGCGCCGCAGGTCGTGTTCGTCCGTGAACCAGGTGTCCCAGTGGGGACTGTTCACGGCGAACGCGGGGTGCCCGCGCAGGTCAGGCGGGAGCTCGTCGCGGCGGCGGTCGATCTCCACCTCCCGCTCGAGTCCGCTGCACGGGACCGGCGGCACCGGGATGCGATCCCGGTTCAGATGCCACCCATCAGGCAGGTGGACATCCGGCCATGACACCGGGATCGCGCGATCCCAGTACCATTGGCACCTCCTCTTGTTGAGGTAGGGCCGGTCGCACACGCGCGCGGGCACTAGCCGGAATGGGGCGGCCGACCCTTGCGAAGAAGGAGAGGGAGGGGGATGCTGCACCTGCTCCGCTTGGGCGCGGGCGGCGCGGGTCAGAGGGGGTGGTGGGGGAAGAGGGGGGCTCGGTGAGGGCGCGCGGCGGCGGGAGCTGCCGGCCTCGTGGTCGTTCTTCGCTCCCTTGCCCCAGTTCAGCCACTTCCGGCCCATGGCGCAGCAGCTAGGGTTCGCGGCCGGCGACGAGGGAGCCGAGGGGGGAGTGGCAGTGACTGCGAGGGGGCAGTGACTGCGAGGATGGCTCGGGAACTGAGGAGGCGGTGCGCGTGGGGATGGACGCGTGGCCGCGGGTCCCATTTAAATAGGACCGGTGGGGGAGGCGAGCCGTCGCCACGGTCACTGACCGGCGGGCCATCCCCCTTGACCGAAAAGTGGTGCGGCCGCGCGCGCACGTCCGTTTCGCGTCCACGGGCTGCTCAAATCTGACCCAAATTTGGTCTGGGTTTGAGCATCCGCGGACCCAAAACGGACCCAGCCGTGGGTTGAGCAGCCCCGCTGGGGCCTGCTTTTGTCCGGGCCTGCTCAAATCCGGCCTGTCCGGGCCAAATGAGCAGCCCCGCTGGAGATGACCTTAGAAAAATTTCGGGGCAGAGAATATATAGGGCCAGCCTTTAGTCCCGGTTGGGGACACCAACCGCGACTAAAGGTCCCCTCCTGGTACCATCCGCGGGCCTTTAGTCGCGGTTGGTGTCCCCAACCGGGACTAAAGGGTACCTTTAGTTACGGTTGGTGTTACGAACCGGGACTAAAGGTTTTCCCGCTGCGTTTTCGTTCCCGCGCGGAAAGAGCGTTTAGTCGCGGTTCGTGACACGAACCGCGACTAAAGGTGCTTTTTCAAATACTTTCCTTTTTAAAATCTTACAAATACAAATAATATATCAGAAAATTCAGGAAAATAAAACTAATTCATTTTAAAATCTTACAAATACAAATAATATATCAGAAAATTCAGCAAAATAAAACTAATTCATTTTAAAATCTTACAAATACAAATAATATATCAAAAAATTCAGAAAAATAAAACTAATTCATTTTAAAATCTTACAAATACAAATAATATATCAGAAAATTCAGAAAAATAAAACTAATTCATTTTGAAATCTTACAAATACAAATAATATATCAGAAAATTCAGAAAAATAAAACTAATTCATTTTAAAATCTACATAATGGCGTGATAAAAAAGGCAGTACATAATGGAAAGAGTGGATCCAAACCTAAACGGAGAGCATACATGATCTACATAATTGCAAGAGCTTCGTCGGGCCGACCACGCCGGCGAAGTCTGGGCCTCCGACGATCCGAGGTGGGGGCCTATCTCGGACATACCATCATGCATCTCCGACGACGACGAGGAGGTCACCGACGAGTTCGACGACGACGATGACCCGGAGGAGGTCACCGACGAGTTCCCCGACGACGACGACGAGGAGTAGTGTTCGTCTGTTTTCTGTTTTTAATAAAAGAATTTGTATTCCGGCGACACTGCGGCGCACTAGCGCGTCTGTTTTCTGTTTTTAATAAAAGTTATGAAATTAGATATTTTATCTCACAAGGTTTTGAGACATTTAAGTAACCTTCTGTTTTCCATGTTTTCCACTCGTTTTCTCAAATATTTTGCAAAGGAGTTAGTCTTAAACACAACGGAGATAATATAATTCACATGATCCATTCAACAAAGTTTGGTACAATAAATTATTACACATCAATTCTTCCCTTGTGTCCCTGCTTTCTTACGATTGTGCCGTATCCATGGAGCATCCTCATGATTTAACTTAATGCTTGGGTCAGTGTTCACTTTGAAGGGCGGAATTTCACCAAACATATTATAATCCTCTGACATGTCTGTCTTGTCCTCCACTCCCACGATGTTTCTTTTCCCTGAAAGAACAATATGGCGCTTTGGATCATCGCATGATGTACTGATCATTTTCTTATCTTTCCGTTTCCTCGGTTTGCTACTCATGTCCTTCAAATAGAAAACCTGAGCGACATCTTTGGCTTGGACGAATGGTACGTCAAGGTAACCAATATTGTTGAAATCCACCATTGTCATTCCGTATTGCTCGTCCACCTTTACCCCACCTCCTGTTAGCTTGAACCATTTGCACCGGAACAAATGGACCTTAAAGGAGGGTACATACTCAAGTTCCCATATCTCCTCTATGTAACCATAATATGTGACCTTTTGCCCATTCTCGGTTGCTGCATCAAAGCGGACACCACTGTTTTGGTTGGTGCTCTTTTTATCTTGGGAGATCGTGTAAAATGTATTCCCATTAATCTCGTACCCTTGGAAAGTCATTATAGTCGAAGATGGTGTCTTGGCCAACATGTATAGCTGATCTCCAACATCATTGTCATTCATTAAATGTTTTCGCAACCAACTGCCAAAAGTCTCCATGTGTGATGGGGGGATGATAACCCGGTAGGCCAAACTCCAAGGAGTAACCCGGCCCAAAGGACGGTGCGAAGGATCCGGTTAAGGATAAGGAAACTTGTGGAAGGCCCAAGCTTGTAGGCCCAGCAACCCGGATTGTGGGTTACTGTAAAGGAAAGTTAGGGTTTGTGCGCCGTGTCCGGGTAGGATCCAGGATGCGCCTTGGAGAATAAGCCAGGGGGTACGGGTGCTTTATAAACCGACCCCCAGGTGTAGTTTAGACAGAGATCTAAGAACCCTAGCAACATCGTGTGATATCGAGCATCGAGTGTAATCCCAGAGTTGAGTTATTATATCAAGATCGGAGACTCGGCGACTTTGATTGCCGGCTACCAGATCGAATTGCACCATGTTTTCCTCTGAGGTAAACCCTCTCCCAAACGCCTGTGTCGTCTTGCCCCAAGATCAGTTACCCCAGGTAACATCTGCCGTGATTATCCCACGACAGTTGGCGCCCACCGTGGGGCCTGCGTCCAAAGGTGTTTACATCACGGGAGAAGCTCGGAAGGGCATGGAGAATCTTGTCATCGGCGAAATCTACATCGACCACGAAGGAGAAAAGATGGTGGACGATTCCGGCTGGGGGCCGGAGTCGGATCACCTCGAAACCGGATCCGTCGTGACAATCGGCCGGATCAACGTCTTTATCGGTATGGTATGTGCTTCCAATTCGATCCCTGACAACGTTGGATCTGATTCTATGCCAGGAAAAGCCACGTCTATCCGATCAGATGATGAAGAATCGACTGGAACGACATATCCGGCAGAAGAACCCATCGCGGAGTGGGAACAGCCGGAGGAGCCGGCATGGACCCCACGCGACCGGGCCGAGAGAGAAGATGATACCGGGTCTATCCTGGATCTACTGGAAAACCGGTATGAGGAGAACGGTGAGGAAGAACAGCATGAACTCACACCGGATATCGTACGCCGAGTTCAAGTCTATGCGGCCCCCGCGGCCAACCAAGGAAACGCAACCGCGGCATCAGTCGGGGCGGCTCAGGCAGTGGCCCAGCGGCAGGGCGCGGCTAACGGAGACCCGGCCTTGGCCCGGGTTGATGGAGAGTCGGCATCAGTAACCAGCAGAGCAGCGGATGAAGAGTTGCATGCAAATACGTTCGGATTCTTAGAAAACCGGACACCAGGCGCAGGTCCTTCGAACCCGCGCCACCCGGCCTTATTCGATAATAATCTGATTCTAGACCCCACGGTTCTCGCAACGGTTATCACTCCGGAAAACGCAGGAACGCGTCAGGGATCTGGATGTGGCTCGTCGTGCGCTGGAACAGCAAAGAAGGCAGGTAGAGGCAGAAAAGCAAGGGATGGCCACGCGGCGGCGTGAGCTAGATGCGTTGGAAACCCGGCTTCGAGAGGAAACGTACAGAATACATCAAAGGCACCACACCAGGTTACCAGCAACGGGCGGGGTTATTAATCCGGCTAATTTATTTGTTACACCTCAGGACCAGCCGATACCAGTGGTGAACCAGGGAACCGCACCCCAACAGGTGACAGCAGCGACACATCCGGCGAATGAGCGGACCGGGTTACCCCCACCACAAACTAGAGTCACAACCGGCAACGATCTACTGCCACCGCCACCATCACGATTCCGCACACCAGCCGGCCACTACAATAACCCTATGGACAATGTATATGCAGCGACACTCGCGTTGAACCAAATCCCTGTGGGAGTGTCGCCCCATGCAGAGAAGACTCGGCAAGCCATCGAACTGTTGCACACTGCGGTGGCACAGCAAGCCAATTACCCGGATCACAGAAGCGGTATGCACGGGACGCCATACGTCAGTCAACATTAAGGGAATATTCAAACAAGTACAGCGCGACGGAGGGAAGAGCAGCAGCAAATGCCGCCTCCTCCCCGCGCTCAGGCAGCATCAGCAGCACAGGCCGTCGTGGATAGTTCTAGGGCTCGGAGGGCTGCGGCCGGGTCTGCAGCGCATGGACTTCCCGCAGCATCACGCCCAGCCGCGCCCCCCGCGGTATCACACGTTTCTAGAGCCAGGCCGGCCTCAACCGTTCTTGCGGGACCCAAGTGTCTCTCGGACAATATCAGAGCTGAACCTTACCCGGAAAAATTCAAAGAGCCAGGGAAAGTAGTGAATTATGAGCCAACTATGGATCCCGAAACATGGCTAAGCAGTTACGAGATGGCAATGTCAATTCGCAACGCGTCCGAGAACCTCCAAGCCAAGTTCATGTACTTGATGATGTCGGAAGGAGCAGCAAAATTGTGGTTCACCAATTTACTAGAGGGATCGATCAAGTCTTGGGAGGAATTGAAGACCGCGTTTGTCAAACACTTTCACGGGACCTGCAGGAAATTATTCACCATTGATGATCTAGAACGATGCGTCCAGAAGAAAGGAGAGTCGGCGCGTAGTTGGGTGCGCCGGGTTATGGAGATACTTCATTCATCCACGGATATCCAGCCCAAGGATGCACTACAGGCCATGGCAAAAACATGCAAGTATATACCTTTAGTGCAGAAGTTAACTCGCATGAAGTCTAGTCGAAATGCGTCGGAAGTTACAATGGGAGAATTGATGGATGCGTGTAACAAACACGCTGCGACAGACACTACAGAAGAGGAAGCTGATGACAAGAAGGTAAAAGCAAACACAAGCAATAACGGAAGAACCGGCAATGGATCAGCATCAGGTAATAACGGAAATAGCCAGAACAAGCGCCCGTTCGAAGGAGGCTCCGAGTTTGTCGCCAACACAGAAGCCGGGTCTTCGAGGCCCAGAGCAGAAGGAAATTTCAACGGAGGTAACCACAATGGAGGAAACTATCAAGGTCCACCAAGGCCGGGTAACAATTGGGACATATTCAGGATGGCATGCCCGAAACACAGCAGGAATGGCAGG
The DNA here is from genome assembly GCA_028641055.1 of Alopecurus myosuroides. Lineage (NCBI taxonomy): Eukaryota > Viridiplantae > Streptophyta > Magnoliopsida > Poales > Poaceae > Alopecurus > Alopecurus myosuroides. Next base: position 765,838,477 of record CM054057.1, read on the forward strand.
CCAGCTAACCACTCCCTGGAACAATGCGCCGATTTACAAAGATGGAAAAATGAGGAAGTGCACAGAGCTATGCGAGGTGCAGGACGGGGAGGAGGACCGGGTCCAGGGGCAAACCCGGGCAACGGCCCACCCCCAGCTGGTAACCCGGCGGCTGGAAATCAAGGTAATAACCAAGGGGGGGCAGGAGGTTTCCAGGCTAACCCCAAGCAATTGGGTCAATATCATGTGCATACCACAGGAGGCTCTAACAAGGACGAAAAGATACTGAAGCAAGCGGTCAACTCAGTTTCGTTAGCCGTCCCGAGATACTTGAGATGGTCAGAACAGGAGGTAACATGGAGCAGAAGGGATCACCCAGAAAGAGTGGAGCACCCAGGAGTCTTGGCACTAGTAGTCGCACCGCAAGTCAATGGGTACGAACTGAAAAAGGTTTTAATGGATGGTGGAAGCAGCATCAATATACTGTATTGGGAAACCTTCCTACGCATGGGTCTCAAGGAGTCTCAGCTGCAAAAAAGCTCAACAGTTTTTCATGGGATAGTGCCGGGTCACTCAGCATGCCCCGAGGGAAAAATAGCATTGGAGGTAGCCTTTGGAGAGTCAAAGGATAACTATCGAATTGAGTGGCTTACCTTTGAGGTAGTCAAATTGCGCAGCCCTTATCACGCGCTATTTGGAAGGCCGGCTTACGCCAAATTCATGGCTAGGCCGTGTTACGTATATCTACAGCTAAAAATCCCGGGTCCCAAGAAGACCATTACCATACATGGAAATCGAGACATAGCAGCTGAATGCGACGAAGGAGATGCAGCAATGGCCGAGCAGGCCTGTAGAAAAGAAGAACTCAAGCATTACCGGTCTCAAGCAGACCCGGAGGATAGAGCCACATCAAAAAGGCCGAGTACTGAAGGTGAAAGAACAAAATCCAAGGTAGCACAAGACGCTAAAATGGTGGCTTTTATCAAAGATGACTCCTCCAAGCAATCTTCCATAGAAGAAGAAGCTGCACGACCGCTCACAACCAGCCAGGTCATGGAAACACCCTACCCGGGTTGGCTAGCAAACCCGGTACTCATCATGAAAAAATCCAACACGTGGAGGATGTGCGTCGGTCAAGCCAGCCTGGGACCGGTGCCCATGAAGAACTAAACAATGTAACGGGCAGCAGGTTTCAGACGCGCTCTTTTCCTACCCAGGGTACCTAAGGGGACTGGAAGGTTTTTAATGAGGCGGCCTGCTGATCCAAAATTTCTAGTATCAATAAAGAGATGGTTATCAAGTCCTATATCATTACATCCTGATTACAAGTAAGTAGTATCCATGCGACATCAGTAATTCAGTATCATTAAAAGCATCAAGTGCATGTAGGTCTTGGGGGTTGGTTGCTCAAGTAACCAGCCACTAACCCGAATGACCCGGCCTAGATGTCTACAAGTTATAGGGGCTGATTACTCGCAAACGAGTACGGCTGCAATCTTATAACTGGGCAAAGGAGCCAACTTTTCTTGACTTTTCTTACTTAAGCTCGATGTGACTCGCACTAAAAGTGGCATGATTCGTTCGCTTATGATTACAATCAGCCATGAAGCCCAATGGGACTTGCCTGACCCTGTTTTCGTATAGATGTAACAACATGGTATCCACGCGAAAGCCGGCTTATAGTATAAGATAGTCAAAAGGGTCATCTAAACCACAAGTTTATGCAGAGTACAAGGCTAATAGCCGGAAACTCAATGACTATCAAGCATAGCTTCAGTACCTACACGGATGGCCTTAGGGTTTCGACTTGGTAAAAAATAATTTGTCCTCTGAGAAAGGCCACGCCCCCATGACTCGTACTTTGGGTCATGGGGACTGCGGACTTCGAAACAGAAACAAACTACTTGGATATCAAGATTCGAACGGCCCTGCCATCCGAGTCTTGGGGACTTCAAGAAAAGTCCACTTATCAAAGCGCCTGGTACTTGGAAAAACCGGGTCTTACGAAGGGAGCTAAAAAGAGAGTCGGGTATCAAGAACAAGTTCGAAAGAACAGACAAAATAGCACGATTATCAAAAGGCCGGGAAAGCCGCAAAAATATATCACGGACTAGAAGTACATTACAAGTGATGGCATCGGTATCAGAGATGCATAGGCGCACCATCAACAGAATAAATAATTCAAACGCAAAGGCGCCACGCGACCAAGGTATTATGATACTACTACCCTACTCGGCCTCCTGGGTGCGATCTTCCGGGTCTTGCTCCTGGGCCTGCTGCTTAGCTTTCCCGGCAGCGCCACCCGGACTCACCGCGCCAGGGCGGATAGGTGGAAGGACAGCTGGTGTAGAGGCAGACGGCCCCGATCTTAACTCGGCCTCCCTCTTCGCAGTTGCCTCCCTCTTCTTGGCCGAGTGATCAGCCCACTTCTCCAAGATGTCAAAGGGCGGGGGTGCTTCCTCTGTGATAATTTGGCTATCGGCGTCATACGCACTCATTATCGTGTTCAGGTCCAAGCTATCGGCCAAAGTGGTGGCCGAGGGCGCACTGCGGACTGAATGGTTTTGAAATCTTTGGGTGTAAATTTGGAGCCATCCGCCTTGAATTCGGGAAACCCGGATATTATCTTCGCCGGGTCAAGCTTCGGAAAGAAGGCTTTGGCCAAGGTAAAAGCCCGGGTTATACCAATACGGCATGACGAGCGTTTCCAGATTTCAATCCAGCCAGGCACAGTGGAGCAGGCTTGGACGAGGTTTTCTTCACCCGGATATACTTCCGTGGGCCACTTCACGGCATCCAATATAAATTTTGTGCCGGCAAAGAAAGTCCGGAGCACAGTCTTTAGGGTCCTAGCCTTTGCAACGGCGTCCTCCTCCGGGGCCGCAAGGTTGGCACCTACAGTTGTAACAAAAGAAAGAACGTATCAGTAAATCCCGAGTATGATATAATAAAGCAAAGGTGAAATTAGTCGACAGCAAAAACTTACTAAGTAAGATCTGATAAGTATCGGACACTTGGTCCGATAATTTCTTCAGTTTGGTCTGAGCAGCAGTGCACTCCTTCTTGCATTTGGAAAAATCCTTCTTCAAAGTTTTCATGTTATCCTCAAGGATTTCTCTTTGTTTTATCTCGGCAAGAAGAAGTTGTTCGGTCCTAAGTACAGTTTCGTCAGACCGGGTTATCTGTGCCTGTAAGTAGCAAGGAATGCAAGCACCAGTTGGATGTTATGGTAAGTCGAATATGGCGTAAAGTACCAAGCATAACTTTTGCAAGTCATACTCGGAACTTGGGGACTAGATATACAATATGATATGCCAAGTGCTCTTACCTGGTGCCTTGCAGCCATGCGCTCTAAAATCTCGCTCTCCGAAGCCTTCATAGTAAGGAGCGTGTTCATCAATTGATCAAAAGTATCTTTATCCGTATCAGAAGACCCGGGGCCTTGGTATTTCCGAGAAGAAGTTTTCTTCCTAGAGGGAGGCGGAACCCGGGTCATTTGTGCGTTGGAATCCGATACTCCTTCTGCACCCAAGGTTGTGGCTTTTTTCTTTTTGCTTGCATGGGAAGCAATCGGATACTCAGCTTCTTGTGTGTCCGGTTTTATCGGCGAGGTTTGTTTTTCACCGCTAGATGCGGCTGTAGTCTTGTCAGCCGGGCTCCCCTTACCCGGGCCCTCGTCTTCCATATCCTCTTGGTCGCTAACAGCGACCATGGCCCTGTAGATGTTATCAGGAAGCAGTTAAATACGCAGTCAGGAAAGGGTGATGAAGTGTGGGAGAGCATCTGGAAGGGGATCTTACCCGGTGTTCACCGCAAAGTCACAAGGGAACCCGTCATCAGACTCGGGAGAGGCTGGAAATTGTCAGGTTAGATGTCATATAAGAATGGTTCAAGGAGAATGTGCTGAACGAGAAAAGATAGAGTAATTACCAGCCCGACGAGTGGGGGTCGATGAAATGCCCGGGTTAATGGCATCGTCACCCGGGTGATTTCGAGTTGACCTACGCTTGATCATGGGCGACTCCTTCAAGAATGGCCAGTGGATAACGTCAAGATAGCTCAGGTATATCATTAAGGTAATGTGAATTGAATGCGAGGAGGGGATATGAAACCTTGGAAGTGGCCTCTTGAGCTTTTCTTTTGGATCCGACTTTGATTGTCGGCTCCAGTTCTTCCTCGTCGCTGGCGGATTCTACTTTGCCATCAGAGTATACTTCCTCATCATCTTCTTGTTCTGAATATCATCAAAGTTATGGTTGGAAATGAAGGGGTTATGGTGAGTTTAAGGGAATCAAATAAAATTCGGAGAGTACCCTCGTCCGAGTTAACAGTCTCTTGCTCCTCTGGACTTTCGGAGCTAGGGGAGGCATTGGTTTTCCAAAAGTCATCATCAGCCTGAAAGGCGTTAGTGCAAGGGTTATCAACTGTATCAAGTGGAAAGAACGAAGGCAAAGGCATCAAAGTCGGGTTTTTACCTTGGGGGCTGGGTTCTCAAGTGTGAAGGGCTCTAACCCGGATATGTTCCGGATTACCTCGAGCTTTTCTGTCAAAAAACCCTTGATGGTTTTATGAGTATCGCCAGCTGCGAAGATGTTGTCGGAGTACCGGAGCGGGTCTGAAGGTTCCCCTGAATACTCGCACATCAACTTTGTGCGGATGGAATTGGGCTGAATCCTGAAGTCGACCCACGTATTCACCAGGTTGAGCCCGATGAGGCCTTGGGCTGTGAGAGTGGCGATTTTGGCTAGTAAAGGTTGAATTGCCTCCCTGTCCGAGTCAGGGGCGAAGGCACTAAACTTATCAGAAATGTCAAGGAGACCCTCCGAATAACCCGGAAGTTTCTTTTGGCCGGGTGGGAAGTGTCTTGGCAATAGAAGTATGAGAGCTGCCAATGCTTGACATGGGAATTAAGGGTGAGGGGTGGCATCAGAGAGTTTTTGCGGCGCTGGATAGAAACCCCGCCGCAAGCGAGAAGCGCCCATCACCGCTTTCGCGGCACGGTTTGCATTGAAAAAGCTCAATAAAAAGAGCTAGACTTGGCGGAGTGCACAAGTAGGATTCGGAAAGGACAATAAAATGGGAAATGTTAGTACGGAATTGGGTCCAATGTCAAAGACACGAAGGCCGTAGTGACTAAGGATATCACGGAAAAAGGGTGACCCGGCGGTCGAAAACCCCGGTCACATGCTCCACGAAACAGATTACCTCATCTTTTGTTGGGGTAGGCCGGTCTCCTTACCCGGCACCCTCCACTGGATACCTTCTTGAGGAGGAAGAACTCCCAGCTCCACCAGCTCCTCTAACTTGGCCTTTGTGACCGTAGACCGCGCCCAGTTGGCGGATATGGAGTTGGTGGCTTTAGCCTTGGTTGGAGTTTTCCCCTGCTTCTTGGGAGCCATGTGGTTGAGATGCAAAGTACAAGATAAAAGAGGATTAAGACATGGAAGTTGCGAGCCGGCCAAGTATAGGCCGGGTAATATTGAGATATGAAAAATTGCGAGTGATCCGGGTGTTAGCTCGTAGAGCAAAGTTCGAAATTACCCGGGTGTCAAGCATTATGGCGAAAATTATGGGATCTAAATGGTGAAGAAGTTTTTTGAAGACAATGGACGGCTGCTTAGGCACTAACGCGAATGGAAGGAACTAGAAAGGAAAGTCCAGCCGGGTGATTGATGCAAAGGCGGAAACTTCGGGTAGTTCGAGCCTAGATTGGAAGTTCTATCTTCAGATTTGTGGCGAGAATAATGATTGCGGGTAGTAGGAGAGTGGATTGGAGTACGCGCTTTATCCTTTGGGCAAGCTAGAAGAAATTATGGGTAGCCTAATTCGGCATAGCCGAGAAATCCGTGGCGGGCTGACTTGGATCTAATCTGAGGTAAAATCAAAAGTTGCAAGGGCAAATTAATAGGTGCAAAAGGTTTACCGGAGGAGATCTGAGGGAAGCCTTGCGGAGGCAGATGGCGCAGGCCTGGTGTCCCTTCGCGGTTCTTGATGGGCCGGATGAGGATTCGCCGGCGGATCTTGGCGGCGGCGCGGGGCGAGCAGTGGCGGAGCGCAGCCTCCGGCCGATGAGCTCCGGTGATGCGCGCGGAATTTCCGTGGTGGCGCTCAGTGAGAGAGAGAGCTCAGAGGGAGAAAGGAATGGAGTGGGGGAATTAGCCGTTAGGGTTCGGGTCACCCCCAAGGGGCTTATTTATAGTGCGAATGGATAAGCCTAGCTAAGTGAGCAGGAGCCAGGAGTTACGGAAGTAAACGGCTATTAATTTGAGTTTTGGCAAGATATGCGCCAAATATCGTGCAAGGCATCTGGATAAAAGGAAGAAGGAAATCAACCCCGCGATATCAGGGTCGATTATCGAGTGCGAAATCTTGACATTTTGGGATTTTATCTGGGAAAGTAAGTTGGGTAATTGGTAAAAAGCCGGGTTACTATATGGCCACCATGGAGTAAGGCCTAGCTGAGTATCACAGCATCTTAACCCGGCCTCTATATGCCCGTATGTCTGATATCTTTGCAGGGAATAGCGAGCGCTTCATGGAGGATCCATGAAGCCCAGGCTATTCTGGGGACTACTGATGGGGGGATGATAACCCGGTAGGCCAAACTCCAAGGAGTAACCCGGCCCAAAGGACGGTGCGAAGGATCCGGTTAAGGATAAGGAAACTTGTGGAAGGCCCAAGCTTGTAGGCCCAGCAACCCGGATTGTGGGTTACTGTAAAGGAAAGTTAGGGTTTGTGCGCCGTGTCCGGGTAGGATCCAGGATGCGCCTTGGAGAATAAGCCAGGGGGTACGGGTGCTTTATAAACCGACCCCCAGGTGTAGTTTAGACAGAGATCTAAGAACCCTAGCAACATCGTGTGATATCGAGCATCGAGTGTAATCCCAGAGTTGAGTTATTATATCAAGATCGGAGACTCGGCGACTTTGATTGCCGGCTACCAGATCGAATTGCACCATGTTTTCCTCTGAGCTAAACCCTCTCCCAAACGCCTGTGTCGTCTTGCCCCAAGATCAGTTACCCCAGGTAACATCTGCCGTGATTATCCCACGACAATGTGGGCCTTTATAATCCATGATTCAGGCTTCCCCGGGTTGTCCGAACGTAAAATATTCTTGTGTTGCTCGAAGTACGGAGCCACCAAGCTCGAATTTTGCAGAACTGTGTGGTGTGCTTCAGTCATAGAATGACCGTCCATACATATCGTTGATTTCCTTCCGATCGTGCCTTTTCCACTTAGTCTTCCCTCGTGCCGCGATTGAGGAATACCAATCGGCTTAAGGTCAGGAACATAGTCAATACAGAACTCAATTACCTCCTCATTTCCATAGCCCTTTACGATGCTTCCTTCTGGCCTAGCACGGTTATGAACATATTTCTTTAATACTCCCACAAACCTCTCAAAGGGGAACATATTGTGTAGAAATACATGACCGAGAATGGAAATCTCTTCGACTAGGTGGACCAGGAGGTGCGTCATAATATTGAAGAAGGATGGTGGGAACACCAACTCGAAACTGACAAGACATTGGACCACATCGTTCTGTAACCGTGGTAGATCTTCTGGACTGATTACCTTCTGAGAGATTGCATTGAGGAATGCACATAGCTTCACAATGGCTACTCGAACATTTTCCGGTAGGAGCCCCCTCAAAGCAATCGGAAGCAATTGCGTCATAATCACGTGGCAGTCGTGAGACTTCAGGTTTGGAACTTTTTGTCCGCCATGTTTATTATTCCTTTTATATTCGACGAGAAGCCAGACGGGACCTTCATACTGCTCAGGAATTCAAAAAAAATGACCTTCTCTTCTTTGGTAAGAGCGTAGCTGGCACGACCTTGAAACCATTCCGGATGCCGGTCATCTGGGTCTTTCAAAAGTTGCTGGTCCTGCCGTGCTTCCTTTGTATCATTTGTCTTCCCATACACGCCCAAGAAGCTTAGCAGGTTCACGCAAATATTCTTCGTAACATGCATCACGTCGATTGCAGAGCGGACATCTAGGACTTTCCAATACTGTAGCTCCCAAAATATAGATTTCTTCTTCCACATGGGTGCATTCCCGTCAACTTCCAGCGGAACTGATTGTCCGCCAGGACCCTTTCCAAAGATGGCTTTCAAATCCTTGACCATATTAACTATCTCAGCACCAGTACGTTCCGCAGGCTTCGGCCGGTGATCTGCCTTGCCGTTGAAATGCTTGCCTTTCTTTCGTACGTTATGATTTCGGGGAAGAAATCGACGATGACCTAGGTACACGTTCTTCCTACAATTATCCAAAAATACACTATCACTCTCATGTAAGCAGTGCGTGCATGCTTTGTATCCCTTATTTTTCTGTCCCGACAGGTTACTAAGAGCAGGCCAATCGTTGATGGTTACAAAAAGCAACGCTCGTAGGTCAAATCCCTCTTCTTTGTGCTCATCCCACACACGTACACCAGGTCTGCCCCACAACTGCAAAAGTTCATCAACTAATGGCCTTAGGTACACATCGATGTCGTTGCCGGGTTGCTTCGGACCTCGGATAAGCACTGGCATCATAATGAACTTCCGCTTCATGCACAACCAAGGAGGAAGGTTGTAGATGCATAGAGTCACGAGCCAGGTGCTATGGCTGGAGCTCTGCTCGCCAAAAGGATTCATGCCATCAGTACTTAGACCAAATCTTATGTTCCTTGCGTCAGCTACAAAATCTTTGAACTCTCTGTCGATCTTTCTCCATTGTGTTCCATCAGTGGGGTGTCTCAACTCCCCGTCGGACTTACGGTCCTATTTGTGCCATCGCAACAACTTGGCATGCTCTTTGTTCCTGAACAAACGTTTCAACCGTGGTATTATAGGAGCATACCACATCACCTTGGTGGGAACCCTCTTCCTGGGTTTCTCGCCCCCAACATCGTCACCAGGTCATCGCCTCTGATCTTATAACGCAATGCAATGCATACAGGGAATTCATTCAAATTCTCGTATTCACCGCGGTAGAGGATGCAGTCGTTAATGCATGCATGTATCTTCAGAACCTCTAAACCTAGAGGGCAGACAACCTTCTTTGCTTCGTACGTATTGGCGGGAAACTCGTTATTCTTCGGAAACATATTATTCAACATTTTCAGCAAATTTTCAAATTATGAGTTAGCTACACCTTCCCGTGCCTTCCATTTCAACAAATCTAGTGTGCATCCCAGCTTTTTCAGACTATTATCCCATCCTGGATACAGCGACTTCGTGTGATCCTGTGATGGCTAGGTTGAGACTCCAAGTGCAGAGTGTGTAGCTAGTGGCAAGCCTTCTTCCCCACGAGGGTGACTCAAGGGTTTATATCGAACTCTTGGGGAGCCAGTATTTCAGCAGTTGTCTTCCAAGCTTCCTCCAGGATCCTGCAAACAAATAGAGAGTTTTGTGCCCTCAACCTCACCAAGTGGTTGTCAAGCACAAGGTGTGAGACTTCTCAATTGCAATGCAAAACTGAAAGTAAATGTGCAATAATTAAATCTACTACTAAATGCAAATGAGAAAATAAATATGCAATGGAATCTTTTTGTATTTTTGTGATGCAAGTGGTGATGGAGATAATGTAAATTCGAATTGGATATGCAAGTAAAGTAAAGTGCAAGTAAAGTAAATTGCAGCAAAGTAACTAGAGTGTTTTCTTATATTTAAAATAGGACCGGGGTTCATGGTTTCACACTTGCATTCTCTCAAATAAAGTGGTAGACGGTGGACATAAAGAATTATATGTGAGATTACAATAACATGTTTAACATTGAGTACTTTCATATGGGCATCACGTCCTAGCATAGAGAACTCTACGGTCATATTGATCCCTCTTATACTCCACCAAGATGCGAAATAAATCATAACACCTCGATAATTAAGGAAAAAACCAAAGTATAACTTTAAGCAATGTGACATGAAGTTGAAGTAAGAACTTGCTAGATCTAGTCATGGAGATTGATTAGTGTCACTTCAAATCGCCGGTAACAAGGTACTCCTTTTTATCCCTAGTGAGGTAACTAAGAAAGGTTTAACAAAACCTAAGTGGATCGCTGAACTACTGTCACTTTCACAGCACTAGCCACCCCCCGTTATTCCAACTAATGCACCCATCACCCCACACACGCTCTCAAGAACTAGATTGATCAAATCTAGCAAATAAGAACGGGGTACATAAGATACATCTACTCAAATAACTCAAGAGAAACAATTGCAATCTCAGATTCAATAACTCATAGAAAAGCTCCACCACATAGGAATTACAACGGTGCCCGTAATCATGTGAGGCAGCTCATACGGATCTAATTAGTGAAGCACATAGAGAGAGAGATACAAGTGCTACTTCCACAAACCCATAGCCCTGGGGTGGACTACTCCCTCCTCATGGAGATGTCGATAGAGATGACGTTGGAGGGGTAGGAGATCACACCGGCGGCGCCCCGCCGGAGTTTTCCCCCTCCAATCTGGAACTTCTGGTCTCTGTTTTGGTGTTTCGGCGGCGCTCCTCTCCGTAAGGGTATGGGAGACCCTTTTTATAGTCGGTTTTAGGTCAAGACAGAGTCGGTAAGTCGAAGATGGAAGGAAATTGGGGCCACAGGGGCCAAAAGGGGGCCTCTCATGCGGCCAAGGAATCTGACCGCGTGGAGGGTCCTGTTTTGGGCCTCCTTGCCCAATTCTCGTGGATCCTTCGCCCGCAAGTCTTCTCCTTCCAAGAAAATGACCCCCGCAGATTTTCAGGTGATTTCGCGGAAGTTTGCCCCCTGAAACGTCAAAAATATAGAAAACAGGGTTTTTGACAGGCAGGGTTAATTCCATAAAAGGTGGGGGACTTTGTAATTTAACCCCAAAATACTATAAAACATTGAATTATACCCTTATATGATGCAATATGTAATAGAAAACCATGTGAAAATATGCAAATTTCATCTATGCATTTTACATGCATCAACATCGCCAAGCTTAACCCATGCTCGTCCTCGAGTATGAAGGTGATAAAACTAAGATGGGTTTTGCATATTGAAACAATCATGGGATATCAAGGAGGATTATTCTTGCTACATATAATCAAATGATTAATACTAGAAATGAGTAGCAATATACAATTCATGTTGTAAGAAATATCAAATATGCAAGCAAAGATGCTTCATGAAAGATCACAAAGTGTGTAATGAAATAAAAGCACTATGGACCAAATGCATACACAAAATGAAAAATAAAATCCTATATTGGTCAAAGAATAGCATAATGGAGAATAGAAAATATGGAGGACACTTTGGAGAAAATTGAGTAGAGGTAAAACATGATCAAGTCTTATTTAGCCTCTAAATTATTCAACTAAAATTACTAATTGAAATGTGGTATCCATTGATCTAGGACTCTCATTGCCCCTTATCACTAGCATCTTAAAATTGTGAGTATTGAAGTAATGAGAATGACAAGGTGGTTGAAAGCCTCATGCCCCGTGAGTGTGAAAACCTACTCCATGATTACTCAACTTAAGATTCCTAATAAGCTTTGTACAATCATAAATAAGTATTAATGACATCATAGAGAACCGCAAAGAGGTACCTCTTGCCCCATGACATGGAAACAAGCCCATGTTACAATGACAAGATGAACAAACGGAGTAGACTCATCATCCTTTTTTATTTTCATTCACTATTATGCATAGCTTCTTATTTTATTATAGGATGTGTTGTAGAGTCACTCAAGCTGTAAGTAAATTTCCACCATGATAAAGCATGGCTTGGGTTAGCGGCCCAATGCGTTTCTCTAGTCATATAGATACTTACTCATCAAAACTTACTATTCCTCTATTTCATTTTGGCATGGCAGGAGTCCAAAAACAAAAGTACATGATATCAACCAAATGTAAATTTTTTGTGCAATGTTGAAAGCTTTCCGGTGATACACGTTTATAGCTAGCTCCCAACCACACACTTGTCAAACGCAAAACTTGTGGCTCCCATTATTGGGTCATGTTTATTAGATGCATAAAAAGTAAAGTGTGCCTTCAAAAGTTCGTGAGAGTCCTATCCCAAGTTCAACCCATGACAATTAATAAAGTGAATATCTTAATTTAGAACATAAATAACACAATAACATGGTGAACATACTCGGAATAGCAATGAAGCTAATGGGAAGATATGATGGACTCACTGGAAATACTTGGCTAAGGAGTGTTGGAAACAAGTTTTTACTTGTTGGAATTTTAAATTTTTGGGCTAGCAAGAGGGAGATAGTTGACCAGCTACTATGCATGCATATGTCCATAGAACTACTCATTTCATGACAAACTAAATAAACCAGCAATTAACATCAAGGACATGAATAAGAGATAGCTCAAGACAACATTATTGCAAATTTCTACACATAAAAAGCCTATAAATCATGCAAACATATGTAGCTCTTCAAATCAACCATGGCATTCCTATTCCAAGTCATAATACTAGCATACAATACATTCCAACCCCAAACTCCAGTAGCTCAATCTCATATAAAATGATGGTGGTGGTCTTATCAAAACAAAAATAAAAACAAAAACTAGACGCTTCAAGTCTCTACGATAAATGTTTTGCTTAGAAAAACAGAAAGTAGACGTGTGCGAACCAAAATGTAGCTCCAGTGGGTGTTCATCACATCCCCAAGCTTATGGCTTTCACCATTCTTGGATGTCTTGAGGCGCAGCTCCTCTATTCCCTGTGAAAAAACTTCACAAAACATGTTTCTCCCATTCTTTTTCTGTGGGGTGAGATTATCAAGGACAAACAAATCACATGCTTGCTGTACAAAATTCCAAATCAAATGCTCCAGTAAATAGACAATAAGGTTCATTATGTTGTATGTTCACTCTCTTGATTGAAAGAATCATGGAAATTCGATTCCCAAGCCCAAAGAGTGCATAAAACAAAAGAAGGCAGAATCTGTCCAGAAAAGCAGCAGCAGCAAAACGAACGTTTTTCCCTAAGCTAGACTCGTCAAAAAATTAAGCCAATTTTTGTTCTTACAGAGGACAAAAAGTTGCAGAACATTCTAAAAAGTTAGCTCAATCCGACATACCAATAAAAAAACGTAAAATCATACGGTGAGCAGACTCGTGCTGAAACAGAAATTTCATGCACTAGGATAGCAACTTATAAGTCCAAATGGGTTTGACTTGACTCTTTATTGAAAACTCCAGAATTAAAACAAAAAAAAACTAATCTCTTGAGACAGTAAGAGGACACTGGGAAAATCCAAACAAAAACAACCGGGTTGCCTCCCGTAAAGCGCTTTATTTATAGCCATATAGCTAGGCTTTACTTACTTGATAATCAAGAGGGATAAAGCTCATGAGGGAGCTTCTTCTTCAGCGTGCCCCTCTTCCTTGGGAAGTGCTCCATGCTTTTCTTGTGAGGGAACTGAAACTTGACATTCCCTTCCTTGGAGTCTATGATTGCACCTGTAGTACGAAGAAAAGGTCTACCCAAAATAATAGGACTAGGGGATTTATCCCCCATATCCATAATAATGAAATCAACGGGTACGGAAGTCATGTGCAATTCAATCATAACATCTTTTACTTGTCCTATAGCATTTTTAGTAGAGTTATCAGCAAGGACAAATTCACTTGAGCACTTTTCTAAATTTTCTAGTTCTAGCAATTCATATAATTCTTTAGAGAGTACCGATACACTAGAACCTAGATCTAACATAGCATGGTGAATTTCTTTTCCAATTGAAACTAGCACCTTGGGGATCCATGCATCCCAAGTTTAGGAGGTATCATGGCCTCATTCTTGTACCTAGCAATGTTTTCTTGCAAGACATGATTAGCAATATAAGATCCAAAGCCAGGTTGATTAACATTTATAGTGGGATCACTAGTAAATTTTTGTAGAGTAGCAATAAGTTCTTGCCAGATACTTTTTTTCTAATTTTTTTTTTTTGAAACATTTTCTACTGCAGGGGAGACCCCCACAGCCCTTTATTACCAACCACAAGCGTTACAGTTACAGATATGTACAAATAAACATGAGATGAGACTAAGAGAGTCTATCCCAGACTAAGTTAAGGAGTTAATCCATAAAGCTAAATCAGCAGCCAAAGCAGCACTCAACCTATGCTTAAGCATAAGGAGATCCAACAGAAAGCCCACTTTCCATCCCATAAAGGAATGCCTTTCAGATTTAAAAATTACTCCATTTCTCTGCTTCCAAATATTCCAGCAAGCAATAATCACAATCTCTGTGAAACATGGCCCCTTGAAGGACTTTTTGGCAGCAGCGAGATTTTGCACAAGTGTGTCATCACTCCAACTTATTTGCAAATAAATTCCAAATTCGAGAGCTAAAAACACATTGAAAGAACAGATGTATCCAGTCCTCATTGCACTGTGCACAACAAAGAACACAATGATCTGTACCTTCAATCTTCCCGTTTCTCCTTTTGATCATATCCTTTGTATTAATCCTATCCTTGAGAATCAACCAAGCAAAGAATTTATGTTTTGACATACATTTGGATTTCCATATCCACTTTGCAGGCCCATCAGGACTTAAATGACCAAATTGCATCTGATAGAAATTCCTGGAGGTGTATACCCCTTTATTGAAATTGCATCTCCAACTGTCCTCAGAATCAGTCAACTGAACATTATTTAAATTGCCACTCAGATCAGTAAACTCCTGGAAAGCTTTAGTTGAAAGCGGCAATACAAAGGCATCTGAGAGGTCTGCCAATGAAAGAATGTCTCTTATAGAGGACAGAGGATCAATGGCAAAAGAGAATAACCTTGGAAATTTTATAGCCAAAGGTTGTCCCATCCACGAATCCTTCCAGAAAAGGCCAGTAGAACCATTACCCAAAACACAGGAGGACAAGGAACACCAGGTTTCTGCCAATTGCATAACACATCTCCACCAGAACGAACCACAAGAGGTGACAGCATGTGGTACTGTTTGGAAATAGTAAGCATTCTTTACTAAATGGACCCAAGGGATATCCACAGAATTATAGAGTTTTGCCAGGAACTTCAGTAACAGAGCTCTGTTTTGAATCTGGATATTGATGATCCCTAAACCTCCTTTGTTTTTGGGTCTACAAACCATATCCCAGGCAGCTAATGAGTTCACTCTTTGTTTATTCTTGTCCTTTCTCCATAAACATCTTCTCCTTGCTTTATCAATATCAATGACACCTTTAGGAATTACAAGAGTGCACATGTAATAGGAAGGCAAGGAGGAAAGAACCGAATTCACAAGAACCAAACTATCCCCATAAGAAAGGAAAGAGACAGTAGCCGAAAGTCTCCTCTCAATTCTGTCAATTAATGGTGCAAAATCCTTGATAGTCGGTTTTGTGGTTCCCATAGGCAAGCCTAAATAAGTAAAGGGCATAGAAGCCACAGAGCAATCAAGGACAGAAGCCAGGTTAACAGTTTCCTGCTGGGATAAATTGATCGGTATCATCGACGATTTATTATAATTCACTTTTAGCCCAGTGAGACGAGCATAAAGATTAAGCAGGTCTTTAAAAACCAATAACTGATCCGGTTCAGCAGGAAGAATGACTAAAGTGTCATCAGCATATTGCACAATAGGAAAGTCACCACCAATTGGAATTGGCAATCTGAGTCTTCCTTCCCTAAGTGACAGATTTACAATACTTTGCAACAGATCCCCTCCCAACACATATAGGATAGGGGACAAAGGATCCCCCTGCCTGACACCTCTTTTACAAACAAAAGGTTTACCTGGGACCCCATTAAAGAGTATTTTTTTCTAAATCAAGCAATGGATCCTTAATTTCAGTAAGCATCATAATTTCCTCTACTTTTCCTTTTCTATTATGCATATTAAAAATCTCATAGCGATCATCAAAAATATCCTCGGGTAGTTCAGCCTTTTTTAAGCTCTCTTTAATTTTAACCTCTAAGAGCAAACTTTCAAGCAAAACATGGGTATTTGCAGCATTAGTACTAGTAAAAGACCCCCCACATTCATTATCTAAAAATGATCTAGAAGTTTCAGAAAGTCCCTTATAAAACATATGCATAAGTATCCAATCTCTAAAGCCATTCCCTATTCCATATGCTCTACTTCTAAATCTCTCCCATGCTTGTATCATTGATTCATCTTTTTCTTGTTTAAAGGTAATGAGCAATTGTTTAACATTGTAATTCTTTTCAGCATGACAAAACCTTTCAATAAATGCAGCCCTTAAGTTGAACCAAGTAGTAAAATTGCTAGGAGGTCATCTTAATATCCAATCTAATGCTTTGCCTCCTAGTGAGTAGGGAAAGAGTTTAACTTTAGTAGTGTTGATGTTTGCATGATTCAAGTTCAAAGTTTTACATCTTTCATTAAATTTCTTAAGATGGACCAAAGGGTCTTCTTTAGGCTTTCCATAGAAACGAGATTCATAAATCATTTTAATAACACTAGGATCTACCTCTAATTTTTCAACGGGAATATTTAGCTCTTGAGGGAAATTCCTAACACTGAATGGCCAATAAGTTCTCTGCTCCATTTTCCAAGTTTTTATGTAGTTTTTAATTTTTTATGCAAAACAAAAGTAAAGTAACTAAGCAAATTCGAAATACTAAAATAAACTAGATAACTAAATGCAAATAAAATATGCAAGACAAAACAAAAACAAGAACAAAAATAAAACCAAAAACAAAAACAAGACAAGAAACAAAACAATCTACTTGAAAGAAGGTGGAGATATAAAGGATGGTACTCACATAGGTGCAACCTCCCCAAGCTTAGGTGTTTGCACACCTTGTTGGTGATGACGACTTCTTGTGAGCTACCTTGGACAACTCCTTCACCTATGGCTCCCCGGCAACGGCGCCAGAAAAACGCTTGATGGCTAGGTTGAGACTCCAAGTGCAGAGTGTGTAGCTAGTGGCAAGCCTTCTTCCCCACGAGGGTGACTCGAGGGTTTATATCGAACTCTTGGGGAGCCAGTATTTCAGCAGTTGTCTTCCAAGCTTCCTCCAGGATCCTGCAAACAAATAGAGAGTTTTGTGCCCTCAACCTCACCAAGTGGTTGTCAAGCACAAGGTGTGAGACTTCTAAATAGCAATGCAAAACTGAAAGTAAATGTGCAATAATTAAATCTACTACTAAATGCAAATGAGAAAATAAATATGCAATGGATTGTTTTTGTATTTTTGTGATGCAAGTGGTGATGGAGATAATGTAAATTCGAATTGGAGATGCAAGTAAAGTAGAGTGCATGTAAAGTAAATTGCAGCAAAGTAACTAGAGTGTTTTCTTATATTTAAAATAGGACCGGGGTTCATGGTTTCACACTTGCATTCTCTCAAATAAAGTGGTAGACGGTGGACATAAAGAATTACATGTCAGATTACAATAACATGTTTAACATTGAGTATTTTCATATGGGGATCACGTCCTAGCATAGAGATCTCTACGGTCATATTGATCCCTCTTATACTCCACCAAGATGCGAAATAAATCATAACACCTCGATAATTAAGGAAAAACCAGAGTATAGCTTTAAGCAATGTGACATGAAGTTGAAGTAAGAACTTGCTAGATCTAGTCATGGAGATTGATTAGTGTCACTTCAAATCCTTGGTAACAAGGTACTCCTTTTTATCCCTAGTGAGGTAACTAAGAAAGGTTTAACAAAACCTAAGTGGACCGCTGAACTTCTATCACTTTCACAGCACTAGCCACCCCCCGTTACTCCAACTAATGCACCCATCACCCCACACGCGCTCTCAAGAACTAGATTGATCAAAGCTAGCAAATAAGAACGGGGTACATAAGATACATCTACTCAAATAACTCAAGAGAAACAATTGCAATCTCAGATTCAATAACTCATAGAAAAGATCCACCACATAGGAATTACAACGGTGCCCGTAATCATGTGAGGCAGCTCATACGGATCTAATTAGTGAAGCACATAGAGAGAGAGATACAAGTGCTACTTCCACAAACCCATAGCCCTGGGGTGGAATACTCCCTCTTCATGGAGATGTCGATGGAGATGACGTTGGAGGGGTAGGAGATCACACCGGCGGCGCCCCGCCGGAGTTTTCCCCCTCCAATCTGGAACTTCTGGTCTCTGTTTTGGTGTTTCGGCGGCGCTCCTCTCCGTAAGGGTACGGGGGACCCTTTTTATAGTCGGTTTTAGGTCAAGACGGAGTCGGTAAGTCGAAGATGGAAGGAATTGGGGCCACAAGGGCCAAAAGGGGGCCTCTCACGCGGCCAAGGAATCTGGCCGCGTGGAGGGTCCTCTTTTGGGCCTCCTTGCCCAATTCTCGTGGATCCTTCGCCCGC
Source organism: Alopecurus myosuroides (assembly GCA_028641055.1). NCBI lineage: Eukaryota > Viridiplantae > Streptophyta > Magnoliopsida > Poales > Poaceae > Alopecurus > Alopecurus myosuroides. The sequence continues at coordinate 765,856,751 of CM054057.1, forward strand.
AAGTCTTCTCCTTCCAAGAAAATGACCCCCGCAGATTTTCAGGTGATTTCGCGGAAGTTGGCCCCCTGAAACGTCAAAAATATAGAAAACGGGGTTTCTAACAGGCAGGGTTAATTCCATAAAAGTTGGGGGACTTTGTAATTTAACCCCAAAATACTATAAAACATTGAATTATACCCTTATATGATGCAATATGTAATAGAAAACCATGTGAAAATATGCAAAAATCATCTATGCATTTTACATGCATCATCCTCTAACATGCGATCCAAATTCTCCCTCTCCTTGTCAGTTTTGCAGCGTCTCCGTGCATCAACAATGGTCCGACCAAGATCATCAGCGGGCTCATCATGTGCCTCTTCTTCACCTTCACGAAACCCTTCCCCACCTTCAGCATCATCCTCCATGAAAGTATCACCGAAAGCCTCATGATAGTTGACATCGATATCATCCCCTTCTTCATCTTCTTCCATTGTAACCCCTCTTTCTCCATGCTTGGTCCAACAATTATAGCTTGGCATGAAACCGTGCCGAAGAAGGTGCATGTGAACGACTCTTGAGGAGGAGTAACCCTTCTGATTCTTACATTCAGCACATGGACAGATAATGAAACCTCGGTGCTTGTTCGCATTTGCCACTACGAGGAAATCTTTCAAACCCGTAGTGAACTCGCCGGAGCGTCGGTTACCGTACATCCATTGCCGATTCATCTGCATTATTATTATATAAAGTATATAATTGACCGTCATGCATTTGTTAAACTAACTAGCTAGAAATAATACAAATCATGAAAGGTTCAAGTTGCTAACCGCGACCGCGGAGGAAAAATAAATGAAAAAGCTAAGTGTGGCTCGGACACTTCATATCATGTGTGTTTCATGGTCTCGGGCATTTCATCGAACACCTCGTGTGCATAGGAGGACCAAAAGCAAACCGACCACACCCTTGTGAACCAAAAGCTTAGAAGTGGCACCAAATGTGGCTAAGTGTAGCGAGCTGAGTCCTATATAGGGATGGGCCTTTAGTCCCGTTTGGCCTGGCCAAACGTGACTATAGGCCTTCGGGCCAGCCTGAGGACCTTCAGTCCCGGTTGGCCAGGCCAACCGCGACTAAAGACCCCTTTGGTCGCGGTTCGATTATTTTGGGGACTAATGGGGGTGTATGGAAGGCCTTTAGTAGCTTTCCGTGGAGCCCTTTGACATATGGGCTCTGTCTTGATCAACTAAGTTGTGAGAGTTCAGCCCTTGCTTGACATGAAGTTGTAGCAGAATTATAGGTGGAACGGGTCTTGCTGGATGGGTTGAATTCTTGCTTCTGAAAGATCTCATCTCAATTCTCTCCTTTCCATGATGCACTCCGCGTGTATGGGATGTTTGGGATAATTGAAGACAAAGGGTGAAAGTGCACAACCTCTGCAGAGTTAGAAACTATGATCATAGCCATGTTCCCGGTAATGGACAACTTCGAGCAACTGGACAAGGATGGATAGAAGGACCTCCTCATCTTTTCTGAATGAATTAAAACATGGTAGAAATCTTTTTATAGAGCACATGGTGTGTCTACCCCTCTGTGCTACCTTTTCAAACTACATGGTGTGTCTACCCATGTTGGTTTTCAAAGATTTTTCAATGATTTATCAAATATAGGAGAAAACTGGCTTTATGCAAACTTAGCCAAAACTCCACTCAGCCAAATATGCATGTAGTATTAGTCTTGACATTTTATATCCACAATAGTGTTACTTGCCAATACATTAAATTGTATTGACTCCCTTGTGGCTGCATATTCCATATTGCAGATGAATCTGAAGACGAGTGAGGTTTCGTTCAGGATCTCGAGTCTATCGCCAACATGTTTTTCTTGTGGCACATGAAGAAGATGGGCTCAATGTTGTACTATGTTTTCCGCTGTAATTCTGTTTTCTGCTAGTCTTCTAAGACTATGCAAGTTGTAATACTATTTTGTAAAGACTGGATCTTGCGATGTAATAGAATTTGATGCATTTGCATGATATTTCATTTTGTACTGTGGTGCTAGCATTTGATCCAGGGACTAGCACAATAACACAGGTGTCCTTACATTACTTAAATGTGGGAACGCTACAAAATGGTATCAGAGCATTGTGTTGCCTGTAGAATTCGACACCTTAAGTTTGGAAAAGACCTAGGTTGAAAACCTAATTTATCCAAATCTTCTAAAGACAAACTTCTCATCTTTCTCATATCTTCTCATCTATTATTCATTTCCAAAATTTCTTCTCTTTAGATAACATCCCTTCTCTACCATCAAGACAACTTTGGTGAATACCATGCCCTGAAGTGCAAGAAGTATTCTTCACCCAACCAGAAGTACTACAGAGAAGATAATTGAAGAAATTAGAGAAGAACTCAGACTCCTCAACGTTATTTTGTTAGAACAACATTGTCGTGTTAGAGTATTGATCATACCAATGTGTGTGGTATGACAATATTAGTTTATTTTCTAAAAACCTTGTTGTTTGGCGTGAAGTATGCTTGTTAGTCATTGTTGTAAGATGTATTTATTTTCTTGCTCTGTTGTGTTGGGTAGTAATTCCCTTTAGATCCTCCTAAATCTCTACTCATCTATGCTAAACCCCTCCAGATACCTATCTAGAGTGCAAAGAACCATGAGAAGTTCAACAACAAGATGGAAGTTTACCAAGGACATCAAAAGACCAAGTTGAGAGGGACCTAAAGAATTTTGATTGACCCAAAGAGTGACCCTTTAGTGTCAAATGAAGTTCAAGAAGCACCACTTACTCTACAACCCTACTTGGAAGAAAAGATTCTACTCAAGACATCTGGAAATAAGCTACACAATCAAGCCATGAGATTTGTATACCTACAAAAATTTCTTTTAAGGGTGGTAGGCACCCAGTTGCAATGGTACCCAAGTAACCCAAACCAATCTTTGTTTCTAGCCTTTCCAAATCTCGGGACGAGATTTTTTTTAAGGGTGGTAGTCTGTAACATCCCTGATTTTTGGAATTTTCAAAAATCACAAAAATTTAAAACTTTTGTTTCCATGTTAAGCAAGCCAACAAAATCAAAATAAAACTTAAACACAAGGGAAACATTTTTTTCGATTATGCAAATGTTATTGCAAATGATAATCCAAATGCCTCTGGTTTCTAAGAACCTTAAATCCTCAAAATAAATAATCATGCAAAAAATTGTTTTCCTATTTTCAATCCTTAAGAATATAAAATGGTTTTCCATAAACAAGTTGTTTCTAGATTGTTGCCATCTTCTATTCAACAATAAGAATTTATCTTCCTATTATTGGATTTATAAAATATTTTCAAAACTAAAAATTAACTATATCATTTTTCACGACTATGGGAAACAATATATTCATTTATACAGGTCTCTAATATTTATTTGATCATATTTTCAATTTAATTTTTTCCCCTATTTTGAAAATAGTATTTAGTTGCTATTAGAGAATTAATCATGTTATGAAAAGATAAAATTTTAAACATGTTAAAACAGCATATAAATGTTTCCTTTTTATAGAGAATGTTATTACAAAACCATATGTTTATGTTAGAGGCATTTTGGACTTATAAAACAATAGTTATGTCTTATTAAAGAAAATAGAAAACAGAAAAAAAAGAAAAAAAAAAGAGAAAGGCGCAGCAGCCCAACAAGACCGGCCCAACCCCCCTATCCCTATCCCCCACCCGCGAGCAGCACAGAGACAGCCAAACCAGCTCAGGAGCAGCCCGTGCCCCTCTCTTTACTCCCACTGATCAACAGGGCCCACATGACGCCAGCGCTACGTCACCGTGACGTCGGTCTCCTTACCTATCGTGCACGCCAGGAACTCCCGAAACAGAGAAGAATCGAATCTCCCGATTCAGTACGATTTTGGGCAGAGATTTGATCCTCGAGGCCATCTATAAAAATCCTAAAGTCCCCTCTCCGTTTCCCCTCTTCCTCTACTCGAGATCGCGCCTACAGGCCGTGGAAATTGCTCGCCGGAGATCGATCTGGCCGCCACCACTTCCTCTCTTTTCCGGTGACACCACAAGTAGTAGCTGCCCCTTTTGCCCGCTTCCTCCTCCCCTCTCCGTGGCGCATCTCCCTGACCCCCTATGTCGCTCGCAGAGGCACGAGGACGCGCGGGCGAGCTCGTCGGAGCCCTCAACCACCACGACCACGAGATCTACACCGCGCCACCGATCCGGGAAGCGAAAGTCAGCGCCACCGTCGCCATCTTCTTCACCGTGCTTCGCTGAGCCGCACCGTACCCTCCCCGTGTTCAGGACCCCCCTGCAGCACCGTCTCCGTCGAAAGTCAGCGCCGCCGGCCGCCGTTCCTCCATGATCCGGCGAGGTTCCTCCGCGGTGAGAACCTCTTTATCCTGAGCCGTTAGATCATCATCCTGTGGCCATGTTTGATAACTTGCCAGTTTAGATCTCGTGCGTCCCCTGTTAAGCAGATCCAACGGCCGTGAGACTCGATCCACGCCGAACCGGTATAGGCCAATTAGAAGGCCACCGTTCCTTATCCCGCAGATCGCCTATTTTCTTTTAAAACATAACAATCCTTATATTTTTGCAAAAAAGCCCCCCAAATTAGAATTGCAATAAATTTTGAACCACGAATCCAAATTAGATGATTTTGTACTTTTTGAAATCATCACAATGTGTAGAACACATTAGATTCTAAGAAATTTATATTTGATACGTGCACACACTTGTTATTTGTAGATCATTGTAAACCATGATTTGTTAATAACTTTTGTTTTCTAAATCCAAGTTGTGCAAATTTGAACTTTTTGAAAATCCCTCGACATGTAGACTCTGTTAGTAATGGCCAAAATTAAAATTGACTATTTAAAATTTGTTCAATTTCAAATATACTTGTTTGGTCATTTTTGGCGTAGTTTAAATTCTATAAATTTAAATTTTGTAAACAAAATATTTTTGTAAACCTTAGACCGTGTACGAACAGTCCCCAATGCCCAAAATCATATTTTTCTAAGTGTAAAGATGTTTCCTTAGAGTTTTGTGCTCATTTACTATTTTTGACTTAGTTTATTTTATGTAATTATTTTCAATATGTTTTCTCTAGCAAAATTGTGCGAACGACTAACCTTAGACCAGAGAGACCAAAACCAAAGCCCTTCGAATATTTCTAAGTTATTTTTGCTAGTTGAACCTCCTAGTTGAAAACCACTAAGTCTGGATTAGTGAAAAGCCATGGAGTGGATGCTACAATTGTCAACTCGAAGATTTTCAACATGAAGCAAGAAGACAAATGAAGGACTTAGCCAATAAAACAGACTTTAGAAGCATCTCCAAAGAAGTAGAAGCACTTAGAAGAAAATCAAGAAGACAAGAAGACCAGCCACATCTCTCTTTTTCTCTATGTCTTTTCTCCCCTTCTTTTCTGTTCTCTTAGACTTTGTGCTATGGCTAAGTTAGGTTTGACCAGCCACTAGTTTGTATCAAAACCGTAAGTGTTAGAAGATTCAATGAAGTCACCACACCAAGGAGGAAACTACAAAGGAGCCTGAAGAATTTTCAAGACCAATCATGTGAAGACTTAGGGTTTGTTTTCCAAGACTTAGAATTTAATATGATTAGTGTCAAGTTTGTTTCTACCAAGACTTAGAATTTGTTTTCCAAGTGTGATGAGAGATTTTGACCAAGACATCAACAAGAAGACTTTCATCAAGAAGAACAATTTCAACAAGGAGCCAACTCCAGAAGAATAATCTCCCAGAAAATGAAGAAGAAGAAGAGAAGATTTTACAAGTCCTTTCTGAAGGAACTATAACAATACCTACTACCTCTCTTACTCTATGTGACTAAGTCCCTAGAATCCTAGATAGATACTTCAAATGTTTTTCTTCAACTCAATGAGGAGTACAACAAGCAAGGCCATTTAAGAAACATGCAAAAGACTTAGACATCAGAAGCCACTCAAGAAGATAGAGGAAGGACTTGAAGAAAACAAGGCAAAGATATATGAGACCAATCTTAACAAGATAAAAAAACTTAGTCCAATCACTTGTTTTCTTTTGGTGAAATAACTAAGTGCTAAAAACATTGTCATGTTTCCTTGGTTTAATAAGAGGTGTAATCACCCCTAGTGAACTCTTGGAAATTTCCCTAACAAGTATGGAATCCATCATAGGTTGTTTTTCTTCAAACTTAAAGTTTAACCAAACCATGCCCTAGTAACTAATCCTATGCCCTTTTTCACCAAGTCTTTTCACAAGTTGAATCTTTGTGACTAACTTATAAAACCCATTTGTTGTGATTGTTCTTTTATATGTTTTCTTCTTGTTTGATTGTTAGCATGATTGTTTACTTGTTATTGTGTTTTCAGTGTATAGATTGTACGGAGAGCAACGTTCCATTTTGTGAAGAGAGAGTTTAACTTCTTCAACAACTTCAAAGGCAAGTAACACACCATCAAATCTCCATATTTTTACTATGCATTACTAGTGTTTTTGAGTAGTATGCATGATAGGGAATTTTTACTAAGTTATTATTATGCTATGCAAAATCCCAAGTAGTGTGTAGCAATCCATTATACTTTATTATGGAGACTTAGTACTTAGTAGATGCATAGCATTGCACAAATTTGTTTTACTCAATGTTGTGAAAGTTCTAAGTACAAACTTCAATGAACCACCTGGGTGGATTTGTTTATAGTTGATGAGAGTTGAGTGTCGCCCCGAGGGTGTTCACTTGTGGATTTCCACCCAGGAACAAAGAGATTCCTAAGTCCCTCTAAGTTTAGCAGCTTTCCGTGCAGCCCTTTGACATATGGGCTCGGTCTTGATCAACTAAGTTGTGAGAGTTCAGCCGTTGCTTGACATGAAGATGTAGCATAATTATAGGTGGAATGGGTCTTGCTGGATGGGTTGAATTCTTGCTTCTGAAAGATCTCGTCTCAATTCTCTCCTTTCCATGATGCACTCCGCGTGTATAGGATGTTTGGGCTAATTGAAGACAAAGGGTGAAAGTGCACAACCTCTGCATAGTTAGAAATTATGACCATAGCCGTGTTCCCGGTAATGGACAACTTCGAGCAGCTGGACAAGGATGGATAGAAGGACCAACTCATTTTTTCTGAATGAATTAAAACATGGTAGAAATCTTTTTTCTAGAGCACATGGTGTGTCTACCCCTCTGTGCTACCTTTTCAAACTACATGGTGTGTCTACCCATGTTGGTTTTCAAAGATTATTCAATGATTTATCAAATATAGGAGAAAACTGGCTTTATGCAAACTTAGCCAAAACTCCACTCAGCCAAATATGCATGTAGTATTAGTATTGCCATTTTATATCCACAATAGTGTTACTTTCCAATACATTAAATTGTATTGACTCCCTTGTGGCTGCATATTCCATATTGCAGATGAATCTGAAGACGAGTGAGGTTTCGTTCAGGATCTCGAGTCTATCACCAACATGTTTTGCCTGTGGCACACGAAGAAGATGGGCTCAATGTTGTACTATGCTTTCCACTGTAATTCTGTTTTCTGCTAGTCTTCTAAGACTATGCAAGTTGTAATACTATTTTGTAAAGACTGGATAATGCGATGAAATAGAATTTGATGCATTTGCATGATATTTCATTTTGTACTGTGGTGCTAGCATTTGATCCAGGGACTAGCACAATAACACAGGTGTTCTTACATTACTTAAATGTGGGAACGCTACAAAAGGGTATCAGAGCATTGTGTTGCCTGTAGAATTCGAGACCTTACGTTTGGAAAAGACCTAGGTTGAAAACCTAATTTATCCAAATCTTCTAAAGACAAACTTCTCATCTTTCTCATATCTTCTCATCTATTATTCATTTCCAAAATTTCTTCTCTTTAGATAACATCCCTTCTCTACCATCAAGACAACTTTGGTGAATACCATGCCCTGAAGTGCAAGAAGTATTCTTCACCCAACCAGAAGTACTACAGAGAAGATAATTGAAGAAATTAGAGAAGAACTCAGACTCCTCAAAAAATCATCAAAAGCTCAAGACATTCAAGAGACTCTAGAAGATATAGATGAGACCACCAATCTAGTTATTTTGTTAGAACAACGTTGTCGTGTTAGAGTATTGATCATACCAATGAGTGTGGTATGACAATATTAGTTTATTTTCTAAAAACCTTGTTGTTTGGTGTGAAGTATGCTTGTTAGTCATTGTTGTAAGATGTATTTATTTTCTTGCTCTGTTGTGTTGGGTAGTAATTCCTTTAGATCCTCCTAAATCTCTACTCATCTATCTAATAAACCCTCCAGATACCTATCTAGAGTGCAAAGAACCATGAGAAGTTCAACAACAAGATGGAAGTTTACCAAGGACATCAAAAGGCCAAGTTGAGAGGGACCTAAAGAATTTTGATTGACCCAAAGAGTGGCCCTTTAGTGTCAAATGAAGTTCAAGAAGCACCACTTACTCTGCAGCCCTACTTGGAAGAAAAGATTCTACTCAATACATCTGGAAATAAGCTACACAATCAAGCCATGAGATTTGTATACCTACAAAAATTTCTTTTAAGGGTGGTAGGCACCCAGTTGCAATGGTACCCAAGTAACCCAAACCAATCTTTCTTTCTAGCCTTTATTTCCCAAATCTCGCGACGAGATTTTTTTTAAGGGTGGTAGTCTGTAACATCCCTGATTTTTGGATATTTTCAAAAATCACAAAAATTTAAAACTTTTATTTCCATGTTAAGCAAGCCAACAAAATCCAAATAAAACTTAAACACAAGGGAAACATTTTTTTAGATTATGCAAATGTTATTGCAAATGATAATCCAAATGCCTTTGGTTTCTAAGAACCTTAAATCGTCAAAATAAATAATCATGGAAAGAAATTGTTTTCCTATTTTCAAGCCTTAAGAATATAAAATGGTTTTCCATAAACAAGTTGTTTCTAGATTGTTGCCATCTTCTATTCAACAATAAGAATTTATCTTCCTATTATTGGATTTATAAAATATTTTCAAAACTAAAAATTAACTATATCACTTTTCACGACTATGGGAAACAATATTTTCATTTATACAGGTCTCTAAAATTTATTTGATCATATTTTCAATTTAATTTTTTTCCCTATTTTGAAAATTGTATTTAGTGGCTATTAGAGAATTAATCATGTTATGAAAAGATAAAATTTTAAACATGTTAAAACAACACATAAATGTTTCCTTTTTATAGAGAATGTTATTACAAAACCATAGGTTTATGTTAGAGGCATTTTGGACTTATAAAACAATAGTTATGTTTTACTAAAGAAAATAGAAAACAGAAAAACAAAAAGAAAAAAAAACAATAAGGCGCAGCAGCCCAACAAGACCGGCCCAACCCCCCTATCCCTATCCCCCGCCCGCGAGCAGCACAGAGGCCCAGCCAAACCAGCCCAGGAGCAGCCCGTGCCCCTCTCTTTTCTCCCACTGATCAACGGGGCCCACATGACGCCAGCGCTACGTCACCGTGACGTCGATCTCCTTACCTCTCGTGCACGCCAGGAACTCCCGAAACAGAGAAGAATCAAATCTCCCGATCAGTACGATTTTGGGCAGAGATTTGATCCTCGAGGCCATCTATAAAAAGCCTAAAGTCCCCTCTCCGTTTCCCCTCTTCCTCTACTCGAGATCGCGCCTCCAGGCCGTGGAAATTGCTCACCAGAGATCGATCTGGCCGCCACCACTTCCTCTCTTTTCTGGCGAAACCACAGGTAGTAGCTACCCCTTTTCCCGCTTCCTCCTCCCCTCTCTGTGGCGCATCTCCCTGACCCCCTATGTCGCTCACAGAGGCACGAGGATGCGCGGGCGAGATCGTCGGAGCCCGCAACCACTACGGCCACGAGATCTGCACCGCGCCACCGATCCGGGAAGCGAAAGTCAGCGCCACCGTCGCCATCTTCTTCACCGTGCTTCGCTGAGCCGCACCGTACCCTCCCCGTGTTCAGGACCCCCCTGCAGCACCGTCTCCGTCGAAAGTCAGCGCCGCCGGCCGCCGTTCCTCCATGATCCGGCGAGGTTCCTCCGCGGTGAGAACCTCTTTATCCTGAGCCGTTAGATCATCATCCTGTGGCCATGTTTGATAACTTGCCAGTTTAGATCTCGTGCGTCCCCTGTTAAGCAGATCCAACGGCCGTGAGACTCGATCCACGCCGAACCGGTATAGGCCAATTAGAAGGCCACCGTTCCTTATCCCGCAGATCGCCTATTTTCTTTTAAAACATAACAATCCTTATATTTTTGCAAAAAAGCCCCCCAAATTAGAATTGCAATAAATTTTGAACCACGAATCCAAATTAGATGATTTGTACTTTTTGAAATCATCACAATGTGTAGAACACATTAGATTCTAAGAAATTTATATTTGATACGTGCACACACTGTTATTTGTAGATCATTGTAAACCATGATTTGTTAATAACTTTTGTTTTCTAAATCCAAGTGTGCAAATTTTGAACTTTTTGAAAATCCCTCGACATGTAGACTCTGTTAGTAATGGCCAAAATTAAAATGACTATTAAATTTGTTCAATTTCAAATATACTTGTTTGGTCATTTTTGGCGTAGTTTAAATTCTAATATTAAATTTTGTAAACAAAATATTTTTGTAAACCTTAGACCGTGTACGAACAGTCCCCAATGCCCAAAATCATATTTTTCTAAGTGTAAAGATGTTTCCTTAGAGTTTTGTGCTCATTTACTATTTTTGACTTAGTTTATTTTATGTAATTATTTTCAATATGTTTTCTCTAGCAAAATTGTGCGAACGACTAACCTTAGACCAGAGAGACCAAAACCAAAGCCCTTCGAATATTTCTAAGTTATTTTTGCTAGTTGAACCTCCTAGTTGAAAACCACTAAGTCTGGATTAGTGAAAAGCCATGGAGTGGATGCTACAATTGTCAACTCGAAGATTTTCAACATGAAGCAAGAAGACAAATGAAGGACTTAGCCAATAAAACAGACTTTAGAAGCATCTCCAAAGAAGTAGAAGCACTTAGAAGAAAGAAGAAGAGAAGACCAGCCACATCTCTCTTTTTCTCTATGTCTTTTCTCCCCTTCTTTTCTGTTCTCTTAGACTTTGTGCTATGGCTAAGTTAGGTTTGACCAGCCACTAGTTTGTATCAAAACCGTAAGTGTTAGAAGATTCAATGAAGTCACCACACCAAGGAGGAAACTACAAAGGAGCCTGAAGAATTTTCAAGACCAATCATGTGAAGACTTAGGGTTTGTTTTCCAAGACTTAGAATTTAATATGATTAGTGTCAAGTTTGTTTCTACCAAGACTTAGAATTTGTTTTCCAAGTGTGATGAGATTTTGACCAAGACATCAACAAGAAGACTTTCATCAAGAAGAACAATTTCAACAAGGAGCCAACTCCAGAAGAATAATCTCCCAGAAAATGAAGAAGAAGAAGAGAAGATTTTACAAGTCCTTTCTGAAGGAACTATAACAATACCTACTACCTCTCTTACTCTATGTGACTAAGTCCCTAGAATCCTAGATAGATACTTCAAATGTTTTTCTTCAACTCAATGAGGAGTACTACAAGCAAGGCCATTTAAGAAACATGCAAAAGACTTAGACATCAGAAGCCACTCAAGAAGATAGAGGAAGGACTTGAAGAAAACAAGGCAAAGATATATGAGACCAATCTTAACAAGATAAAAAAACTTAGTCCAATCACTTGTTTTCTTTTGGTGAAATAACTAAGTGCTAAAAACATTGTCATGTTTCCTTGGTTTAATAAGAGGTGTAATCACCCCTAGTGAACTCTTGGAAATTTCCCTAACAAGTATGGAATCCATCATAGGTTGTTTTTCTTCAAACTTAAAGTTTAACCAAACCATGCCCTAGTAACTAATCCTATGCCCTTTTTCACCAAGTCTTTTCACAAGTTGAATCTTTGTGACTAACTTATTTAAAACCCATTTGTTGTGATTGTTCTTTTATATGTTTTCTTCTTGTTTGATTGTTAGCATGATTGTTTACTTGTTATTGTGTTTTCAGTGTATAGATTGTACGGAGAGCAACGTTCCATTTTGTGAAGAGAGAGTTTAACTTCTTCAACAACTTCAAAGGCAAGTAACACACCATCAAATCTCCCATATTTTTACTATGCATTACTAGTGTTTTTGAGTAGTATGCATGATAGGGAATTTTTACTAAGTTATTATTATGCTATGCAAAATCCCAAGTAGTGTGTAGCAATCCATTATACTTTATTATGGAGACTTAGTACTTAGTAGATGCATAGCATTGCTACAAATTTGTTTTACTCAATGTTGTGAAAGTTCTAAGTACAAACTTCAATGAACCACCTGGGTGGATTTGGTTGTATAGTTGATGAGAGTTGAGTGTCGCCCCGAGGGGTGTTCACTTGTGGATTTCCACCCAGGAACAAAGAGATTCCTAAGTCCCTCTAAGTTTAGCAGCTTTCCGTGCAGCCCTTTGACATATGGGCTCGGTCTTGATCAACTAAGTTGTGAGAGTTCAGCCGTTGCTTGACATGAAGATGTAGCATAATTATAGGTGGAATGGGTCTTGCTGGATGGGTTGAATTCTTGCTTCTGAAAGATCTCGTCTCAATTCTCTCCTTTCCATGATGCACTCCGCGTGTATAGGATGTTTGGGCTAATTGAAGACAAAGGGTGAAAGTGCACAACCTCTGCATAGTTAGAAATTATGACCATAGCCGTGTTCCCGGTAATGGACAACTTCGAGCAGCTGGACAAGGATGGATAGAAGGACCAACTCATTTTTTCTGAATGAATTAAAACATGGTAGAAATCTTTTTTCTAGAGCACATGGTGTGTCTACCCCTCTGTGCTACCTTTTCAAACTACATGGTGTGTCTACCCATGTTGGTTTTCAAAGATTATTCAATGATTTATCAAATATAGGAGAAAACTGGCTTTATGCAAACTTAGCCAAAACTCCACTCAGCCAAATATGCATGCAGTATTAGTCTTGCCATTTTATATCCATCATAGTGTTACTTGCCAATACATTAAATTGTATTGACTCCCTTGTGGCTGCATATTCCATATTGCAGATGAATCTGAAGACGAGTGAGGTTTCGTTCAGGATCTCGAGTCTATCGCCAACATGTTTTGTCTGTGGCACATGAAGAAGATGGGCTCAATGTTGTACTATGTTTTCCGCTGTAATTCTGTTTTCTGCTAGTCTTCTAAGACTATGCAAGTTGTAATACTATTTTGTAAAGACTGGATCATGCGATGTAATAGAATTTGATGCATTTGCATGATATTTCATTTTGTACTGTGGTGCTAGCATTTGATCCAGGGACTAGCACAATAACACAGGTGTCCTTACATTACTTAAATGTGGGAACGCTACAAATGTGGGACTAGCACAATAATCCAGGTACACCATGTAGACAGATAATTAGGACCTGGTGTACTTCAACTGTTCATGTTTTCATTTCGAAAATATTAACCATGGTAACTTTTGAATGTTTGATGCAGCTTTATTTCAACAAATATTAGCCACTGGTTTGGTAGATCTCTAACCCGACATCTTCCGGTAAGTTAAAAAAAAATTATAGTGCTATTATACGGTGCCAATTTTATATGTACTGACTTTTATAAATTATTCATGTTTTTGCAGAAATTATTCATCAGCCGTGCCATCTTTGTTGAAGCTGTCCATTTGAAAATTTCTAAACCATGTAAGTTTGGTCCGTAAATATGTTTGCACTTAACTAGCACTTGTGATCACTTCTGTACTTTTTTTTCGTATTGGACTAATATGACACCGATTGAAAACCCATGTTATATGTTTTGGCTTTCTGTTCTTGTCCTTTTCAGATTGAGTGGTCAATGCACTAAAATGGACATTTAATAGGCTGATTTGATGCTCAGGTTAAGGAATATATGAAGCATGATATGATTATGATGGTGCACACCGACTGTGGATTAAGCACATATCTTTTTTACTGGATTTACTTTCTAGCTAGAGATGAAAAACTACAAATGGTGATTGATTGGAGAGCGATTTTGATTCATATTTTTACAAATAATATTGTAACTACGGAATTGTATATGAGGATTATGTTCAATATACCGGGTTTTGATTATTAAAAGAGTCTATTGTTCATTTGTTGCTTAATTCATGTGGGCACTAATCTTCAAAAGATGCATGCGGTGTACAGTGCTATCCGTACTAATTAAAAGTGACTGTTATAGGAAATTAAAATGGTTAAATGGACGATATCGTTGATAATTAATTTTTGTTCCAAATGGTATTTCATCGACCATAGACACATTTTTAGCGATGAAAAAAATGGTCGTTAATGCCATAATTGTCGTCGTTATTTTCTCACAATTAACGACTACACATCGTCTCGTCGTTAGAAAAATAACGACAAAAAAGGTCTATGGTCGTTAATACCTTTAACGACGGAGCCTATAGCGACAACTAACGACCACCTGATTATGGTCGTTAATGACTTTCAACGACCACAATTTGTGTTTTAACGACCACATAACTTGTCGTTAAAAACCTTTTTTCTAGTAGTGGAAGTAAAATCTCTCTTCCTAAGCTATATATGTCTATCTGGTCGGATATGGATGATTACGCGCAGACAAGTGCTCCATGCAGAGAGAGTCGCACGGGTGAGGAAGAAGATAACGAGTCAGCATGTGATGTACTACAATTGACAGGTTCCTAACCAAAGGAATCCGTAGATGGCCGGCCGTGCGAAGGACTCCATGATGAGATATTATAGAACCTCGCGATTCGCGTGGAGCTGCTTTGTGTATTTTCTGTACACGATGATATGCTTAATTTGTTCCTAGCTAGCTTTGTTAAAGGAGATCTCAATCCTAACCGTTCCTTTTTAGAGAGAGAGAACGTCGGCATTTTATTAATTATATAAGCAAACCATTCCTGGTGTTGTTGCTACGCGTCACCATTTGTGCATAGCTTTCTAAAAAGGGATGAATTATTGCCTCGTGTAGTATTCGCTCTCATATCTTTCTTTTGTCTGCACAGAGCTAGTGGCCTTGGATGCCATGTGCATGCTTTGCTTTCAACGGATCACATTTGCGCACAGGTCACATATACCATTCTTATTTGTTTTTTTTTTGTTTCATCATCAGCTAAACCTCCGTGCTCTGATTTTTTTTTTCTGCACCAAGTGGCCTTGGATGTCATGCACCTGCTAGTCGCGGTGGACAAATTTACCAAGTGGTTTGAATCTGAACCCATCAAAAACTTCACATATAGCGACCGCGACTAAGTTCCTTCAAGAGCTCATCTACCGCTATGGCTAACCTTCAAAACATCATCCTGGAGAACGACACAAACTTCGCAGATTGCCATATGGCCGTATGGCCGAATTCTACTCCGTCGCACACACCCACCGCCAAATGGAGGCTGAACCGGCCAACCAGATATTGCTGCAAGGGATCAAGCCGCGACTTCATGTGCCTCTAGAGAAGACGATGGGTTGATGGTTAGACGAGTTGCCCTCCGTCGCTTGGAGCGGGCGAATAACTCCAATCCGGTCTATATATGTCGTTTCCATGGAACTGGGGGTCCCCGCGATCCCGCCTTGAGTGTGGGCCAAATCCACCTGGCATAACACGAAGACCTATGAGATATAATCGCTTAAGGGCATGTGGGCAAGTGCACCCCGTAAACGGTAGTAGGCCCAAGGATGATCCCTTCAAAGCCCTTCATCCACATTGAGGATCACTAAGAAGCCTATCGGGAACCTGCAGACCTGATCCTCAAAGTCCTTCCCGGGGACCCAACGCCGTGAGCACGCCTGCATCGACTGCTTCTCGCGGTGTCTTAGGACCTACTTGTGCCATCGCGAGGAGGGAGCACTCACTCTACAGCCTCACCTAGATAATATCACAAGAAGACTCGGGAGCCAAGACTGTGTGAGACGTGATCATGTAAAGGGTGACTTCTTGCGGGTCACTCCAGGGGACAACTGTCAGGATCGTCTTCCCAATGTCGCCTCTGACACACCAATTTGTATCACTCTTTGGCCTCCACCTAACCGCTAGAAGGTGAGCCAGGAGGACAACACCTTCGCCACGCCTCTCTAGGTTACCTTGAGGATCCCCTACCCATGCTCCTCGGTAGGTCTTTTACATGACCACCTGTAGAATCCTCTTAAGATGTAAAGGAAGGAGCAAGGCCTCCTAAGGGAGGGGTCGATTCATTCTAGAGAGAGATAACATAGGCTATGAAGTAAGAGAGGTGACCAGCGCAGATCTGGATATGCCCTTCTTCTTCTTCTAAGAGCTAGCAGCGCAGGATTCCCAGGAACCACCATTGTAGCCACATACCTCATACAATCTATAAAAGAAAGCACAACGTAGGGTGTTACACTTCTGGGCGGCACTGGTAGAAAATAGGCCTTCGGTACGCCCCCATTAGTCCCCAAAATAATGGACCCGCGACCATAGGGGTCTTTAGTCACGGTTCGGGACGAGACCCGCGACCAATAGTCTGGGCCCAGCGCGCTCGGCCCACAGCTGGCGGAGGGGAGGGGCTTTAGTCCCGGTTGGCCAGACCAACGGGGACTAATAGGTCCTCGGGCCGGCCCCACGGCCTTTAGCCGCGGTTGTCCAGGTGAACCGGGACTAAAGGCCCATCCCTATATATAGGACTCACCTCGCTGCACTTGGCCACATTTGCTCACAATATTCACAAGGGGGTGGTGGGTATGCTTTTGGTTCCTACTATGCACACAAGGTGTTCGATGAAATGCCCCATAGCATGAAACACACTTGAGCGTTTTCATTTATTTTACCTCCGTGATCGCGGTTAGCAACTTGAACCTTTCATGATTTGTATTATTTCCAGCTAGCTAGTTAGTTTAACAGATGCATGATGGTTAATTATATACTTTATATAATAATAATGCAGATGAATCGGCAATGGATGTACGGTAACCGACTCTCCGGTGAGTTCACTACGGGTTTGAAAGATTTCCTCGTAGTGGCAAATGCGAACAAGCAGCGAGGTTTTATTATGTGTCCATGCTGAATGTAAGAATGAGAAGGGTCACTCCTCCTCAAGAGTCGTTCACATGCACCTGCTTCGGCACGGTTTCATGCCAAGCTATAATTGTTGGACCAAGCATGGAGAAAGAGGGGTTAGAATGGAAGAAGATGAAGAAGAGGATGATATCGATTTCAACTATCATGACCTTTTCGGTGATACTTTCATGGAGGATGATGCTGAAGGTGGGGAAGGGTTTGGTGAAGGTGAAGAAGAGGCACATGATGAGCCCGCTGATGATCTTGGTCGGACCATTACTGATGCACGGAGACGCTGCGAAACTGACAAGGAGAGGGAGAATTTGGATCGCATGTTAGAGGATCACACGAAGTCACTGTACCCAGGATGCGACAATAGTCTGAAAAAGCTGGGCTGCACACTGGATTTGCTGAAATGGAAGGCACGGGAAGGTGTAGCTGACTCATCATTTGAAAATTTGCTGAAAATGTTGAAGAATATAGGGTCCTCTGGCTCACAAAGTGTTGTGCTAGGGTTTTGATCCAACGGTTAAGAAACCACCTCATCCAACGGCTCACAACAACTCGAAAGAAACACACCGTAGCCCTGATCGAACGGCTCACAACAGCTCAAAAGAAACACACCCCGGATCCAACGACTCACAAGCGCTTTAAAGAAACACACGATCCGTGTGATTCTATCTGATTGGTCCAAACGAAACCCTAACCCATTTAGTCCCGGTTGGTGTCCCCAACCGGGACTAAAGGGATGTTTTCTTCTCGCTATATATATGTGCATTGCCACACCATTGGCATAAACACATACAAACTCACCACTCTCTCATGGCTTCTACCATACCCACTCTAACATTCATCCAGGCCGAGGCACTTTCCGCCTCGAACTACCCCTGCCCGCCCGGCTACAGTGTTCCCGCCGGTTGGATGCTGAGCGCCGGAGGAGTGCCGGTCCCTCCTCTTCCTCAAGGTGTGGCACGTCGGCGGCCATCACGAACCATTACTACCACGAGCTCACGCCGGAGCAGCGGAGAGATCCAGCTGGCATCCCGATAACCAACATACTTGGGATGCCTTCTTCATCAATCGGCGTGAGAGGGCGCTCGCCAGGTATGAGGAGGACGGCCTGCCTCCTGGGAACTTTCACGAGGCCGGTCGTCGGCTATGGTGGTCCAGCCGGACTCTACAGAGCGTCATGGACTACATCAGGGCCGGCGAAACCCCCGCCTGCGCTACCCTCAGGCCCAGTCCTGGGCTCTGAATTTTCTGTCGTAGGCCTAGGCAGGAGTATGACTAGCAGCAGATATCAGATCATGCATGCATCTATGCTCTCCGTTTAGGTTTAGATCCACTCTTGCCATTATGTACTGCCTTTTTTATCTATGGGAATTTTTAAGATTGGAAAAAGAATTAGTTCTATTTTTCTGAATTTCTGATATTATTTGTATTTTTAAGATTGGAAAAATAATTAGTTTTATTTTTCTGAATTTTCTGATATATTATTTGTATTTTTAAGGTTGCACGCATCTATTATTTCTATTCGAATAACCACCTTTAGTCGGTTGGTGTCACAAACCGGGACTAAAGGCTCGTTCTGCGCGGGAACGAGAACGCCGCGAAAATTTTCACCTTTAGTCCCGGTTCGTGACACCAACCGGGACTAAAGGCCCGCGGAGGGTACCCCAGGGGACCTTTAGTCCCGGTTGCTGTCACGAACCGGGACTAAAGGCTGGACCTATATATGTGCGATGCCTTCCTGCCCAAAATTTTCTAAGTCACAAACCCTCTTCTTCCCTCGCGCCGGCGCCTGCTCGTCTTCTGCCCCGCGCCGTCGCCCGCGCAGAGGACCGCGCCGTCTCCATCGCCGTCGCCGTCGTCGAGCCCTTCTCTCCACCGCCTCCACCCTGCCCGCCCCGTCCCGTCGCCGTCTCTCCGGTAGGTTCCCCGCGGGCCGTCGCCGTCGCCCTAGATCCAACGCCATCGAACGGAGACCACGAATCACGCGTGAACGCGCCGCCCTCGAACGGCGACCACGAACTGAGAACGCGCCGCCCTCGCGCTCGCTACCGCGGCCAGATTCGCCGCCGGCGAGACAACAGTGGCCGTGGCCTCATCCCCATCTCCGTCCCCTCCCCCGTGGCGAGCACCACAGTGGCCTCCTCCCCATCTCCGTTCCCTCCCCCGTGGCCGGAATCGTCGGAATCGCCGGAGACCCGAGAGCCTAAAGTGCCACCGCCGGCCACCGTGTGATGCCAGGGGTGACGTCATCATGACGTCACCTGGCCACGTGTTGACGAGTTTTTTTTAATGACGTCATCATGACACGTGGGGCCCACTGTATATGGAATTACAGAACATAATTAAATCTTCTAAATTAAATAACTTTTAATTTATAATTCAAAAAATTATGGAAAAATATGCAAAATGTTCACAAAAATGTAAGCTATCTGTTTATATCATTATCATTGATGTTTGACAAAGTTTAAAATGAGACCATATTTGAATTTGATTTAAATTCATTAAAATAATGAAAGTAAGTTTTAATTCAATAAATTCAGAATATTAAGTGTAATATACCAAAATGACCAGCAAAGCAAATGCAACCTAGCTATAGGGTTCTCCAAGTCATTTGAGCGACCCTACCAACCTGTTTTCCCTCTTTCTACGACAATATTTGCTAAGTCTCCTATATACTTAATTAATTTTTACTACATCCATGTCTGCAGGAGTGACATATGGCAGACAATAGAGACCTGACGGCGGAACAGGTGGCTGAAGGTTATATATTAGATATCATAGCCGGAGGAGGAACAGACATTGTCGATGATGTAATCTCTTCTTATCTGAACCTTGAGGATCAAGAAGGTGAAGGAGGAACAGACATTGTCGATGATCAAGGAGGTGAAGAAGGAACAGCATTGTCGATCAAGGAGGTGAAGGAAATGGACATTGATGACGGAGGTCAACCGTCGACAAACGACGATCTCCAATTGCAAAGAACAACCACCTCCGGCGAGGTATATATTTTAGCCCTCGGTCTTATTTTAGCCCTCGGTCCAATTGCAAAGACTAACGCGCGCGACTCTCTTTCTTATTTAGCCCTCGGTCGGATCTAGTATGACAAAGCGTGGCAAAATCCAAGGCGATGAAAGATTCCGAATATATACCATCGAATCAGTCAGTGAAATCGGCAAGCCCCTACAGCACACCACAAAGTTTATCAACCAATGCGGAGTCATTGTTAGAGACATCGTCCCGATCACCGTCCAGGAATGGAAGGAGCCAAAGAAAGCACGTATTGGTTTCAGTTATGTCGACAGAGAACGAAAGATTATGTTTAGAAAGCTTATTGCACATTTCATTCTACCTCCGGAATACAACAAAAAAGATGAATTCGGTCAGGACGTTCCGGGTGGACGTGAGAGGAGGAGGATAGTCAAAGAGTTCGCTCTTCAGAAGATGGCCGAAGCATTCCGGAACTTCAAGAAAAAATTGTTCCGTGAATATGTCAGCAAGGGCAAGACTCCGATTTTCACTGGACAATATGAGAAACTGAGAGATGATGGACAGAATTTGTGACGCAACATAAATCGGAGCATTTCAAGGAAATGTCGGCAAAAAATAAGGCTAATGCGGAAAAGAAACAGTACCATCATGTTATGGGGCCAGGAGGATACCGCGTTTCGGCGCCTAAGTGGCAGGCAATGGAGGACGGCCTAAGGGCAAGAGGAATCCGTCTAGGTACAGAGGGATGGGACGAAAGAGCCAAAATGTGGTGGTACGGGCATGGGGATCGCTAGACCCGAGACAGGGGAGTGTGTTCACCGGCAGAAAAAGTTTGCTCCCACAAAAGACCCTGTTGACGCAATGACCAAAGCTCAACAGGGCAAGATCACGTTCAACAGAGAGAGAGACCAACTGACAGTTGCCCTCGGAAATCCTGAACACGGAGGACATATACGAGGCAAAGGCAGATTGCCGTGGAAAGTAGGGTTTTCCCAGGAGGGTGACCCGTACTGTTTACAGAAGCCGTAGGAGAGAGGTACGGACCGGGCTGCAGATGAACTGGCGAATCTTGCAATGGAAGTTTCTGACCTGAAGAAGGTCGTGGCGGGAATACTTGAGAAAGAAAAAGCGTCGGCTGCAGGGCCGCATCAAGAACATGCAACGGATCTCGGAAGCCAGCAGCGGAGAAGCAGCGTGGCTTCCACGGAGGCCCCGACTGCAGGTGATAATGCACCGATGATCGAGAGTCGTGCACCGGAGCCTCACTACCCCGTGGATGACGTAAAGGAGATGAAAGAATGTGATCTGCATTATCCCGTGGGGAACATTTCCATGAAGGTGGCTACCGGCAGTGCTTTACCCTATACACCTGGAGCACTCCATCACACAACAACCCCATTCCATATGGCTATGCTCGTGTCACGGTGGAAGACATAGTCCAAGCGTTTGAGGACCTGGAGATTGACATAGCTACACCCGAAGGGAGAGAATACTTGGAGATGTCAAGCGCCAGTTCATTCTATGGAAAAAGAAGTACATAGTGTTTCCAGGCGAGACGCCAAGGCTAACAAGTCCACCCCCCTACGATGGTGCAGGTGCTGGTGGTGGTGGTGGTGCTGGTTCACCTATGCCTCCTTCACGCCATTCGACGCCGTCCCCCGATCTTCCTCCTCCGACGTTAAGCAGCCGTCGCCCACGATTCCTCCTCCGGCGGTTAAGCAGACGTCGCCCCCCATTCCTCCTCCGGAGGAAAAGCAGACGTCTCCCACTATTCCTCCTCCGGAGGAAA
Source organism: Alopecurus myosuroides (assembly GCA_028641055.1). Taxonomy (NCBI): domain Eukaryota; kingdom Viridiplantae; phylum Streptophyta; class Magnoliopsida; order Poales; family Poaceae; genus Alopecurus; species Alopecurus myosuroides. The sequence goes on from CM054057.1 coordinate 765,878,578, forward strand.
AGCAGACGTCGTCGCCCCCCATTCCTCCTCCGGAGGATAAGCGGACGTCGCCCCCCATTCCTCCTCCGGAGGATAAGCAGACGTCGCCCCCATTCCTCCTCCAGCGAAGAAACAGAAGCAGGCGGCCAGCAAGGGAACCCGCTCTTGGTCTATTAAACCCGGACCCTTATGTACCTAAGACCACACGGGTACCGGAGCCATCACTGAAGCCTCTCCCCCCAAGGCCTTGGGAACTTAGTGATGCTGAAACCAAATTGGTCGTGAAGGCTGACGTTGAGAAATGGAAGGGCAAACTGAAGGCGCTAAGGAGCCTGAGCCCAAAGAAGTATTCCCTCCGATTGTAGACTATTGGGCTACGGATTTTTTATCGACAGTGTCCCAATCCGTGAAGAATTTGCCTAAAGACTATGATATTGAACTTCGTAAGCAAGCAGGAATATTGGAGGAGGAGAAAAAAAAGCAAAAATGATACAAAGCGGGAAACAAGTTGCCCAGCTCGGATGCAGATAAACAATCGATCCCCCCCCTCATAGTGAAAGCCGCTCCGGAACAGGACCCCGAGGTCATAAATGCTGTGACAGCAATGGGATTGACTGTAGCTACTGCCATGCAAAATGCGTCCGAGGCCGGTATGTCTCTTCGTGCCTTTTTAGACATGGACGATATGCCAATGGCTGATGTAGCATTAAAATATGTGAAGAAAGGGCCTCTCGTCGAGCCTGCGAAGGAAAAGGATCTACCACCACTAATGCAAAGTCTGCTACGTTGGTACAAAGATTTCATAGCATTTACCGACAAAGAATATGTGTATGTGGATTATACAGAGGAGCATCACACCAAAAAGTACTCTGTAACAGTTGAGTTGAGTGAATTGTTCCAGCTGTTCAATATGTGTGAGCTCGACAAATCTATCCTGAGTTGCTACGTTCTTAAGTGATTTATTTTCTACCTCATCTCGTTCTTCATTGCCTACACTATATATATATATATTAACTATATTGTTCCGTACGCTATTATGCAGATTGAAGATTTGGGAATGCAAAGTAAGACTCATCCATGATGTTGGGTTCATTGACCCACAAATCATTAATGGAACTATGTTAGAACGTCACCCCATAGACGTGGAGAAAGACTTGTACAATTTTTTAAAAAGCATGAATCCAAAAGATATATTCTATTTCCTTACCATTTTGGTGAGTGTTTCTCATGTTCCCATTCTCTTTTGTTTACTCCATGCATGGTATGTCCAATCGATAAATTATGCATGACTCTGCATCTAATGTGTCCGCAGGTACCACTGGATTCTGCTAAAAATTGATCTTCACAAGTCCATAGTTTTCATCATTGACTCTATGAATTCAAATACAGATCTTTGGGTCATGAGAAAATGATGCAAAAGTAATTATTTTTCAATCATTTGCGCTCTATATCGATCGGTCTCTTTTGTTCATTTTCTAAGCTAATAACTCCCTTGTTCATTTAATTTTATTTGCATTGTAGAGTTTGGAGACGGCTCTCACTTCAACATGTCGGTGAATTCAAAGATGCGCTACGATTTAAAAATGTGGTCAAAGGTGTGGATAAGCAGCCACCGGGGACGGTCTATGTGGATACTATGTCTGTGAGAACATACGGAAAGAAATATCTGAGAGAAGAAGGACGAGGAAACGCGGAAGGGTCTCAATAACTTGCGGAGGGCGCTTACTCCAGAAGCTCGCTTCCGACCAATTCAAGAGGAAATAGCAGGATTTTTCCTTAGGCATGTCATCATCCAGAAGAAAGGAGAGTTCCATGCGTCCACCGACGATGACTTTTATCCGCATGTATAAGCCCTAAGTACTTTGAAACTTGTGCGAATTTGTGTATGCTCGTCCATCTTAATTGTGTAATATGGAAACTTGTTCGAGGTTGTATATATGGTCACCCGATATTGAAATATATTATATATTCCTATTGAATTCTCCTTGTTTGATATTTCATATATATATATATATATATGCATGTATATGTGTACTGAAATTAAAACAAAACAAATTAAAAAGGAAACAGGTTTAGGGGGCCTAAAACCCTAAACCTGCGCAGTTTTCAAGTCCCGGTTAACCACAAGAACCGGGACTAAAGGTCCTCCGCCGCAACGGACCCCTAGCGCCCACGTGGACGGGCTTTTAGTCCCGGTCCGTAAGTGTATAGGACATTTAGTCGCGCATAGCTAGTCCCGGTTGCCCGGACGGGATTAATGGTCCTGGCGAACCGGGACTGTAGGCCTATTTTCTACCAGTGCGGCCTGAACCTTTGTAAACCGTTGTGTTCTGAGTTCCCGTGAAGCTGATTAAAACCTCTTTGCTCCCCTTTCCGAATCTACAAAGGGGGTGTCCTCACTCCCAGTGTCCGCGACCTAGGACGCGACATATCTGACACGTCAGGTAGGGGGCGCTAACATTTTGATCAGCTTCCTCTTCGTCACCTCCATCATCGGTGACAACAAGCATGCCTCCCAAGGCCAAGAAATTCATTGAGAAGGAGAAGGTAGCAATGGGCAGGTCTAGCGCCAACACTTTCCCTGGGGCCGGGGTCTACATTGCCGATGACACGCCCGCCAGCCGTCTCACACACGCCCTATGGGAGACACCGCCTCCACTCAGCTCTCTCTCTCTCTCTCTCTCTCTCTCTCTCTCTCTCTCTCTCTCTCTTGGCAACAATCATGCGGTTTCAGGCTTGTCTGGCTCTATGCATGCTATGTGATAATTGGCGAGTTTGAAAGTCTAATCTTCCCTAGGTGAAGAGAAGTATGTGCGCAGATCTGGATCTGCCCTTCTCCTCGGGAACCACCATTGTAGGCACAAAACTCATACCATCTATACAAGAAAAACATGATGTCGGGTGTTACACTTCTGAGCGGCCTGAACCTGGGTAAACCGTTGTGTTTCGATGTGTCTGGAGTCTCTGTGAAGCTGTTGAAACCTCTTTGCGCCCTTGCCGAATCTACAAAGTGGTGGTCCTTACTCCCTGTGTCGGTGATCTAGGACGCGACATCTGGTGCGCTAATTAGGGGGCACCAACATTCTGATCATCTTCCTATTCGTCGCCTCCATCGTTGGTGTCAGCAATGATGCCTCCCAAGGCCAAGAAAGTCGTAGAGAAGGAGAAGGTAGCAGTAGGTGGGTCTGGCGCCAACACCCGCCCTAGGACGGGGACTACGACGCCGATGCCGCGGGCCGTCAGCGCTCTCTCACACGCCCTATGAGTGACACTGCCACCGCTCAGCTCTCTCCTTCCTCCCTCCCTCCCTCTCTCTCTCTCTCTCTCTCTCTCTCTCTCTCTCTCTCATCTTCCCTACAACAAGCTTAACATGTGCCTCCTGAACGTAGGCAATCTCATTGGAATAGCTAAACACTTCAACTTTGAGTTGACCATGGCAAGCATTTCATACCTACATGTACAAAGGTGAAATCCGATATTGTTTTCTCCATGGTACAGATAACTTTGTGTCCTGCAGGCCTCTTCTAAGAACCGTTCCTGAACTTGCTCTCAATCTGAATACATTTAATTAAACATAGGTGCAAGCCACAGTTTGTCATACCCAATCTCAATTCCACTGAATGATCTCAATAATCTCTGATACAAATGTTCCACAGCGTCGCGCTGGGAGGAGAACTCGATGCAATGCGTGATAGAGGAGGAAGGGAAGTTGTCTATGACAGTCTTAATCAGTTACAAGCCAAATCAATGATTCCCCCATGGGACGCGACCTCGTCCCTAAATATCCTAGCCTTCACTTGGTCGACGTGGCGGATCCGTCTTGGGTCTTGGGCCTGTCCGCCACACGGACCTTGTGCTGCTCACGCTTCTCTTCCGTCTTCTTCTGTGCCTTTGATGCCTCAGCCAGCAGGTGGGTCGTGACAATACCCCCCTTGCAGAGCCGGCATGCCCCCATCCGGTGCTTGTGGGAACCTTTCCTTCAGAGCATGGAAAGACTCCCACGTTGAGAATGTTTCAGGCCAACCGTCCGAACGAACACGCACCTATGGAATTTGCTTTGCGCCGCGACGAACCAGACGCTCCTCTGTGATCGCCACTGGTTGCGCCACCACCACTTCGTCCAAGAGGGATACCGGCAGAGTGGGGCGGGCATCTTCCCCTGGCCACAGTGCCTTCTTCAACAACGAGACATGCACCACCGAGTGGATGCGTGCTTTCTCAGGCAACTGTAGCTTGTTCACTTTGCCCATTCGTTGAAGTATCTGAAATGGTCCAAAGAACTTGAACCCTAATTTCTGAGATGACATGTACTCCACAGACGATTGTACATATTGTTGTAGCTTGAGGTAGACCCGGTCCCCGACTGCAAATTCGCGCTCTGACCTGTTTTTGTCGGTTTGAGCCTTCATGTGCACTTGTGCTCTTTCCAAATTGTGGCGTATCACTGGAAGTATCCTGGCTCGCTCTGGCAGCCATTGATCCAAGTCCTCATTCCCTATGTTGTCAGCATGTGCAAATGGGTGCGTCCAATAGCTGAGTGAAGAGACATGTTATACCAATATTCTGCTACTGTTGCAGCAGTAAATGGGTGTTTTAGTGGTATAAAATGCCCATACTTCGAGAACTTGTCAACAACCACAAGAATCATATTGAATCGACCAGATACTGGCAACCCTTCGATGAAATCTAGCCCCATAAATGCCATGCTTCTGGAGACACCGGCAATGGCTGTAATTTCCCTGGCAACTTTGTGTGTTCACTCTTGGCCTGTTGGCACACCTGGCAATGCTTCACATATTGCAAAATATCCTGTTTCATGTCAGACCAACTGAACAGTTGCCGCACCCTCTGGTATGTTACCCTGTATCCCGAATGGCCCCCAATGCAACTATTATGTAGAGCTTGAAGAATTGCCTCCTTCTCATGTGTGTGCTGCCCCAGCCAGATCTTCCCTTGTTTTCTGATAACCCCTTGTTTCAGAGAAAAACCTTTGTCATTGGTTGACTGGACACTCAGTTTTGCAAACAATTTCTTAGCCTTCTCATCCTGCATATACGCTTCCATCTCTATCTCTAGCCAGCGTGGAGACACTGCAGACACAACACAAGCCATCTGAGGTCTTCGAGACAGGGAATTTGCTGCTGTGTTAGTGGTACCCTTTTTGTATAGGATCTTGTACTGCAGCCCAAGAAGTTTGAAGAACGCTTTTTGCTGCATTGGAGTACTGAAATTATGATCTCCTAGGTGAATTAAGCTTTTCCGATCGGTGCGAATGACGAAGGGGCGATGGGCCAAATACATCTTCCATTTATCCACCAGCAAGATTGCTAAGCACTCCTTGTCGTATATAGACACTGCTTGGTTCTTTGGGCCCAACGCCTTGTTTGGAAACGCCAACGGGTGACCTTTCTGCATGAGTACTGCGCCCACCCCCGCGGCACAAGCATCTGCCTCCAACACAAACTGTTGGTCAAAGTCTGGCAACGCCAGTACTGGTGCCGGGACCAGAGCTCTCTTTAGTGTAATAAATGCATCGTGCACTTGTGGGGACCACACGAATGACACATTTTTCTTTAGGACATTGGTCAATGGACTGCTGATCACCCCAAACTGCTTGATGAACTTTCTGTAGTACCCAACAAGTCCTAGAAATCCCCTTAGCTGCTTAACGTTTGTCGGCTGCAGCCACTGTTCCACTGCATGAATTTTGGCAGGGTCTGTCGATACCCCACCAGCACTGATGATATGCCCCAGGTACTCCAACGATTGTTGTGCAAAGGTGCACTTGCTCCTCTTCAAGGATAATTTGTTTTGTTCAAGCAGCTGGAACACCTGCTCCAGGTGTCGTGCATGATCAGTCATGGTTTTGCTGTAGATTAACACGTCATGAACGAAAACCAAGACAAACTTGCGAATGATGTGGGCAAAGATTGTGTTCATCGTAGATTGGAATGTTGCCGGGGCTGATGTTAAGCCAAAGGGCATCACACGAAATTCAATGTGGCTGTTGTGCGTTTTAAACGTTGTCTTGCTTTCCTCCCCTTCTTCCATCCCGATTTGATGGTACCCGGAGCGCAAATCCAACTATGTGAAGTACCATGACCCATCTAACTCGTCAAGTATCTCGTCGACGATTGGCATTGGGTATCTATGTTTGATAGTGATTGCATTTAACTGACGATAGTCGGTGCAAAAGCGCCATGTGCCGTCCTTGTTCTTCACTAGCAGTACTGGAGAGGAGAAGGGACCTTGACTTGGTTTAATTAACCCTTGTTTCATCATTTCCTTAATTTATCTTTCTGTTTCGTCTTTTTGCTATGGAGAATATTGATAGGGCTTGACATTCACCGGTTGCGCTCCTGCCATCAGCGGAATTCCGTGGTCGAACGATCTATGGGGTGGCAACCCTTGTGGTTCAGAAAAACATGTATCATGTTCCTTTAGTATCTCCTGAATTTCGTATGGCATTTATGCATTCGCTGGGGCATCTGTTATTGGACACAGACGCACGAGCTGAGCGAGGGCGCGCTGTTCAATCAAGCGTTTTAGCTCGTCACCTGATATTGTTCGCAGCTTACCAATCAATCCACATCTTTGCACATTCGTTGAGCCAATCCATCCCTAGAACCAGATCATAGCATGAGATAGAAAATACCCTGAATTGTCCTATGAACTCATGCTTCTATCATTCCCACCTTAATTCTGACACTGCTTCATCAATCCTTGTTTTCCCCCATCTGCCACTTGGAAAATAACATGGTTTAGCTTGGATGTGCTCAGACCGAGCTGCAACACTGCTTCTACACTGATGAAACTCCCACAACTACCAGAATCAATAAGTATCAGCACCTGTTTTCCATTGACCATGCCAGGACAGTCTGCGAGGTGTGCATCATGGAATCATCACTACTAGTTGTAGTGTCCCCATCCTTTTCCTCATATGAACTGTCCAATTGCAAAACCTCCACCAATGATTCCATCACATGCAGTGGAATCGACTTGCTGCAACGATGCACTGGCGAAAATTTCTCTCCACATGTGAAACACTCGCCACGAGCTCTTCGCTGCGCCTTTAGGCTCTGCAACTTAGCAGTCCACGGTGTTGCAGAGGCACTTTTTTCTTCAAGTTTTCCTTTTTCTTTAGGAGTAGCTCCCAACATACCTTTCCTCGGGTACCCTGTTTTGCTATATCGATGTCGATTCAGGTGCTGACCTTGTATACATGTACTGACGCCCATCTTCCAACAAATCCTCTTGTGTTTCTGCCAGTGATAGAGGCATGTCCACTGTTTTTGGCTTGTGAAGCTTGATTGCTCTCTGAATGTCTCGTTTCAGCCCATTCACGAATTTTGTTACAAAGAACACCTCATCGTAGTGTTTATTGTGGACTAGCACTTTGTGTCTGAGTGCTTCAAAATGCTGGTAGTACTTTTCCACACTATGAGTTTTCTTACAACGTTCCAGTGCTTCCAAGTATTTGTGGTGCCTATCTTTTACAAACTTAACATGAATTTCCACACACAACTCTTCCCATCCATCCACATCATGCTCTGCCTCATATGTTTGCAGCCACAATGGCAAACAAAATGCATGGTGGCAAAGCTTGCCCACATCTCGTGATCTACTTCATACAACGCAAAGTACTTCTCACACACTGCCTTCCACCACTTTCGATTATCGCCACCAAACTTTGGAAAATCTGTCTTTGGGGGGCGGGATCGATGATGCCCTGCCCTGGACTCATGAAACGTGCTCTCCTCAAATGCGCCAGATCGCTCACCGATTTCAAATTGCACATGAGTGTGTGGAAATTCCTTACGATATGTGCCCTTTGCTGGTATAATCACCTTCAATGCCGACGAGGTAGGGCCAAGGTGTGGTTCCTCAATTGCCGCGCCTGGTGCACGTGCCTCGGCCGCAGATCCCCGCTCTGACTCCAAGTTCTCTAGACGAGTATTCACCGCCTCCATCGACTGCTGGATATTCTTAATTGTGTCATCTACATGCGGCACCCACATACTCATCCCTTTTAGTGACTCGTTGATTGACTTGAGCGTCGCTGTCGTCTCCGCACACTGTTTCGGCAGTTCGTCCCCTTGCTTCTTCAGGGTAGCGAGATCTGCTTGCGCCTTTTCCATAGCTCCTTCCGTCGCTTGATCCCACACCGCCGAACTGGAAACAAGCGTCAGCCGCCGCCGGATCGACCGTGTGACCGGAATTTCATCAATCACAGAAGGTCTGTGAGCAACCGTCACACCGCCGTGAATCTGTACCCGATCGATCTACCGCCACCAGACGCCTCCGAGGTCGGTATAGATGACCGCGACCATTTCATCACCGCGAGTTGAGAGTATTGGTGGGATTTATAGGATAGCCCAACCGCCAGCCCCCGCTCTCGATTCACCGTCGTGGATCTGAGATCGGAACAATTCCCCTCACTCTCTCTTTTTTGTGGATTTTCGGGAAAAAATTCTACCTACGGGCCCAGATCTACCGCTCTGATACCATATGTCATACCCGATCTCAATTCCACTCAATGATCTCAATAATCTCTGATACAAGTGTTCCACAGCGTCGCGCTGGGAGAATAACTTGACGCAATGCGTGAGAGAGGAGGAAGGGAAGCTGTCTATGACAGTCTTAATCAGTTACAAGCCAAATCAATGATGCCCCCATGGGACGCGACCTCGTCCCTAAATATCCTAGCCTTCACTCGGTCGATGTGGCGGATCCGTCTGGGGTCTTGGGCCTGTCCACCACACGGCCCTTATGCTGCTCACGCTTCTCTTCTGTCTTCTTCTGTGTCTTCGATGCCTCGGCCAGCAGGTGGGTCGTGACACAGTTGCAGTAACATTTCTGAACGAAAGCATAATTTGCAATGTCCAAACCTGCTATCTCTACTCCCTCTGGTTGCTGAATCAACTACTATGGACTTCTTCATGCATGTGAGACTTTTCCAATGCAATCAACCAGTAGCTAGCAAAGTAAATTCAGTCATACGCTGAGCGCTGGAGAACGACTCCAGCAATGTCGTGATTCGCGTGGATTTGTTTATTAACAGCAATGATTTTTTATATGATATCCGGACGATTCTTGTGGCGTGTATGTAAAATCTTCTCTATTTAAAGATGGATGGAAGTGGCGCCAACACACAGACAGATAGGATTATTCTTTCGAACAGAGTCATCTACCTGTGCTTGCTTACCGGCAGAGCAGCATCATGGCGGGGACACGGCGGCAAGCCGGCGAGGTGCCGTTGTACAAGGACGCGTCGGCGCCGGTGGAGGCACGTGTGCGCGACCTGCTGGGCCGCATGACGCTGCAGGAGAAGGCGGGTCAGATGGCACAGATAGAGCTCACCGTGGTATCGCCCCGCGCTCTCACGGAGCTCGGCGCCGGCAGCATCCTCAACGGCGGCGGCACAGCGCCCCGCTACCGCGACTCCTCCCCGGCCGACTGGGCCCGCATGGTTGACGACGCGCAGCGCCTCGCCCTCTCCTCCCGCCTGTCCGTCCCCATCCTCTACGGCGCCGACGCGGTCCACGGGCACAACAACGTCTTTGGCGCCACCATCTTCCCCCACAACGTCGGCCTCGGAGCCGCCAGGGATGCGGAGCTTGTGCGGAAGATCGGCGAGGCGACGGCGCTCGAGGTTCGCGCCACGGGCATCCACTGGACCTTCGCCCCATGCGTCGCCGTGAGTCAAACGGACCTCCCGCTGATCACAAACTAAATTGTGTTGCAAGAAGAAAAACTGATGCATATGCACGTTTTGGTCCAGGTTTGTAGGGACCCGAGGTGGGGGAGATGCTACGAGAGCTACAGCGAGGACCCAGAGATCGTGTGCTCCATCAACACCCTTATCACCGGACTGCAGGGTCAACCACCGGCTGGCCACCCTCATGGTTACCCCTTCCTCCACTCGGTTAGGTATTTACGTCATTGCTTTTTTTTTTTGATTGGCATACCCACTGCTTATTTCATTGCCGGAATCAGATTAAAAAAAAATGAAAATTCTCCTGTTTTGATCATGAAAAAATAGCGTGCCATTTTGACGCTAATAGCATGATATAGCATATATGCAGACTCCACGCTAAATTTTAATACTTTTGCTCGTTAGTGCTCTATTCACGAAATAGCACGTTATATCACACTAAAACATCAACGTTATAGCACGCTATATTTTTCGGACTATCGGCCCAAAGGCCCAAGTTTTCCACCTTAGCTACAAGAAAAAGTTGCTTCCTGTTTTTCGTGGCGATGAACAATAATGGTGAGGATGACCTCGCCATGTTTATAATTCCGCTTAAATAATTTTTGTTGTGTTATTGCCCCCTGAAATATTGATGTTATGCTCTAGCCAGCTAGAGAACAATTTTGTATGTGGTTATGCAAATATTGGTCTCAAATTTTTGGACTATATCCTTTATTCTTGTTGTAATCCTTTATTTTTTTTAATATATTTGATAGTTTTTTAAAACACTATTTTGATATAGCATGCTATAGCGTGCATAGCATCTGGAAGAGGCTTCCGCTTTTCTCATAGCACGCTATTTCCCCCCCTTGGTTTTGATGCTATTTTTAAAAACAAATTTGACCTAATATAAAATTTGGGCATGGGCACTTGACTCTAGTTGTGTTTCTGAAAACTAGACCAAAATCCCAAAGCACCTCAAGTTCTACAAAATAAATTGTCCGGCAAGTCTGGGAGATAACTAGCATCCCAAGGAGTGTATCTTTCATATGTGCCCACAAACTCATTTGTACAAAATTCCTTTTGTTATTTGTAGGGAGAATGTTATTGCTTGTGCCAAGCATTTTGTAGGGGATGGAGGTACTCACAAGGGAATCAATGAGGGGAACACCATTTGCTCGCAAGAAGATCTAGAAAGCATCCACATGAAACCTTACCCTGATTGTATAACTCAAGGGGTGGGAACTGTCATGGCATCGTTCTCTCAATGGAATGGGGAACCATTACATAAAAGTCGTTATTTGCTTACTGATGTTTTGAAGGGCAAGTTAGGTTTCCAGGTATAGGGGAGCCTATGGTTTTTTATAAGTTGTTGGATTGATACAAGCTTTGGTTGTGAATAGAGAAAATGACAACATATATAAGAGCTCTTGTTTCACAGGGTTTTGTGGTGTCAGACTGGGAGGGTATTGACAAGCTCTGTGTGCCCCGAGGGTCTGATTATCGCTACTGTATTGCACAATCAGTTAATGCTGGATTGGATATGGTAATACATTATATTTTTAGAGAATATATTCTGCAACACTATTGGTTGTTTTCCATCTTCTGAGCATTTTATAGATTATGATACCTTTCAGATTTGAGAAATTCTTGGAAGATCTATTGTTCTTGGTGGAGTCAGGGGAGATACCATTATCACGGATTAATGATGCTGTTGAGCGGATTCTAAGGGTTAAGTTCATATCTGGGGTGTTTGAGCATCCATTTTCAGATCCGACTCTACTCGAAGTAGTTGGTTGTAAGGTGAATGCGTGTTTGCGTATCAATGTTTACGTTGTTTATGTCAATTCTTCTCTTTCTTATTCTATTTGAGTCATCTTTTACAGTGGATACAACTCACCATATATGATATGTTAAATTGTTAATTTTCTAGGAGCATAGGCAGCTGGCACGTGAGGCTGTTCGAAAATCATTGGTTCTTCTGAAAAACGGCAAGAATAAGAAGGAACCGTTCCTTCCATTGGCCAAAAATGCAAATAGAATTCTTGTTGCAGGGATACATGCTGACAATATTGGATATCAGTGCGGCGGATGGACAGTATCTTGGTATGGTGAGAGTGGAAGGGTAACTTGTGGTAAGCAAAATAATTCAACTCCGCGAGAATATATTACTTTTTTTAGATAAAGGGATTTTATTAATTAAAATGTTTAAGCATTACACCCGACTTCTACATAACTAAGATGCACACAACCGCGACAAAAAAGTGAAAGAAAATATCAAAGTAAAATGCAGCAGACTCAATACACTCATGAAGATGTAAAAAAATCGTCGCCTATGGAGGACCAATCCATAGATAAAGCGGCCACCCATGATGGATAAGGTCTCGGTACACGCCTCCGTAAAAAGGTCTCGGTACTCTGCCCGTTGTAATGTGGACCACGAACGGAGAATAGCTGTGCATTAGAATAGAACCTGCAAACGAGAGAAACTGTTTTCATTAAAAATCTTGTCATTCCTACTTAGTCAGAGCGACCATATAATGGATAGCACTCCTATCGTAAAACTAGTTTTAAGGCTCGTACCAATCCCATTTAACCAATTTCCAGAAACATTAGCAATGGATGTGGGTTGATACAGGTTTGAAACCATTTGGATAGCTGTCCAAATAGAATACGCGAATGTGCACTCGAAGAATAAGTGTATAATTCTTTCGTCCTGAAGACAAAAGGCACACTTTGTACTCCAATGCCAATTACGCTTGACAAGATTATTCTTATTTAATATGACACCCTTACGAAGATACCATGCGAATAATTTCAACTTTAATGTTACCTTCATTTGCGAGAATATATTACGCATGATCTTCCGTGACTTATGTAGTAAATAAAGTGTATCTAGTCGAAAATCAAATGCCGGTTTCTAGCTGATACGCAACTATGGATAATTCCCCCCCCCCCCCCCTGTTTTTATGTGCCACGATGCTTGAAAAATATGAAATTGTTGTTTTCCAACTGAACTCTAGGATCTCTGCATCTCGGGGTGGTTGTCGCAATTTTTTAACTCAAGGTGTTGCATGTCTTGTACTACCAATTTATGAGTCTAAATCCAAACAACTTGCGGACAAGATGCAATGAAAACAAGCTAACGCACCATGAACCACTGGACAACAAGGAAATACTAAACTAAACAAGTAGTGATCATTTTATATTTTACATATAACTTTATTCTCGGTGGAAACTATGCTCACACACAACGATTCTTTGAAATGCATATATATTCCCACCTTATGATCGAATCAACGTCACCATATTTTTTATTAAAATGTCTTCTAGTTGAGTATGCCCTTTGCATAGTACTAATGTACTACTCCCTCCGATTCATAAAAAGTGTCGCTCACTTAGTACAAAGGTTGTACTAACTTAGTATAAAATGAGCGACACTTTTTTTTGGATCGGAGAGAGTATAATTTACCAGCTATTTAATTGTGCCATCAAACCAAACAGGTACAACCATATTAGAGGCTGTACAAGAATCCGTAGGAGTCGAAACCGAAGTTGTGTATAAGGAAGCCCCCACAGAAGATACCATTGAATCTGGGGAATTTTCGTATGCGATTGTTGTAGTCGGCGAAGAACCCTATGCTGAAGGGTCGGGGGATAGAACTGATCTTAATATTCCATACAACGGTTCTGATCTGATTACTCGTGTTGCTACTATAGTCCCTACTCTGGTGATTACTATATCGGGAAGACCTTTGGTAATCGAGCCACACATTCTTGATAAAGTAGATGCTCTAGTTGCTGCCTGGTTACCTGGAAGTGAGGGCATGGGGATTACTGATTGCCTATATGGAGACTATGATTTTGTGGGCACATTGCCTGTCACTTGGTTTAAGTCTGTGAGTCATCTGCCTATAAATATTGGAGGTGGTAACTATGATCCATTATTCCATGTTGGATATGGGCTGAAATGTTCAGAAGCGATGGAGATTTAGCATAATATCAAAAATGAATTGGTCATACATTTGGATCATTACGATAAGGTTACATGTGTATGATGTACAATTGAGTGTTGGGTTGTGTGAAAGAGAAATAATTTCTTGTTGAAGAATGCATGGCATAAGATTCTTAATACATATTGTCATCTTCAGTTTGAATTTTATCTTCAACTACCAATAATTTTAAGTACTCGAGTTATGTACTCCTTTAGAAATACAAGTATTCTGGTAAAAAAGTGGACCGGAACGCAAAAACGGGGAACCTCCCCGACGGGCGCCGGTAAAGTCTGTTACGGTGAAAAAAACAGTATTTTGGGTGAAAACGTGTGCCGAAACGCGAAAACGGGAACCTCCCCGACATCGGAGATAAAGTCCCTGACGGGCGCCGGTAACGTCCGTTACGGTGAAAACATATATTTACCTGACTTGTTGGTTTTGATATATATGCTCAATCTAAAGCAAACATGAGCATATGCTATTCATTTATTACTGCGAGAAAGAAAAGGGAGGGAAAAGAAAGAATACATTCTTGTCTATTATATCAACATTATCATGTGAAAGTAAAACTGTGATATGTTGGAGATTGTACTAGTGATATGTGAGTAATGATGTATGTCGGCCATGAAAATCATTAACAAGATGCTCATTACCAGTTCTTGTTTTTTCCCCTTTTTTATTTAAAAAATTCCGCAAGAGAAGTCCTCAGAAAAATCATGACGCAATTTTTAGCCGAAAGGACAAGGGAGTAAAAAAAATAACACGGAGAGGGGCCACAACCTGTTCATTAGGGCTGGACACATGGTCTAGGGTGAGGCCATGCCCTTGGCCACGTGGCTACCCCTGTTCATCTTTGGACGCCTCTTCACCTATAAGTAGCTCCTTGACATAGAAACATTGGGGACTGAGTTAATTTTCACGAACATCATAAGAGTTGTCATCAACTTGAAACCGTAATTCGGGGTTCCTGGAGTATTGTTCCAGCACCCTGCCAGATGGAAAATTCATCACTGAAGGCTTGTTCATCGCCTTGATTGCCTCCGGGATGATGCGTGAGTAGTTCATCCTTGGACTACTGGTCCATAGCAGTAACTAGATGGTTGTCTCTTCTCATTGTACTACCATGTCAGGATCTTGTGATCCGCATAACATGATCAAGTAAGATATTATGTAATTGCTACATGTTCTGTTTGTTGTGATATGATGAATTGTGAAGGTATGATCAGATTGTTTAGGGTTCTTATGTGATCTTGTGCTAGATTTATTTACGTTCTTGAATTCTCTCTTTCTTTTGTGTGTTACTTTTTCCAAGTGATTATATGAATCTCTAAGAGGCATTTTGTGCTGGATAGTGGGTCCATGTCTCCTCCTTAGTTTCCATGAGTGACAAAAATGTATGAACCGAGGATGTGTTGTTTCAACTAAGGATAAAACAAAGGTGTTTGTGTCTACTTATGTGTTATGAGCATTGCTTACAATATGTACTCTTCTTAATGCAATTATTTGTTACTTTGCAGCTTAATACTGAGAGATGCATGTTGGGTAGCGTAATGTTTTAGGATTATTAGATATAGATGCATGTTGGATATTGTTCTATATATGATTGACGTAATGACTACTATTGCCGTTAATATTCTTGTTGTCATAATATTTTTGTTCCGATTATGTCAGTTGAACAACTATTATTTGTTTACCCAACATGTTTGATTTGTTATGTTTTGTAGAGACACCACTAGGAAAACTATATCCCTCGGTCTATTCTTTTAACTGATTACAACCTCATTTATTTAATTTCTACTATTAATTGCTTGATGATCTGTTTACATTTCATTGATTTCATCCATATTTTCAACACTATACATTTAATCTTTTGTTTTATGTAGAGAGGGAAGATTGAATACCTTACTGGAACGTTCGAGCAAAAGAAAGTTGTATGTTGTGTGTAGGTCCACTACAAGACTTATTGAAGATCTTCAAATCCTACTGGTTCGATTACCTTGGTCTAAAACACCGATGGAAAATTCCTCGTACACTGTATCACATTCCTCTTGGTGTCCCCAAAGGGCGGTGGTTGTTCACGAAATCAGGTTGTGGTAGTCGTCTTGTATGGCGTGCTCGCAAGTTCACCGTGGTCTGTTTGCAACGTATCAGCATCCCCAAGTTTAACTCCTGCTCGTAGTCGAGTAGGTAAGTAATAACAAAATAATTTTTGAGGTGACATGAAGCCAACACAATATTGATCAATGTTATTGAAAACAATTGCAAGCTAAGATCAAAGTATTTTAACAAAATGATGATAAATATTTTTTGAACGAATGTAAACTTACCAACTATGTTGCATATAAAAAGTAACACAAATAACTGACAATGAATAATAATGCATTGAAAGTGATACGTTTGTTTCAATCATAAAGAAAAACATAATAAAGGGGTATCCAGCTTGTCCTCCATGTGGTAGAAAAACATAAATGTCAGGATACCTTCAAAACATCAAATGGTGAAATAATTTGAGAGCAAGCAATACCATAATCATGAATCAATAAATAATAAATTTTGGGACTATGCTCATTATACTCAGAATGAGAACTATGCTTTCTTAACATAAAAGTAAGAAGATGAAGACTCAACATAAAAGTAAAAGAAAAGCCCTTCACAGAGGGAAGCAGGAATTACTGCATCCTTATAGTGGTGCAATAGGAAGCTTTTTTTGGCTCTGGCTTACACTTTTGCATGTAATGTTAGATTGTGTTCTTAGTAGTATATGATGTATCATGACCAGTCTTAAATAGGTGAGAGTGCTTAATGTGCCATTTACATTTAATCAAGCATGGTATTGTGGTATTCTCCTTTGAATGATTTATCTGGATTGACTTGGCACATGCTCACCTATAGGCTTGATGATCATTTAGTTTTTCACATATAATATCACTTCATGGTTTGATTAATAATGTTTTGTCGCTATGCATGATTATGTCCGTTATTACTCTCTTAGTTGGTCACTCCCAGTCTTTTGCTAGACTTCACCATGTACTGAGTATGAGCTCTACTCGTGCATCCAACTCCCCAAAAAACCAAAGTCTTCCAATGAGTCCGCCATACCTACCTATATGTGATATTTCACCGCCACTCCAAGTAAATTTTTCGTGTGCTACCTTTAGATCTTCAAAATTATTAAACCTATTTTGTGTTCCTGTTTTAGCTCACGAGGAAGTAGTCTATGTTTATCATGGTTTATGTCAAGCAAAGTTCTTCTCCCTTATTTCACCCATTGAATATGGAATCTGTGCTCATATAAATTTATAGAGAGCTGGTGCCAAATAAAATGAACTCAAATAATATTCAAAATGCACTTCCCCATGGTTTGATGAAGGCAGGTGGACACCCATGGATACGGCTAGCTCTAGTTTGTGAAAGGCAAGGTGGGAGGAAGTGCCAACCGTAAGGAAAAAATGCTAATAGAAACCGCTCTCAAAACTCTAAACACTTTGCTTGACATGGATTGTGATAAGTTTTTCATTGCCATTCATTGACATAGACCTACACCTCTCTCAAAACTTATTTTCAATACCTCTGTTCAATTAAATAAAAAACTCTAGCACACGTATTCGAGACACAAGCTCCTCGATGTACCCGAGTCACGCTTAACGTTGTACCATCCCAGGATCCGTGTAGCCCTACGGTCATGGTCGCCCTCATCATTCCATTTGCTGCAGTAATCCGGAACTGGTCTACCAATTGGAAAATGCTCCCAACTCCAGACGGGCAGTAGCAATACAACCTCCATTATTGCTTCCCTTCTTCACCTTACCCCTACAACAAGGCTCGTCCAACTAAAAAAAACATTCACAAAGCACATGTAAAACTAAATGTACGTTCAACTTTATCATAAGGGCAATGAAGAAATGTAGCTCGTATAGTAGCATGGTTACCTGGCGATACAACCACGCTAGTGCTGCCGTACCCCAACGCTATTTCTCATCCCAATGAGCTAACAACTGGAGCCACATAAAATGGGTCTACGGAGCTACCTCCGTCACCAAATATGCTCCGACAGAGGACGTACCACAGGTATGCCCGAGCATGCTGCTCCACAATTTGTGAATTCTCCAAAATTCTCTACAATCCAAACATAGGTGGCGCCAGTAGACCTTTTCTCTACTTCCGGCTTCCTAGCGAGGGAACAAACCATCAAACCACGTCATCCTTCACTACCATTTTTACGGAAAACAAGATCACCCTTAATGGGAAGTGTCGTGATTATTGAAACACCCCGTAGCGTCACAGTCATCTCCCCACAAGAAAGGTGAAACAAGTGTGTCTCCGGACGCCAACGATCTACGAGTGCGGTGATAAGACAAGGGTTGTACTTTGGAACTCCATTCTTGATCATATTAACAAACGGGATTTACCCAGTCCACCGGATATAGTTCTTGTAACGCTCGTCGTAATGCATCTTTGGTTGCTTTGGGTCATCTTTGTCCGTACCATCAACCTTACCAGCACTCAAGTGCAGCTGGTGGGAAGCCTTTCCTTCTAACATATCACGTCCACGGTGCTCCTTGTCATAAGAATCCTTCAAAAGGGACATCATCCTACGAAATAGAAATAAAAATTAGTAAATACTGATTCGAAAATCCTGCAAACAGTAATATATATAGGCACACAAAATTAAAGTAGTAGTAAAAAATATCGCACAACTAAACTATCTAATTATCCAGGCACATATCTAATACTACCTAATACTATATAACATATATAGTGATTTACGATAAATTATAACTATCTAATCTAATAGTACCAATTACAAGATAACTAAAATACTTATTTACAATGAACTATAAGTTAGGGATCAAAAAATATTTACAAAATTGACAATACTACTACTACTACTAATAGCAACCTAATACTAAAAACCTCACAATAGCAACCTAATAGTAACAAAATATTACTAACCAATCAAATATTACCACTAAAACAATCTACTACTTAAATCTAGGGTTTCCCATCTAACAAATTAACACAAATAACCAACAAACCCACTAATCCACTAATAGAAACCTAATATTAACAACCTAAATATCTAAGAAACTAGATGAACTAGGGATCATAATATCTAGAAATCAAATGTGAGGATTTGAACCAACAAAAAGGGGGAAAAGGGGGGCATACCTTGATAACTCCAAGGGGAACCAAATCCCTGGCAGACGGCCGCCGATCTTGGCAATAGATGGGGTGATTTGAGGGAGAGTGAGAGACAGAGGGGGCAACCTATTTTCCCGAAGAACATGAGAAGAGGAGAAAAAGGGAGGTTTTGGAATCGGGAGGGCGTGGGTGTCAGTTAAGTTCATTTGTGTGACGAGTCCCTCTAGGGCGTTATGCGGCTAGGGCATAACACCCCAGTCCAGGGCGTTATACTGCCAATAGGATCCCTGTGCTAACATGGCCCTGGTCAATAACGCCTTTGACCAGGAGTTACGTAAGAGAACATAACGACCTATAGGCGGACGTTATGAAAAAAGGCTGTTTTTGAATTTTTTAAATCGAGGGTCAGTTTGGGAATTTCCTGCGCCAATAGGTTATTTATGTAAAATTTCACCATGGTGGCTCCACGGTTTCATCATAGCTTGGCGGGTCGTTGTCTCTCGGGATAATAGACAGCAACATTATGTTCGGTACCCTAGACAAATACCTTACGGAAAGGATGGAATTTTCCGTGTTAGCTTGCCCGAGTGTGTACCACACCTTCATGGGACGACCCTTCTTCACCAAGTTCATGGTCGTCTGCTTCCACCTCCTCTGTAACAGTTGTGCCATCCTCTCTCACAAGCTCGAAAATACAATTATTTTTCCTTCACTAGCGCACTCGCAAACAAAAAAGCGAGTATTTTTAACACCTTGGGAGATCCACTGAATATGGGAACGATGCCTCCATATTACCTCCTCTTGGTGCATCACCTCAACTAACTTCTCAACAATTTTCAGTTCATTGTCGGATAGTCCAACTCGATCTGGATGGATCCTGAGCCCACACATCTCCCTTTGTAGCTTACTTATTTGGTGATATATGTTTCGGAAGGTATTTCGCCCCCAGCCCATCAGATTGCTTGACAGAGTTGACGGTTTATGCTTCAACCCACCAATTGTGTGACGTCTGCTCATCGCATTCTAGGACTGCTCGAGCATTTATGGAAATGCTTCATGGGTCTGACCTCATATCTGACTAATGTAGATCAATGGTTTTTGCCACTTCCAGCATCCATATTTGCTAGCCACTTTGGTGTTGTACATTGTCATTTATCATATTGAGAGTTGGTGCATACTTCGCTAGTACATCCAAACCTAGTGGAAGGACTTACTTTTGTTCTCCTACTCATGAGGCTATATATCTTTCTCAAAACAACCACCATACCTACCTACCACAATATTTCCATAATCTTTTTGAGATATATTGTCATGCAACTTTGATCCTAAATTATGCATCAATGATCATTATTATGTTTAATTATTGATGAGTTATGAGAACCAAAATTTGTGATGATTTCTTTGTAAATATAGTGTTTCCTCAACTAGTGACGTTATAAAAAGAGTCCAAAGAGACAAAATAAAAAATCTTTAAAGAGCCAAATAAGGGAAAATAAAAGAGCCACATAGGCCAAAAAAAGAGAGGGGGCAAAATTAATATCTTTATTGCACACTTCTGCTTATGTTAGCACCTACTATTCAGTTTGAGAGATTTTTAATTTCATGTTCTACTTGTATAACTATGTTCGATCTTCTTATAGAACTTGGCTTGTATATTTCAAGGATATGCTTCCTCAAAAGACCTCTAGGTCTTGATGAGCAAGCAATTTGGATGCACCCCCACTAGTTTCATCGATGAGCTTTCATACACTTATAGATCTAAAGTGAATCCGTTGTGTGGAAATCACTACTCCTTGCATAACTTCGATTATAAGTCTTTCTCCTGTCTAATGATAACTTTATTGTGAAACTATCTTCTGTTGACCTTCCAAATGCCCATAATGTTCTCTTAGACTTAAAATCCTGGTGCCAGAACCTAATGCTCTCGCTCACCCGTTGAGTGAACTTCGCAAACGGGTGACGCTTTATTTTCATATTTTTCCACTTGACTAGATCCTAAAAAAAATTATATGATTGTTTGAAACTTGTACAAGGATTATGCTTTTTTATTGGATACTGAAATCATCTTTAATATATTTTGCACAATTTTATTATCTCATAGCAGTATCCATTGAAAGTCTTTACTTTGTTACTCCTCTTTGGTTATTCATTTCTTGTTTAATGTCAACTATACACCATTGCCTTGATTCGTTTGATCTGAGTTTACTTGCTTTGGATTTTTTGATCATGAGTGTGTTCATAGCATGTAACTTAAAAATTATTTTTATTATCAAAAACGAGCATGAATTAAGTTTGGGGATGCTGATAGGTGTCAAAGGTATTTATAATTTTTTTTCAATGCTTGTTTCATATCATTGATACATGTTTCTACTACAAATTTATAACATTTTTGGGTATTTTTGTGGACTAAATAATTAACAAGATGCTCATTACCAATTCTTGTTTTTTCCTGCTTTTTATTTTAGAATATTTCTACAAGAGAAGTCCTCAGAAAAATGATGAACAACTTTTTAGCCGAAAGGACATGGGAGTACAAAACTAACCTGGAGAGGGGCCACCGCCTGTCCATGAGGGCTGGCCACACGGTCTAGGGTGGGGCCACGCCCTTGGCCACGTGGCTACTGATGGTGCAGGTCTTGCACTTGTTGGGAAACCCCAAGAGGAAGGTATGATGAGCACACCGGCAGTTTTCCCTCAGAAAGAAACCAAGATTTAATCGACCAGTATGAGGAAGGAGTAACTTCAGAAGGTTGAAACAGCTGAGATGGCAGGACGCACTACCGGTTCAAAAGAAATTTGGAACCTACACAAAACAATCAAATTACTTTGCCCCAACGAAGCAGTGAGGTTGTCAATCTCACCGGTTTTATTGAACACAAAGAGGTTAAACGTATGGTATGGAAAAACTAGGAAAAAATTATGAAAGCAGTACCAGTAGTATGAAAGTAGTGTGAAAACATGGAAGCAGTGTGTGGATTATCATTATGAGAAAATGGACCGGGGTCCATAGTTCACTAGTGGTGTCTCTCCGTGAAAGATAAATAACATGTGTTCCTGTTTTACCTCACGAGGAAGTAGTCTATGTTTATCATGGTTTATGTCAAGCGAAGTTCTTCTCCCTTATTTCACCCAATGAATATGGAATCTATGCTCATATAAATTTATAGAGAGCTGGTGCCAAATAATATGAACTCAAATAATATTAAAAATGCACTTCCCCATTGTTTGATGAAGGCAGGTGGGCACCCATGGATACGGCTAGCTCTAGTTTGTGAAAGGCAAGGTGGGAGGAAGTGCCAACCGTAAGGAAAAAATGCTAATAGAAACCGCTCTCAAAACTCTAGACACTTTGCTTGACATGGATTGTGATAAGTTTTTCATTACCATTCATTGACATAGACCTACACCTCTCTCAAAACTTATTTTCAATACCTCTGTTCTATTAAATAAAAAACTCTAGCACACGTATTCGAGACACAAGCTCCTCGATATACCCGAGTCACGCTTAACTTTGTACCATCCCAGCATCCGTGTAGCCCTACGGTCATGGTCGCCCTCATCATTCCATTTGCTGCAGTAATCCGGAACTGGTCTACCAATTGGAAAATGCTCCCAACTCCAGACGGGCAGTAGCAATACAACCTCCATTATTGCTTTCCTTCTTCACCTTACCCCTACAATAAGGCTCGTCCAACTAAAAAAAACATTCACAAAGCACATGTAAAACTAAATGTACGTTCAACTTTATCATAAGGGCAATGAAGAAATGTAGCTCGTATAGTAGCATGGTTACCTGGCGATACAACCACGCTAGTGCTGCCGTACCCCAACGCTATTTCTCATCCCAATGAGCTAACAACTGGAGCCACATAAAATGGGTCTACGGAGCTACCTCCGTCACCAAATATGCTCCGACAGAGGACGTACCACAGGTATGCCCGAGCATGCTGCTCCACAATTTGTGAATTCTCCAAAATTCTTTACAATCCAAACATAGGTGGCGCCAGTAGACCTTTTCTCTACTTCCGGCTTCCTAGCGAGGGAACAAACCATCAAACCACGTCATCCTTCACTACCATTTTTACGGAAAACAAGATCACCCTTAATGGGAAGTGTCGTGATTATTGAAACACCCCGTAGCGTCACAGTCATCTCCCCACAAGAAAGGTGAAACAAGTGTGTTTCCGGACGCCAACGATCTATGAGTGCGGTGATAAGACAAGGGTTGTACTTTGGAACTCCATTCTTGATCATATTAACAAACGGGATTTACCCAGTCCACCGGATATAGTTCTTGTAACGCTCGTCGTAATGCATCTTTGGTTGCTTTGGGTCATCTTGGTCCGTACCATCAACCTTACCAGCACTCAAGTGCAGCTGGTGGTAAGCCTTTCCTTCTAACATATCACGTCCACGGTGCTCCTTGTCATAAGAATCTTTCAAAAGGGACATCATCCTACGAAATAGAAATAAAAATTAGTAAATATTGATTCGAAAATCCTGCAAACAGTAATATATATATCGCACAACTAAACTATCTAATTATCCAGGCACATATCTAATACTACCTAATACTATATAACATATATAGTGATTTACGATAAATTATAACTATCTAATCTAATAGTACCAATTACAAGATAACTAAAATACTTATTTACAATGAACTATAAGTTAGGGATCAAAAAATATTTACAAAATTGACAATACTACTACTACTACTAATAGCAACCTAATACTAAAAACCTCACAATAGCAACCTAATAGTAACAAAATATTACTAACCAATCAAATATTACCACTAAAACAATCTACTACTTAAATCTAGGGTTTCCCATCTAACAAATTAACACAAATAACCAACAAACCCACCAATCCACTAATAGAAACCTAATATTAACAACCTAAATATCTAAGAAACTAGATGAACTAGGGATCATAATATATAGAAATCAAATGTGAGGATTTGAACCAACAAAAGGGGGGAAAAGGGGGGCATACCTTGATAACTCCAAGGGGAACCAAATCCCTGGCAGACGGCCGCCGATCTTGGCAATAGATGGGGTGATTTGAGGGAGAGGAGTGAGAGACAGAGGGGGCAACCTATTTTCCCGAAGAACATGAGAAGAGGAGAAAAAGGGAGGTTTTGGAATCGGGAGGGCATGGGTGTCAGTTAAGTTGATTTGTGTGACGTCCCTCTAGGGCGTTATGCGGCTAGGGCATAACACCCCAGTGTAGGGCATTATACTGCCAATAGGATCCCTGTGCTAACATGGACCTGGTCAATAACGCCTTCGACCAGGAGTTACGTAAGAGAACATAACGACCTATAGGCGGACGTTATGAAAAAAGGTTGTTTTTGAATTTTTTAAATCGAGGGTCAGTTTGGGAATTTCCTGCGCCAATAGGTTATTTATGTAAAATTTCACCATGGTGGCTCCACGGTTTCATCCTAGCTTGGCGGGTTGTTGTCTCTCGGGATAATAGACAACAACATTATGTTCGGTACCCTAGACAAATACCTTACAGAAAGGATGGAATTTTCCGTGTTAGCTTGCCCGAGTGTGTACCACACCTTCATGGGACGGCCCTTCTTCACCAAGTTCATGGTCGTCTGCTTCCACCTCCTCTGTAACAGTTGTGCCATCCTCTCTCACAAGCTCGAAAATACAACTATTTTTCCTTCATTGGCGCACTCACAAACAAAAAAGCGAGTATTTTTAACACCTTGGGAGATCCACTGAATATGGGAACGATGCCTCCATATTACTTCCTCTTGGTGCATCACCTCAACTAACTTCTCAACAATTTTCAGTTCATTGTCGGATAGTCCAACTCGATCTGGATGGATCCTGAGCCCACACATCTCCCTTTGTAGCTTACTTATTTGGTGATATATGTTTCGGAAGGTATTTCGCCCCCAGCCCATCAGATTGATTGACAGAGTTCACGGTTTATGTTTCAACACACCAATTGTGTGACGTCTTCTCATCGCATTCTAGGACTGCTCGAGCATTTATGGAAATGCTTCATGGGTCTGACCTCATATCTGACTAATGTAGATCAATGGTTTTTGTCACTTCCAGCATCCATATTTGCTAGCCACTTTGGTGTTGTACATTGTCATTTATCATATTGAGAGTTGGTGCATACTTCGCTAGTACATCCAAACCTAGTGTTTCCTCAACTAGTGACGTTATAAAAAGAGTCCAAAGAGACAAAATAAAAAATCTTTAAAGAGCCAAATAAGGGAAAATAAAAGAGCCACATAGGCCAAAAAAAGAGAGGGGGCAAAATTAATATCTTTATTGCACACTTCTGCTTATGTTAGCACCTACTATTCAGTTTGAGAGATTTTTAATTTCATGTTCTACTTGTATAACTATGTTCGATCTTTACCTTATAGAACTTGGCTTGTATATTTCAAGGATATGCTTCCTCAAAAGACCTCTAGGTCTTGATGAGCAAGCAATTTGGATGCACCCCCACTAGTTTCATCGATGAGCTTTCATACACTTATAGATCTAAAGTGAATCCGTTGTGTGGAAATCACTACTCCTTGCATAACTTCGATTATAAGTCTTTCTCCTGTCTAATGATAACTTTCTTGTGAAACTATCTTCTGTTTACCTTCCAAACGCCCATAATGTTCTCTTAGACTTAAAATCCTGGTGCCAGAACCTAATGCTCTCGCTCACCCGTTGAGTGAACTTCGCAAACGGGTGACGCTTTATTTTCATATTTTTCCACTTGACTAGATCCTAAAATTTTTTATATGATTGTTTGAAACTTGTACAAGGATTATGCTTTTTTATTGGATACTGAAATCATCTTTAATATATTTTGCACAATTTTATTATCTCATAGCAGTATCCATTTAAAGTCTTTACTTTGTTACTCCTCTTTGGTTATTCATTTCTTGTTTAATGTCAACTATACACCATTGCCTTGATTCCTTTGATCTGAGTTTACTTGCTTTGGATTTTTTTATCATGAGTGTGTTCGTAGCATGTAACTTAAAAATTATTTTTATTATCAAAAACGAGCATGAATTAAGTTTGGGGATGCTGATAGGTGTCAAAGGTATTTATAATTTTTTTTCAATGCTTGTTTCATATCATTGTTACATGTTTCTACTACAAATTTATAACATTTTTGGGTATTTTTGTGGACTAAATAATTAACAAGATGCTCATTACCAATTCTTCTTTTTTCCTGCTTTTTATTTTAGAAAATTTCTACAAGAGAAGTCCTCAGAAAAATGATGAACAAATTTTTAGCCGAAAGGACATGGGAGTACAAAAATAACCTGGAGAGGGGCCACCGCCTGTCCATGAGGGCTGGCCACACGGTCTAGAGTGGGGCCACGCCCTTGGCCACGTGGCTACTGTTGGTGCAGGTCTTGCACTTGTTGGGAAACCCCAAGAGGAAGGTATGATGAGCACACCAGCAGTTTTCCCTCAGAAAGAAACCAAGATTTAATCGACCAGTATGAGGAAGGAGTAACTTCAGAAGGTTGAAACAGCTGAGATGGCAGGGCGCACTACCGGTTCAAAAGAAATTTGGAACCTACACAAAACAATCAAATTACTTTGCCCCAACGAAGCAGTGAGGTTGTCAATCTCACCGGTTTTATTGAACACAAAGAGGTTAAACGTATGGTATGGAAAACAGTAGGAAAACATTATGAAAGCAGTACCAATAGTATGAAAGTAGTGTGAAAACAGTGGAAGCAGTGTGTGTATTATCATTATGAGAAAATGGACCGGGTTCCATAGTTCACTAGTGGTGTCTCTCCGTGAAAGATAAATAACATGTGTGGTGAAAAAATTACAGCTGGCCAATTGACATAAATGAAATTTGCACCATAGTGCATATGAAAGACATAAAGATTACTATGTGATTCATGCGGGCATTACAACAAAATACATAGACCGTCATCCAACTGCATCTATGTCTATTAATCCACCCTATGAATAACATTCGATCAAACATTGGGTATTAAGTTTCTAGCAACAAATTATTGCAGTAAGAAAAGTGTGTAATGTAAAATAAGAAAACACCGTTGTTTTCTCCCTAAAGGAAACAACACATCCTCCATCCGTCACGTTTCTGTCACTCGAGCATAGATGCAAAGGAGGCATGAACCCACTGTCGAGCATAAATACTCCCTCTTGGAGTTTTTAGCATCTACTTGGCTAGAGCATCTACTAATAACGGAGAGCATGCAATATCATAAATAACATAAGAATGAAGATAACATGATAGATTGATAATCAGAAGACATAGCATTCAACATTCATCAGATCCCAGCAAACACAACATGTAGCATTACATAAAGATGATCTCGATCATGTGACGCAGCTCACGAGATCTAAACATGAGGTATAAAGTGGAGAGAACAACCATCTAGCTACTGCTATGGGCCCGTAGTCCAGGGATGAACTACTCACGCATCACTTCGGATGAGGGCATGGTGGTGTAGACCCCTCCGGTGATGAATTAGAACCCTCTCGGTCTCGGGATGACGATGACGGTGGCCTGAGGTGTTTCTCGGAACGAAGTGGTATATCTTTAGGGTTAATATGTCGGGGGTATAAATAGGCAAAAGGGAAAAGGCGGTGGAGGCCTGGGGGCCCCACACCACCCCATGGCACGGCCAGGGGGCACGCCGCCCTATGGTGTGGGCCCCCTGTGGCCCCCCTCCGGGTCTCTTTGGGACTTTGTGGAACCTTCAGGAATTCTAGGACCTCCGAACTTCGAATTTTCCAATTCCGAGAATATTTGTAGATCAATTTTTCTGAAACTAAAAAACAGCAGAAAACAGGGAACTTGCTCTGTGGCATCTTGTCAATAGGTTAGTCCGGAAAATCGATAAAAATAACATAAGGTGAATAGAAAACATGTGGGAAACAACATGAAAACAACATGGACCTTCAGAAATTAAGGATACATTTATGACGTATCAACATCCCCAAGCTTAGTTCCTACTCGTCCTCGAGTAGGTAAACGATAAAAACACATAATTTCTGGGGTGACATGCTACCAACATAAACTTGATCGTCAATAATGTAAAAGCATAAGTAAGCTGAGATCATAGAACTTCAACACAAGTATGATAAATAGAATTTTAACAATAAAGCATAGCAATCACCTTGCATCATGAGAAGTAACACAAATAAAAGATCATGAATAATAATGCAACGAAAGATATATGTTTGTTTCAATTATAGAGAAAACATGGAAAAGTGATATTTGGCTAGTCCTTAAGAGTGGGGAAAAACATAAATGCGAGGACACCTTCAAAGTTCAAGAGGAAGACTAGAACAAATAATTAGAGAACAAGCAATAACACATCATGAATCAATTAATAATGTTTCTGGGACAAACGCACATAAAACTCAAAATGGCAACTATACTCTCTCAACTGTGCATAAAGTTAGAAGATGGAAACTCAACATAAAAGTAAAAGAAAGGCCCTTCACAGAGGGAAGTACAGATCAACTGATGTGCTACAGATTTTATTTTATTAAAAAGAGGTATTGAAAACATTTTTAAGAGATGTGTATGCTTATGTCAACGAATGGTAAACAGAAAATACAGTACGTTACAAACCAACTAGACTTCACAAGAGAGGCTCCCATATAATGAAATATCTGGGTAGAAGGTCATGCCTCTTTCTCTTTTGTTTACACAATTATGCTTTGACTGATAAATCAGGGGCGAAAATAGTGAAGAGAATTTGTTGTTATTAATTTGGTGTTGGGCACCCCGCTGCCAACTCTTCTATCTTTGGATAAGCGGATGAAGCCAATAGTCCAGAGTGTGAAAGTCCAATCAACAAGTGAGATAAAGATTCTTTACTTATGTCCTCATGAGCTAAAACGGGAGCGCAAAACATGAGTAGTTTTGAAAGTTTTAAAGGTAACACATGAGCAATTTACTTTGGAGTGGAGATTAAATACCACATGTAGGTGGGTATGGTGGACACAATGAGAAAACTTTGGTTTTGGGGAGTTGGATGCACGAGTATAGCTCATACTCAGTACAAGTGGAGGCTTGCAAAAGACTGGGAGCGACAAATCAAGAGAGCATAAGAGCCATAATCATGCATAGCGACATAAACGTCATTAATAAAAGCATAAGTGGTACCAGAAGTTCAAAATCTAAATGATCATAGAGTCTATAAGTGACTGGTTCATAGTCATAAACATGGTGTGAGCATGCGCCAAGTCAACCAAATAAAACATTCAAAGGACAACACCACAAATTTATGCTTCAATATGACAAGAACAACTCATGATTCTTTCAATGGCACATTAAAAACTCTCAGCTATTTGAGTCTGTTCATGCTACTAAATAATCACAATTATTTAGAATTAAAATAACATCTAGCATGATATGAAAAATTCTAGCCACAGTCTATACAAGCTTCTACTTGCACCGTTATAAATTCTACCACAAGCAGCAATTTCTTTTCCCAACAAGCATCATCCAAAACATGATTTAAGAAAAACTCTCTAAATTCTACAACAAGAAAACATGAGAGTACTCACATAACACTGCTAAAACTAACAACTCTGAACAAGAGATGCAATGAAAACAAGAGCTAAACAGGAATTTTGGCAGCAGCTAGAAGAAAAACTAAGAATACTAGCATAACAAGTATTCAAACGAAAAAGCGGAGCTTGTCTCTCTCCCAAACAAAGAATTCTAGGGTACAACTATATTATTGTAGCAAGGAAAATAAAAGAAAACAAAACAAAAACAAAAAGATGCTCCAAGTAAACTTCATATGATGTGACCGAATAAAAATTTAGTTTCGCTAGAAGTGACCTGATAGATTGTTGATGAAGAAGGGGATGCCTTGGGCATCCCCAAGCTTAGATGCTTGATTCTTATAAAAATATGCTTGGATGAACGACGGGAACATCCCCAAGCTTTGA
Organism: Alopecurus myosuroides; assembly: GCA_028641055.1. Lineage (NCBI taxonomy): Eukaryota > Viridiplantae > Streptophyta > Magnoliopsida > Poales > Poaceae > Alopecurus > Alopecurus myosuroides. The sequence goes on from CM054057.1 coordinate 765,908,334, forward strand.
CCTTGCACTCTTGTTGATCACATATATTACCCTCTTCTCTCGACCCTTGAAAACTTCCTTCACAGCACACTCAAAGAGTAATTCACATTAGAGGGTTAGTGCAACAATAAAAAAAAGCCATGGGTTCTGTAAGGGAACAAGTGCTATTGATAATTTTAAACATTAGCTACCGCCATTGATGTTTCGTGAAGCAAAGAAATCCACTTGACATCGCAAAAGAGCAAATGCAAGAAAAATGGCAGAATTTGTCAAAACCAGAACAGTCTGTAAAGTCAAATTTTTTTGGGAACTTATGTTGCTTAGATAGAAAAACTAAAAGAACGAAAACGTTGCGGAATTAGCCAAGGAATAAGCACAATAAATTTCAGATAATTCTGTTTTTTCTATGAATTATACGATTGTTTACGGCGGACAGGAGAAATCTGTTTCCTGCGCAGAAATCCGAGAACCAACTCCAATTCTCGTCATAAACCTTACTTGGCACTGCTAAAACATGAAAAGAAAGACACAACGGAGTTTCTACAGAAGTATACAACCCCTTGAATCAAAGAAAACAGAGAAAAACAAAGCAAAAATAAAACCATGGGTTATCTCCCAAGAAGTGCTTTTCTTTAACGCCTTTTAGATAGGCACAAAAAAGTGGAATCAAGTATTTTGAAGTGAAGAAGCATCCGAATTTTAACTTGTTCGAATAGCGGAATCAAAAGGCAACTTTATTTTGTTTCTAGGAAATTGGTCCATACCTTTCTTGAGTGGGAACTGAAATTTAATATTCCCCTCTTTCATATCAATAACAACACCAATAGTTCTAAGAAAAGGTCTTCCCAAAACAATTGGACAAGAAGCATTGCATTCAATATTTAAGACAACAAAATCAACAGGGACAAGATTATTATTAACCATGATAAGAACATCATCAACTCTCCCCAAATGTTTCTTTTTAACATTATCAATAAGACGAATATCGAAATAACAAGGTTCCAATGGTGGTAAATCAAGAATATCATAGAGTTGGGCATAACAGAGATACTAGCACCAAGATCACATAAAACATTGCAATAAAAATCACACACTTTCATTTTAATAATGGGTTCCCAACTTTCAAGACTTCGTAGTAAGGATCATAGAAGGGGGTCCGATGAGCCTACGGGTAGAGACGTGGGGGACGTGGTAGTATGACAATCGAGAACACCAGGTTTTACCCAGGTTCGATACGACGCAACTAGGCGACGTTCCTACTCCTGCAATCTCACTAAATCAGGCCTGAAGCCTGAAGTATACAAAGTACAATGTGAGTATGAATTCTCTAACTCGGCGAGAATCAACTTCTCGGCAAGTTGGGTCCTAGCTAATTGTTGTCTATGTTTCATATCTCCCATCCGGCTTTATATAGATAGCCGGGTTAGAGCTTACAAAAAGGAAACCTAGAATAATACGGAAAGTATCTAACTTGGAAAGTAAGGAATCCGTCTTCTCCTCCAAGCAGCACCACTTTGGGCTGCGGTCCGGGTTCTTCTAGAATCCGGCTTCCTGCGCATCAGCTTACTGGGCCGCCCAATGGACTGTGATCCGTTACCAACATGCCACCCTAGTAATATGGCTCTTTAGGCCAATGCCGGACATACTCCTAATTGGTATATATCCGACTGTAGCCCCCAAGAAGGATTAAGACTTCATTCTTCCGCCTTTTGTTGATAAGCGATCTTTTCCTAGAAATATCGGCGTCTTGTCTTGATTCTTCTTTTTCCCGAAACCACTTAACTCAAAACTCGGATGTTGTCAAAGTCCGGCTTTTCTTCCACGAGTCTTCGTCGAGAAGGAACTTCGTGACTTCAGCAATGAAATCCTGCTGACATCACAGACGTTTGGGTTCAGTCAAAACCCTGAAACGTATTTTCTGACAGATTCTCACGGGAAACGAGGAGATAGCAATTATCACCCCGTACCCTCATTTCTCAGAAATTTTTGGCGTAACATGCGTCGATCATCCAACGGTCAAAATAGCCGTTGGATCTAATCTCCGCGCATCCGGCTATAAATAGCCACCTCGGGGTCTCCGGATTTCCTTCCGCACTATCTTCTTCCTCGAGCCCCCTGCGCCATAGCCTGCAACCAGAGTTGAGCCCGAGCACGAGTGCGAGCACACAAAATCGAGCCCCCAAGCCTTCCCCGGAGATAACCATCGATGGGTCTAACTCACGGTTGCGCCGCCTGCAAATGGCAACCGGAGATTCTCCCCGCGCCTCCGGCTCAGCGAGCGCCGTCCTGAACTTGGACGATATCATCAACGACCTTGATCCTCTCATCGATTCTCCCATCCGCGACGCTGTAAACACGCCGGAGGGAACCGCCAGCGATCCGGCTCGCGGGGATCTGCCTCCCGCGGCCGGAAACATGCCGCCGTCATCGTCCACTGCTCCTCCTCCGCCTCTTTTCACCGAGCCCACAGAGGGAAACGTCGCTCTCGGCGGCGAGGAGGTCGCCGCTTCCGGTGCCGCCGAAGGTGAAGAAGAAGGCGAAGAGAATGTGGGGAACTGCACTACTCGGGAAAAGCTTACCCTAGGCGAACAGAAAAGGCCTACCACAGGCGCATTTCAGTTCGCCTGGGACCATATCGCCAGCGGTAATGGCTTACCCCAGGCGAATTGCAAAATGCGCCTGTGGTAAGTTGACATACCCCAGGCGAATAGGCCTTGTGTGCCTGGGGTAAGACTTTAACCTGTGGCGAACCAGCACTGTGCGACTGGGGTACAGATGCGCCTGGGGTACTGTATTCTGTTCGCCTGGGGTATGGTTTTGATGTATCAAAAAATAAAAGAAACCAAAATAACAGAATTACAGGAAAATGACAGAAATAAGTATCAAAATGACAGAATAACAGCAAAATGACACAATTAAGTTTCATAACAGAAATATTCTCGATCATCAACACATAGTCTCGATCATCACCACATAGTTCAACAAAATTACATAGTCTCGAAAAGAACCATACTACTAATAAATCCAGGAGTTAGTCAGATGGAAATGATTATTTGTTCTAATTTGAACAAACTCGTCATCTATCTAGCGCGGGCTGATGTAGTTGATGACCATCATCATGTCCAAGTTGGGGATGTCACTATTCCTCATGGTGATCAGAATAGCTCGGCCAGCCTCCATACCAACTCTTGCGGAATGGAACTGCCTCCATGCTTGAGAGTTGAGGATGACGCGACCATCAGCATTATCCCTGGTGATCGGAACTGCGGTGACATTTCCTGATTCTCCACGGCGTACTCCAATGGAACCTTGCTCCATGCCAGCACTGTCCGCTACCGCCATAGGTATTTTCTAGAACACACAATTCCAAGAAAGAATAAAAGCACAATGTCACATATCGGCCACATTATAACATAAGCAACTATAGGAATAAGAAAGTGTTAAGAAACATACCATGACATGTCCATTGTACATATTAGTGTTGGTGATGCGATGCATGAAAGGGAACCCGATGTAGCTATCTATCTGGGCTAGTTTCTGAAGGACACGGTCCTTCTCAAGCTCGCTAATATTGGCTCTTTGAGCAACCACCACATGTTTCCATGGGTCCTCCTCGTCCATATCATCCTCAGTGTCCATATCATCCTCACTACCGCCATCCTCGCTTGCAATCCCGCCCATATACACAATTTTGATACGAGGTTGCGGTCCTGCCATAGAGAAGTGAATGTAATCACATCCGCTTAAATTATAGGTGGCGATGATAGCCTGCAATTGTTCCCCGTAGAAGTAGGTCTTCTTTCTTTCTTTCTTCACTCGAAGAATGTAAATGGTCCCGTGAACATCGAAATCCACGTTATTGCCTACTAACTCGATGAACTCTTCCCGAATATTGCATGGTACAATCTAAAAAAGAAATATAAAAGAATCTTTTGTGAAGAAACATACAAATCTAAGCTGGATAGTAAAACGAAAGAACACAAGTTGCAAGTTAACATAAAAAGAATCGTTTGTTAACTACCAAAGAATCAAGGTCACCGTCGTGGAGCTGAAACATAAAAGAAGACCCGGTGAATCGTCCTTGGGCACATCGGGACCGACATACTTTGCAAGCCATGTTCTATTAAATTAAGAAAGTAGACATAGAGGTTAGAGGAGCTTAGCTATCACAAAACAAAGACAAATGGCAGCACCTACCTATCACAAAACAAATGCAGAAAGGCTATCTACTTTATTGGAATATCCAAAAACAAAGCAACACTTGTAGGTGGATTCCTGAAATGCAGAATCATGTGAGGAAACCGATGCTTTGCCAGCATTGTGAAGCCACATGGGAAACAGTTGGTATGCATTGAAACAAGTTAAAATTCTCTCATACAGCCAAAATAGTAAAGCTACTGTAATCAGGCAATTTCTTATAGCACATTCTTCTCGCAACTTGCAAACATATATATGGGCATTCTACTCTTAATCACCGAAAACTGAATGATTATCTTTGATATTTGAAGTATTATTGAACCGATAAACTATACCGAGAAACTATACAAAAGCTTTCCTAAATCCATTTCAGATTCGTCTAATCTAGGAGCACCACGGCCACCAGGAGCAGGCGCATATGCATCCTCTGGATCCACAACGACGACGGGAGGGAGTGGGCTGGGATGGAGGGGGATGGGAGGGAGGGGGGCTGACCTGGATCCACAACGACGACGACGACGGAGTGGGGATCTGCTGCTCGACGACGACGACAGAGTGGGAGACGACGACGGCGTGTGGGTGCGGGTGCGGGTGATCTGGTGACCACCTAGAATACAAAAGCATTGAGCTAAGCACATTGGAACCGGTTTGTGACACAAACCGGTCCTAAAGGCCTTGCGGCCATTTGCTGCAGGGAGCGGGGCCCAGGGACAGATCCTTTAGAACCGGTTTGTATCACAAACCGGTCCTAAAGGTTTTCTCATTTTTTGCAGCAACAGGGAGGGCTTACCCCAGGCGCAGAGGTACGTTTTTCGGCTGGGGTATGTGTTATACCGGAGGCGAACAGGTACGCTATTCGCCTGGGGTAAAGGAAGAGTGCCAGGGGGTGGTGATGGGTGGCCCTGCCACACTTTACCCCAGTCGCTTCCGTAATTGGTTCGCCTGGGGTAAGAGACTTACCCCAGGCGCATATATCTCCTGTTCGCCTGCGCTAACTAGCGCATGTGCATCGACTTTCGTGTTCGCCTGTGGTAGGATATGCTGCTATAAGCAAATCTCTAGTATTGCTGGAGCCACTGCAACATGGTTCCGTCTCTCCTTCCGGCTCTGGAGAATGAAGGATTTGTCTTAAAAGAAAAATGGCGGTACAACGAAGACGACTCCGAGCCATCTCCAGCATCCGGCGAACGGGTCCTCTTTGCCCCCCACATAAATAGAGGCATGGGATTTCCGTCATCCGCCTTCTTTCTCCAAATCCTAGATCATTATAGGATTCAGTTGCACAACCTTCCCCCAAACTCTATTCTTTATCTTGCCGGGTTTCAGGCCCCGTTCGAGGGGTACCTAGGAATAGAACCTAGGCTAGATTTCGGGCAATATTGTTTCGAAGTGAAACACAATCCCTCTGAAGGCGCCCTTCCAATATGTGGGACCATCTCCTTCACCCTCCGTAGGTTTGGGGAGGACTGGTTTCCAAAAATCAAAACCTCAGAATCCATCAAATTTTGGATGGGTTCCTTTTTCTATTTCTCGGATGTCCCGTTTCCTGGAAAGGAAACGGACATTCCATCTTTCGTCAATTCCATGGCCACTCCCCACGAAAATTTGGCAGTGGATGCGGTCCAGACGCCGCCTCCAGATCTGATGAGGATCAAGACGCGAATCGCAAAACTTGTTTCCGCCACTCCTCACTACATCAAAACTGGTCTATTGCAACGAGCATAGTCGTTGTAACAAGTGCCCTATCGTCGCAATAGGTATGTGTTGCATCGAAATCAGTTTCTTTGGGAAGCGTTGCGAAAAATCGCGTGGTAGTAACCTCTCTCCGCGCAATTAGTTACGTGGCTACAAAATTAACCTATTGCAACCATTTACTGGGCCAATTGCCACGCGCTTTTCCGTTGCGTCTCGCACCTAACGCAACGTACGGTTTTTGTTGGTACACCTCCAGTGCAACAAATACCAAAATGTGGCGAGTGACCAATGTGGCAACAACGAGTGTTCCGTTGCGCCTGCTCTTTCGTTGCAAAAGTCGAGTATATTTTCCACGTCCAATTGTGTGGCAAAAAACTATGACATCAAACATTATACGCGTGGGAACAACGATTTCCCACAGACAATCAATCGTGGTAAGATGATTTTGAAATAGTAAATCGCAACGGCCTTAATATTAGTAGCCAGAAATAAGTGCGACAATTTCAACTATTCGTGGCGCCATTCAATGTCAACAAATTTTAGTTTCGTGGCGAGATGTAGTATTCGCAACATACACATTTTTAGTAGCTAGAAACAGCTGCGACAATTTCAACTATTCGTGGCGCCATTGTATTTCGACAAATTTTATTTTCGTGGCGAGATGTAGTTTTCGCAACGTACAAATTTTAGTAGCTAGAAACACATGCGACAATTTCAACTATTCGTTGCAGCATTCTATTTCTACAAATTTTAGTTTCGTGGCGAGATGTAGTATTCGCAACATCCATATTTTTAGTAACTAGAAAAAACTGCGACAATTTCAACTATTCATGGCGCCATTGTATTTCGACAAATTTTATTTTCGTGGCGAGATGTAGTTTTCGCAACGTCCAAATTTTAGTAGCTAGAAACACCTGGGACAATTTCAACTATTCGTTGCGCCATTCTATTTCTACAAATTTTAGTTTCGTGGCGAGAAGTATGGGCATTTTCTACTGCAACAAATTTAGTTTGGTGGCGTGAATTAGCTATCGCAACGGCCAAATTCTTAGTGGAGAAAAAATATTGCGACGATGTCTCCCTCAGGGTGGTGAGAGTCTATTTCAACAAAACACTTTGTTGTGGCGACTGAGGCTTCACGCAACACTACATTTATCGTGGTAAATTACCTATTGCCACGTTAAAGAAAAAAAAATAGGGAAACAAAAATACGGGCATTGAATTAAAATGTTCAAAACCGTACATAAAATATGTTTATTTACACAAAATCATAGTTCTCATAGCTATTTATAATATATACAAATGAAATTGTCGTACAATATGGATCAAATCAAGATCAAATCAAATTGAAATATATTGTAGGAACGTGATGTAGGAGTGCAGCTATTTTTTTCCATCAGAAGTTTGATTGCCGTCCTGCAATCAATAGTAAAAAAAGAAGAAAGTTAAGTTCATGTCCCTAGATAGCACATATCTGTTGTTTGATTAAGTTGTGAGTCTAGTCAGCAACAACACATGCTGAAACATAAGAAGCAACAGACTATAGTGTGTGGATGAAGCAAAAACAGTTGTTGTAACTCAACGAAGCCACAACCCATAGTGAAACATAAACTGCAGCAAGTATATAGGGTGGGTGCAGCAACGCTATAGTGTGGGTGAAGCAAAAAACAGAATGTACTAGTACCGAATTGTACAAGTTTGTGACTTACAACATGTTTATACATTCGATGAGTGTGTAACGTGCTGTGCGGAGGAATTATTTTCTTAGCAGGGCTGTTTGCAAGTGATGTTTGCTGGTTTGACTTCTTAAACGTATGCAAAAACAAAGTGCACTGTTAGCAACACAAGTAAACAATTAAATATTACGAGTTTGCAAGCGTATGACTATCATTACATGAAGTGTAATCATCTTCTGTTTTTCCATCTGTGCGGCGAACTCTTCAAACTTTGACTGAATCTGTGCACGCATGTTTTTTTCAAATTCTTCTCTTGAGTTTCTCTCCAACTCCATCATTTTTTCCCTTTCAGCACGCTCTTCCATTAACCTCGCCTCAAGATTTTCTCTCTCAACACGCTCTAAATTAATCTTCTCTTCCATGCTTGCACGCTCATCTAGTAACTTCTGTTCTAAACTAGTGACCTGTTGGGTGAGCTGGGAGTTTAATTTTTGGGTCTCTGCCGTAGCACGAGCTTGCTCCTCAACCTGCAACTTAAACCTCTGAGAACTACTCTGCACCTTGGCCATGTATCCGAACCCACGAGGTTGTGATGACTTGCAATCAACGATTTCTTTATATGCTTTCTGAAAAATATTGATTCTTTGTTCAGCTGAAACTGGAACATCAGTTTTCTTTGATCTGTTTTCAATCTCTTTACATGCTGTGTCCTGATTACGAAAAAAAACTCTCAAATCAGATGAAGAAACATCCAAGATGGAGAACATTAAATATGTTTAGAGTAGCTTCTAAGTCAGTTTACTCACGTAAACATCCTTGGATTCTGTGGTAGTCCATGTTTCATTCTTTGTGTGGGTCAGTTTGTCGAGAGCAATACAGTCTGGCTCTTCTCTAGTTACCAAATTCCTCTGCTAGTAGTGCAACAATTAGATGTTATAAACATTAAAGCACAGTGAAAAACGACGCATGCATAGTGAGTAGGCCCATACATTCTCAAAACTGAGTTGAGAGTAGGATTTTGATCCTACTATGTGTTTTGTTTTGAGCTGCGTACGGTTTTCTGTGTTCTTTTGCCTGAGTTCCTGCTCATTCAGTTATAAAAAAGACTTGTCAGACAAGTCATTGCATGATAGTACAAAATTCGCAAACAGGAGCATAGAAATAACCCGGAATTTTGGACCAGTGCCAAAGTACTCGATCAGCCATTCCCACTCTTCTTGTTGTAAATCTTCTGGTATAACTGCCCTTCTGGCACCATCTGTTTTGTATGCCTTGTAAGTGCTGCTTAGGTTTCCTTGCCAGCCTCTGTGTCGCTCTTTTGCAAGTTTAAGAATTTTTCGGCAGTTTCTGCTGTATCTTCCATTTCATATCTGTCCTGTAATGCGTAGAACAAACATATAGACTTAGTTTAGTAGTAGTTCATTAATTATGGATGAAAAAAACAGACAACACATGTGATAAAGGTTGTACTCACCAACATATCTGCGACGATGAGTCGATGGATGTCAGGGTGAATGTCTGACCACCTCCTCACTCCAATAATTGGTAACCATTCTTTTCATTATGATTAACACGTCATCCTTGAATGAACGGTTGTTCATTCCTATTGGACCGCCCAATGTATCAGAGAAATCAACACCTAGCTTTGCAGATCCATTGGCATGCCGCTTCTTACTGGCTTTCAAAACTTTTACTACACCTCGCCCTTTCTTCTTGTGTATGTCATCGCCTACATCCCAAAACACACACAAAGAAACAATTTATTTTTTAGTTGATTGTAAGAAATTAGGACATAGAAAAAAATAAATAGTACCGTCGGGCGATAGCGGCGAGCATGGGAAGACCATTCAGTAAGGGCACACATGTCAGTTTCAGATACATCAGTGTTAGATGGTTCAGTTCCTGCTTCAGGGTTAACATTTGTACTGAATCAACAATCGTGGTTTGTATGCATTATTACAAATCTTAGACAAAGCTTAAATGTCAAAAATAAATGACCACATCTACGTTTTCCCTGACTTTTTTTATATTCTTGTAAACTTTCAACCCTTGTCATGTTGAAAGATCCTTTCTTTATTATTGAACATGTTAACAATAAATGGAAAAAGCATTAGCATTGTGCAAAATTCAGAAACCTGATTAAGAATTTATGAACTTGTGTACCATTGCTAAAGGAGAAATCTGTATCTTCTGTTTCGTTTCAAGCTTGTTCCTCATCAGTTGCATCCCTAACTGCATGTTTATCAAAATTGTGGATTAGGTAAGGAATGCATAAAAATGTTACTGGGAAAATATTTATTAAAATCTGTATTGAAGGAGTTGCACGTTGGAGATTTGGGATGAAAGTATAACCTGTGAGAGTGATCGGTCGCTTCTTTCTGGTGGATCCACTTCCATCATCAAGCAGAGACTCTTTTGTTGCAATATCAATGGTGGCCTTCTCCCTAAACACACACAGGTTGATCTTCTTATCATTATAGTGTCTGCATACCAATGGCTCCAAATCACTAACATGGTCGATGGGAACAAGTTTTCCTTTGCCACGGCCATTATTTAGCCTGCAGTACAGGTAATGATGCGCGCCATTGAAGCCAACTTTTTCAATCAAATTGATAAATTCCATATAGCAGATGCCGTTCGGTTCCATGTCTGCTTCCACAACTTTCTTGTTTTTATCATCATCTTCGTAGAAAAGGCTAACTTTCCAAATGGGCTCGGTCGTCTACAGTTAGATAGAAGGAAAAAATGAGAACCCAAATAATCAGTGAGTTAACATCTCTGAAATAAAAGAATAGTTACATGGCATTATTCACATAGATAACGAGTCTCCCATCGTCAATACGATTAACCACAGCACGGCAAACTAAAATCACACATGAAATTCAGATACACGTATGATCGACTAGGTGTTCATACACGGATTTACGCTTCGATCAGAGGAAGAACATAGAATAACACAGAGAAGAACAGAGAATAACAACCAATATCGAGACCATAGAAGATACGACGAGATCACGGAGACGGACGAGAAGCAGATTAGAAAGGAATAACCTGAGAGGTTTCACGTTCCATGGACTCCGATGGCGACGTCGACATGTCGAGAGCTGTGAACACGATGAGGCGATCAGATCTAATCGAAACAGGCGGCCCGTAGATTATGCAATCGCGAAACAGGACAGGCCTCGTGCACTTATGAATGTACTTTAGCGAGAAATTTAAAGTGACTGCTTTTCTTTTTAGGTGGGAACACAGAATTTCGCAGAAACTAGGCGTTTTAGCGAGATCTTTTAATTTTTTTGGTGGGACATCGTATTAGAGCAACCACAATGCCTTGGCGCTAATTGAGCAGTATTAGAACAATGCATGTAGGCGCCGGCAGCCTAGAAGGCATATTTTGCATTGAGTTTCTAGGCGTCAGGCTCTTAACTAGGTGCCAATGACATAAAAACGATCGGGATTGAGGGAAAACTGATGGGATTTATTCCTTAGCGCTTACAAAGTAGGATTGAAAACATGTGGAAGTCTCACATGAGTCATGTAATGTCACTGAACAATCATTTCATGCATCTAATTAGCTGCCGCCGCCTTGTTTATTTCTGCAAACTTCAAATTGCCACTGAAAGTATAAAGAAGACAAGTAATCTTCATTGCAGATGCAGACCTCAGAGGGTTTTGGTGATCAATGTACTCAAGCACATCGCTGTTGGCACTACGATAATTACAGACATCCATATGTTCATGATCGGATGAGAATGTCCAGGTTGGCAGACTACGTACTAAAACCAGGGCGACACCGCCCACATCACAATCTTCACGTCCAAGTGGTGGTTACTGGTGCTCCTAAGTGTAATGAGAAGAGCTTGATTTTCATTTAAATGATTGTCTTCAAGGAGCTCCCGCCATGCATTCCTGCCAAACATAATGCGGCCGTCCCTGTCCGTGTTGTATGGAGCGGTGGCGAACGCCTCTCATGATCCGAGACATAGCCCGGCATGGCCTGCAGACGGAATGCCAGCACTGTCCGCTACGGACTGAGGTAGTTTCTGGATTTTGAACGTGTGGATGAAAGACAAAAAGAAGTAGGTCATACTAAGGCATACGTTGTAAGCATAAATCGTGTTGAAAAACAAAAATAGCATTAGCACCATACGTACCATCTCATATCTGGTCACATTTGTCCTCGTCAAACGAGTCACGTATGGCACTCCAATGTACCCATCTTTTGGGGGTAGAAGCTCACGGACGTGGTCCTTCTCATCGTAATCAAGATCAGCTCTCTGCGAGACGATGATGGAGGAGTCGAATGGGTCATCCTGATCCATGGACTCCTCATCAGTTCTGGGATCTGGGCCAGTTTCATTGCTTGTACTGGCATTATGGTCGTACAAGTAGTGCCTGCGGCACATGTCCAGCTTGAACACCTTGACGGTGAGCAAGGCGTCGCTGTCGAAACTGAAGAGGAGGAAACTGCCGGGCTGCAGGAAGTAATATTCGGCGAACTGTTCCCAGTCGTGCCCGAGGAATAAGCGGCCAGTTGCATCGAACAACACATCCATGTCCCACATGTCGCTACTCGGATCGTCCGCCTCACGCAGCTTCAGTTCACGGGGTTCACGGCCCTTCAGCAACTCCACGAACTTCTTAGGCAGCATCTGCAGCAGTATGAAAGTTAAATAGATGGAAACGAGGGCTTACAACAAATAAGGTTATTGTTTGATGATGGATCAGTAATATAAAAAATGTAAACAAGTAGTAACGAGTAATCAGTTCTACTAAATCAAAGTTGAGCAATCAGGGTGTTTGGCACATTATTTCGAAAATATGAACTTTCAGTGGGAGCTGAAATTTACCATATCGAGTGAACATATTCACGAAGAGCACTTGAGCTACTACAACCCATTTACTAGACCTTAATTTGATTCACAAATTTAACTAGCTACAGGCTCATAGCCCAGACACTATGTCAGACTAAATAACTGAAATCATCTTTAATATATTTTGCACAAATTTATTATCTCATAGCAGTATCCATTGAAAGTCTTTACTTTGTTACTCCTCTTTGGTTATTCATTTCTTGTTTAATGTCAACTATACACCATTGCCTTGATTCGTTTGATCTCAGTTTACTTGCTTTGGATTTTTTGATCATGAGTGTGTTCGTAGCATGTAACTTAAAAATTATTTTTATTATCAAAAACGAGCATGAATTAAGTTTGGGGATGCTGATAGGTGTCAAAGGTATTTATAATTTTTTTCAATGCTTGTTTCATATCATTGATACATGTTTCTACTACAAATTTATATCATTTTTGGGTATTTTTGTGGACTAAATAATTAACAAGATGCTCATTACCAATTCTTGTTTTTTCCTGCTTTTTATTTTAGAAAATTTCTACAAGAGAAGTCCTCAGAAAAATGATGAACAACTTTTTAGCTGAAAGGACATGGGAGTACAAAAATAACCTGGAGAGGGGCCACCGCCTGTCCATGAGGGCTGGCCACACGGTCTAGGGTGGGGCCACGCCCTTGGCCACGTGGCTACTGATGGTGCAGGTCTTGCACTTGTTGGGAAACCCCAAGAGGAAGGTATGATGAGCACACCAGCAGTTTTCCCTCAGAAAGAAACCAAGATTTAATCGACCAGTATGAGGAAGGAGTAACTTCAGAAGGTTGAAACAGCTGAGATGGCAGGGCGCACTACTGGTTCAAAAGAAATTTGGAACCTACACAAAACAATCAAATTACTTTGCCCCAACAAAGCAGTGAAGTTGTCAATCTCACCGGTTTTATTGAACACAAAGAGGTTAAACGTATGGTATGGAAAACAGTAGGAAAACATTATGAAAGCAGTACCAGTAGTATGAAAGTAGTGTGAAAACAGTGGAAGCAGTGTGTGTATTATCATTATGAGAAAATGGACCGGGGTCCATAGTTCACTAGTGGTGTCTCTCCGTGAAAGATAAATAACATGTGTTCCTGTTTTAGCTCACGAGTAAGTAGTCTATGTTTATCATGGTTTATGTCAAGCAAAGTTCTTCTGCCTTATTTCACCCAATGAATATGGAATCTGTGCTCATATAAATTTATAGAGAGCTGGTGCCAAACAATATGAACTCAAATAATATTAAAAATGCACTTCCCCATGGTTTGATGAAGGCAGGTGGGCACCCATGGATACGGCTAGCTCTAGTTTGTGAAAGGCAAGGTGGGAGGAAGTGCCAACCGTAAGGAAAAAATGCTAATAGAAACCGCTCTCAAAACTCTAAATACTTTGCTTGACATGGATTGTGATAAGTTTTTCATTACCATTCATTGACATAGACCTACACCTCTCTCAAAACTTATTTTCAATACCTCTGTTCTATTAAATAAAAAACTCTAGCACACGTATTCGAGACACAAGCTCCTCGATGTACCCGAGTCACGCTTAACTTTGTACCATCCCAGCATCCGTGTAGCCCTACGGTCATGGTCGCCCTCATCATTCCATTTGCTGCAGTAATCCAGAACTGGTCTACCAATTCAAAAATGCTCCCAACTCCAGACGGGCAGTAGCAATACAACCTCCATTATTGCTTTCCTTCTTCACCTTACCCCTACAACAAGGCTAGTCCAAATAAAAAAAACATTCACAAAGCACATGTAAAACTAAATGTACGTTCAACTTTATCATAAGGGCAATGAAGAAATGTAGCTCGTATAGTAGCATGGTTACCTGGCGATATAACCACGCTAGTGCTGCCGTACCCCAACGCTATTTCTCATCCCAATGAGCTAACAACTGGAGCCACATAAAATGGGTCTACGGAGCTACCTCCGTCACCAAATATGCTTCGACAGAGGACGTATCACAGGTATGCCCGAGCATGCTGCTCCACAATTTGTGAATTCTCCAAAATTCTTTACAATCCAAACATAGGTGGCGCCAGTAGACCTTTTCTCTACTTCCGGCTTCCTAGCGAGGGAACAAACCATCAAACCACGTCATCCTTCACTACCATTTTTACGGAAAACAAGATCACCCTAAATGGGAAGTGTCGTGATTACTGAAACACCCCGTAGCGTCACAGTCATCTCCCCACAAGAAAGGTGAAACAAGTGTGTCTCCGGACGCCAACGATCTACGAGTGCGGTGATAAGACAAGGGTTGTACTTTGGAACTCCATTCTTGATCATATTAACAAACGGGATTTACCCAGTCCACCGGATATAGTTCTTGTAACGCTCGTCGTAATGCATCTTTGGTTGCTTTGGGTCATCTTTGTCCGTACCATCAACCTTACCGGCACTCAAGTGCAGCTGGTGGTAAGCCTTTCCTTCTAACATATCACGTCCACGATGCTCCTTGTCATAAGAATCTTTCAAAAGGGACATCATCCTACGAAATAGAAATAAAAATTAGTAAATACTAATTCGAAAATCCTGCAAACAGTAATATATATAGGCACACAAAATTAAAGTAGTAGTAAAAAATATCGCACAACTAAACTATCTAATTATCCAGGCACATATCTAATACTACCTAATACTATATAACATATATAGTGATTTACGATAAATTATAACTATCTAATCTAATAGTACCAATTACAAGATAACTAAAATACTTATTTACAATGAACTATAAGTTAGGGATCAAAAAATATTTACAAAATTGACAATACTACTACTACTACTACTAATAGCAACCTAATACTAAAAACCTCACAATAGCAACTTAATAGTAACAAAATATTACTAACCAATCAAATATTACCACTAAAACAATCTACTACTTAAATCTAGGGTTTCCCATCTAACAAATTTACACAAATAGCCAACAAACCCACTAATCCACTAATAGAAACCTAATATTAACAACCTAAATATCTAAGAAACTAGATGAACTAGGGATCATAATATATAGAAATAAAATGTGAGGATTTGAACCAACAAAAAGGGGGGAAAAGGGGGGCATACCTTGATAACTCCAAGGGGAACCAAATCCCTGGCAGACGGCCGCCAATCTTGGCGATAGATGGGGTGATTTGAGGGAGAGGAGTGAGAGACAGAGGGGGCAACCTATTTTCCCGAAGAACATGAGACGAGGAGAAAAAGGGAGGTTTTGGAATCGGGAGGGCGTGGGTGTCAGTTAAGTTCATTTGTGTGACGAGTCCCTCTAGGGAGTTATGCGCCTAGGGCATAACACCCCAGTCCAGGGCGTTATACTGCCAATAGCATCCCTGTGCTAACATGGCCTTGGTCAATAACGCCTTCGACCAGGAGTTACGTATTAGAACATAACGACCTATAGGCGGACGTTATGAAAAAAGGTTGTTTTTGAATTTTTTAAATCGAGGGTCAGTTTGGGAATTTCCTGCACCAATAGGTTATTTATGTAAAATTTCACCATGGTGGCTCCACGGTTTCATCATAGCTTGGCGGGTTGTTGTCTCTCGGGATAATAGACAGCAACATTATGTTCGGTACCCTAGACAAAACCTTACGGAAAGGATGGAATTTTCCGTGTTAGCTTGCCCGAGTGTGTACCACACCTTCATGGGACGACCCTTCTTCACCAATTTCATGGTCGTCTGCTTTCACCTCCTCTGTAACAGTTGTGCCATCCTCTCTCACAAGCTCGAAAATACAACTATTTTTCCTTCACTGGCGCACTCGCAAACAAAAAAGAGAGTATTTTTAACACCTTGGGAGATCCACTGAATATGGGAACGATGCCTCCATATTACCTCCTCTTGGTGCATCACCTCAACTAACTTCTCAACAATTTTCAGTTCATTGTCGGATAGTCGAACTCGATCTGGATGGATCCTGAGCCCACACATCTCCCTTTGTAGCTTACTTATTTGGTGATATATGTTTCGGAAGGTATTTCGCCCCCAGCCCATCAGATTGCTTGACAGAGTTGACGGTTTATGTTTCAACCCACCAATTGTGTGACGTCTGCTCATCGCATTCTAGGACTACTCGAGCATTTATGGAAATGCTTCATGGGTCTGACCTCATATCTGACTAATGTAGATCAATGGTTTTTGTCACTTCCAGCATCCATATTTGCTAGCCACTTTGGTGTTGTACATTGTCATTTATCATATTGAGAGTTGGTGCATACTTCGCTAGTACATCCAAACCTAGTGGAAGGACTTACTTTTGTTCTCCTACACATGAGGCTATATATCTTTCTCAAAGCAACCACCATACCTACCTACCACAATATTTCCATAATCTTTTTGAGATATATTGTCATGCAACTTTGATCCTAAATTATGCATCAATGATCATTATTATGTTTAATTATTGATGAGTTATGAGCACCAAAATTTGTGATGATTTCTTTGTAAATATAGTATTTCCTCAACTAGTGACCTTATAAAAAGAGTCCAAAGAGACAAAATAAAAAATCTTTAAAGAGCCAAATAAGGGAAAATAAAAGAGCCACATAGGCCAAAAAAAGAGAGGGGGCAAAATTAATATCTTTATTGCACACTTCTGCTTATGTTAGCACCTACTATTCAGTTTGAGAGATTTTTAATTTCATGTTCTACTTGTATAACTATGTTCGATCTTTACCTTATAGAACTTGTCTTGTATATTTCAAGGATATGCTTCCTCAAAAGACCTCTAGGTCTTGATGAGCAAGCAATTTGGATGCACCCCCACTAGTTTCATCAATGAGCTTTCATACACTTATAGATCTAAAGTGAATCCGTTGTGTGGAAATCACTACTCCTTGCATAACTTCGATTATAAGTCTTTCTCCTGTCTAATGATAACTTTCTTGTGAAACTATCTTCTGTTGACCTTCCAAATGCCCATAATGTTCTCTTAGACTTAAAATCCTGGTGCCAGAACCTAATGCTCTCGCTCACCCATTGAGTGAACTTCGCAAACGGGTGACGCTTTATTTTCATATTTTTCCACTTGACTAGATCCTAAAAAATATTATATGATTGTTTGAAACTTGTACAAGGATTATGCTTTTTTATTGGATACTGAAAACATCTTTAATATATTTTGCACAATTTTATTATCTCATAGCAGTATCCATTGAAAGTCTTTACTTTGTTACTCCTCTTTGGTTATTCATTTCTTGTTTAATGTCAACTATACACCATTGCCTTGATTCGTTTGATCTGAGTTTACTTGCTTTGGATTTTTTGATCATGAGTGTGTTCGTAGCATGTAACTTAAAAATTATTTTTATTATAAAAAACGAGCATGAATTAAGTTTGGGGATGCTGATAGGTGTCAAAGGTATTTATAATTTTTTTTCAATGCTTGTTTCATATCATTGATACATGTTTCTACTACAAATTTATAACATTTTTGGGTATTTTTGTGGACTAAATAATTAACAAGATGCTCATTACCAATTCTTGTTTTTTCCTGCTTTTTATTTTAGAAAATTTCTACAAGAGAAGTCCTCAGAAAAATGATGAACAACTTTTTAGCCGAAAGGACATGGGAGTACAAAAATAACCTGGAGAGGGGCCACCGCCTGTCCATGAGGGCTGGCCACACGGTCTAGGGTGGGGCCACGCCCTTGGCCACGTGGCTACTGATGGTGCAGGTCTTGCACTTGTTGGGAAACCCCAAGAGCAAGGTATGATGAGCACACCAGCAGTTTTCCCTTAGAAAGAAACCAAGATTTAATCGACCAGTATGAGGAAGGAGTAACTTCAGAAGGTTGAAACAGCTGAGATGGCAGGGCGCACTACCGGTTCAAAAGAAATTTGGAACCTACACAAAACAATCAAATTACTTTGCCCCAACGAAGCAGTGAGGTTGTCAATCTCACCGGTTTTATTGAACACAAAGAGGTTAAACGTATGGTATGGAAAACAGTAGGAAAAAATTATGAAAGCAGTACCAGTAGTATGAAAGTAGTGTGAAAACAGTGGAAGCAGTGTGTGTATTATCATTATGAGAAAATGGACCGGGGTCCATAGTTCACTAGTGGTGTCTCTTCGTGAAAGATAAATAACATGTGTGGTGAACAAATTACAGCTGGCCAATTGACATAAATGAAATTTGCACCATAGTGCATATGAAAGACATAAAGATTACTATGTGATTCATGCGGGCATTACAACAAAATACATAGACCGTCATCCAACTGCATCTATGTCTAATAATCTACCCTATGAATAACATTCGATCAAACATTGGGTATTAAGTTTCTAGCAACAAATTATTGCAGTAAGAAAAGTGCGTAATGTAAAATAAGAAAACACCGTTGTTTTCTCCAGAAAGGAAACAACACATCCTCCATCTGTCACGTTTCTGTCACTCGAGCATAGATGCAAAGGAGGCATGAACCCACTATCGAGCATAAATACTCCCTCTTGGAGTTATTAGCATCTACTTGGCTAGAGCATCTACTAATAACGGAGAGCATGCAATATCATAAATAACATAAGCATGAAGATAACATGATAGATTGATAATCAGAAGACATAGCATTCAACATTCATCAGATCCCAGCAAACACAACATGTAGCATTACATAAAGATGATCTCGATCATGTGAGGCAGCTCACGAGATCTAAACATGAGGTATAAAGTGGAGAGAACAACCATCTAGCTAATGCTATGGGCCCGTAGTCCAGGGATGAACTACTCACGCATCACTTCGGATGAGGGCATGGTGGTGTAGACCCCTCCGGTGATGAATTAGAACCCTCCCGGTCTCGGGATGACGATGACGGTGGCCGGAGGTGTTTCTCGGAACTAAGTGGTATATCTTTAGGGTTAATATGTCGGGGGTATAAATAGGCAAAAGGGAAAAGGCGGTGGAGGCCTGGGGGCCCCACACCACCCCATGGCACGGCCAAGGGGCGCGCCGCCCTATGGTGTGGGCCCCCTGTGGCCCCCCTCCGGATCTCTTTGGGACTTTGTGGAACCTTCAGGAATTCTAGGACCTCCGAACTTCGAATTTTCCAATTCCGAGAATATTTGTAGATCAAATTTTCTGAAACTAAAAAACAGCAGAAAACAGGGAACTTGCTCTCTGGCATCTTGTCAATAGGTTAGTCCGGAAAATCGATAAAAATAACATAAGGTGAATAGCAAACATGTGGGAAACAACATGAAAACAACATGGACCTTCAGAAATTAAGGATACATTTATGACGTATCAACATCCCCAAGCTTAGTTCCTACTCGTCCTCGAGTAGGTAAACGATAAAAACACATAATTTCTGGGGTGACATGCTACCAACATAAACTTGATCGTCAATAATGTAAAAGCATAAGTAAGCTGAGATCATAGAACTTCAACACAAGTATGATAAATAGAATTTTAACAATAAAGCATAGCAATCACCTTGCATCATGAGAAGTAACACAAATAAAAGATCATGAATAATAATGCAACGAAAGATATACGTTTGTTTCAAGTATAGAGAAAACATGGAAAAGTGATATTTGGCTAGTCCTTAAGAGTG
Source organism: Alopecurus myosuroides (assembly GCA_028641055.1). Taxonomy (NCBI): domain Eukaryota; kingdom Viridiplantae; phylum Streptophyta; class Magnoliopsida; order Poales; family Poaceae; genus Alopecurus; species Alopecurus myosuroides. The sequence goes on from CM054057.1 coordinate 765,928,327, forward strand.
GGGCAAAACATAAATGCGAGGACACCTTCAAAGTTCATGAGGAAGACTAGAACAAATAATTAGAGAACAAGCAATAACACATCATGAATCAATTAATAATGTTTCTGGGACAAACGCACATAAAACTCAAAATGACAACTATGCTCTCTCAACTGTGCATAAAGTTAGAAGATGGAGACTCAAAATAAAAGTAAAATAAAGGCCCTTCACAGAGGAAAGTACACATCAACTCATGTGCTACAGCTTTTATTTTATTAAACAGAGGTATTGAAAACATTTTTAAGAGATGTGTATGCTTATGTCAACGAATGGTAAACAGAAAATACAGTACGTTACAAACCAACTAGACTTCACAAGAGAGGCTCCCATATAATGAAATATCTGGGTAGAAGGTCATGCCTCTTTCTCTTTTGTTTACACAATTATGCTTTGACTGATAAATCAGGGGAGAAAATAGTGAAGAGAATTTGTTGTTATTAATTTGGTGTTGGGCACCCCGCTGCCAGCTCTTCTATCTTTGGATAAGCGGATGAAGCCAATAGTCCAGAGTGTGAAAGTCCAATCAACAAGTGAGATAAAGATTCTTTACTTATGTCCTCATGAGCTAAAACGGGAGCGCAAAACATGAGTAGTTTTGAAAGTTTTAAAGGTAATACATGAGCAATTTACTTTGGAGTGGCGATTAAATACCACATGTAGGTGGGTATGGTGGACACAATGAGAAAACTTTGGTTTTGGGGAGTTGGATGCACGAGTATAGCTCATACTCAGTACACGTGGAGGCTTGCAAAAGACTGGGAGCGACAAATCAAGAGAGCATAAGAGCCATAATCATGCATAGCGACATAAACGTCATTAATCAAAGCATAAGTGGTACCAGAAGTTCAAAATCTAAATGATCATAGAGGCTATAAGTGACTGGTTCATAGTCATAAACATGGTGTGAGCATGCGCCAAGTCAACCAAATAAAACATTCAAAGGACAACACCACAAATTTATGCTTCAATATGACAAGAACAACTCATGATTCTTTCAATGGCACATTAAAAACTCTCAGATATTTGAGTCTGTTCATGCTACTAAATAATCACAATTATTTAGAATTAAAATAACATCTAGCATGATATGAAAAATTCTAGCCACAGTCTATACAAGCTTCTACTTGCACCGTTATAAATTCTACCACAAGCAGCAATTTCTTTTCCCAACAAGCATCATCCAAAACATGATTTAAGAAAAACTCTCTAAATTCTACAACAAGAAAACATGAGAGTACTCACATAACACTGCTAAAACTAACAACTCTGAACAAGAGATGCAATGAAAACAAGAGCTAAACAGGAATTTTTGCAGCAGCTAGAAGAAAAACTAAGAATACTAGCATAGCAAGTATTCAAACGAAAAAGCGGAGCTTGTCTCTCTCCCAAACAAAGAATTCTAGGGTACAACTATATTATTGTATCAAGGAAAATAAAAGAAAACAAAACAAAAACAAAAATATGCTCCAAGTAAACTTCATATGATGTGACCGAATAAAAATTTAGTTTCACTAGAAGTGACCTGATAGACTGTTGATGAAGAAGGGGATGCCTTGGGCATCCCCAAGCTTAGATGCTTGATTCCTATAAAAATATGCTTGGATGAACGACGGGAACATCCCCAAGCTTTGACCTTGCACTCTTGTTGATCACATATATTACCCTCTTCTCTCGACCCTTGAAAACTTCCTTCACACCACACTCAAAGAGTAATTCACATTAGAGGGTTAGTGCAACAATAAAAAAAAGCCATGGGTTCTGTAAGGGAACAAGTGCTATTGATAATTTTAAACATTAGCTACCGCCATTGATGTTTCGTGAAGCAAAGAAATCCACTTGACATGGCAAAAGAGCAAATGCAAGAAAAATGGCAGAATTTGTCAAAACCAGAACAGTCTGTAAAGTCAAAAAAAATTTGGCACTTATGTTGCTTAGATAGAAAAACTAAAAGAACGAAAACGTTGCGGAATTATCCAAGGAATAAGCACAATAAATTTCAGGTAATTCTGTTTTTTCTGTGAATTATACGATTGTTTACGGCGGACAGGAGAAATCTGTTTCCTGCGCAGAAATCCGAAAACCAACTCCAATTCTCGTCAGAAACCTTACTTGGCACTACTAAAACATGAAAAGAAAGACACAACGGAGTTGCTACAGAAGTATACAACCCCTTGAATCAAAGAAAATAGAGAAAAACAAAGCAAAAATAAAACCATGGGTTATCTCCCAAGAAGTGCTTTTCTTTAACGCCTTTTAGCTAGGCACAAAAAAGTGGAATCTAGTATTTTCAAGTGAAGAAGCATCCAAATTTTAACTTGTTCGAATAGCAGAATCAAAAGACAACTTTATTCTGTTTCTAGGAAATTGGTCCATACCTTTCTTTAGTGGGAACTGAAATTTAATATTCCCCTCTTTCATATCAATAACAGCACCAATAGTTCTAAGAAAAGGTCTTCCCAAAACAATTGGACAAGAAGCATTGCATTCAATATTTAAGACAACAAAATCAACAGGGACAAGATTATTATTAACCATGATAAGAACCTCATCAACTCTCCCCAAATGTTTCTTTTTAACATTATCAATAAGACGAATATCCAAATAACAAGGTTCCAATGGTGGTAAATCAAGAATATCATAGAGTTGGGCATAACAGAGATACTAGCACCAAGATCACATAAAACATTGCAATAAAAATCACACACTTTCATTTTAATAATGGGTTCCCAACTTTCAAGACTTCGTAGTAAGGATCATAGAAGGGGGTCCCATGAGCCTACGGGTAGAGACGTGGGGGACGTGGTAGTATGACAATCGAGAACACCAGGTTTTACCCAGGTTCGGTACGACGCAACAAGGCGGCGTTCCTACTCCCGCAATCTCACTAAATCAGGGCTGAAGCCTGAATTATACAAAGTACAATGTGAGTATGGATTCTCTAACTCGGCGAGAATCAACTTCTCGGTAAGTTGGCTTCTAGCTAATTGTTGTTTATGTTTCATATCTCCCGTCCGGCTTTATATAGATAGCCGGGTTAGAGCTTACAGAAAGGAAACCTAGAATAATACGGAAAGTATCTAACTTGGAAAGTAAGGAATCCGTCTTATCCTCCAAGCAGCACCACTTTGGGCTACGGTCCGGGTTCTTCTAGAATCCGGCTTCCTGCGCATCAGCTTACTGGGCCGCCCAATGGACTATGATCCGTTACCAACAGGCCACCCTGGTAATATGGCTCTTTAGGCCAATGCCGGACATACTCCTAATTGGTATATATCCGACAGTAGCCCCCAAGAAGGATTAAGACTTCATTCTGCCGCCTTTTGTTGATAAGCGATCTTTTCCTAGAAATATCAGCTTCTTGTCTTGATTCTTCTTTTTCCCGAAACCACTTAACTCAAAACTCGGATGTTGTCAAAGTCCGGCTTTTCTTCCACGAGTCTTCGTCGAGAAGGAACTTCGTGACTTCAGCAATGAAATCCTGCTGACATCACAGACGTTTGGGTTCAGTCAAAACCCTGAAACGTATTTTCTGACAGATTCTCACGGGAAACGAGGAGATAGCAATTATCACCCCGTACCCTCATTTCTCAGAAATTTTTGGCGTAACATGCGTCGATCATCCAACGGTCAAAATAGCCGTTGGATCTAATCTCCGCGCATCCGGCTATAAATAGCCACCTCGGGGTCTCCGGATTTCCTTCCGCACTATCTTCTTCCTCGAGCCCCCTGCGCCATAGCCTGCAACCAGAGCTGAGCCCGAGCACAAGTGCGAGCACACAGAATCGAGCCCCCAAGCCTTCCCCGGAGATAACCATCGATGGGTCTAACTCACGGTTGCGCCGCCTGCAAATGGCAACCGGAGATTCTCCCCGCGCCTCCGGCTTAGCGAGCGCCGTCCTGAACTTGGACGATATCATCAACGACCTTGATCCTCTCATCGATTCTCCCATCCGCGACGCTGTAAACACGCCGGAGGGAACCGCCAGCGATCCGGCTCGCGGGGATCTGCATCCCGCGGCCGGAAACATGCCGCCGTCATCGTCCACTGCTCCTCCTCCGCCTCTTTTCACCGAGCCCACAGAGGGAAACGTCGCTCTCGGCGGCGAGGAGGTCGCCGCTTCCGGTGCCGCCGGAGGTGAAGAAGAAGGCGAAGAGAATGCGGGGAACTGCACTACTAGGGAAAATCTTACCCCAGGCGAACAGAAAAGGCCTACCACAGGCGCATTTCAGTTCGCCTGGGACCATATCGCCAGCGGTAATGGCTTACCCCAGGAGAATTGCAAAATGCGCCTGTGGTAAGGTGACATACCCCAGGCGAATAGGCCTTGTGTGCCTGGGGTAAGACTTTTACCTGTGGCGAACAAGCACTGTGCGACTAGGGTACAGATGCGCCTGGGGTACTGTATTCTGTTCGCCTGGGGTATGGTTTTGCTGTATCAAAAAATAAAAGAAACCAAAATAACAGAATTACAGGAAAATGACAGAAATAAGTATCAAAATGACAGAATAACAGCAAAACGACACAATTAAGTTTCATAACAAAAATATTCTCGATCATCAACACATAGTCTCGATCATCACCACATAGTTCAACAAAATTACATAGTCTCGAAAAGAACCATACTACTAATAAATCCAGGAGTTAGTCAGATGGAAATGATTATTTGTTCTAATTTGAACAAACTCGTCATCTATCTAGCGCGGGCTGATGTAGTTGATGACCATCATCATGTCCAAGTTGGGGATGTCACTATTCCTCATGGTGATCAGAATAGCTCGGCCAGCCTCCATACCAACTCTTGCGGAATGGAACTGCCTCCATGCTTGAGAGTTGAGGATGACGCGACCATCAGCATTATCCCTGGTGATCGGAACTGCGGTGACATTTCCTGATTCTCCACGGCGTACTCCAATGGTACCTTGCTCCATGCCAGCACTGTCCGCTACAGCTATAGGTATTTTCTAGAACACACAATTCCAAGAAAGAATAAAAGCACAATGTCACATACCGGCCACATTATAACATAAGCAACTATAGGAATAAGAAAGTGTTAAGAAACATACCATGACATGTCCATTGGAGATATTAGTGTTGGTGATGCGATGCACGAAAGGGAACCCGATGTAGCTATCTATCTGGGCTAGTTTCTGAAGGACACGGTCCTTCTCAAGCTCGCTAAGATTGGCTCTTTGAGCAACCACCACATGTTTCCATGGGTCCTCCTCGTCCATATCATCCTCAGTGTCCATATCATCCTCACTACCGCCATCCTCGCTCGCAATCCCGCCCATATACACAATTTTGATACGAGGTTGCGGTCCTGCCATAGAGAAGTGAATGTAATCACATCCGCTTAAATTATAGGTGGCGATGATAGCCTGCAATTGTTCCCCGTAGAAGTAGGTCTTCTTTCTTTCTTTCTTCACTCGAAGAATGTAAATGGTCCATCAAAATCCACGTTATTGCCTACTAACTCGTTGAACTCTTCCCGAATATTGCATGGTACAATCTAAAAAAGAAATATAAAAGAATCTTTTGTTAAGAAACATACAGATCTAAGCTGGATAGTAAAACGAAAGAACACAAGTTGCAAGTTAACATAAAAAGAATCGTTTGTTAATTACCAAAGAATCAAGGTCACCGTCGTGGAGCTGAAGCATAAAAGAAGACCCGGTGAATCGTCCTTGGGCACATCGGGACCGACATACTTTGCAAGCCATGTTCTATTAAATTAAGAAAGTAGACATAGAGGTTAGAGGAGCTTAGCTATCACAAAACAAGGACAAATGGCAGCACCTACCTATCACAAAACAAATGCAGAAAGGCTATCTACTTTATTGGAATATCCAAAAACAAAGCAACACTTGTAGGTGGATTCCTGAAATGCAGAATCATGTGAGGAAACCGATGCTTTGCCAGCATTGTGAAGCCACATGGGAAACAGTTGGTATGCATTGAAACAAGTTAAAATTCTGTCATACAGCCAAAATAGTAAAGCTACTGTAATCAGGCAATTTCTTATAGCACATTCTTCTCGCAACTTGCAAACATATATATGGGCATTCTAGTGAATGCTTATCTTGGATATTTGAAGTATTATTGAACCGATAAACTATACCGAGAAACTATACAAAAGCATTCCTAAATCCATTTCAGATTCGTCTAATCTAGGAGCACCGCGGCCACCAGGAGCAGGCGCATATGCATCCTCTGGATCCACAACAACGACGGGAGGGAGTGGGCTGGGATGGAGGGGGAATGGGAGGGAGGGGGGCTGACCTGGATCCACAACGACGACGACGACGGAGTGGGCGATCTGCTGCTCGACGACGACGACAGAGTGGGAGACGACGGGGGCGTGTGGGTGCGGGTGCGGGTGATCTGGTGACCACTTAGAATACAAAAGCATTGAGCTAAGCACATTGGAACCGGTTTGTGACACAAACCGGTCCTAAAGGCCTTGCGGCCATTTGCTGCAGGGAGGGGGGCCCAGGGACAGATCCTTTAGAACCGGTTTGTATCACAAACCGGTCCTAAAGGTTTTCTCATTTTTTGCAGCAACAGCGAGGGCTTACCCCAGGCGCAGAGGTACGTTTTTCGCCTGGGGTATGTGTTATACCGGAGGCGAACATGTACGCTATTCGCCTGGGGTAAAGGAAGAGTGCCAGGGGGTGGTGATGGGTGGCCCTGCCACACTTTACCCCAGTCGCTTCCGTAATTGGTTCGCCTGGGGTAAGAGACTTACCCCAGGCGCATATATCTCCTGTTCGCCTGCGCTAAGTAGCCCAGGCGCATCGACTTTCGTGTTCGTCTGTGGTAGGATATGCTGCTATAAGCAAATCTCTAGTAGTGCTGGAGCCACTGCAACATGGTTCCGTCTCTCCTTCCGGCTCTGGAGAATGAAGGATTTGTCTTAAAAGAAAAATGGCGGTACAACGAAGACGACTCCGAGCCATCTCCAGCATCCGGCGAACGGGTCCTCCTTGCCTCCCACATAAATAGAGGCATGGGATTTCCGTCATCCGCCTTCTTTCTCCAAATCCTAGATCATTATAGGATTAAGTTGCACAACCTTCCCCCAAACTCTATTCTTTATCTTGCCGGGTTTCAGGCCCTGTTCGAGGGGTACCTAGGAATAGAACCTAGGCTAGATTTCGGGCAATATTGTTTCGAAGTGAAACACAATCCCTCTGAAGGCGCCCTTCCAATATGTGGGACCATCTCCTTCACCCTCCGTAGGTTTGGGGAGGACTGGTTTCCAAAAATCAAAACCTCAGAATCCATCAAATTTTGGATGGGTTCCTTTTTCTATTTCTCGGATGTCCCGTTTCCTGGAAAGGAAACAGACATTCCATCTTTCGTCAATTCCATGGCCACTCCCCAAGAAAATTTGGCAGTGGACGCGGTCCAGACGCCGCCTCCAGATCTGATGAGGATCAAGAGGCGAATCGCCAAACCTGTTTCCGCCACTCCTCACTACATCAAAACCGGTCTATTGCAACGAGCATAGTCGTTGTAACAAATGCCCTATCGTCGCAATAGGTATGTGTTGCATCGAAATCAGTTTCTTTGGGAAGCGTTGCGAAAAATCGCGTGGTAGTAACCTCTCTCCGCGCAATTAGTTACGTGGCTACAAAATTAACCTATTGCAACCATTTACTGGGCCAATTGCCACGCGCTTTTCCGTTGCGTCTCGCACCTAACGCAACGTACGGTTTTTGTTGGTACACCTCCAGTTCAACAAATACCGAAATGTGGCGAGTGACCAATGTGGCAACAACGAGTGTTCCGTTGCGCCTGCTCTTTCGTTGCAAAAGTCGAGTTTATTTTCCACGTCCAATTGTGTGGCAAAAAAACTATGGCAACAAACATTATACGCGTGGGAACAACGATTTCCCACACACAATCAATCGTGGTAAGATGATTTTGAAATAGTAAATCGCAACGGCCTTAATATTAGTAGCCAGAAACAAGTGCGACAATTTCAACTATTCGTGGCGCCATTCAATGTCAACAAATTTTAGTTTCGTGGCGAGATGTAGTATTCGCAACATACACATTTTTAGTAGCTAGAAACAGCTGCGACAATTTCAACTATTCGTGGCGCCATTGTATTTCGACAAATTTTATTTTCGTGGCGAGATGTAGTTTTCGCAACGTCCAAATTTTAGTAGCTAGAAACACATGCGACAATTTCAACTATTCGTTGCGCCATTCTATTTCTACAAATTTTAGTTTCGTGGCGAGATGTAGTATTCGGAACATCCATATTTTTAGTAACTAGAAAAAACTGCGACAATTTCAACTATTCATGGCGCAATTGTATTTCGACAAATTTTATTTTCGTGGCGAGATGTAGTTTTCGCAACGTCCAAATTTTAGTAGCTAGAAACACCTGGGACAATTTCAACTATTCGTTGCGCCATTCTATTTCTACAAATTTTAGTTTCGTGGCGAGAAGTATGGGCATTTTCTATTGCAACAAAGTTAGTTTGGTGGCGTGAATTAGCTATCGCAACGGCCAAATTCTTAGTGGAGAAAAAATATTGCGACGATGTCTCCCTCAGGGTGGTGAGAGTCTATTTCAACAAAACACTTTGTTGTGGCGACTAAGGCTTCACGCAACACTACATTTATCGTGGTAAATTACCTATTGCCACGTTAAAGAAAAAAAATAAAAAAATTGGGAAACAAAAATACGGGCATTAAATTAAAATGTTGAAAACCGTACGTAAAATATGTTTATTTACACAAAATCATAGTTCTCATAGCTATTTATAATATATACAAATGAAATTGTCGTACAATATGGATCAAATCAAGATCAAGTCAAATTGAAATATATTGTAGGAACGTGATGTAGGAGTGCAGCTATTTTTTTCCATCAGAAGTTTGATTGCCGTCCTGCAATCAATAGTAAAAAAGAAGAAAGTTAAGTTCATGTCCCTAGATAGCACATATATGTTGTTTGATTAAGTTGTGAGTCTAGTCAGCAACAACACATGCTGAAACATAAGAAGCAACAGACTATAGTGTGTGGATGAAGCAAAAACAGTTGTTGTAACTCAACGAAGCCACAACCCATAGTGAAACATAAACTGCAGCAAGTCTATAGGGTGGATGCAGCAACACTATAGTGTGGGTGAACCAAAAAACAGAATGTACTAGTACCGAATTGTACAAGTTTGTGACTTACAACATGTTTATACATTCGATGAGTGTGTAACGTGCTGTGCGGAGGAATTATTTTCTTAGCAGGGCTGTTTGCAAGTGATGTTTGCTGGTTTGACTTCTTAAACGTATGCAAAAACAAAGTGCACTGTTAGCAACACAAGTAAACAATTAAATATTACGAGTTTGCAAGCGTATGACTATCATCTCCTGAAGTGTAATCATCTTCTGTTTTTCCATCTGTGCGGCGAACTCTTCAAACTTTGACTGAATCTGTGCACGCATGTTTTTTTCAAATTCTTCTCTTGAGTTTCTCTCCAACTCCATCATTTTTTCCCTTTCAGCACGCTCTTCCATTAACCACGCCTCAAGATTTTCTCTCTCAACACGCTCTAAATTAATCTTCTCTTCCATGCTTGCACGCTCATCTAGTAACTTCTGTTCTAAACTAGTGACCTGCTGGGTGAGCTGGGAGTTTAATTTTTGGGTCTCTGCCGTAGCACGAGCTTGCTCCTCAACCTGCAACTTAAACCTCTGAGAACTACTCTGCACCTTGGCCATGTATCCGAACCCACGAGGCTGTGATGACTTGCAATCAACGATTTCTTTATATGCTTTCTGAAAAATATTGATTCTTTGTTCAGCTGAAACTGGAACATCAGTTTTCTTTGATCTGTTTTCAATCTCTTTACATGCTGTGTCCTGATTACGAAAAAAAACTCTCAAATCAGATGAAGAAACATCCAAGATGGAGAACAGTAAATATGTTTAGAGTAGCTTCTAAGTCAGTTTACTCACGTAAACATCCTTGGACTCTGTGGTAGTCCATGTTTCATTCTTTGTGTGGGTCAGTTTGTAGAGAGCAACACAGTCTGGCTCTTCTCTAGTTACCAAATTCCTCTGCAAGTAGTGCAACAATTAGATGTTATAAACATTAAAGCACAGTGAAAAACGACGCATGCATAGTGAGTAGGCCCATACATTCTCAAAACTGAGTTGAGAGTAGGATTTTGATCCTACTATGTGTTTTGTTTTGAGCTGCGTACGGTTTTCCGTGTTCTTTTGCCTGAGTTCCTGCTCATTCAGTTATAAAAAAAACTTGTCAGACAAGTCATTGCATGATAGTACAAAATTCGTAAACAGGGAGCATAGAAATAACCCAGAATTTCGGATCAGTGCCAAAGTACTCGATCAGCCATTCCCACTCTTCTTGTTGTAAATCTTCTGGTTTAACTGCCCTTCTGGCACCATCTGTTTTGTATGCCTTGTAAGTGCTGCTTAGGTTTCCTCGCCAGCCTCTGTATCGCTCTTTTGCAAGTTTAAGAATTTTTCGGCAGTTTCTGCTGTATCTTCCATTTCATATATGTCCTGTAATGCGTAGAACAAACATATAGACTTAGTTTAGTAGTAGTTCATTAATTATGGATGAAAAAAACAGACAACACATGTGAGAAAGGTTGTACTCACCAACATATCTGCGACGATGAGTCGATGGATGTCAGGGTGAATGTCTGACCACCTCCTCACTCCAATAATTGGTAACCATTCTTTTCATTATGATTAACACGTCATCCTTGAATGAATGGTTGTTCATTCCTACTGGACCGCCCAATGCATCAGAGAAATCAACACCTAGCTTTGCAGATCCATTGGCATGCCGCTTCTTACTGGCTTTCAAAACTTTTACTACACCTCGCCCTTTCTTCTTGTGTATGTCATCGCCTACATCCCAAAACACACACAAAGAAACAATTTATTTTTTAGTTGATTGTAAGAAATTAGGACACAGATGTAAAAAATAAATAGCTAGTACCGTCTTGTAGCGCCGGGCGATAGCGGCGAGCATGGGAAGACCATTCAGTAAGGGCACACATGTCAGTTTCAGATACATCAGTGTTAGATTGTTCAGTTCCTGCTTCAGGGTTAACATTTGTACTGAATCAGCAATCGTGGTTTTTATGCATTATAACAAATCTTAGACAAAGCTTAAATGTCAAAAATAAATTACCGCATCCACGTTTTCCCTGACTTTTTTTTATATTCTTGTAAACTTTCAACCCTTGTCATGTTTAAAGATCCTTTCTTTATTACTGAACATGTTAACAATAAATGGACAAAGCATTAGCATTGTGCAAAATTCAAAAACCTGATTAAGAATTAATGAACTTGTGTACCATTGCTAAAGGAGAAATCTGTATCTTCTGTTTCGTTTCAAGCTTGTTCCTCATCAGTTGCATCCCTAACTGCATGTTTATCAAAATTGTGGATTAGGTAAGGAATGCATAGAAATGTTACTGGGAAAATATTTATTAAAATCTGTATTGAAGGAGTTGCACGTTGGAGATTTGGGATGAAAGTATAACCTGTGAGAGTGATCGGTCGCTTCTTTCTGGTGGATCCACTTCCATCATCAAGCAGAGACTCTTTTGTTGCAATATCAATGGTGGCCTTCTCCCTAAACACACACAGGTTGATCTTCTTATCATTATAGTGTCTGCGTACCAATGGCTCCAAATCACTAACATGGTCGATGGGAACAAGTTTTCCTTTGCCACGGCCATTATTTAGCCTGCAGTACAGGTAATGATGCGCGCCATTGAAGCCAACTTTTTCAATCAAATTGATAAATTCCATATAGCAGATGTCGTTCGGTTCCATGTCTGCTTCCACAACTTTCTTGTTTTTATCATCATCTTCGTAGAAAAGGCTAACTTTCCAAATGGGCTCGGTCGTCTACAGTTAGATAGAAGGAAAAAAATGAGAACCCAAATAATCAGTGAGTTAGCATATCTGAAATAAAAGAATAGTTACATGGCATTATTCACATAGATAACGAGTCTCCCATCGTCAATATGATTAACCACAACACGGTAAACTAAAATCACACATGAAATTCATATACACGTATGATCGACTAGGTGTTCGTACACGGATTTACGCTTCGAGCAGAGGAAGAACAGAGAATAACACAGAGAAGAACAGAGAATAACAACCAATATCGAGACCATAGAAGAAACGACGAGATCACGGAGACGGACGAGAAGCAGATTAGAAAGGAATAACCTGAGAGGTTTCACGTTCCATGGACTCCGATGGCGACGTCGACATGTCGAGAGCTGTGAACACGATGAGGCGATCAGATCTAATCGAAACAGGCGGCCCGTAGATTATGCAATCGCGAAACAGGACATGCCTCGTGCACTTATGAATATAATTTAGTGAGAAATTTAAAGTGACTGTTTTTATTTTTTGGTGGGAACACAGAATTCCGCAGAAACTAGGCGTTTTAGCGAGATCTTTTAATTTTTTTGGTGGGACATCGTATTAGAGCAACCACAATGCCTTGGCGCTAATTGAGCAGTATTAGGATAATGCATGCAGGCACCGGCAGCCTAGAAGGCATATTTTGCATTGAGTTTCTAGGCGTCAGGCTCTTAACTAGGTGCCAATGACATAAAAACGATCGGGATTGAGGGAAAACTGATGGGATTTATTCCCTAGCGCTTACGAAGTAGGATTGAAAACATGTGGAAGTCTCACATGAGTCATGTAATGTCACTGAACAATCATTTCATGCATCTAATTAGCTGCCGCCGCCTTGTTTATTTCTGCAAACTTCAAATTGCCACTGAAAGTATAAAGAAGACAAGTAATCTTCATTGCAGATGCAGACCTCAGAGGGTTTTGGTGATCAATGTACTCAAGCACATCGTTGTTGGCACTACGATAATTACAGAACTCCATATGTTCATGATCGGATGAGAATGTCCAGGTTGGCAGACTACGTACTACAACCAGGGCGACACCGCCCACATCACAATCTTCACGTCCAAGTGGTGGTTACTGGTGCTCCTAAGTGTAATGAGAAGAGCTTGCTTTTCATTTAAATGATTGTCTTCAAGGAACTCCCGCCATGCATTCCTGCCAAACATAATGCGGCCGTCCCTGTCCGTGTTGTATGGAGCGGTGGCAAACGCCTCTCATGATCCGAGACATAGCCCGGCATGGCCTACAGACGGAATGCTAGCACTGTCCGCTACGGACTGAGGTAGTTTCTGGATTTTGAACGTGTGGATGAAAGACAAAAAGAAGTAGGTCATACTAAGGCACACGTTGTAAGCATAAATTGTGTTGAAAAACAAAAATAGCATTGGCACCATACGTACCATCTCATATCTGGTCACATTTGTCCTCATCAAACGAGTCACGTATGGCACTCCAATGTACTCATCTTTTGGGGGTAGAAGCTCACGGACGTGGTCCTTCTCATCGTAATCAAGATCAACTCTCTACGAGACGATGATGGAAGAGTCGAATGGGTCATTCTAATCCATGGACTCCTCATCAGTTCTGGGATCTGGGCCAGTTTCATTGCTTGTACTGGCATCATGGTCGTACAAGTAGTGCCTGCGGCACATGTCCAGCTTGAACACCTTGACGGTGAGCAAGGCGTCGCTGTCAAAACTGAAGAGGAGGAAACTGCCGGGCTGCAGGAAGTAATATTCGGCGAACTGTTCCCACCCGTGCCCGAGGAATAAGCGGCCAGTTGCATCGAATAACACATCCATGTCCCACATGTCGCTACTCGGATCGTCCGCCTCACGCAGCTTCAGTTCACGGGGTTCACGGCCCTTCAGCAACTCCACGAACTTCTTAGGCAGCATCTGCAGCAGTATGAAAGTTAAATAGATGGAAACGAGGGCTTACAACAAATAAGGTTATTGTTTGATGATGGATCAGTAATATAAAAAATGTAAACAAGTAGTACCGAGTAATCAGTTCTACTAAATCAAAGTTGAGCAATCAGGGTGTTTGGCACATTATTTCGAAAAGATGAACTTTCAGTGGGAGCTGAAAATTTACCATATCGAGTGAACATATTCACGAAGAGCACTTGAGCTACTACAACCCATCTACTAGACCTTAATTTGATTCACAAATTTAACTAGCTACAGGCTCATAGCCCAGACACCATGTCAGACTAAATAACTGAATTGGTGGTGTGGGTCGATGAAGCGTACCAGTTTGTCTGATGTAGGGTCTGCTACGACGGAGTAGAACTCAAAGTTTGTCAACTCCATCTTAACAGATCCCTCTGTTCATCATATAAAAGAAATGCAGCTCAATTTCCGGCTACATAATCGAGAATTGACATTTTGGTGATAGAGCGCACGTACTGAATGCCGTGTTGTATTGCATGCGGCAACTGCTCAGGTCGAACATCTTTACTGTGATGACATTGCGCCGTCGTAACTGTTGATCAGAATAAAGCCTCTCTACAGTTTGTACGTCTGGGCGAAACACTCCCAGCCGCGCTTGAGGAACATGCGGCCAGTGTTGTCCAACCACACATCAACGTCCCACGTGGTGCTACGCCGATGGTCGACCTCAAGCAGCTTCAGTGCACGGGGTTTACGGCCCCGCAGCAAGTCTGCGAACTTCTTAGGCAGTGACTGCAGCAGAGGATAGAGCAAACCATGACCATCATTACACCTATCTGACTAAAATGACACCTAAACTGAGTACAATACATGTTTGTCCGATGAAGTATCATCTACGTAAGCGAGGAACTCGTAGTCCATCGTATGCAAACCCGCCTGTTGATCGTACAAAAAAGTCTTACTTCAGTTACATTTAGCAGACGTGCCAAAACAGCAGAGGTTAAGAAACATGAAGGTTCACTAGAAATTTACGACTAAATGCAGTCTAGCAGCATCAAGGTTCAGAGACATTCATACAGGTGCAATTTAAATTTGACATGCATTCAAGAATATCATGGAAGTACGGAACTTCAGTTAACAATGGAGAAAATCAATTGATCAAGGTTGAGAGCGAACTAAATTAGTCATTCTAGTGCCATTTGTATCGATACATAGCACAATCGTACCGTCGTTCACACCATATACTACCTAAGGAAGCAAGCACTGGTGTCGATGGGGATGATGTGAAGAACAACCTAATTCAGAAAAGAAAATCTACTAGTATGACAAGAAAATGGTGTGTCGATAATCAATTGTACTGCTTTAGCAAATTAATTGAAATAGCTTCTGGTCCTAAAAAATGGCTCACATCAATTGTACTGCTGAAGAGTAAAAATGGAAATTACTAAAAATAGCTACTGAACCTAAAAAGGGGTCAAGTCAACTGTACTGCTGAAGAGTAAAAAAGGAAATTACTAAAAATAGGTACTGGTCCTAGATAGGCCAGTGTGAGTACTAGAGGTCTTACATTCAACATCACTAATTACCTACCTAGAAAAAGACACACACAACAACAGCTACCAACATCAATTGGGCACCTAGAACTATCAAAATTACATGAAGGTAGAGTGCAACATCTCAATCAGATGCATGTAAGTACCATCTACTTGAGTAATAAACGTGTAACAGACAAATCAATCATGAATGACATCGAACATAAATACGTGATACCAACTATATCTAGCACAATATTTCACATTTCTTTCCTGTCTAAACAAGTAGGACACTGGTAAACTTAAAGAAAATTAGTGTTTGAACTGAAATCGTTCTGCAATGTATCCAGAAGAGGAGAAGTTCTTACCTGAGTGCCGACCGCGATGGATCAGTGGTGAATCGACGCGCCGTGGGTCAATGTACAACGCGATGACGAGACAGGCGACAACGGCGGTCGAAAGAATGCGGCGGCCCAGAGAGGGATGCTGATCGAGAGGCGGCGAGGTCGAGAGATGGATGGCGGCGGCGGTGGCGGTCTCGGGGACTTGCGGAAAAAGGGTTTTCTCGGAGCAAATATCTGTAGGTACACAAAGAGGAGGAGTGCGAACTTGACGTGACAATACGAGAGGAAGATGACATCTATAGTACTTGGGCCCACCTGTAAGTCTGTTACCACAAAAGGTGGGTACATTTCCGCGCGGCAGTTGCCAATTTTATGGTTCCTATCTGAACTGCCATCGAGTCGTCTCCCCTCCCCTTCCCCTGCTTTCTCCTCTATTTCTCCAATGCCCTCTTGATCTTCGTCCTACGCCACGCCATGGAGCAGCCAGACAAGCTTTCCACTAGTTTTTGTAATTAATGTCTATCAGACCAATGGTGTGTTCACTTTTAGAAATGTTGGTAGAAAAGTATTCCATGCCCAATTATTTTGGTAAACAGCCGTATTAACCGCTTGTAATAACCGTGCCCGATCTTATGTCGTAGCCGTTTTCGGGCAATTTCGGTCGAGAATATAGTTTCCTGCCACCTAGGATGCCTGGAAAACTGTAGAGATGAGAATGTAAGTCACACTTGGCCATGTGGGCCCACAAAAAATGTTTGAACCCCATTGCAGGACTTGTATGGTGCCGCTGTTGCGTTGGGTGGCGTCGAAACACCGGACGTTAAACGGGACGATTCTCGCCGCTTCTCGCTTGCATGCCAGCCTCGACACAATGGCATCCTTCCAACCCACTCCCTCAGACTCTATCCACATGCAACATTGCACCTTGTTACCCCTGGCCATGAGTGGGAGATGCGTGATCTGGTTTATTGCCTTCGAACGCGAAAGAAACGGCCGAAAACATGGATTTCCTTGGCCAACTTGTTGTTTCCCATGCCGAAAGTTGAAAACATGGTGCATTCCAAGAACCTCACTTCATTTCAACAACATTGCATGTTTGGGATCTCAAAAAGCCGCTTCCATTCTCAAGTTGCTAACCAATCTTATGTCGTAGCCGGTTTCGGGCATTTTCGGTCGAGAATATAGTTTCCTTCCACCTAGGATGCATGGAAAACTGTAGAGATGAGAATGTAAGTCACACTTGGCCATGTGGGCCCACACAAAATGTTTGAACCCCATTGCAGGACTTGTATGGTGTCGCCGTTGCGTTGGGTGGCGTCGAACCACCGGACGTTAACCGGGACGATTCTCGCCGCTTCTCGCTTGCATGCCAGCCTTGACACAATGGCATCCTTCCAACCCACTCCCTCAGACTCACTCCACATGCAATTTTGCACCTTGTTACCCCTGGCCATGATTGGGAGATGCTTGATCTGGTTTATTGCCTTCGAACGCGAAAGAAATGGCAAAAACGTGGATTTCCCTAGCCAACTTGTTGTTTCCCATGTTGAAAGTTGAAAGCATGGTGCATTCAAAGAACCTCACTTCATTTCAGCAATATTGCACGTCTGGGATCTCAAAAAGCCGCTTCCATTCTCAAGTTGCTTACCAATCTTATGTCGTAGCCGTTTTCGGGCACTTTCTGTCGAGAATATAGTTTTCTTCCACCTAGGATGCCTGGAAAACTGTAGAGATGAGAATGTAAGTCACACTTGGCCATGTGGGCCCACACAAAATGTTTGAAACCCATTGCAGGACTTGTATGGTGCCGCCGTTGCGTTGGGTGGCGTTGAACCACCGGACGTTAACCGGGACGATTCTCGCCGCTTCTCGCTTGCATGCCAGCCTCGACACAATGGCATCCTTCCAACCCACTCCCTCAGACTCACTCCACATGCAACATTGCACCTTGTTACCCCATACCATGAGTGGGAGATGCGTGATCTGGTTTATTACCTTCAAACGCGAAAGAAACAGCCAAAAACGTGGATTTCCTTGGCAAACTTGTTGTTTCCCATGCCCAAAGTTGAAAACATGGTGCATTCCAAGAACCTCACTTCATTTCAACAACATTGCACGTCTGGGATCTCAAAAAGCCGCTTCCATTCTCAAGTTGCTTACCAATCTTATGTCGTAGCCGTTTTCGGGCACTTTCTGTCGAGAATATAGTTTTCTTCCACCTAGGATGCCTGGAAAATTGTAGAGATGAGAATGTAAGTCACACTTGGCCATGTGGGCCCACACAAAATGTTTGAAACCCATTGCAGGACTTGTATGGTGCCGCCGTTGCGTTGGGTGGCGTCGAACCACCGGACGTTAACCAGGACGATTCTCGCCGCTTCTCGCTTGCATGCCAGCCTCGACACAATGGAATCCTTACAACCCACTCCCTCAGACTCACTCCACATGCAACATTGCACCTTGTTACCCCTGGCCATGAGTGGGAGATGCGTGATCTGGTTTATTGCCTTCGAACTCGAAAGAAACGACCGAAAACGTGGATTTCCTTGGCCAACTTGTTGTTTCCCATGCCCAAAGTTGAAAACATGGTGCATTCCAAGAACCTCACTTCATTTCAACAACATTGCACGTTTGGGATCTGAAAAAGCCGCTTCCATTCTCAAGTTGCTTACCAATCTTATGTCGTAGCCGTTTTCGGGCATTTTCGGTCGAGAATATAGTTTCCTTCCACCTAGGATGCCTGGAAAACTGTAGAGATGAGAATGTAAGTCACACTTGGCCATGTGGGCCCACACAAAATGTTTGAATCCCATTGCAGGACTTGTATGGTGCCGCTGTTGCATTGGGTGGCGTCGAACCACCGGACGTTAACCGGGACGATTCTCGCCGCTTCTCGCTTGCATGCCAGCCTCGACACAATGGCATCCTTCCAACCCACTCCCTCAGACTCACTCCACATGACAAGATTGCACCTTGTTACTCCTGGCCATGAGTGGGAGATGCGTGATCTGGTTTATTGCCTTCGAACGTGAAAGAAAAGGCCGAAAACATGGATTTCCTTGGCCAACTTGTTTTTTCCCATGCCCAAAGTTGAAAACATGCTGCATTCCAAGAATCTCACTTCATTTCAACAACATTGAACGTTTGGGATCTCAAAAAGCCGCTTCCATTCTTAAGTTGCTTACCAATCTTATGTCGTAGCCGTTTTCGGGCATTTTCGGTCGAGAATATAGTTTCCTGCCACCTAGGATGCTTGGAAAATTGTAGAGATGAGAATGTAAGTCACACTTGGCCATGTGGGCCCACACAAAATGTTTGAACCCCATTGCAGGACTTGTATGGTGCCGCCGTTGCGTTGGGTGGCGTCGAACCACCGGACGTTAACCTAGACGATTCTCGCCGCTTCTCGCTTGCATGCCAGCCTCGACACAATGGCATCCTTCCAACCCACTCCCTCAGACTCAGTTCACATGCAACATTGCACCTGTTACCCCTGGCCATGAGTGGGAGATGCATGATCTAGTTTATTGCCTTCAAACACGAAAGAAACGGCCGAAAACGTGGATTTCCTTGGCCAACTTGTTGTTTTCCATGCCCAAAGTTTAAAACATGGTGCATTCCAAGAACCTCACTTCATTTCCACAACATTGCACGTTTGGTATCTCAAAAAGGCGCTTCCATTCTCAAGTTGCTTACCAATCTTATGTCGTAGCCGTTTTAGGGCACTTTCGGTCGAGAATATAGTTTCCTTCCACCTAGGATGCCTGGAAAACTGTAGAGATGAGAATGTAAGTAACACTTGGCCATGTGGGCACACACAAAATGTTTGAAACCCATTGCAGGACTTGTATGGTGCCGCCGTTGCGTTGGGTGGCGTCGAACCACCGGACGTTAACCGGGACGATTCTCGCCGGTTCTCGCTTGCATGCCAGCCTCGACACAATGGCATCCTTCCAACCCACTCTCTCAGACTCACTCCACATGCAACATTGCACCTTGTTACCCCGTGCCATGAGTGGGAGATGCGTGATATGTTTATTGCCTTCGAACGCGAAAGAAACGGCTAAAAACGTGGATTTCCTTGGCCAACTTGTTAATTCCAATGCCCAAAGTTGAAAACCAGCTGCATTCCAAGAACCTCACTTCATTTCAACAACATTGCATGTTTGGGATCTCAAAAAGCCGGTTTCATTCTCAAGTTGCTTACCAATCTTATGTCGTAGCCGTTTTCGGGCACTTTCGGTCGAGAATATAGTTTCCTTCACCCTCACTTCATTTGGTGTTCAATTTCCCCCATTTATCTGCAAAAAATATGGAAAAACAACTATACAAAAAGAAACCCTAGATTCACACTGCACCTTGCATCATAGGGAGAGCAAAAGGGGAACTCCATAAATAGACGGTTTGACACATATCCACTTCCTTCCTTCCTCTGTCTTTGCAACAACTTTTCCCCAAAAAACGCATCCTCCCCTCCACTTCCACAGCAAAACCCTCTACGGTTCCCCTGCCCTTCCCATCCGCCATGAAGAGATCACGGGAATGCTTCGACGCCGAGGAAGATTAGGAGGTGGCGTCCGTCGTCGGCGAGCCGTCTTCTGCTGTTGGCCCAGTCGCGGCCAGCTCTGGCACTGGGACTGCTGCTTCCGGCGAGGCCACGCCGGTAGACGCGGCGGTCCGTGATGTCTCTTCGGAGATAGATCGGAACAAGACGCTGAGCGGGGACGGAGAAGATGGCCCATCCCACGCCGCCGTGCCATCTGACCTCGAGTCGGCGTACAGGGAGATTGAGGACAGGTACGACGAAGCAGCTGAATACACCATGTGGGGGCACGTCTCCGCTAAGCCGACCACCGCTCCGACCGCCGCGCCGACCGCTGCACCGACTACCGCGCGGATGGAGGTACATCCCTCTTACAAAACTAGATCTAGTTTTAGTGAACTTGTTATGGTTAGTCTGTGATAGGGTTCCTAGCGGTAGTACAAGCTCGAATCAACCATTGTTTCTATGTTCAACTGCCCTCGAGTTCTCGTGATTTGGGTATGAACTGAACTGAAGCATTCCTTCAATTGCACATGAATCTACTGTTCTTTCTATCTTAAACTGCCGACGAGTTTTAGTACCCAAATTGTTTAGTGATATCCGGGCTTTGGTAATTTTGGTATGAACAGAACCATCCCTTGAACTAAATGAGTAGCAGATAAACAAGTCTTCGTACATATAAACAATTGCATATCAATTCATAGACGGCTACAATTGCATATCAATTTTTATTTCGAAGATATAGCGGCCTTGTATAGATAGAAATTGTATTTTTGATAGTGCCCTTGTATTCACAGACAGTGGGAGTAGATCGATTTTGCTTTCTAAATTTATTCTTTTATTCCTCAAGTGTTCTTTACATTTTTTTCAAATGCCATTTTATAGCTCTAGATGTAATAATTTTAACTGCAACTTAATATGTCATGTTGTAATAATTGTATCTAAATTTATGGTGTTTCAATCTTTTTTGGGTTGCAATGATCTTCACATTATTTCAACTGCAATTCCATATCTCGTTTTGTAATAATTGTACACTCTGTACTTTATTTTAATAAAATTCAATGAATATAGTTTGGGTAATTAGATCCGCAAGATTTTAATTATCTGATTTTGTTATGAAATACTGGGCTAAGTACAGGTTGTACATTTCATATCCATTCAACTGTTGGAGTAG
This sequence comes from Alopecurus myosuroides, assembly GCA_028641055.1. Classification (NCBI taxonomy): domain Eukaryota; kingdom Viridiplantae; phylum Streptophyta; class Magnoliopsida; order Poales; family Poaceae; genus Alopecurus; species Alopecurus myosuroides. The sequence continues at coordinate 765,949,792 of CM054057.1, forward strand.
CAGATAAACAGGTCTTCGTACATTCCTTCAATTGCATATCAATTCATAGACAGCTTCAATTGCATATCAATGTACATATCATGTATCTTTGAAGGAACACAGAGCAACTATTGCGCAATTCTCCCAAAAAAAAATTGTACTAATGATTATCTGTACTGATCAAACTAGGTGTTTCAGAATTTAGTGATGTAGATAATTCATGGAGTACTAGCTGATAGAGATACTCAAAAGAATACGTAACATGCTTTTTTCCAGAATTCTTTTATTGCTACAAACAACATATACTACGTACCTTCGTTATTTTATATAAGGCCACTAACTTAATTCCTAAATAACAAGAAAAGAAAGCCAACTTTTAAATAGCAGAAACACTTATGTGAATAAACTCTTGTGTTCTGTGCTAATTAAATATTTTGTATGTGGGGCATCTTACTCTATGGTTGAATGGCACATTCACATCAATGAGCACCATTCTATGTGGTAGAATCCAAACCAATTTATCTTTGGAAGAGATAGCGGCCTTGTATACATTGAAATTGTATTTTTGATAGTGGCCTTGTATTCACAGAAAAAGAGAGTAGATCGATTTTGCTTTCTAATTTTATTCTTTTATTCCTCAAGTGTTCTTTACATTTTTTTTCAAATGCCATTTTATGTCTCATCATGTAATAATTAGAACTGCAACTTCATATCTAATGTTGAAATAATTTTATAGTGTGTTATCATCCTAGATTCTCCTATTTATGGTGTTACAACCTTTTTTGGGTTGCAATAATCTTAAAATTATTTCAACTGCAATTTCATATCTCATTTTGTAATAATTGTACACAGTAGCTTTTAGGTTAATTAAACGTGCATGCCTACATGGATTCTAATTATCTGATTTGGTTATGATATACTGGGTTTAGTATAGGTTGTACATTTCATATCCATTTGAATTCTTCGCCAATAAATGATATGACGGTTAAAAACGAATGAGGAACTTCAGTTTTCATTTAACATATTGGCTTATTGCATTTTAGGAGCCGAGAGTTGAAGAAGAGTCATTTGATGGGGGACTGGCTATGTCAGATGGTTATGGTTCTCTGGATGGAGGCTCTGGAGAAAACTCTGGAGAAGATGATGAAGATGTTGAAGAAAAACCTCCAAGATCACCAAATGTTGATAAAAAATCAGCATGCTCAGTCCATGTCTCCAATCTGGTGATACTTCAGCTTAAGGAGCAAAAGTGGCTGCACACCGGCAAGATTCTTCAAGTTGTGGTAACGCCGAACCAGCGACCATCGTCTTTCATGGTTTCACGTGTACTCCTTAGCAAGTTGGGTAATACCAACTGGCGCATTGTCCAGTCTCACCAAGAGGGAGACACCGCGCATCTTTACATCAAGGTGCGTAAACAGGACGTGCTAAGGTGTCACGGGAAGAGGTATGAGTGGATGGGAGAACAAGTCACCTTCCGTAAGGTGAATTCCCTCATTCCACTCAGACCCGATCCCATGTAAGCTGGCCCAGTTGACAAGATCTTATAAGTTGTGCCTGTGAAGACAATGTTTTTTTTTTGTTTAAACTACGTGTTGCTTCCCGTACTACTGCATGATGCACTATGTGAAACATTATGTCCTTTTTATGTTATCGTTTTACAGAACTTATTAATATTGTTAAAGAGTTGTTTCTTTTTTCGAGGGTACGCAATTGGGCACATGATTTCTATAGGAGATAGTGGTTTGAGTACATGAACTTGACAGTTCGTTGCGAGCAACACTATCACTTACACCACTCCACACCGGCTAGTCCGAGAACTGCCCCACAGATGCAAAAACCAAACACAAGAGAAGGCCTTTCCTAAACAGAGATCAGAGCCGCGTCGCGACCGATGTTGGTGCCTCTTAGGAATAACAAACTCCATCTTAACATCCCTAGTCGATGCACCACCCAAAGGAGAAGGGTGGCAGGACTAGTTCTGCCTCGAGGAGGGACCGACTCGAACACCGCCAGCGAGGGAGAGTTGTCATTGAGTTCAAACCAGAGTTCACGTAACATAATTTACATTACTAATTAGATATAGCACTTACAATATGAACAAAAGTACCAAGATTGCATAGCTCAAAGCGTACTGCAAGAGCGACATACTACATACTACTCGAATAATTTTCATTGACACTGAAACATAAACTCTAATTACAAGGACCAAAAGTAGCATAGTACGCCGCAACAAGTGATCTAGTACTAAGTGCGGTACGCCCTCGCCCTCCATGATCTGCCTCCCTCTCCGGTCTTCTTGGCGTCACTCATGGGCTTGAGCACACGGTACAACTCTAGGGAGAGGAACCCATCAATTGCAGCATAGGTGATGTGTTCCATGTCTAGTTTCTTGTTGTCCCAGTAGTTGTGCCACCGATAATCCTTCTTCTTCATGTCTTTGTAGCACAGATCAATAAGTTTTACTGTCATGGTAGCCATTCCAACTTTCTTTTCGTTGAACACATCAAAGTATAGATCTTGGATATCCTCATAATTTTCATTTGGAATAGAAAAATTCCAGGTTCTCGCAAGCACTTTCTTGTCGTTGGCGGTGTCAACACTTGCTAATTTGACGCCCCCAAAACAAAAAAGATCAGCCAGCATCGCACATTGCCACCAGTCACCACTGAAGTACACAAGTAATAAGAGTTTAGAAAAGTACTAGTAGCACCTATCACAATAACCAGGAATAAGAAAATAGAAATCACAAGAACATCTAGATGAGTACTAGTTGCAGAAAACAAGAGAAATAATGTCTTTTACCTGGAGTGATGGTACACCAGCACGTGGCGGCGGAAGGCAAGCTGAAGAACATCGATATTTTTCTCTATCTCCGACTTGTGGGATGTGTACTCGAAATCCAGGCCCATGAACCTTTCTTCTCCGCTATCAATCCACTGCTGGCACATGTCTACGATTCGCTGCACCTCGGCGGGGTCGTTGGTGTAGGTGACGTCGATGGTTTCCTCACCGTGGATGGGGACCTTCGACATGCGGAAGAAATAGTTCTCTTCATCCATGCTTGGAAGAAGAAGAGAGGGGAGCGGTTGGAAGAAGAAGAGAGTGGAGTGGAGCCGTTGGAAGAAGAAGAGAGTGGAGAATACGAGTGGAAAACAGAGAAGAAGAGGAGAGTATTAATATTAACTGTGGAAGGAGCAGAGCCGAACTGGTTTCCGTGTGAAATCGATAGAAAAAAAATGGGAAACACCTGTGCCGTGTGGGTACATAGACGCAAGGTTGTACAAAGCAGTCACTTGTTTGTGGGCCTAAACTAATAAACCTCATTTTAATTTACTAAACTTACACTATGGCCAGCGCGGCCCATGAATTGTCCCATCAAACCCAGCTACCTAGTCTACGCCACGGCCTGACCTAAGGCAGCGAGTTATTATTCTCCCTTGGCAGTAAACCTCCTCGTTCACACGCCTCCCTCGCCACGTGTTCGCCGCCGCCAGCCCTGCCGCAGAACTTTGACCAAGAAGTAGTCTACTGGTGCACGCTCCACTTCGACCATGGCGCCAAGCAAAGACGTGCCAACTCGATCTTACGCATCATTTTTTCTCTTGATCGTGATTATCACATCAGATCTGATGGTTTTCATTCTTTTTTCTCGCAGTGTCCAGTTTGTTTTGACAAACTCGAGATGTGTGGCAGTGAGACCATGACTACTGATTATTTCGTCATAACCCTTGTACAGGGATTTGAGGAGAAGACGGTAAGGATTCTAATCTACTCATGTACAAATGGTATTTAATTATTTTTGTGTGGTTATTCACATGTAATATACGTAGCATATCTACCGGTCCTAGTACTCATTGTATCGTGTGTTAATTATTCATGTAATATACGTAGCTGATCTAGCTAGCAAAATTTTTGTGAGTGTGATCTCTATTAGTTATGGACGTGTGTTTCTTTTATCAAGTACCTACTGCAATTTTTATACTTGAAGGGTACCATTCTAAAACTATGAGTGCATGTTCAGTTATTTGTAGTACAGGACTATTTCTTCAATGTCCAATTATAGGAAAAAGTACAAATAGCTACTCTTGTAGGATATATATCTACTTATAGTAAGTCCAATTTACTACTGGCTCATAATGTAATAAAATACATGCTTTTATTTAGGTGATCCCCTGCTACATCAGAACTTATTTCCTAAACATGCATGTTGTTCTCCCATTGGAGAACACAAGTTGTCAAGCAACACTGAAAACCAATGAAGGTTTCTCATTCATTGTTGAGCTTACCAGCATTGATGGGATAACCTTTTTGAATGGAGAATATTGGAAAGAATTTAGCAGAGTTTACAAATTAAAGGTTGGTACGGAGCTAATATTCAAAACTGACACACGTAGAGGCCAAATTGAGGTCATAACTGGAAATGACCCAATCATCCATCCATGTAAGTTCTTACTTAATTCAAAAAAATTATGTTGTGCACATAAACATGACTATATTACTTGGTTGCGGGATGTGTACTCCACTTATATCAGGCGTATTAAATTTTTACAGCATACTACCAGATGTCCCCTGAGAGGCGTCACATTATTGACTCACTCTCTAGCACTGATGGGACCATGATTAACTGGAGGATGATGGAGACGGTGATCGACGCTGTTGAAAACTTGGATTACACTGTTCTGTTCCACAGAGCTGGACAGTATGAGGAAGCAGAACTGGTTGTCGGAGTGCTGCATACTCTGAATTGGACAAACAGCGAGAACTTCAATAAACACATGGTAAATCTTTAAAAACACATATTCTCTTATGCGCAAAGTAATACGTGTACACTTGTTCTATTTTCCTTTCTTTTAACATGATTATTTTCCGCTAGCTTTTCTCTTGACTTTAAGTCTTTGCATGCAACAGAAAATCCCAAGCCGTCTGATTCCTGCACATATGGAAAGAAATTGTACCATCACTACTGTTTGCTACCCAAAAACTGAGGTGATATTGACATATTCAATTTCTGATCTTGATGGTCGCTTGTGCGTCAGCGGGTGGAAAGAGTTCATGGCGAAGGAAAGTCATCACAAGCAGAGTGACAAGATGATGTTCTAGCTATACCAGGGCACCGAAGGGCTTTACTTGTTTGCTACCCATGTCCCTCAAATTGGTCTATAATAGGAATGCAGTGATGATGGTTTCTGTGTGCAACTATATGCATGCATCCCCGTTGCTACAATAATAAACCGTGTTAAGACTCTATATTAGATTGCCGAATTCTCACACAATTTAAAAGTTATGTTTTTTTAGTTTTACTACTTCCATGATGTCATTTTGTTTTTTATGTTGAGCTTTACCATTTTTGCTTTACTTTATTGAATTTTATGACTCATATAAATGTAAACAAGGGTGCAAACCACGCATGCTCAATGGGAAAATTATCCAGTGATACTAGCCCCTTGTTCTCCCATGCTACCATTTTAAAAAATCAACTCCAGATCTTTCATAAAATTCCGGAAAAAATATTAATGTTCCCAAAGAATATGTCTACATCATGTTAAAAAAATTCAGGTCCAAATTCGACCTACACATTGAGAAACAAAAAGTACAAATAAGCAAAAATGCACTATATATTCACATTTGGATTTGTCATTTTGGTTAGTCAATATTACTTTCGTATATGGACATAACATTATTACACATTGTAGAAACTTTTCATGTGAACACTCATGATTTTTCCTAAATTTTTTTGAATCACCCAAACTTCATTTATTCGAAACGGTACAATGGGAGCATGCAAGAGGGCTAGTATCACAGGATATTCTCCCCATGCATGATCTGGCGAAATAGGCCGAATCACCGCTCTATTAATATAGCAACAACCCGGTACAACAGTTTTGATACAACGCCGGCTGAGGCGACAACCAATAAATGCCAAAGAAGAAAAGAAAAGGAGACAGAAGCGGATCGACGAAACGATAAGGACCCGCAACCGCTGCGCCCACCTACAAACTACCACCACGCTTCTAGCACCGGGACGTCAAGTACCAATCAAGACCTTCAACAAGGATAGTCGCGCTTCTAGGGTTCCCCCCGTCACATCGGGGCGGCGGATGCAGGGTAGACACGATGCCCTTCATGAAGGGAGGATGTCACCCGATGGCGACACCGCTCTAATGTCGGTACTCCGACAAGGATTTCTCCCAAACACACCCTCACCACCATCCCTGACGATCCGTCGCCTAGGTGCCCCGCAAAGGCGAGCCTCGCAAGCACCGGACGAACCGACCACCAGCATGCGCCACCACGGTGCAACAACATTTAATCAGGATGAGGGAATCAAATATGGTGGGCACGGTTTATCATTGGCTTCATCATTAAGGACCAATTTATGAAAGATCAAATGTGGAGGCACGGTTCACATAATGAAGTTTTGAGGAAAACCATTTATACTCTAATTTAATCGACTGCTACACGCACACCAACTGCTACACACACGAACTCGAGTCCTCTCCCTCTCCACCCCCCGATCCCCCACCGCCGCCACGTCTAGCCCTCTCCGCCCCCCGATCCCCCACCGCGTCCACGCCTAGCCCTCTCCACGGCACCGACGGACGACCACGACCACGGGGCCGCCTACACCGACACCGACGGAACGCCGCCGCGACAAACGCCGCCGCAACCACCACCGTCGTCCTCGCGCCGTCCAGCCGTCGCGCCGCAGGTAAGTTTCCCCGGCCGTCGTACCATTCATTGTTAGGTTTAAATGTAGATTGAGTTATATGTTAGATGATTATTGTTATTTTAGATTTAGATTGACTTAGAAATTAGATTTTCATTGTTAGATTTAAGTTTATTCAGCCACCAAAATTAGATGTACATTGTTAGATTTAAGTTGATTTTTGATTGGTAAATGGTTAGATGTGTATCTGAATTCAGTGTATGCAACGAACCACCGCAGGCAATGGATGTATGTGAACAGTGTGGCTACAAGGAGTGCATGAACAAGAAATTTACCATTGTTCTACCAGAGGGGTTTGAAAACAGATTGGTATACTTTTGATCAATATACTTTTTGAAAACTGACAAAAAATCTGTACTAAAAATGTGTACTTCTTGTTTTTTTACATATCATACCTTGCAGATACAGGCGTGACTTTTTGGAGCATATCCACGTTGCAATTTGGGACCACCCTAGAACTCTCGAGGTGAACTTGGTGAGCTTGAGAGTGCCAGACCACCAGCACACAGTTCTTGTGACAAATGAGGATGGAAAAACATACTTCAGTGGTCAGCAATAGGGCCAGCTTATGGAACGCTACGAGATGGATCCAATAGGGAGATTGACATTCTATATCGATGAAGGTGGTGTGTCCACCTACTTCCTCTACGATCGACCTAACGATGCTGAAGACACCGAAGATGATGTTCCCATAGCTCCCTACTGAGGATACACATGTTGTCATTATTCAGTCAGATGATGAGTAGGTATCGTGGTTTTAGCTGAGAGTTCTATCTTTATGCGAACTTTTAGATTATATGTTAATGCTGAGTACTATCTGGTTGAATCTATGAATGTTTATGTGAACTTTTTTAATGGTTGTTATGTTATCTCATAATTGAATACCATTTGTGTGCTTCTAGTCAATATTACATACCCTTTTTATTTACCGATTTCTATAGGATAGTGATGTGGCCTATGACATCAACGCCAATGATCAGGTAGTAACCTGTGGCGAGTCCAAAAACACGCCAGTGGATACGTAGATATTACTGGTGTGTTGTTCGACATCACTACTTCCATTTATCAGCTAGATAGCAGTGGCTTACGAGTTTCACGCCAGAATCGAAGAATTCCACACCACTAACAGGGCTTTTCCTACTAGTGTTGAAACTTAACACAACAATGCATTTAAAAATAAAGGAATGAATAAATTTAATCATAAAATGAAACTAGTAAAACTTAATATAGCATTTATAATACTTGAACGTTATTGCCAAGGGAAAACATATTGTTCACAAGTCAAATAGGCTGTGAAGACAAATTGTACAATTTTTAGGCCCATACTCCGGTTGGGTCATTGGGCGAGCGAAAGGGCTACGTATGTCCGCCAGGTCTCCTCCAAACTGCCCTGCCCCCACACGACAACGCCGCCCTATCCCCCCTCAGGCGACTTCGTCGCCGTATCGGCCCTGCGCGACCGACCAATCCGCCACTATTACCTCGCCGCCATCCGAATTTGATTAGCGTAAACTATTGAACTGCCGCCAACGCTGCTCCGCCGACTTGTACTTAACCGCTGCTTCCGCCGCTCGTCAGACGTAATTACAAGGTTTGTACCAATACTGATGAAATCCTTGGTTTCCATCCTGCCGGTTCGATGAAGTTAATGGCGATTGCAATTGCTGTCAGATAGACTAGCTGCTAGTGTTCTCATATGCGTGTCTGTTTTATCAGTTTCAGGTGTAAGTGTTAGTTTAATATTCATAGCAATGTCAGGATTTCAGGTACGAACTAGGTTTTATATTTTCATAGCCATGTCAGTTTAAGGTGTAAGTGTTAGTTTAAATCGAACGCTGTGTTGTGAAGTGATGTCTAATGTAGTCCCTTGCAATTCTTACTGACTTGAAAGACCATTATGCATGTCTCTCTGATGTATGTGTTGTTTCGAAATACTTACGTGTGAACTAATGCTGCTCCATTTTTTTTACAAGACCGACTATACGGAGATAACGCAAAATGTCACAAGACAAGAGCGGGATGGAGAAGGATAGAGATTCTGTGGAGTGGCAAAGTGGCATCGAGAGTTTCTTGGAATTTAGTTTTGATGGTGCTCACCCAGACGCAAGAATCTTTTGTCCGTGTACGAAATGTCTGAATAATGCTCATAAAACTAAAAAGGATGTCCATATGCACTTGCTTAAGAATGGGATGGATCCGTCCTACAAAAATTGGGTATACCATGGTGAACCCGAGGAGGACAACATGGATGAAGATTCTGATAATGAAGACGCTGCAGATGGTGGTGAAGGGGTAAGTGACATGCTCCAAACTCTCATAAGGGCCACAAAAGTGGGAAGTAATGCATGAGACACGAGCGGTGATGGAATGAAACGGGAGCCAAATGCATCTGCAAAGGCGTTCTACAAACTATTGGAAGAGGGAAAACATCGTTGTACATAGGTTGTGAGGAGGTCACAAAGATATATTTCATGGTGAAGCTTTACCAAATCAAGTGCGTGCCTGGGATGACCAACAGAGCATGTGACTTAATGCTGCGGATGTTCACGGAGGTGCTGCCAAAGGGTCACTGCATTCCTACTAATCTCGCACAAGTAAGGAAGGTCATTCGAGAGTTTGGACTGGATTACAAGAAGATACACACGTGCTATAATGATTGTGTGCTATTCCGTAATGAGTATGCTGATGCCCAAGAATGCCCTGTCTGCCATACGTCTCGATGGAAATCTAGTCCAACCGTAGACAAAGCTGAGTAAATTCTTTTCTGATTTATGCTCCAAGGAGTTAAGGGATGACGATCTGCTGAATTTGGCCAACCAAATTCCAGAAATTCTATGTCAGCTAGAGATGATCTATCCACCATCTTTCTTTGATATTATGATGCATCTCCCAATTCATCTAGCTCAAGAAGCATGGTTGGCAGGGCCTCTACAGTACAGATGGATGTATCCGATTGAGAGATACCTGCGTACGTTGAAGGGATATGTATATAACAAGACTCATCCAGAAGGTTCAATTGCAGAGGGGTACATACTTGAAGAGTGCATGACGTTCTGCAGTCGATCCGTTCAAGGCTCGCCTACAAAAATAAGTCAGTCCGAACGCCATGCAGATGGAGCTACAGATGAAGCACCAACAGGGATTAGCATAATGAGTGCAGTTGATTACTCCAAGAAAGGTTTTGCCCGTGAATTATTGTCTTTGGAAGGTCTTAATCAAATGAGGCACTACATAATAAAAAACTGCGAGGAAACCGAGCCATGGATTCAGTAAGGATACTTATGTATTTGTTTCATATCATGATATCCATTAATACTATGGTGATGAAGTAACCATATATCATTTTTTTTGAAGGGAACATATTGACGAGCTCAAAAAGAAAAATTGTCCTAATCCTAAAAAGAAACACAAGGAAGATTTTGTTGGCTGGTTCGAAAGACGGGTAAGTTACTTTAGCATTTTCAGAAATGTTTCTCGTAATAAAAAAACAATGGTGTACAGTACACTCACACATATTCTATTCCATGAAACAGATCACACAAATCCATAAAGATGGGAAGGTCAGCTGTCTGTTGTATACACTAGCTAAAGGGCCTGATCAAATTGCTCGTGTGTTCAACCGTACAGTACTGAATGGATATTACTTTCGTAATACCTATATAGAGCATGACTTGAGTACCCAAAATAGTGGCGTCGTAGTCAATGCGCAAGAAAGCACCGACAGTACTGATTATTATGGGGTGATAAAGAAAATCATATTTCTTGACTTGCCTCCTGATAAGGAGGTTGTTCTATTGCAGTGCGACTGGTTCGACGTGCCTCCTGCCAATAGAAATCAGAGTAAGGGGTATAAGAGGGACAAATATGGAATTATTGACCTTGACACTAGTGTACAGCGATTCACGGAAGACCCTTACATTCTAGGCATCCAAGCTACACAGGTTTTCTACGTGAGAGATGTGAAGAGCCCTAATTGGGCAAGTGCTATAAAAATGAATCCACGCAATTTGTTTGCTCCTTCGGTTTTAAATGGTGCCGACCTTTATGATCTTGCAGAAGGAGATGAACGTGGTGATGCAGATGTACAAGATGTCGTCGATGCAGGAATTACAGTTCCAGAATTTACTGTACCTGACGAGATGACTAGTTGATGCAGAAATGATGATGAAGGAACCAGCGTTGATGTTTCAGTCATAAATAATTTAAAACCTACTGAGTTTGACGAAGACCAAGTCGAATATGATGCTGATACAGATGATGATGAGGCTTACATAAATGATGGTCATGTTGCTCCTTTGGTACAAGATGAATTGCATGATGACCATGAATTTTTTGTGTAGGCTGTCTCTGCACTGTTTGGCTTAAATGTTTTGCCATTAACATGGACGAAAGATCGTGTAATAATATAATTTTAGTTTAAATTCTTCAAAGTTTCAGTGTTTAGAAATTTTGAATTTCCATGCTAAATGTACTAGTGAAATTGCGTCTTATATGAGTTCTTGATTGATTATTAAGTACTTTCACTTGTTGCAACATTAGTAAAATGCTAAGTGCTGCAGAAATTCAGTTGTTTGGACCTACAGAGGTTCCTCTTGTTGATATACTTACTAAATAACTCTAACAGTATTTCATTAATATGTCTGTGCTCTACTGGCTACGTTGCCTTGCCTAAAACAGTGAGATCATTTGTTCGGTCACCTTTTAACAAAAAAATTATCATCATATTTATTTGTTTCTCCAGCTGACTGGTGCTACCATCATAATTTGTCCAACAGAAAAATTACGGTGACAGAAGTGAAGATACTGGACCATATATGAACATATCTCCCGAATAATTTCACCTATACTCGGGTTTATCGTTGCAAACAATATTTAAAATTAATGTGCTCACCAAACTGAGATACTGGACCAAAAATGAACTGTAGTCCTAAGAAAATTGCAATAGTGATCAAGGGCACGGCCCATGAGGCCCGTTAAGCTAGTCTATGAATGGCTCGTTGCAAAATAACTTGTTCATTTTTGCAACAGCAGGGTGATTGTTGCTTTACGTTTAACCTATTACCATACGACCCAAATTGTCACAGTAAACAATAGGTATTGCCGCAGGATAAAATTGAGGCGAAAAACATATGATATTGCCACACGAAAAATTTGGTTTCAATAGTTAGCTATTTTTTTGCAACAATATTTGTAACTACAGCAACACAATACAGATGTTGCAATATATGACTGAATATCACCATGAATGCTTATTTCGTTGGAATACCATGCCTCTAAGGCAACAAAATGAGTGCCTCGCGCAACGAAAATACTCTGTCGCAAAAACGCGACTATATTCCAACAACAGTACAAATCGTGGCAATAGGATGCCTCTACCGCAACAAAATGATAATTTATCGCGACCAAAAAGAGTCGTGGAAATATGAGTGCCCTATCACCACAACCTGAGAGTTCGTCGTAATTGTGATTATATCGCAACGAAAAAAACCCGTAGCTATAGATTTCGTTGCAAGAGATCGGTTTTCTTGTAGTGCCTCCTCTCACCGGCACAGATACCGTTCTGTGCTGGCTCGGTCGACGGATTCAGCCGTTGTCTTACCGCGGAACCTGGCTCATGTGTTAGTACTCGGGCCCGGATGACAAGATGTGGGCAACCGACAAGTCTTTGCCAAAGAAGGACTTCAAGAAACGACTCAATCAGCTGGTAATATGAGGAGAGTCGGCCGATGTACCACGCGAAGAACCCGGTTCCAAAGGTATAGTTTCAACTCTTTGGGAATTTTATTGAGTTTCTTTCTTTCTCCGATTTTGCCCTTACTCGGACTTTGCTTTTTTTTCACAGCTTCTCGAACTTCCTGAGGCTGAGCTCGCAATCGACGCCGAGTTGGACACACATCACGCCAACTTTCAGTCATACGGACAGAAGCGCAAGAAGCCTTCCATCACTCAGGAAGTGATCGATCTTGACGGTGTTGCTGTCGCAACTTCCAGGTAAAATTCCCAGGCTTTTTATTTCTATGCTTTTTATCGCATGTTTTTCATTTCTCGGAATCTTATTTCTCGCAGTTTTTATTTTCTTTTTCTTTCCATCCTTGCCCCTACCTCTTTGAACGTAAAAGGTCGGAAGAAGCATAAGGCTGTTTCTCAAAGAGGAGCAAAGCCGCCTCCCGCTGCTGCACCAAATACTCCGACAGCAGCGGGGGAGGAAAACTCGGCTGCCAGAGAGGGAGAATATCACTTGCAGTCTAGATAGCCCGTTGCGCCCGAGTCAGACACGACGGAAAGGGCGGCGCCGGAATAGGGAGGACCTTCAAACGTTCCGAAGGAGGAGCCAATCCCTAATTTTGCAAAGGAGTTCAAGGTAAAACGAGAAGAAAATTTTGTCGAACACGGATATACTCATCCGTGGGCGAAAAATTATACTTCGCTTGTGCTCCTTTAATCCATCCATGGCCTCAAGGCGGACTTATAGTTAGGAATAATTACGTGTTCTCGCCTCGGCAGGTCATTGAAGACGGCCTTTGCTATGTCGGAATTACCTTTGTAGAGTATGCAAAGATATTTACCGAGAATCTGGCAAGCCTGCAAAAGATGAGCCAGGTAATATCTCTAGCCCCCAAGCATTTTGAAAAATGTATTCTTTTTGAGTTTATGCTTTCTTCTTATTCCTGCTTGTTTTTTGACTTAAGCGACTTTTCCCTTATCTATGTTTCAGCAATCTGCCGAGACGATAAACATGGAAGTTTTCAACAAACTTACCCTCAAGAATAAGGAGGTTAAAACTCTCCTTAGCATTCTTGAAGATAAAGACTCGGAGTTGTATTCTGTTCAGCAGGAGCTGAAGGAATCAGCGGGTAAATATTTCGTCTATTCGCGCTGCTGTTAGCTTCCAAATTTTTCTAAGTCATTTTTCGAGTTTTAAACTCTTGATTTTTCCTACTTTTCAGTTTCTTTGGCGAAAGCCAAACAAATCGCTGAAGATGCTGGCAACGCCGAGAACCTCCGGAAAGAGAACTCGGAGCTTTACAAAATGATTGTAAAGCTCTAGAAGGACTTGGAGGCCACCCAGCTGGCTGTCGGGATTGCCGAGTCCCGCACATCTTCTCGAGCTGAGAAAGATGCAGCAACTATCTGGGACTTGGAGAACGCCCTCAACCAACGCCTTAAAGAAGGCGTTGAGATGGACAAGATTCTCGGTAAATTTTAACTTCTTTTATCATGTCTTTTCCTTATACTTTTTACAGTATGTTTCTTTTTTCTCCTTCTTTGTGTTTCTAACTTTTTCTTGTTATTTTGAAACAGAAGGGAACCCCTTGCTTACCCGGATTGACAGAATCCGGGCTTTCGGGAAGATCTTTGCCGCCTTGAAGGCAACGGGGATGTTACTTGTGAACAAGTATATTCCCGACAAAGCGGAAGAAATCTCGGAAGCTGGCAAGCTTCCGGGGGCAATTGAGGAGGTGGAGAACCAGAAGGAATCTTGGTTCCGCTCCGCAGCTCGCGGTGGTGCGCGCATGGCCCTTGGGCTAATGCGTATGCACTATACCACCGCAAAGTCCTGGCGTGTGGCGACCGGTATCCCTCAAGGATACACATAAGCGCAGAGGGCCAACATCTTTGATTCTGCCAAGGGGCACGCTACCAAGATAGCACAAATGGTGTCGATCTCAACCTTCTACCCGGAGGAAGAGATTCTCGCATCTCCCGAGAACCCTAGTGACAGTGACGAAGAAGACTCGGATTCTGAGGAGGCCGCCTGATTCCTAAGTAGTTTGGCAGGAAAAAAAATAGAAGCATTACTATTCTTTCAATGTAACATCCATTGTAATGCTATCTATCAGTTGTATAAACAAGTATTCCCTCTTTTGCAGTAAAATTTTAGTCTTTGCAAGTTTTCTGGGCTTTAATTCCTTTTCCTTCTAACTTCTCTGACTTATACGCTTTGACTGTCCTTAGTGTTGAAATGGCTCAATAGTACTTGATCTTCATGCCAAGTGACTGGGTTCAAGCCTATAAGTCGAAACTCAGAAACATGGATTGTACTTAGGCATTTTTACTTACTAATTCCAGTGACCCAACATACAAACTATCAGATAATACTTAAGAAAAAGTAAGGAATTTTGAAAAAGTGTGAAAATCAGGCACAATATGGGTTTTCTTAAGCCTCCTTAGGCCAGAAAAGCATTCGGATTTATAACTCCGAGCACACGGGCAAAATTCGGGTTAACATTGAAGAAATTTGAAAGATCATTGGGAAATAAATAAGACGGTACTTATGCTTTGAACAATAACAACAAGGCAGATAAAAATGCATGAATTCCGACAACTTTATTTCATGATCTCAAAGATGTTTGTATAGAATTTGAACTAAGTGTAAAAGGGACGTAACTGCTAGATGCTCCAGGGTCTCTTTGTTTCTCCCAGTTCTACATCTATCTTTCTCTTTCTTTTGCGATTCGGTCTTTTAGGATCATCTTCTGTATCCCGAATGTCTACAAGATAGTAAGATCCATTTTTCATAGCCTTGCTAATAAAAAATGGTCCTTCCCAAACTGGGGCTAATTTGTGCTTCCTTTCCTGCACCAATCTTAGCACTAAGTCACCTTATTTGAAAGAAGGGTCTCTGATTTTCTGACTATAGTAACGTCACAGTCCTTGCTGATAAATGGCGGATCTTTGTAGCACAAGCTCTCGTTCTTCTTCTAAGAGATCGAAGACATCCTGTCGTGCATTTTCGGCATTCAAGTATTTGTATGCTAGCACTGTTGGGCTATCATAGAGCATGTCTGTAGGAAGCACTGCTTCTGCACCATAAACTAGGAAAAACGGAGTTTGTCCAGTTGTTCTATTTGGCATCGTTCGAATACTCCAAGGCATGGAAGGTAATTCTTCTACCCATGCCCCAGCAGCTCTATGAAGAGGAGATTCGAGTCTTGAGCGTATTCCCTACAGGATAGAACTATTCATTCGTTCAACCTGTCCATTGTATTGTGGTTGTGCTACAGATGCTGGATCTAGGTGAATTCCCGTTTGTCGGCAATATTTTGCCAACTCTCCAATAGAGAAATTTGTCCCGTTATCCGTGATTATGCTGTGTGGAACGACATATCTCATGACTATGTCAATGATGAAATTTTTGGCAGTCACACCGTCAATTTTTTTGATGGGTTTCGCCTCCACCCACTTGGTGTATTTATCTACTGCAACCAGTTGATGTGTAAGTACGCCTCTTGCAGTTTTGAATGGTCCCATCATATCTAGTCCCCAAACCGCAAACGACCATGTTATAGGGATAGTTTTGAGTGCTTGAGCAGGCATATTCGTCTGCTTGGCGTAATACTGACATCCGGCACATGTATTTACTATGTGCTCCGCGTCTGTCTTGGCTCTGAGCCAGAAAAAGTCCGCGCGGAATGCTTTTTTTTACTATGATTTTTGATTGAGCATGATGTCCGCAATCTCCTGCATGGATTTCTTGCAGGATTTCTCGTCCTTCTTCTGGTGAAATACACCGCTAAAAAATTCCGATAGTACTGCGTTTATACAGGCAACCATTAATTACCATGTACCCTTTGCACGATGTTTTATCTTCCTTTGCAAGACTTCGTCTGCTCCATCCGGGAACTTCTGATCAACTAAGAAGTTTAAGTATGCAATTGTCCAATCCGGGTTAACAAGCAGGACTTCAATTGAATCGGAAACGAGAGGATAATCAACATCTCCACCTTTGATTGATGGTTCATGCAAGTGCTGGACAAACACACCAGGTGGTAGGGTTTTCACTCTTTCCGATCCCATATGGGCTAATGCATCCGCGTTCCAATTTTCTTTCCATTTGATATGAAGTACTTCAAATCCTAGGAAGCAAATTTGCAAACTCGTCCACAGTTCTCCAATATTCGGCCATAATGGGGCTTTTGACATCCCATGTTTGGTTTAGCTGATGCTGCACCAAGTCCGAGTCACCATAACAAAGTATACGCTTGACGCCTATCTCCTTTGCAATATGCAAGCCATGAAGCAAAGCTTCCTATTCTGCCACATTTTTGCTAGCGTTGAAATATATTTGTAATAAATATTCCATTATGTCACCTTTTGGAGATTTAAGCACTATACCGGCTCCAGCGCCTTCCTTCATTTTAGATCCGTCAAAATGCATGATATAATATTCCGACTCCGGCATTGGTGTGTTTTCCATTGCTTCTGTCCAATCGGCGAAAAAATCTGCCAACACCTGGGATTTAATTGTCGTCCGGGGTTGGTACTTAATGTCGAACGCAAGTAGTTCAATGCCCCATTTGGCGACTCGACCTATTGCGTCTGCATTGTTGATGATATCCCCTAGTGCTTTGCTTACCGCTGTTCTGGAATGTCCTTGGAAATAATGACAGAGTTTTTGAGATTCAAAAAACACGGCATATGCCAGTTTTTGATAATGTGGATATCTTTGTTTTGACTCGGAGAACACATCGCTGACGTAGTACACTGGATGTTGATCTGGTACACTTTGCTCATCTTTCCGTCTTTCCACAATTATCACCGCACTAATAACCCTGTTTGTTGCTATAAGATACAGTAACATGGGTTCTTCGTCTCTTTGGGATACCAAAATCGGAGCTTTCATCAAGGTTTCTTTTAGCTAGGTTAATTCTTTGTCCGCCTCTTCTTTCCACTCAAATTTGTCGGATTTATTCAACAATTTGTATAATGACAGAGCTTTGTCACCTAGCCGACTTATAAACCTGCTAACTGCAGCTGCAGAACCCGTCAATCTTTGGACATCTTTTAAGCACTTAGGCCTTGTGATATTCAAAATTGTCTTGATCTTTTCCGGGTTTACTTATATTCCTCTGTGAGAAACGATAAAACCCAGAAGCTTTCCTGAGAGAATCCCGAATACGCACTTTAATGGGTTTACAAAACCTTTTAGAGGTGCGACTGTGTCCCTGTCTAGCAGCGCGAGGGCGGCGAAACCTGGATGGGTATCTTCCGGCGGCGGGTCCCGCAGCTTGTGACCACACCCTAGTAGATTCTGCCATCGGAGCCAACCTGCATTACATATGTTTCGGGTTGGGGCGGAGCTAGCTTCTGCTGCTGCTAAGCCCAGGATGCCCCATATGGAGGAGGCGGCGGGATGGATTTCACGAACTGCAAGTAGTATAGGGGTTCGGAGCAGGAGTATGCAGACTGTTTCATCTCGAAGTTGTAGTCCGAGCTGGTGAACGCGGCCATCGTTTTCATTGTCTGCTCGTCACTTACCCTCCGGCACTTGTGAAATTCCAGAGCGGCGGTCGCGGTAGTCTACGAGGGCAGTCTAATGGTTCCCGAGCGCGAAGGAGGGGTGGCGAGGCGAGGCTCCGGTTGAACGTGAGGCAGGGAATCGAGGGGGCATCTCCGGCGAGCTCGCTGCAGAGGATTGGAGTTCGGTTACGGCTGGCTCGAGGAAGGCGATTGGTGTGCGGCGCCTGCGGGCTCTAGGTCGTCGTAGACTTGTAGGTCTTTGTATGTGTTCGAAAAAATAATAGTACGACTCTAATAGGTACAGTTGTCGTGTGCGGGTTCTTTTTAGTTTTCTACCGTGACACGGGCTAAGCCCAATTAGGTCTCTGAAGCGCAACTCGATGACGTACCAAACAACGGACGAAAAGACGGACGAAAATCAGGGGAAGAAACCTTAGTGCTTTTATTATTAGGTAAACATTGAACAACTATTATTTGTTTACCCAACATGTTTGATTTGTTATCTTTTGTAGAGACACCACTAGTCTGGCCCTCGGTCTATTCTTTTAATTGAATACAACCTCGTTTACTTATTTTCTACTATTAATTGGTTGATGATCCGTTTACAATTCATTGATTTCATCCATATTTTCAACACTATACATTTAGTCTTTTGTTTTCTGCAGAGAGGGGAGATTGAAAACCTTACCGGAACGTTGGGACAAAAGAGAGTTGTGTGATGTGTGTAGGTCCACTACAAGTCTTGTTGAAGATCTTCAAATCCTACTGGTTCGATTACCTTGGTCTAAAACACTAAGGGAAAATTCTTGTTACACTATATCACATTTCTCTTGGCGTCGCCAAAGGGTGGTGGTTGTTCACCAAATCAGGTTGTGATAGTCGTCTTGTATGGCATGCTCGCAAGTTCACCATGGTCTGTTTGTTGCTTGAAGTCAAAGCTGCGGCAGCGAGGCCCATGTACCGAGAGGTCCATGTGGCGAGAGGTCCGTGCAGCGACGATGACAAGCGACGGGTAGTCTTACTCAGTCATCCTTTGCGGTACCAAGATTGCACATTTCACCTTCGTAGTTCGTCTTTGAATTCGAGGCTACACGGTCTTCGGCGTGTGTGGCCGGCTGTTTGGTGGTTCCTATGGCTTCTTGCACTTATTGCGGTAAGCGCGTCTCTCGTGGAAGTGGATGGTGAAGTTGCGTCCCATTGCTCGATGAGGAGCACCGACGATGACGTATGTGTATGACCGTGGTGGTGTTTCTCTTGTTGGCTGTGTGTTGGTTATGTGCCATTTTAGTTGACCATGTTTTACTGGTTTTTGCTCGGTATTCCAAAAATTAGCTGGGCATCTCTTTTATTCTTAATCAATGAAAATTGCAAGTCTTTTGAATTGTTTCAAAAAAAAAATATGCTTGGCATGTGCAGTTGGTTGGTCTCAGAAGCATGGATAATAATTATATTGGCTCGTACAATTAATCATTCGTCGACATAAATAGATTAGTGGGAGCAAACCCAACGGGAGGCAATTGGAAAAAGCAGTAGAGATAGTACTCCGTTGTCATCAAGGTTTGACTTAGGATATGCTTTAGTGTGTTCCACACGAATTCTGTACTCCAATCCAACTATCATGCATATATTCTTGGGTAAGGTTAATAATAGAGCCGGCTGCTAACTATATAGGATTGCCAAGTCATCGATAGTCTATATGTATAATATTTTGCTATATGAATATACTATTTAATCAGCATATGTACATCTTAGCCTCTCACAAAGTGGTTACACTAGTGGAAACAGGGCCTTTTGTCCCGGGTCGTAAGGGCCATTTGTCCCGGTTGCGCAACCGGGATGGGCTAGCCGGGACAAATGGCCCTCCCCATTGGTCCCGGTTGTGCCAGCACCCGGGATGGTAAGGCTGGCCCACGTGGCGACTCTGGGCCAGGGACCGCGAGGGAGTTCGTCCCGGTTCGTTTTAGGGACCGGGATGGATGCCTTCTTAAAAAAAGAATAAAGTCCGCCCATTTTCCCTGCCGCGGCAGGTTTTTTTTGTTCGTTTTTTTTTTCTCCTGCCTCGCAATCGCCAACCGGCCTCCCCTTCCCCAACCGCTCCAGGCCCACGTCTTTAATTAAGCCCACTGACACATTTTTTTAATCAAAAAGGCCCACTGGCCCGCGTCTTTTATTTATGGACAGTCAACGGTTCGAAGGGCCCACTGGCCCGCGTCTGTTATTATGGCCAGTCAACAGGGGCCACTGGCCAGCGGCCTGGTGGCTGGTTCGCCTGGTCCATTAAACTAAGACCGAAGGACGGTCAAAGGGCCGCTGTCCGCCTCGTCTTCCCGCCCCGCCTCGTCTTCCCGCCCCGCCTCGGCTTCCCACGCCCCACTCCCCACGCGCCACGCCTCGGCTCCCCGCATTCATGGCCGCCTGCAACCGCCCCACGTTCAGGCCGCCGGTTGGCATGCCAGCCCACCCCGGGTCCTTTTTAAAGGCCCCCCGCCGCCCGTGGAACCCACCCACCCCGGACGCGTCCCTGGCAAAGCAACCCTAGCCGCCACCATGTCCCGCTGGTTCTCGAACTCCGGCAAGCGCCCAAGGAACGACGACGGAGGCTCGTCGAGCGGCGCAGGCCGCATCCCGCCCCCGCCGGCGGAGGCCTTCGGCTACGGCCCTGGAGGTGTCCGCCTCGGCGGGGTGCCACGCGTCCCCGCGCCACCACCGGCTGCACGCCCGCCGCCCCGCGCCGCGCCCCCCGGCAAGCGGTCCGCCGGTACGTCCGGGTGGACGAGGCGGAGTGGCACTGGAACAATGCCACTCCGGTGTTCTACAACGACGTGCACCTCCCGGACGGCTGGCACCTGAATCCCCAGCGGATCCCAGTGCCGCCGGCCCCGACCGGCGCGGCGCTGCTCGAGGAGATCGAGCGCCGCCGCGAGCTCCTGCCGGCCCCCGTCCGCAGGGAGCGGATGTACGCGCGCGGCTCCCCCTACTGGGCCGCCTGGCTCGAGCAGGAGCACGAGCAGCGCCGCCGCTCCTTCATCCCCGCCCCCCTCGAGGCCAACATGGACGACCCCCCGCCAGCGCCCGGCCGGGAGAGGGAGCTATGGCTCCTCGTGGACGAGCCGGAGGACTTCTCCGGGGAGCAGGACCCCGAGCTCCGGGCCGCCATGGAGAAGGCCTGCGAGGCCTCCCGCCGCTCCCTCATCGACGACGAGATCAAGAGGTGGGAGCGTGTCGTGGCCGCCGCCGCCGCCGACGCCGCTGCCATGCCACCGCCGCCGCCACCCCCTAACGAGCCTGCCATCCCCTGGTGGCAGGCCATGAACGCCGAGCTGGAGGCGTCCGAGGACATGCCGGAGCCGCAGCCGCTCCCCAGGCCTGGAGTATGGCATGACTGGGCCTGGACCGGCGGCGTTTGGGCGCCGGGGTCGCCGGAGCAGGAGGAGCTGCCCCCGCCGCCGCCGCTGCCACAGGAGGTGCTGCCCCCGCCGCCGCCGTACGCGCCCCCGATGCCCCCCCCGGCGAGCCCGGCCCAGCCGCCTGCCCACCTGTGGCAGCCACCCGCGTATGTACACCTCTCCGACGACGAGGACGACTAGGTCGCCGCCGCCCCCCTATTCTATATAGACAACGCCCCTAGCTAGCTACCCCCCCAAGAAACGGCCGGCCCGCCTGTGGCCGCGCCGCCGCCCCTTATGCAAGTACGGCCGGCCGCCTGTGGCCGCGCCGCCCCTATGTAAGCAAGGCCCCTGGCCCTTTTAATATAAGTTGTGTTCCCCTAATCTACTGTGCCCCTAGTCCATCCCGCCGGCGTTCCGCCGGCGAATCTGTCCACTCGTTCCCGCCGCCGGCAGGGCTTCGCCCAGCCATATCCACTCGTGCCCGCCCCTGGGGTGTCCGCTCGGCCTGGAGAGAGGGCCGCGCTTTTTTATACACTTGGGCCTTTAGTCCCGGCCCGTGCCACCAACCGGGACTAGAGCCCTTTGGTCCCGGTTGGTACCACGGCCCGGGACCAAAAACAAATTTCGAATTTCGGTGGCACCTCTGCGCGCCCAAAATTTTTTAGCGCCAAAATTTGAAAAGTGTTAAGTTTGCACATTAACAACTTTTATATACTTCCAAATTTCACAAAAATTCCAACATGAAAATGCTAGAATTTGCAAAACTAATTTAAATCCATTTTTCGTTTAACTAAATAATTATTCTAACTATTGAAACTATTAATTATTTTTTCATTTGTATAATTTGAATATAAATTATTGAAATTATGGATGTAGCCTATTTCTTGAGCAGCTGCACAGAAGTGCTTAGAATCCACAAACTCCGGCTCTGTGTCATACAAATTTCTGGAAATTTCCACCCATACACTTTTTGGAGCTAGGGCCTCATTTTCATAGTAGAAGTAGGGTGGCTTGTTCATCCTCTAGAGTCGATGTCAGTCCTGGCTGCTTGTCCATCCTCTAGAGTCTGCTCTGCTCTGCTCTACTGCTCCTTGCGGCTCAGGTTGGTAACTGTCCATGTTTGCGTATGCTTTGTGAACTTATGGTTTGATTTGAGAATTTCAAAACTTTGATTTGATAATCTTTTGGCCGGAAGCACCTAGCAATATCTTTTAAACCTTGTTTCTCTCCCTATGCTATTTGTACTTCTCATCGGCTCTAATGTTTCTCTACCTGATTCTACTTCTCTCTGCCTACTTTACAGATGTTTGCTCTTTTCTTAGATGTTTCTACACTGTAAAATGGGCATGTCCCAGTAGTGGTGATCAGCGCCTTGTCTGCATGTTTCGCAGGACATGTCCATTTTACAGTGTAGAAACATCTACAGAAAAGAGCAACATCTGTAAACTAGGCAGAGGAGAAGTAGAATCAGGTAGAGAAACATTACAGCCGATGAGAAGTACAAATAGCATATGAAGAGAAACAAGGTTTAAAAGATATTGCTAGGTGCTTCCGGCCAAAAGATTATCAAATCAAAGTTTTGAAATTCTCAAATCAAACCATAAGTTCACAAAGCATACGCAAACATGGACGTTACCAACCTGAGCCGCAACGAGCAGTAGAGCAGAGCAGAGCAGACTCTAGAGGATGAACAAGCAGCCAGGACTGACGTTGACAGATATATATCCGAGCGGTGGACAGTCCCTGGCCAAGCAGAAGCAACTGCATCCCCTATCGATGTAAAGCAGTCAGTCAAAACTTTTTTGGGTTGTTTATGGTGATTAACTCCAATGAATAACAATAGAGGCCTGCCATAATCACTTGTTCTATACCGTGTGTCAACACATACTACATCTCGAAAGTAGTTATAATCCTGCAATATCTGTCTCGGCAATCTCAATTAAAGTGCCAGTTTGTGTCTGATCCCACCAACCCCTCAAAATCCTCCTATTAACTTCACCTATCTCAACTGAAATCATTGTCTTCATGTGGATGCCAAGCCTGTGCAAAGCTATCTCTCCTCCTCCAATACCGGAGAATAAGGACACCACATTAACACCATTGGGAAACATGTTCTTCAACACCGACAAGTGGCAACCCACAGTATCAATTTGGAATGAATTGCATTCCGTGTACGCTATCATTAGTGAGAGACTTCACGTCGGCAATCTCAATTAAAGTGCCAGTTTGTGTCTGATCCCACCAACTCCTCAAAATCCTCCTATTAACTTCACCTATCTCAACTGAAATCACTGTCTTCATGTGGATGCCAAGCCTGTGCAAAGCTATCTCTCCTCCTCCAATACCGGAGAATAAGGACACCACATTAACACCATTGGGAACATGTTCTTCAACACCGACAAGTGGCAACCCACAGTATCAATTTGGAATGAATTGCATTCCGTGTACGCTATCATTAGTGAGAGACTTCACGTCGGCAATCTCAATTAAAGTGCCAGTTTGTGTCTGATCCCACCAACTCCTCAAAATACTCCTATTAACTTCACCTATCTCAACTGAAATCACTGTCTTCATGTGGATGCCAAGCCTGTGCAAAGCTATCTCCTCCTCCAATACCGGAGAATAAGGACACCACATTAACACCATTGGGAAACATGTTCTTCAACACCGACAAGTGGCAACCCACAGTATCAATTTGGAATGAATTGCATTCCGTGTACGCTATCATTAGTGAGAGACTTCACGTCGGCAATCTCAATTAAAGTGCCAGTTTGTGTCTGATCCCACCAACTCCTCAAAATCCTCCTATTAACTTCACCTATCTCAACTGAAATCACTGTCTTCATGTGGATGCCAAGCCTGTGCAAAGCTATCTCTCCTCCTCCAATACCGGAGAATAAGGACACCACATTAACACCATTGGGAAACATGTTCTTCAACACCGATCAATACAAATTATTGGTCAAACTTGCACCTACTCCATTCATAATCACATAATATGTATAAATATCATTTTGGTTAACAAAATCTCGTTCATACTACGTTATAAGAACTATGATCATGTATTCCACGTTTATTATTACACATCACCAACAACATCCCTATCTAGTCTTCTGAATTTTCTTCGTGTCCCTTGCTTATGATCGCTTCGGCCGTAACCATGGAGCATCTTCATTATTTAACGGGATGGTGGGGTCAGATTTCACTGTGAAGGGTGGAATTTCAACAAACTTATTATAATCTTCTGACATGTCTGTCGTTGTCCTCGATTCCCACAATGTTTCTTTTCCCTGAGAGAACTATGTGACGCTTCGGCTCATCGTATGATGAAATTGTTCCCTTATTTTTTCTTTTCTTCGGTCTGGAAGACATGTCCTTCACATAGAAGACCTGAGCCACATCATTGGCTAGAACGAATGGTTCGTCATTGTAACCAATACAGTTGAGATCCACTGTTGTCATTCCATAAAGCGGGTCTACCTTTACCCCTTCTCCATTCAGGTTGACCATTTGCACTTGAACAAAGGGACCTTAAAAGAAGGTCCATAGTCAAGTTCCCATATCTCCTCTATGTAACCATAGTATGTGTCAGTTTTTCCATTCTCGTTTGTTGTATCAAAGCGGACACCACTGTTTTGGTTGGTGCTCTTCTTATCTTGGGAGCTCGTGTAAAATGTATTTCCATTTATCTCGTACCCTTGAAAACTCCCAATAGTCGAAGATGGTGACCCTGCCAACATGTATAGCTGATCTTCAACAGTGGTGTCATTTATAAGACGTGTTTGCAACCAACTTCCGAAAGTCTCCATGTGTTCGCGTTTAATCCATGAGTCATCCTTCCCCGGGTTTGCAGACCGTACAATATTCTTGTGTTCCTCGACATACGTAGCCATGAACATAGAATTTTGTAGAACTGTGTAGTGTGCTTTGGTCAAAGAATGCCCGTCCCTAGGTATCATTGTTTTCTTTCCCAACGTTCCTTTTCCCCTCAGTCTCCCCTCATGCCGCGATTCAGGAACACCAATTGTCTTAAGGTCAGGAATAAAGTCAACACAGAACCCAATGACCTCCTCTGTTCCATAGCCCTTCGAGATGCTTCCTTCTGGCCTAGCACGGTTATGAACATATTTCTTCAAGACTCCCATGAACCTCTCAAAGGGGAACATATTGTGTAGAAATACCGGACCAAGAATATGAATCTCTTCACATAGGTGAACCAGGAGATGAGTCATAATGTTGAAGAAGGATGGTGGGAACACCAACTCAAAACTAACAAGACACTGGACCACATCCCTCTGTAATCTTGTCAGACTTTCTGGATCGATTACCTTCTGAGATATTGCGTTCATGAATGCACATAGCTTCACAATGGGTACTCGAACATTTTCCGGTAGAAGCCCCTCAATGCAATCGGAAGCAATTGCGTCATAATCACGTGGCAGTCATGAGACTTCAGGTTTTGGAATTTTTCTCTGCCATGTTTATTATCCCCTTTATATTCGACGAGAAGCCAGACGGAACCTTGATACTGTAAAGGACTTCAAAGAATATTTCCTTCTCTGCTTTAGTAAGAGCGTAGCTGCTTAAGGAATGGCGCCCTGTATCTGTGTGCTTGTTGATTGGGTCTTTCATACGTTGCTGGTCCTCCCGTGCTTCAGGCGTATCTTTTGACTTCCCATACACGCCCAGGAAGCATAGCAGATTGACACATAGATTCTTTGTCACGTGCATCACGTCGATCGAAGACCGGACATCTAAAACTTTCCAATAGGGTAGCTCCCAAAATATAGATTTCTTCTTCCACATGGGTGCCCGCTTATCAGGGCCGTACGGAACTGGTTGGCTGCCAGCAGCCTTACCAAAGATTACTTCTAGGTCCTTGACCATATCGAATATATCATTACCACTACGGAGCTCAGGCTTCTTTCGATTATCTGCCTCACCTCTGAAATGCTTCCCTCCTTTTTTCCTTAAGGGATGCTTGATCGGAAGAAATCTACGATGCCCCAGGTATACAACCTTTTTACATTTATCCAAAAAAACACTGTCAGTCTTATCTAAACAGTGTGTGCATGCATTGTATCCCTTGTTTGTATGACCGGAAATGTTACTAAGAGCTGGCCAATCATTGATGGTCACGAAAAGCAACGCCCGTAGGTAAAATGGCTTTTGTTCGTTCTCATCCCACACACGTACACCTGGTTTGCCCCACAGTTCTAAGAGTTCTTCCACTAATGGCCTTAGATACACATCAATGTCGTTGCCAGGTTGCCTCGGGCCTTGGATGAGAACTGGCATCATAATGAACTTGCGCTTCATGCACAACCAAGGAGGAAGGTTGTACATACATAGAGTTACAGGCCAAGTGCTATGACTGGAGCTCTGCTCCCCAAAAGGATTAAAGCCATCTGTACTTAGACCAAACCATAAGTTTCTCGCCTCTCCTGCAAAGTCTGGAAAGTCTCTCTCGATCTTTCTCCACTGCGATCCATCGGCGGGGTGCCTCAACTTTCCATCTTCTTACGGTCTTCTTTGTGCCATCGCAACAACCTAGCATGCTCTTTGTTTCTAAACAGACGTTTCAGCCGTGGTATTATAGGAGCATACCACATCACCTTAGCAGGAACCCTCTTACGGGAGGGCTCGCCGTCAACATCACCAGGATCATCTGCTCTGATCTTATACCGCAGTGCAGTGCATATCGGACATTCATCCAAATTCTCGTACTTCTCACCGCGGAAGAGAATGCAGTCATTAATGCATGCATGTATCTTCTGCACATCTAATCCTAGAGGGCAGAGAGCTTTCTTTGCTTCGTACGTACTCTCAGGCAATTCGTTATCCTTTGGAAGTTTTGGCTTCATTAGTTGAACTAAAGTCTCAAATGCCTTGTCAGTCACACCGTTTTGTGCCTTCCATTTCAGCAACTCCAGTGTGGTACCGAGCTTTGTGCTACCATCTTCGCAATTTGGGTATAACAATTTTTTGTGATCCTGTAACATGTTGTCCAGTTTCAACCTCTCCAATCTATTTTCACAGTCTTCCCTTGCATCAGCAATAACTCGGCCAAGATCATCATCGGGCTCTTCTGATGCCTGTTCTTGATCACCTCCTTCTTCTGCATTCTCTTCCATTGCAGTATCGTCGTATTCAGGGAACAAAGGATCTTCTTCTTCTTCATCATCGTCTTCCATCACAACCCCTCTTTCTCCATGCTTGGTCCAGCAATTATAGCTGGGCATGAAACCTCTCCGAAGTAGATGGCCGTGAAGGATTCTTTCGGAAGAATGTTCTCTGACGTTCCGACAATCAACATGGGCAACACATGAAGCCATTATCTTTGTTCGCCTGAGCTACAGCAAGAAATGCATTCAGGCCTGCCATATACTCGGAGGTGCGTCGGTCACCGTACATCCATCGCTGCCGTGCATCCATCTGCATCATATAATTAAGTTTATCAAAATACATATTAATACAGAGATAACCACAGTACATCGACAAATAATACTTTTTTATGTATCAGTTACAGATGAAAAGATAATTTGTTAACCTCGGTCGAAGAAACCATTTTCAGTGAGCTTGTGTGCGTCTCGGAATTTTCGTCGAACACCTCGTGTGCATAGTAAAAAAAAAACAGCAACACCACACTCTCACCTCCAAGCAAAAAAAAAGATGGAAGGAGGGGGGGGGGCTGGGGCAGTATATATAGGGGAAGGGGGCATTGGTCCCGGTTCGTGGACTGAACCGGGACAACAGGTCATGCGCGTGCCACGTGGCCTGTGGCTAGGCATTGGTCCCGGTCCGTGGCACGAGCCGGGACGGATATGCCCCCCACGAACCGGGACCAATGCGCCCAGGCGATTCCTGTTGCCCCGGGCGCACGAACCGGGACCAATGCAGAGCATTTGTCCCGGATTTGGTTGCAACCGGGACAGCTGCCCCCCGGCCCCCTGGACGAGAGGGGTTGTTTCCACTAGTGTTAGGAACAGATTCCCTTCTGATCTCTCATCATGACACGCTTACGTACTAGTGGCTTTATTGTACTCGCTCTAAATAATTGAGCTAATCGATGACTTGACGGGGCACCTCATCGGTTATGTCCATTATGCTTAAATTTAGCTTAACAACCCAGAGCTTGACGTTTTTTTTTTCTAGACAGTAGGCAATCACTGCATACAATAGTACAAATATGACAGAAGAGATCTGGTTGGCGATTCGAGGGATTCTGCGAGATTGATTCTACCAAATCGTGCATGCTTGACATTATATTGAGTTTCCACATCCATTGTTGCGTTTGTGACGTGCCTGCATGTAGCCGGCCGTCCCTTCATCAGGGGTTGATGCATGACTACTTGCGATTAATTAATAAGAGAAACAGCCTTAATCTTATGCAGCCTTAGTTGGAGATCAACTACTAATCTTGTATATAGAGAGGCCATAGGGACGTAATCAAGCAGCTAGCTAGGTACAAGGAAGTTTGTTGCCAAAACAAATGTTCATCGGAGGCAACGGCAAGATGGAGCCTCAGCCTCACGCGGTGTTGATGCCGTTCCCGACGCAGGGGCACGTCACGCCGATGCTGAAGCTGGCCATGGTTCTTCACCGCAAGGCCGGCTTCCACGTCACCTTCGTCAACACCGAGTACAACCACCGGCGCCTGGTCCGGTCCCGCGGCCCCGAAGCCGTGGCGGGCCTCCCGGGGTTCCGCTTCGCCACCATCCCCGACGGCCTTCCCTCGTCCGACGCGGACGCCTCGCAGGACCCGGCGTCCCTCTGCTACTCCACCATGACCACCTGTCTTCCCCACCTGACGAAGCTGCTGCGGGAGCTCAATGGCACGGCCGGGGTGCCGCCGGTGACGTGTGTCGTGGCGGACAATAACATGACCTTCTGTATGGACGCGGCGGCCGAGGCCGGGGTGCCATGCGCGCTCTTCTGGACCGCGAGCGCCTGCGGCTACATGGGCTACCGCAACTTCCGGTTCCTCATGGAGCAGGGCATTGCGCCCCTCAAAGGTTAGGCGTGCGTGTTTTTAATCAATCAAAAGTCAACATCTTCGATCTTTCACACGGAATGGAATGGAAATATGGAATGCAGATGAAGCCCAGCGGACGAACGGGTACCTGGACACGCCGGTGCCGCGGGCTCCTGGCATGAGCCCGCAGATGCGCCTCCGGGACTTCCCCTCCTGCATCTGCAACACCGACCGCGGCGACCTGCTGCTCAACTTCATGCTGGAAGTGTCCGAGCAGGCCGGCTGCGCCGCCGCGCTGATCGTCAACACCGTGGACGAGCTGGAGCAGGCGGCGCTGGACGCCATGCGCGCCATCCTCCCGCCCACATGCAGGGTGTACACCATCGGCCCGCTCCACCTCCTCGCCCAGCAGGAGCAGCCGCTCCCCGGGATACGCGCCAGCCTGTGGCGGGAGGACAGCTCCTGCCTGGAGTGGCTCCACGGCAGGGAACCCCGGTCGGTGGTGTACGTCAACTTCGGGAGCATCACCACGATGTCGAGCGAGGAGGTGGTGGAGTTCGCGTGGGGCCTGGCCAACTGCGGGCAGCACTTCCTGTGGATCGTGAGGGCGGACCTGCTGGCCAATGGCGGCGACGTGCAGCTGCCTCCGGAGTTCCTCGAGGCAACCGAGGGGAGGTGCCTCCTGACGAGCTGGTGCGAGCAGGAGGCGGTGCTGCGGCACCCGGCCGTGGGCGTCTTCCTCACGCACTGTGGGTGGAATTCCGCCATGGAGGGGCTCAGCGCCGGGGTGCCCATGCTGTGCTGGCCCTTCTTCGCCGAGCAGACCACCAACTCCCGCTATGCATGCGTGGAGTGGGGTGTGGGGATGGAGGTCGGCGACGAGGTGCGCCGCGAGGTGGTGGGGGCGAGGATAAGGGAGGTGATGGGGAGCGAGGAAATGAAGTGCAAGGCGGCCGAGTGGAAGGAGATGAGTCACCGTGCTGCTGTCAGGTCCATGGCCAACCTTGATAGCCTGCTTCAGGATGTGCTCTCCAAACCACCTAGGCAGAAACTACCGTATATTGCAAACAAAAGTTTATACGAGTTATGACATATTATGTTTTCTAAGTGAATACACAAAATTAAATTGATCATAGTGTATATATTTGAAATTACTAATATGAATAATTGGATGGTTTTAGTAATGGATGATGCAAAGTGTGCATGTAGTGATTAATAAATATTAGTGGAGATGACATGGACAATAGGTTGGCTAGAAAAATGGATGATGTGGATAGTTTGCATTGAGATAGAGAAATCATTAATGCATGTTAGTGGGATTTTGCTTAATAAAAAATACAGATTATATGGATTTGTATGTAAGGGCCGTTAACCTTAGCTCTGAAAACATATTTATTTTAGGATCTCTTCCTTGTCTCCCATGGCATTCACGACAGTGTGAGCTAGGGACGCATCTCCCTCTCCCCTCAGCCCCGATCCGCAGCCGTCTACCCTCCCTCGAAAAGAACCACTAAGTTACCCATTGTATATGTTTGTAAATAACCCGGCCGATAGTCGTTTTTCAAATTGGTTAACAGTTCTTCGTTCAACGATTAGAAATATGGATCTTTATATATGAATTTATATCTTCTATTCGTGACTAGTATCATTCCACCACAATTGCAAAATTTAAACAATGGGTACATTCGTACGGCAGTCCACCCCTGCGTGCAATTGAACTACAATTTTTTTTTGACCAAGTGTAACTATTTTCTTACAATTTGCTACTTAAAAAAAATGTAAGAGTTGTGTAGTACCTGGTTACCATTTTTCTATAAAGGGATATTTTATTACTTAATGTAATATTACACCCAGTCTTTGCATATCAAGATGCACACAGCCGAAATTTAAGAACACGAGAAAAATAAGGCGAACTACATAAGTAAGTAAGATCGACTAAGGTGCTGGGGGTCCAATCCGCATATTATGCTGCCACCCATGCTGGGATAAAAAATCTCTCGCCGTATCCTCCAGTCTGTTACACACCTCCAAGAAAAGGTCCCGGTGCTCCAAACGCTGCAGTGGAACCCAAGTATGGAGTATAGTTGTAGTCCTGAAGATAATCTGCATGAGAGAAAAAAAAATATCATTAAAAACCTTGTCATTTCTACACAGGCACAGCGACCAAATCACGGCAAGCGCTCCCACCCTAATAAGTGTCTTAAACCTCTTATCAACACCGTTAAGCCAACTCCCAAAAATGTTGGCAATACTTGTCGGTGGATATAAGGTAGAACCTATTTGAATGATCGACCATATAGAATTAGCAACTGCACAATCGAAAAACAAGTGTTTTATTGTCTCATCTTTATGACAGAAAACACATTGTTTACCCCCTTGCCAGTTGCGTCTTACAAGGTTATCTTTAGTTAAAATTACACCACGACGAAGATACCATGCAAAAACCTTAGTTTTCAGAGGTATTTTCATCTTTCAAATTTTATTATTATTTTCAATTGGCATCTCAGGTTGTATAAGCGCCTCATACATCGAGCTAACCGTGAATTTACCATTCGAGTGTAAATTCCAGCGGAACTCATCCACACCCTCTGTTAGCTGTAGTACCATCAAACGATGTAGTAGTTCATTTCAAGCTCACAGGCGGGGACCAACTAGATCTCTCCTGAACGACACGTTTGGTGGGAAGGTTTCCATCACCTTAGCGATAGTATCACTTTTTGTCGTCCAAGCACTATGTTGTATAAAGCTGGATATTGTTCCCGAAGTGTGTTATTATCTAATCACTTATCCTCTTAGAACCGTATCTCTGAACCGTTTTTAATGGAGAATGATCCCAATGGGAAGAAGTATTTCTTTGTCGCCATAAGACCAGCCCAAAAGTGTGAGTCCCTGGATTTCCATGAAACCTGGGAAAGCGCTTTTGAACCTATATACTTCCTCCTCGGGATAGTTTGCCTAATCTCCTCCTCGGTAAGCAGTTTAAACAACCAGTTTCCGAGTAAAGCTCTATTCTTGACCTGAAGGTCATCAATCCCTAGCCCACCATGTTCTTTAGGACATCATACCACATTCCATTTAGCCAATCGATATTTTTAGTTCCCACCATCCCCTTGCCAAAAAAATCTTGATAGAAAATAATCTAATCGATGCAAAACTCCTTTTGGTAGTTGGAAGAAGGAAATCATATACAGTACCATATTGGTTAATACTGAGTTTATGAGAACCAATCGACCACCCAAGGATAGTAATTTCCCTTTCCAACTGGTCAACCTTGCTTGAAGTCTTTCCTCAACATGTTTCCGGTGGGCAATCGTCAGCCTCCTGAAATGAATCGGGATGCCTAGATAACTAATAGGAAACTGACCCTGACCACATCCGAAAAGCTCAGCGTATTGGTCAGCATGGTCTCGAGCATCGCCAAAACAATACAATTCACTTTTATGATAGTTAATCTTCAGACCAGAGAGCTGTTCGAACGCTGAAAGAACCAGTTTCAGGTTCATGGCTTTCTCCAAGTCATGATCCATAAAGAGAATTGTATCATCTGCATATTGAAGAATGGACAACCCCCCATCCACAAGATGAGGTATTGCCCCTTCAATCTGACCCTCAAGTTTAGCATGTTCTATGATTACGGCTAGCATATCAGCTACTATATTAAATAATATAGGTGTAACATCCCAAGTATGAAAAATAAGCCTTTAGAATGTTTGCTATCTGTTATTTTATGTTTTGCATCATGGCATCATGTTGATTGCAATTGTTTTGCTTGTTTTCCATTTGTTTTCCTCTGTTTTCATTTGTTTTCCAACTGTTTTCCCTTGTTTTCCTTTGTTTTCTATTTGAATTTCAAACCAAAATTCAAACCTTTTGTTTCATCCTTGTGATGTTACAATTTCCAAAATGATATTTCAAATCAAAACAATCATTTGTTTCCATTTGTTTTCATTTGGTTTGCCTCTGTTTTTATTTGTTTTCACAATGGAAATTCAAACAATATTCAACCTTTGTTTCATACTTGTCATGTTACAATTTTTTTCAAATAAAAAGTCCAACTCAAAACTCCATTTGTTTCCAATTATTTCCATAATGTTCAACTATTAAAATGGTGGCTTCTAATAGATCAATTAATTCCAAATAGCATTCTAAGTCAAGTCAAAAACATCAAACAGCACCCAATTTTAAATTATGAAAAATACCAAAACAAATATACCCTTTTGTTTCCAAATAAAATGATATGATAACCCTATGTTAAAATCTTGTTTTAATAACCATTTAATAACCAAAATTCATCCAAATGCAATCCTCTGTTTTCATTTTAAACTACAAGTTCAACCCAATTTAAATTTGTTTCAAATAATTCACTTAATGATAAAATCCATCCAATTTAAATCAAACTACAAAACATCAATTTAATTTGAACTTTTTGAAAACAGAAGGTGGCAAGTGTTTGAAGATGAGCTAAATAACCCACCCAAGATTTCCCAAATTTTCCTAACTCCCAAAACCCCTCTTTTCTTCTCTAATTCAATCAGCCAAAAAAAATAACACAACAATTAATAAAAAGAAACCAGCGGGGAGAGAGAGAGGCCCAACTCCCCCCAGCCCACCATCTCCCTCAGCCCAATACCCCTTCGAGCACCCCTTTTCTTCAACCTTCTGTACGACAGTCATCCTGCACCTCCATGTTTCAGAGATGCAACAGGGAACGGTGATCCCCTCCTCCACCTTCCCCTTATAGCTACCCGGTGCCCTAGCTCTTCCCCTCAACCCTAGCTTTCTCCCTTCTCCCTCTCCCCCGCCGTCCTCTCTCTTTTCTCCCTCTCCTTCTTCTCTGTTGCTCCCTCTCTGAAACTCCCTGTACCACTGAACCTGTACCCGAAATCCTCTCCCTTTTGGCTCCGGCGATCACCGATGTTGGGTCCTTCCCCGGCCAGGGAGAGGCCAGGAATGGAAACGCCCCACCTCCCCCTCGCTCCTCCACCTCTCGGATTGGACCGGGAAGCATCGAGCCACCGCCGCCAACGACGTTCACCACCGCCGGTCTCCCTGTCTGCCCCGACCTGCCACCGTCGCCTCCCTCTGTACCAGCGAGGTGAGCGCCTCCCGCTCCTCTTTCCCCCTCTCGCTACTCCTTCCTTCCCTCTCGCTCCCCTTCTCTCTCCCTTGCCCGCACGGCCACAACAGCCATCAACCACGGCCACCACGAGCGCCGCTCGCTGCCTGTCTCCGACGATGGTTCAGTAACTGAACATCGAGTTCAGGTTCAGTTAAGTCCCGCACTGACGAAGGCATGGATCCTGGGCCCTACGAATAAGGGCACCCCCTCTCGCACCTTCTAACCAAGGCCCAACAGGAAGCGCCCTTGGAGTACTCTAGAAGGCCCATGAAAAGCCCACCCGCATCAACTTGCGGGCTAAGTTAGGAATTGTAACCAACTCAAGCTAGGGTTTGTATCCTCTCCGGGTTGGACTCGAGACCTGGCTATCTATATAAAGCCAGGAGAGCCTCAAAGGAGAGGACCAAGTATTACCGCACGACCACAAAAGCCTTGAAACTCGAGATCTACTCTCGATTCGAGCACCTGTAATCGATCTCATCGTTTAATACAGATCAGCAGAAGGCAGGAGTAAGGGTTTTACCTCTTCGAGGGCCCCGAACCTGGGTAAATATCGCCTCCCTGTCTAGCCGACGATTCCACCAGCGCCTATGACATCTCCTAGTCGAAACCCGATAGGGTCACCTGAGGGATTTGCGGAGCCAGAGCTTCGACAATTGGCGCCGACCGTGGGGAACGCGGGCGCTGGATCACCGGCATCTTCGCTTCATCGACATCCAACTCCCGTTGGAAACCATCGACTACGGCTCCGAACAATCCTGTACGGATCGGATCCGTCATAGTCACGCCTCACTCGCCGGAATCACGTCCGGTATTCGAGGATCTGGAGAAGAGCGTCACCTTGACGTTCGGAAGCTTTAACTTCATGGCAAACCGAGACGGATCCTCCACTTCTCGGATGATCTGAACCCGAATCTGGAGCCGTCAACTCGCGCTTCCATGTGGGAGAAAAGCGGCGAGTCCATCCGCTTCAACGCGATCGACTACCACGCGCTTTCGACAGAGGAACCCTCTCGGGTGCAAAGAACCTCCCGATCTACGCCTAGGACACACGGGCCACAACTGGCCCAAGTCTGCATGGCAGGATCGGAACAGCCCTCGGAAACTGAATATAGCGCAACCGAGCGCGATCTAATCGGCGTCGCGGGAAGCCTGGAAAAGAGCAAAGGAATCCATGCGAAAGAGTCAACCACCCGCAGCAGGTGCCACGCAAGAAGACCTAACCGCCTACCACTATCACCTAGTGAGAGCGGCCTCAAACATCAAGGACGCCCGAGCAGATCTAGCCCGCCGCAAGAGAGCGGCGGATGAGTCAAGCCTACGTCGAGCCGAGCTGTCCCTTGCCCCTTCGGTCGGTACCCGACCCGTGGGAAAAGGACCCGCAGCATCAACAAGGGACCACGAATCCATGGCTGGGACCCACAGGTCCCCACATCTTCTTTCATGAGGGTTGACGACGACGGGAACGTCTACCCGCAAACTCCAGCCGCCGCAATTCTAGCCGCGGCCACCTACATGCAGATGAACCAACCAACGGACAGCGATCCTCGGGTGGAACAATACAAGCACATCCGCAAAGGTTTAGGGCTGGCCGCCGCAAGGCCGCCTCCCAAGATCGCAAGGAACAACTGGAGAAGGCGCGACAAGAGAAGGACAAAGACAAAGACGCGCCCCGCAGGCATAGGAGCTCCTCTCCAAGAAAGGATAAATCGCCACGTCGTGGCCGCGGAAAAGAAGCCGCGCCGCGGCGACAGCCGAAGCAGCAGCGAACAGCCCGAGAGACAAAGATTCGCGGCATCACAGCAGCCGCTCGAGAAAAAGAAGCAAAGAACCAAGAAAAGATAGCGACCGCGACCGGTCCGGGTACGACGCGCGATCCGATCTCGCCCAGAAGAAAGTGGATATAAGCAAGGGCCTCACGGTACCGCGAACGCTCCTCATCCGGGTCTTCGGACGACGAAACTTGCGGAGCACTTTGCTTTGCTCGCAGTATTCGCGAAGCGCCTCTACCCAAGAGATTCAAGCTCAGCTCGGAGGTGACAAAATACGATGGCTCACTTGAGCCCTCCCAGTGGTTAAGCGACTACCTCACGGCAGTAAAATGCCAACGTGGTAACAAGAACACGGCCATGCAATACCTCAATTTGCACCTGGCCGGAGCGGCCCGCAGCTGGCTGGAAAGAAGACCACGATCTTGCTATGCATCATGGGACGACCTGCATCGCGATTTCTGCAAAACTTCCAGTCGACCTATAAAAGACCAGCTACAATCGAAGAGCTACGGGCTTGCAAACAGAAAAGTGGCGAATCCACGCGAGAATACATCCAACGGTGGAACACACTTAGGAACACCGCAGGGACAATCTCTGAAGAAGTGGCGATTGAGGCCTTCGCCAAAGGAGCAAGAAGAACCGCGTTTCGAGAAGAACTCGGCAGAGCTGCGCCCAAAACCATAGGGGAGCTCATGGTTATAGCCGAAAAATGGGCCAACGGAGAAGACGCGGTACGCAATGAAAGAACATCATCACCCACACATGACGAAGACCGTCATGGGCGAAGAAAAAGAAGAAAATACTACGACCACGACGATAGAGAAGAACTAGTGGCGGCAGAGTTCACGCGAAGTCGCGACTCCGGTCGTCGTGGAAGTCGCGAATGGAGGCCAAAGGAAGAAGAAAAGTCACCCGAGGAAGACCTCGATGGATACTGCTCGCTACATCTGTTCACAGACAAGCGCACGGGCAAGACTAAGGCAACACACCTTCTCAGGATTGCCGAAAGTTCATCGGAATCTCGGACGCGCTAGCCAAGAAAAGATTCGCCTCCACCCAAAACTATCCACCGCTACCAGGAGGCGGACAACAATTCCAGCTACCACCGCCACCACCTCCACCACCAACCCAAACATGGCACTCGCCGCACTGCCAGCACCACAGCAGCCAAACACGGGAGCAAATACATACCCGACTCCGCACGGACAACTCCTCGGGATGATACAGAAGGTATGCCCCTCTCGCAGAGCTCAAAAAACTAACTCGAGACAAATATGCATGGCAGTGCAGACGCCACCAACGAAGCCCGAGTACCTGAAGATGGCCGAACAGCCAATCACGTTCTCGAAGGAAGACCACCGCCACGAGTCTATCGACCAGGACACGCCGCCCTTGTCATTCAAGCTCAAATTGGCAATTATGACCTGGCCCGCGTATTCATGGACGGCGGCAGCGGCATCACATCATCTACGCGGATACACTCCGTCGAATGAACAAAAACCTGGACGGCCTAACGGAATCAGAAACATCCTTCCAGGGATAGTTCCGGGCAAGGCAGTACGTCCACTCGGAACAATCAACCTCGAAGTTGTGCTGGCTCCCCACGCAACTACAGAAGGGAATTTCTGGACTTTGAAGTCGTCGACTGGCCCTCGCAGTACCACGCCATTCTTGGTCGAACAGCGTTCGCCAGATTCATGGCAGTACCACTACGCGTACCTGAAGCTCAAGCTACCTGGCGAATACGGTGTTATCACCATCGACGGCGACTTCCAGAAGTCAGACAAGTGCGACATAGAATTCAACGAAATCGCGAAATCTTTCGGGATGCAGGAAGAACTTCAGGAGCTGGCAAAAACAACGGACCACTCCGTTATGCCCCTCACGAAGAAAAAAATGCACCTGAGCTGGAATTCAGTGCCAACAGCGACACTCGCAACATCAAGTGCACCCGACAGATTCCGCCAAGACCGCGATGGTCTCCTCGACCCTCTCGCCAGCATAGGAAAGCGCGCTCGTCAAGCTCCTCCGTGAGTACTGGGAGATTTTTGCCTGGCAGCCTTCAGATATGCCAGGTATACCCAGGGAGTTTGCCGAGCACTCACTCGAAGTTTTTCCCGACGCTAAACCCATCAAACAGACGACTCGAAGATTCTCAGAGCCCAAGCAAAAGGCGCTTGGAGAAGAAGTAAATAGGCTGCTAGCCGCCAAGTTCATTAGGGAGATCAGATATCAACCTGGTTGGCAAACCCGGTGCTGGTCCCCAAGAAGAATACGGATATCCTTCGGGTGTGCATCGACTACACGTCATTAAATAAGCACTGCCCCAAGGATAACTTCCCTCTACCACGAATCGACCAGATAGTGGACTCTACGGCAGGTTTGCCAACGTCTCTCCTTCCTAGACGCCTACTCGGGATACAATCAGATCCGAATGAAAAAGGAGATGAAGAGAAGACGGCATTCATCACACCCCACGGTGTATACTGCTACACGACAATGCCCTTCGGGCTGAAGAACGCAGGCGCAACATATCAACGTTGCATGCAGAGATGCCTCGCCAATCTCATTGGCAAGAATGTACAAGTATACGTCGACGACATCGTCATTAAAACTCGAGTAGAGGACACTCCTTGAGGACATCAAAGAAACATTCGACGCCCTCAACGCATACCGGATCAAGCTCAACCCGACAAAATGCGTTTTCGGCGTCCTGCAGGAAAACTTCTCGGATACCTGGTTTCTGCCAGAGGCATCGAAGCCAATCCGGAGAAAATACAAGCTATCCTCACCATGAAGGAGCCCACCAATCTACGCGGAGTTCAGCAGCTCGCAGGGCGATTAGCCGCCCCTAAGCAGATTCATCGCACGATTGGGAGAGCAGCGTTACCCTTCTACAAGTTACTGAAGAAAACAGACAAATTCGAGTGGACACCTGAAGCCAAACAAGCGTTCGCAGACTTAAAACGATCACTGCAGAGCAGGCGCGTTCTCGCAACACCGCAAGAAAAGGAGCCACTCTTTCTTTACCTAGCCGCCACAAACCAGGTCATCAGCACTGCAATTGTAGTCGAACGACCTGAAGATGGCAAGGCATATGGAGTCCAACGCCCAATATATTACATCAGCGAGGTACTCTCGCCATGCAAGCAGCGATACCCAACAGAAGCTCGCATATGGAGTTGTCCTCACAGCCCGGAAGCTCAAACATTACTTCCAGGAACACGCCATCACAGTGGTTAATGATGCGTCACTCGGGACAATCATGAACAACCCTATGGCATCCGGAAGAATAGCGAAGTGGGCATCGAGTTGGGCGCTGGACATCACCTATGCGGGCCGCAACGCATCAAGTCTCAGGTTCTTGTGGAATTCCTCAGCGAATGGAGAACTACAAACACCCGACCACCCACACAAGCAATTGGATCATGTATTTCGACGGGTCCAAAAGAAACGAAGGGCAGGAGCTGGAATCGTTCTTATCTCGCCTCGTGGAGACAAACTGCACTATGTCCTGCGACTAGACTTTCCACCTGACGACCCAGCATCGAACAACGACGCGGAATATGAAGCACTGTTGCACGGAATGAAGATGGCGATTGCTTGTGGAGCTACCCGGTTGATGATTATGGCGATTCCAACCTCATAGTGCAACAAACAATGAAAGAATGCGACGCCGTTGCTGAAAACATGATCGCGTACCGCGACATGTATAATATACTCGAAGGAAGCTTCAAAGGATGCGAGTTGAAGCATATCGCAAGATCCAGCAACGAAGAGGCGGATAGACTGGCAAACATGGTTCCACGAATACACCCATACCGCCAGGAATATACTTCGAACGGATGGTCAAGCGATCGGTCAAATTGAAGAAAGCTGCAGAAACACCGGCAGCGCCAGAACAGAGGTCAGCCCGCAGGTCGCGCTTATCGAGCTTATTCATAATATATCACGACAGGTTTTTCTGGTCGAGCCAGTCTGGACGCAGAAATATCTCGACTACCTGCTCAATAAACAGCTCCCAGCCGATCCACGCGAGGCTCGACAGCTAATCAGGCGCAAAATCCTTTCGGGTAATCAACGGAGAACTGTACAAGCAAAGCATCTCGGGCCTTCAGCGGTGCATCGCACCCGAAGACGGCAAAGAGCTACTCCGGGATATACACCAGGGTGACTGCGGACATCATGCTAGCTGGAGAGCAATACTGGGCAAAGCCTTTCGAGCAGGGTTCTACTGGCTAACGGCAGCCAACGATGCAAAAAACCTGGTCGACAGATGTGGCGCTTGCCAGCGATTTTCACCAAGCCACACGCGCCAGCTACAGAGTTGCACATGATACCCATCGCCTGGCCCTTTGCCCAATGGGGGCTTGACATGGTTGGCCCACTGCGCAAATCTCCAGGAGGGTACACACATTTGCTGGTCGCGGTCGACAAATTTACCAAATGGATCGAGGCTATGCCAGTGACTTCGGGTAGCGCCCAATGCGCAATTAAGTTCCTCGACTCCATAGTATGCAGATTCGGGGTACCACACGACATCATCACAGACAATGGTACGAACTTCACCGCAAAGGAGACACAACAGTTCTGCGAGGAGAAAGGAATCAATCTGAAGTTCGCTTCCGTCGCCCACCCGCAAACTAAAGGCCAAGTCGAGAGATCCAACGGCTTAGTTTCAGCTGGAATCAAAAAGAGATTGCTGGATCGGCTACATCCCGCTGCAGGACATTGGGCAGAGGAGCTACCCTCCGTACTTTGGAGTCTCCGAACAACTCCCAATAGGTCAACGCAATATACACCATTTTTCATGGTATACGGCAGAAGCCGTCCTCCCCGAAGAGGTTCGATTCAGCGCCCCACGAGTTGTAGCCTACAGCGAAGAAACCTCCAACAAAGCTCTCGCAGAAGATATGGATGCACTCGACGAAATCCGAGACATCGCACT
This sequence comes from Alopecurus myosuroides, assembly GCA_028641055.1. NCBI lineage: Eukaryota > Viridiplantae > Streptophyta > Magnoliopsida > Poales > Poaceae > Alopecurus > Alopecurus myosuroides. Next base: position 765,990,945 of record CM054057.1, read on the forward strand.
CGCAAGATCCGCAGTCTACCAACAATCACTGCGCAATTATCACAGTCGCCGCATACGCCATAGATCATTTGTGGTTGGCGACTTGGTGTTGCGACTGAAGCAAAAAGAAGGACACAAGCTCGAACCTCCTTGGGAAGGACCTTTCATCATACACGAAGTGATCCCAGGAGGAGCCTATCGACTGAAGAATCCAGAGACTGGAGGCATATACTCCAATCCGTGGAATATCGCGCAACTGCGCAAATTCTACCCCTAGGTTTATTTTGCAACAATAAGGCTATACTAGCCAAACTTGTAGCTCGAACACATGACTTCTCAGTCATAGCAATAAAGACATGATTCCCCATCATATTTACCCGACAGCTTTCACAGTTTACTACATGCTGAAAAGTTACAGGTACAAACACCCCATAAAATACAAGGGGGCTACACCTACAAATATCACGGAAAATTACAGAATACAAGGTGGCACACCCTTAAATACAGTTCCTACAAACTCAAGACAAACATACAGGATATTACATCCGATCAAATCAGTCAAAACGCTGGGCATTCTTAGCCGCCAAGACCCTATCCACTTCTTCAGAGGTCATTTGGATAATCTTCTCGCCGCAGGACGGACAGCATAGTACGGCGCAATATCTTCGATTGCATAATCTGGACGCCGAGCTACGGAGTTCAAGTCTATCTCTGGTTGCCATATTCGGACAAATGAGAGAGCAACAACCGCGCCGCAGGTCATCTGATTGCGAACGCACGCGCGAACCTCTCCTTCTCGCCCAAATAACCTGAGAAGATAACTCCCAGTCTTCGGGACCTCTCTCGAGTGGATAAAAAGCAGCACCGCAATCAAGGCTTCGTGGAAAGAACCCACGAGAATTCTCGCCTGGCGGACTCGAAACTTCAAGGTGGCCAATACAAAACCTCGACTGCGATCAGACCAGAAGTTACTCGCATGAGGATTTGTGTTGTTAGCCCCTTGGTGAATGTGGTTCCCACCCACTGCTTTTCTTCCCTGTCATCTGGTCTCACAACTAAGAACAAACGCACTCAGTAAGATCACAAATACAGCAGAAAAGGCATAGGGCTACACTACTTACACAGTAAGTCCCTTGCAATCGAAGACAATTCACCAATCAGAAATTGCTCGCGCTCAGCCGCCAATTTCTGCTTGGAAATCGCCACGTCAGCGACTCCGCGCAGTGCTTTCAGCTTACGCTCGCCTTCCTGCACCTTATCACGAAGACCAGCTAAAGTGCCCACGGCAGCCACTAGTGGATTTATTGGATTACCACGTCCACTCGAAGATTCAGCGGCAGACACAGTCGCCTGGAAGGAGTACACGGAAAAGAAATGAGACGCCCTACTAGAGTTACTTCTAGTCGCACATTTGACTACTCGCTCGGGGGCTACTCCATCGGGAGCCAAGGCATACACAACAAGGACGAATTCTAAACGCAAAACGCTTCGATTAAAGATCAACAAAGGCACGGGAATGCATCCCAAAATTCGTTACATCCAAACAACAGAAACAAAGGAAAAAAGTCTACGAAGCCACGTTGGTGCTGCCACTAGCGGCAGTCGACCCTCCCTTCTTCCGAGCAAACATCTCAGATAATTTCCGAGCAAGACAGTGGCTTGCTCGGAAAAACGAGATAGCCGTACCTTCTTGCCCGTGGAAGGGTCGACCGGCATGGACGAATAAGCCTCCTCCAGACCTTCGACTCCGTTCGCCAGAGCGAATTGAATCGCAGTCTTTGCGCCAGCTTCTGATTGAGCAACCGCAAAGGCCTCCAGGAGATCGCCTTCCGAGAAGACCTTCGACAACTCGCTCAGCGCAGGCGCAGGAGTACCGCTGGCGACAAGACGGCCATGCACTCGTGCCAAAGCTTTGGAAGCATTATCAATCAGGGAAAATATTCCCTCAGAATGCCTCCTGAGATGCGCGAGAGTGTCGGTCAGCACGTCCACCCGCTGAATCCCAGGAATCTCCAGAGGAACATTCAGAAGATCTACGGACAGACAAAATGATGCTTAGCAAAGATCAGCAGAATGAAAAATTCAAAAACCTAAGATACTTACCCGCAAAGCGCTTGGCGAGACGAAGGAACGCGACAGTGTCGTTGTCAGCCTTACTGCCGGCCTCCTCCAACTCCTTCACGCCCCGCTTCCGCGACTCCGCAAGCTTCGTATGGAGTTCCTCCGATTGCTTGCGGGAAGCTTCCAGTTCTTGCCGGGTAGTCGCCAGTTCAGCTTCCTGGGCAGTTACCTGCTCTGAAAGTTTAGTCTTTTCAGACTCTGCGAATTCGGCTCGAGCTGCACAAAGGATGTTAATCAGAAATCAAGAATGGATGACACACGAAAGCCAAAGAGATAACGAAACTTACCTTTAAGGAGGTCGCCTTCAGATTTGAGTCGGCTAACTTCTGATCGAAGCGACTCGCAATCTGTTTCGGCCAGAACGACGCGGCGACCGATCGCCGCAAAAATCGACGAGCGACTGTGAAAGCACGAAGATAAAGAGTTAGAAGAAAAGAGGTTTGAGCCTGTACCCGATTATTTACAATCGACTACAGCCTCGGGGCTACTCCCATCGGGAGCACTGCCGTGCACCCGAAGAAGACAAAATAACGGAGAAGTGAAGAAAGAAACTTTTGAGCCTGTACCCGATTACTTACAATCGACTACAGCCTCGGGGTTACTCCCATCGGGAGCACTGCCGTGCACCCGATAAAATTTTTACTGGGCAGATCAAAGAGATAGAAGATTACCTGTCCGGTGGCGCGGAGAGTGGATCCGCAGAGCTATCCGTCGCCTCCTTCGAGACCGAAGTTCTAGCGGCGAAGCTAGGAATCTCCCGCCCCATAGTCGCAACATCAGGCGCAGCCTTGGGAGAATTCTGGACGGTGCCCGCGGTAGGAGTCTCATCCGCGTCTTTTGCCTTATTCCTCTTTTCGGGAGGAACAGCAGCGGCAAACCTACTCGGGCTGATCGCCTGCAAACTGCGTTAGAAACAAGGAAACATCAGCATAGACAAACAAAGATTGTTCGAATAGAAATACGGAGAAAACACTTACTCGTCATCCTCCTCGTCTTCATCCAAATCATCCGCGTTCCAGGCGGCTGCGAATGGGGCCTGAGGAGGAAGAGATTGGAGCGGAGTCACGAAAATCGGAGACGACGTCCCAAAGATTTATCTTTGGACTTCATCGTCATTCACCCGACGACGCTTCGGAGGGACGTCACTCGAGTCCTCAGCGTCATCCGAAGAATCATGCTCAGAACTCGAAGAGGCGTTGGCCACGCTAGTGTCGACCACACACGTCCTGGTGACTTGACTGAAGGCATGAGGCATCATCACCAGCAACGGGCGGATAGCAATTTGCTACAGCTAGGCTCTGCAGAAAAAAGAAGACAAAGAAGATCTTATCGGCAAGAAAATTCCAAAGATGAAAGTAAAAAAAAAAAAAAAAAAAAAAAAAAATAAATAAAGACAGAAAAACTAACCTCAGCTGGAGGAGGATTTGAAGCAGAATAAGCCTCGACTGAGCAATCAGGGTATTGCTCCCCAACTTTCAGTCGAGTGATGGCAGCAATCTTCTTCTCGAATTCTACATTCGAAAGCTCTTCTCTGCTCACTCGACTGGGATCTTCTGCGCCTTGATACTCCCACATGGTGGAAGGCCTCTGCTGCAGCGGCTGGATCCTACGCTTCAAGAAAAGGCCGGCCAGGTGAAGCCCGTTGAGCACTACTCCCCCGAGGTCTGGTCTCGAAGAGCAGCAATTCTTGCGAGCAGGGGCGACCGTCTGGGTCTCCTCGGCTGTCATCTTGTGGTTCCACGACTTGCGCCTTGTCAGAACTGCGAGTGGGTGGAACTCGACAAGTCCGCCCGAACTGTTGTCGGCGACGTAGAACCATTTCTTCCCCAGCCAGCCTTGCGCGGAATCGATGAAGTGCATGTTGAAGTACGCGCTCTCGTGGCGCGCCTGGATCCCGAAGCCACCCGTACGAAGCGGCTCGCCGGGCTCGGACTCCACCCGCGATTTTTCGCGGAAGATCCGGATCTTGAACAGCGCCTTCCAGAGCGCCCAGTGCGGGCGAATGCCAAGATAGCATTCGCAAAGCGCGATGAAGCACGCGATGTGCTGCACCGCGTTTGGGGGAAGATCGTGAAGCTGTATGCCATAGGCACACAGCAACCCGATGAAGAAGGGATGAAGGGGGAAGGAGAGGCCCCGAGTCACGTGGTCCACGAAGACCACGCGTTCGTTCGACTGGGGGTTAGGTACCTCTTCTCTTTTCCCGAGGCGAACACGTTTGTCCGCCTCCGCCGGTAGAAGACCCTCCCGCTGCATCTCCTTGATGCTCTTGGCGGTGGTGTTGGGAGTGCGCCAGTCGCCGGCGCGAGTGGCGAGGGGCGCAGAGGGCTCGCCTGATGCCGAAGTTCCAGCCCCGTTTCTTCCCACCGGCCATCGTTCGCGCGGAAGCTTGAGCGCGAGGAAGTTGAAGACGAGTGCGAGGAAGAAGATGAGCGCGAGGTGGAAGACAAAGACGGAAAGCGAGGAAAATTTCACTGCGGCGCTAACACCCTTATTTATATACGGGGTAAAGCAATCTCAGCCGTACGATACGCAACGTGGCACCTATCGCAGTTGCCACGCGTAAGGATGAAACGAAGCGGCGGCGTACGCTGTTTCGTGCCACGATCTTAACAAAAGATCGTGCGCATTTACTGCGCATTTCGCGTAAAAAACGGGAGTGACGTCTCGTTTCCCCGGTCAAAAAGCTGACAAGGTGGGCCAGTTTCTGCTGCCACTCCGTCACGTCCCATCGGAGAAGAGGAGCACGCCTTGACGTCATGGCGTTCGTCATTCCGAAATTTTTTGCGAAAGGAATTCCAAACGCGAAATTATCTTCGCACGAATATCTATTCCTTCGGATAGAACACATTCTTTCCATGAAAAAATTCATGAATCAAAGCCTCTTCGGACAAGAGAAACATGCCTTACACACGAAAACTCTTTCGTACAGGCACAATTTTCCAAAACATGAAAACTCTTTCATACGGAGCTAACATTTCCAACACGAAACTTTTTTCGTACGGAACTCATACCAATCTAATCGGGTAGAAAGAACCCACCTTATGCGTGATATTTACGCATCACAAAAACCTGGATTGTACAGCCGACTAGGCACATCCGGATGCCATATTCTTCGAATATGAAGGTAAGACCCAAAAAGATCTTTCTTTTGGGCCTGGAATCGCACTCGAAAGCTGCGTCCTCCGGCATAGTTCCGTGTCAACAACACGAAGAAAAATCCTAGCGGACGCGCCGGTACCCCCTTAGGTTAAGTTCGACTCGATAAGTCCACAACGGCCCAGTCGTAACGATCACCTCATCGGATTCGAGTCGGAGGTCTCGAATCTGTGTAGGCCAGGAGTGTTTTTGCCCTAGTCGCAATTAATTGGCCCTGATCTCTCGGAGAGCCAAGCCACTGAGCCACATCCTTCTGCTAATATAGCCGCAAAAACTGGCACTAATGCTGCTCGATACTCGAGTATTTTTATTCAAGAAACAGGGAACACACCCTTCGTAGGCAACAACTGTCGAGCTGAACTTCTAGAAGGAGATCAAAGAAAAGGTCTGACCGTCTACCCGACTGAAAATAAATCCCAGTCGAGCATACGCTCGGGGGCTACTGACGAAGGCATGGATCCTGGGCCCTACGAATAAGGGCACCCCCTCTCGCACCTTCTAACCAAGGCCCAACAGGAAGCGCCCTTGGAGTACTCTAGAAGGCCCATGAAAAGCCCACCCGCATCAACTTGCGGGCTAAGTTAGGAATTGTAACCAACTCAAGCTAGGGTTTGTATCCTCTCCGGGTTGGACTCGAGACCTGGCTATCTATATAAAGCCAGGAGAGCCTCAAAGGAGACCAAGTATTACCGCACGACCACAAAAGCCTTGAAATCGAGATCTACTCTCGATTCGAGCACCTGTAATCGATCTCATCGTTTAATACAGATCAGCAGAAGGCAGGAGTAAGGGTTTTACCTCTTCGAGGGCCCCGAACCTGGGTAAATATCGCCTCCCTGTCTAGCCGACGATTCCACCAGCGCCTATGACATCTCCTAGTCGAAACCCGATAGGGTCACCTGAGGGATTTGCGGAGCCAGAGCTTCGACACGCACCCACACCTCATACCCCCCACTGCTCCTTCCTATCAACAAACAAACCAGCAGCCCAGTTGGTCTGCTCCCAGCGCGCGCAGGCAGAGGTGCAGGGTTCGATCCCCCCTGCACACCAAAAAACCCAATCTTTTTTTCCCATTTGTTTTGACCCAGCAATTCACCAGAAATCACCAGTAGGTCCCTGTTGTTTACTTCTAAGCCCCTGTAAAATATTTTCCAAGTCCCTAATGAATTAAAAATGGCAGATTTGCACCAAATCTTGTAAATTGCATAACTAATTCACCTTAACTCCAATTTTAACTTTTTAAATATGTTTTCTGTACCAAATTAAATGTTCTATCCAAATATAAAATTTATTTACTGTTTTGAATATTTTAAATTGGTGAAATATTTAAAAACTTGTTAAATTCACTTAAACTTGCAAAAATCATAACTTGGGCATAAAAATTCCAAATTCCACAAACTAAATATGTTTTCCAATCAACTCTTCATGTACTTTCCAAATATAAATTTTGTTTGCTGTTTTGAATAATTTAAATTGCTGAAAACAACTGTTTCTTGTTTATTGCATCTAAAATTGCCAAAATAATAACTTGCTCATTTTAAATCCAATTTCAACAAATGAAATATGTTTTCCATGCAAAATTAAACCACCTTTCCAAATATAAAATTTGTTTCATGTTTTGAATAATTAAAATTGGTTAAATAATTCAAACCTTGTTTAATTCATTTAATATTGCTAAATTTATAACTTGATCAAAACAAATTCTTTGGGACATATAAAATATGTTTTCAAACCACAAAAGTATAACCTTTTCAAATATGAACTTCACACAATGTTTTGCACAAATAAAAATTCAAATAAGTTCATGTTTGAATTAAATTCATTTAATTCTTGCTTAAACTTGTTTAATTCATAAATAATTTATTTGAAAGCCTTTTTCAACAAGTGAAACATGTATTCCAACAAAAATCTTGTTTTCTTTTCAAATATGAACTTTGTTATCTGTTTTGAACAATTTAACTTGATGAAAACAACAAATGCTTGTGTGACACCTTTAAGAAACCAAAATTCCATAACTTAATAAATGAAATTTCAAAATGGGTAAACCTTATTTCCATTTGGTTCTATTGTTGTTATTTTGTTGTTTTCTTCATCCATGCATCATGCTAATTCACTTACACAATTTGATTAGTTGTAAAACAATTAATTCAACCATAACTCATGGGCTTTCCATATGCAATCCAAAATTGCATGTGGGTCCATTTAATCATGTTATTATCTTGTCAACTAGTTTATTTTGTTGCATCAATTAAATGGTCATGCATCATCCCATGTTTGTGCACTATGCCATGTTATTGATTGTTTATCTTTCTGCATTGTTTGTTTGCTTCTTCTCGGATAAACGACGACGTTGAGACCGACGATACTTACGACACCCCTTCCAAGGACTTAGCTCAGTACCAGGCTACCGAGTTTGCAGGCAAGTTATCACTCACATGAACCATCGTGTTCCTTTCAACATTGGTTACCGATACTTTCCGTTGTCTATTCTGCTAGCCCTATGAATAGTTGTTTCTGTTACGAACCTATCACATGTATCCTTTAACCCTGATATTGCCTCACCTCCATACCTATAACCATTGCTTGTTGCCCGTGTCTTACTAGCATGCTTAGGTTGTTTTGCTCGAGTCTGTACCCGTTACTTTCTGTTACTATTTCATTATGTTCTGGGGGCTCGATGTTTAATCAATCAATCATGCTAATGTTATTGTTAAATAATAATTTGATGATAAGGCACCGGCAGGAGGCCCTGTGTGGTTTTGAGGCCTGCTAATGTCGACCCTAATAGGAAAAGGGTCTTGTCTACTGATCCATGATGAGCGCACTACCCGCATGTGGGAAGCGAGTATGGGCGCCCCCCTCAATTTGATTCGATTCGCATCTCGTCCAAATCGCCTCATTTAGTTCGTGTTTTCCATTTGCCGCATGCATGTTTTTGCGAGCCCAGGCCAGGGTGGAACTTTTGTAGTCGGCATATAGGGGACATGTTCTTAGAGCTATGAGGGTCCCTTTTCTCGGGGCTCGATTAGCCGTGCGCCCAAGGTTCTTTGGGCTTGATGCGAAGAAGAGTTTGTGTAGAGTCCCCGCTTGGTGGAGGGCATCCCATCTGGCGGGTTATTCTTGCGTGTACGCCAAATTGGTGCAACCCTGCAGGGATAAATCTTCTCGAGAAGCCGTGCTTTCCGCGGTTATGGACTACTTGGTGAAAGTACTGGCTAACAAGTACTCAGGACAACTAAACCTAATGATTAACAACCTTACACCCAATGATTAACAACTTGACTATAATAGGCTTATTGACACAATAATCTGAACCATCATTAATCCAACTGTGTGAGTTATCCTCGGATTGCTTCTTTGGATAAGGGCGAGATCCAGGATGGGTTTGTTTGGTGGTTAGCTATAGTTGGTTACGATACACGGTCTTATCTCCTTTCTGATAGCCGGAAGTGGTAGTAACTCTGTAGTTGTTAGAGCAGCCAGTTGCAGCATCTTTTATAACCCCTTCCTTCCGTTGAACCCAAAGCATCTGTGCTTGGTGTTGACGGGTTACACTTTGGTGAATTGTGAGTCTTGCTTGCCAGTACGTTTATGTACTGACCCCTTTGGGGCTGTGGTTTCCGCAGACCTACGTTTCTGAGGATCTACATGGTGGCTACTACGTGGAGTAGACGAGACTGCTGACGAGTAGATAGCGGACCCGGGCAGGATCCGAGACTTCGTGGATGGGCTCCGTCTTTTCGTTTCCGGCCTCTTAGGCCTATTTGTTCTTGTCTGTACTCAGACATGTTGAATGCTTCCGCTGTGATGTAATGATGATATGTTGGGACATGTGTCCTCTGAATGATTGTATTTGCTATCTCTGCTCTAGTGAGAGCCATTTGCAACTTATTTCAATCTTTTGTGTCGTAGAGATCTGTTGTGATATCTTGTTCCAATGCCGTTGACGTACCATGTGTGTATGTTTTGAAGTACGTCAACGGAAGTATCTGGATTTCTATGGGATGGTTTTGCGCAGACGAGGAATAGTAAGAGAATGGTTGTCACACGTTTACGTGTTGGCCTGCTCATATTGAGATGCGGGTGCCGGTATGCCCCGTAAGCCATTTATCTGTTGCTTAACGGACTGTGAGTATCCCCTAGAAGTCCGGGTGCGACAAATGGTATCAGAGCCTGTCTGCCTGTAGGATCCCTTTTACTGGTCGCAGTTGAGTCTAGAAACTATTTTGTAGCTATATAGGAAAAATGAAACGTGAGAGTAGGAATTCTGTCCTTTTTCTTCTTTCCCCACCACCTCCCTTTTCTGGTAAGGAAGTGCAACGTTGTTTTCCCTTCTCATCTAAGCTTTCAAGTTAGGATTTCACGAATTCTGGTTTCTCTAGGATGGTTATATCTACTAGACCATAGGAATGGAGGTGGTTGTGACATGATTTATCATGTTGCCTACTCACGATTGAGAACGGAGGCGTGTAAGCCCCGGAAGCAGATCCTCTATTCCTTAAGCAGTAGATATTGATCCTTTAGAAGCCCGGATGGGTTTTCCGTAGTACCTCAAGAGTGTTTTGGTCTCGTTTTTCCCGGTGTTGCTTCGTTATCCTGTTCTTCTCAACATCCTTTTCGTCCGTTCAAACCTTGTTGTTTCTTTTCATTTCAGTTCTTCTACCGGCGTCTAATCAAAACTTCCAAAATATCAAGTCTATCTGGCCAGAAAGGTTGTTGTTGTTGTTGTTGTTGTTGTTGTTGTTGTTGATTCCAGGCTATGAGAGCTGGCATTCCTATCACCTGGGGTTGTTTCGAGGAAGCATTCCTGAAGCACCACATTCCAGATAGTCTATTCTCCAAATGAATCAAGTTCTATTCAGCTATACACCCTCGATACAAAACCTCTACCTTTACTTGAAAATGTTCCGGTGGTTTGCAAATTCCCTGACGTCCTTCCAGAAGAGTTGCCAGAAATGCCTATCGTCTTGAAATTCCGGAAAAACTATCCAAGGTGCACGATGTGTTTCACGTGTCACAGCTCAAGAGGATCTTCCCAAGAAGTATCCGGACCTTTTCTTTTCTCAGTAGGAATCTCGGGGCGCGATTCCTTCAAGGGGGGGCGTTTTGTAACATCCCAAGTATGAAAAATAAGCCTTTAGAATGTTTGCTATCTGTTATTTTATGTTTTGCATCATGGCATCATGTTGATTGCAATTGTTTTGCTTGTTTTCCATTTGTTTTCCTCTGTTTTCATTTGTTTTCCAACTGTTTTCCCTTGTTTTCCTTTGTTTTCTATTTGAATTTCAAACCAAAATTCAAACCTTTTGTTTCATCCTTGTGATGTTACAATTTCCAAAATGATATTTCAAATCAAAACAATCATTTGTTTCCATTTGTTTTCATTTGGTTTGCCTCTGTTTTTATTTGTTTTCACAATGGAAATTCAAACAATATTCAACCTTTGTTTCATACTTGTCATGTTACAATCTTTTTCAAATAAAAAGTCCAACTCAAAACTCCATTTGTTTCCAATTATTTCCATAATGTTCAACTATTAAAATGGTGGCTTCTAATAGATCAATTAATTCCAAATTGCATTCTAAGTCAAGTCAAAAACATCAAACAGCACCCAATTTTAAATTATGAAAAATACCAAAACAAATATACCCTTTTGTTTCCAAATAAAATGATATGATAACCCTATGTTAAAATCTTGTTTTAATAACCATTTAATAACCAAAATTCATCCAAATGCAATCCTCTGTTTTCATTTCAAACTACAAGTTCAACCCAATTTAAATTTGTTTCAAATAATTCACTTAATGATAAAATCCATCCAATTTAAATCAAACTACAAAACAGCAATTTAATTTGAACTTTTAGAAAACAGAAGGTGGCAAGTGTTTGAAGATGAGCTAAATAACCCACCCAAAATTTCCCAAATTTTCCTAACTCCCAAAACCCCTCTTTTCTTCTCTAATTCAATCAGCAAAAAAAAATAACACAACAATTAATAAAAAGAAACCAGCAGGAAGAGAGAGAGGCCCAACTCCCCCCAGCCCACCATCTCCCTCAGCCCAATACCCCTTCGAGCACCCCTTTTCTTCAACCTTCTGTACGGTAGTCATCCTGCACCTCCACGTTTCAGAGATGCAACAGGGAACGGTGATCCCCTCCTCCACCTTCCCCTTATAGCTACCCGGTGCCCTAGCTCTTCCCCTCAACCCTAGCTTTCTCCCTTCTCCCTCTCCCCCGCCGTCCTCTCTCTTTTCTCCCTCTCCTTCTTCTCTGTTGCTCCCTCTCTGAAACTCCCTGTACCACTGAACCTGTACCCGAAATCCTCTCCCTTTTGGCTCCGGCGATCACCGACATTGGGTCCTTCCCCGGCCAGGGAGAGGCCAGGAATTGAAACGCCCCACCTCCCCCTCGCTCCTCCACCTCTCGGATTGGACCGGGAAGCATCGAGCCACCGCCGCCATCGACGTTCACCACCGCCGGTCTCCCTGTCTGCCCCGACCTGCCACCGTCGCCTCCCTCTGTACCAGTGAGGTGAGCGCCTCCCGCTCCTCTTTCCCCCTCTCGCTACTCCTTCCTTCCCTCTCGCTCCCCTTCTCTCTCCCTTGCCCGCACGGCCACAACAGCCATCAACCACGGCCACCACGAGCGCCGCTCGCTGCCTGTCTCCGACGATGGTTCAGTAACTGAACATCGAGTTCAGGTTCAGTTAAGTCCCGCACCCACACCTCATACCCCCCCACTGCTCCTTCCTATCAACAAACAAACCAGCAACCCAGTTGGTCTGCTGCCAGCGCGCGCAGGCAGAGGTGCAGGGTTCGATCCCCCCCTGCACACCAAAAAACCCAATCTTTTTTTCCCATTTGTTTTGACCCAGCAATTCACCAGAAATCACCAGTAGGTCCCTGTTGTTTACTTCTAAGCCCCTGTAAAATATTTTCCAAGTCCCTAATGAATTAAAAATGGCAGATTTGCACCAAATCTTGTAAATTGCATAACTAATTCACCTTAACTCCAATTTTAACTTTTTAAATATTCTTTCTGTCCCAAATTAAATGTTCTATCCAAATATAAAATTTATTTACTGTTTTGAATATTTTAAATTGGTGAAATATTTAAAAACTTGTTAAATTCACTTAAACTTGCAAAAATCATAACTTGGGCATAAAAATTCCAAATTCCACAAACTAAATATGTTTTCCAATCAACTCTTCATGTACTTTCCAAATATAAATTTTGTTTGCTGTTTTGAATAATTTAAATTGCTGAAAACAACTGTTTCTTGATTATTGCATTTAAAATTGCCAAAATAATAACTTGCTCATTTTAAATCCAATTTCAACAAATGAAATATGTTTTCCATGCAAAATTAAACCACCTTTCCAAATATAAAATTTGTTTCATGTTTTGAATAATTAAAATTGGTTAAATAATTCAAACCTTGTTTAATTCATTTAATATTGCTAAATTTATAACTTGATCAAAACAAATTCTTTTGGGACATATAAAATATGTTTTCAAACCACAAAAGTATAACCTTTTCAAATATGAACTTCACACAATGTTTTGCACAAATAAAAATTCAAATAAGTTCATGTTTGAATTAAATTCATTTAATTCTTGCTTAAACTTGTTTAATTCATAAATAATTTATTTGAAAGCCTTTTTCAACAAGTGAAACATGTATTCCAACAAAAATCTTGTTTTCTTTTCAAATATGAACTTTGTTATCTGTTTTGAACAATTTAACTTGATGAAAACAACAAATGCTTGTGTGACACCTTTAAGAAACCAAAATTCCATAACTTAATAAATGAAATTTCAAAATGGGTAAACCTTATTTCCATTTGGTTCTATTGTTGTTATTTTGTTGTTTTCTTCATCCATGCAGCATGCTAATTTAGTTACACAATTTGATTAGTTGTAAAACAATTAATTCAACCATAACTCATGGGCTTTCCATATGCAATCCAAAATTTCATGTGGGTCCATTTAATCATGTTATTATCTTGTCAACTAGTTTATTTTGTTGCATCAATTAAATGGTCATGCATCATCCCATGTTTGTGCACTATGTCATGTTATTGATTGTTTATCTTTCTGCATTGTTTGTTTGCTTCTTCTCGGATAAACGACGACGTTGAGACCGACGATACTTACGACACCCCTTCCAAGGACTTAGCTCAGTACCAGGCTACTGAGTTTGCAGTCAAGTTATCACTCACATGAACCATCGTGTTCCTTTCAACATTGGTTACCGATACTTTCCGTTGTCTATTCTGCTAGCCCTATGAATAGTTGTTTCTGTTACGAACGTATCACATGTATCCTTTAACCCTGATATTGCCTCACCTCCATACCTATAACCATTGCTTGTTGCCCGTGTCTTACTAGCATGCTTAGGGTTGTTTTGCTCGAGTCTGTTACCCGTTACTTTCTGTTACTATTTCATTATGTTCTGGGGGCTCGATGTTTAATCAATCAATCATGCTAATGTTATTGTTAAATAATAATTTGATGATAAGGCACCGGAAGGAGGCCCTGTGTGGTTTTGAGGCCTGCTAGTGTCGACCCTAATAGGAAAAGGGTCTTGTCTACTGATCCATGATGAGCGCACTACCCGCATGTGGGAAGCGAGTATGGGCGCCCCCCTCAATTTGATTCGATTCGCATCTCGTCCAAATCGCCTCATTTAGTTCGTGTTTTCCATTTGCCGCATGCATGTTTTTGCGAGCCCAGGCCAGGGTGGAACTTTTGTAGTCGGCATATAGGGGACACGTTCTTAGAGTGCTATGAGGGTCCCTTTTCTTCGGGGCTCGATTAGCCGTGCGCCCAAGGTTCTTTGGGCTTGATGCGAAGAAGAGTTGAGTTGTGTAGAGTGCCCCGCTTGGTGGGAGGCATCCCATCTGGCGGGTTATTCTTGCGTGTACGGCCAAATTGGTGCAACCCTACAGGGATAAATCTTCTCGAGAAGCCGTGCTTTCCGCGGTTATGGACTACTTGGTGAAAGTACTGGCTAACAAGTACTCAGGACAACTTAAACCTAATGATTAACAACCTTACACCCAATGATTAACAACTTGACTAGTAATAGGCTTATTGACACAATAATCTGAACCATCATTAATCCAACTGTGTGAGTTATCCTCGGATTGCTTCTTTGGATAAGGGGCGAGATCCAGGATGGGTTTGTTTGGTGGTTAGCTATAGTTGGTTACGATACACGGTCTTATCTCCTTTCTGATAGCCGGAAGTGGTAGTAACTCTGTAGTTGGTTAGAGCAGCCAGTTGCAGCATCTTTTATAACCCCTTCCTTCCGTTGAACCCAAAGCATCTGTGCTTGGTGTTGACGGGTTACACTTTGGTGAATTGTGAGTCTTGCTTGCTAGTACGTTTATGTACTGACCCCTTTGGGGCTGTGGTTTCCGCAGACCTACGTTTCCGAGGATCTACATGGTGGCTACTACGTGGAGTATGACGAGACTGCTGACGAGTAGATAGCGGACCCGGGCAGGATCCGAGACTTCGTGGATGGGCTCCGTCTTTTCGTTTCCGGCCTCTTAGGCCTATTTTGTTCTTGTCTGTACTCAGACATGTTGAATGCTTCCGCTGTGATGTAATGATGATATGTTGGGACATGTGTCCTCTGAATGATTGTATTTGCTATCTCTGCTCTAGTGAGAGCCATTTGCAACTTATTTCAATCTTTTGTGTCGTAGAGATCTGTTGTGATATCACTTGTTCCAATGCCGTTGACGTACCATGTGTGTATGTTTTGAAGTACGTCAACGGAAGTATCTGGATTTCTATGGGATGGTTTGCGCAGACGAGGAATAGTAAGAGAATGGTTGTCACACGTTTACGTGTTGGCCTGCTCATATTGAGATGCGGGTGCCGGTATGCCCCGTAAGCCATTTATCTGCTGCTTAACGGACTGTGAGTATCCCCTAGAAGTCCGGGTGCGACAATAGGTGATAATGGATCGCCATGACGTAACCCTTTTTTTGTTTGGAAGTATGCACCAATGTCATCATTGACCTTTATAGCCACACTTCCCCCCGAAACAAAGTTACGAATCAAAGACCGCCACTCCTCGGAGAAACCTTTCATCCTCAGAGTCTGCTGAAGAAAAGACCACTTGACTTTATCATAAGCCTTTTCGAAGTCTATCTTTAATATTACACCATCCATTTTTCTACGGTGTAACTCATGGACCGCTTCATGCAATACGACCACCCCATCAAGGATGTTCCTACCTTGCATAAAAGCTGTCTGAGACGGCCGTATGACATGGTCAGCAACCGAATTTAGCCTTAATGTCGCGGATTTGGTGAAAATTTTGAAGCACACGTTAAGAAGGCAAATATGTCTATATTGTTGAGTCCTATCCGCCTCGTTAACCTTTGGCAACAAAATTATCTCCCCAAAATTAATGCGAAATAATTCAAGTTGTCCCTCATGCAAATCATGAAACAACTCAAGCAAATCCGCTTTAATCAGTTCCCAGAAATGCTGATAAAATTCAGCTGGGAATCCATCCGGACCAGGGGCCTTATTATGCTCCATTAAGAAGACCGCCTTCTTCAGCTCCTCCTCAGAATAAGGGGCGGTAACATATGCGTTCTCCTCATCTGAAACCTAAGGAATATCATCTATCCGGGATTCATCCAATGTGAAATCACTCTCATCAGGTTCTCCGAACATATTTTATAATACCTCGTAATATATTTTTTTAATTGATCATGGCCTTCAATCCTGCCCTCCTCCTGATCCAGAGAATGAATAAGTTTCTTCCTATGTCTGCTGTTATCAATACTATGGAAGTATCTCGTATTCGAATCTCCTTGCAGTATGAATTGAGCTTTTGATCTTTGATACCACTTAATCTCCTCATCACGAAGGATACCCACCATCTCCGCATTTGATTGTTTTTTAATTTCAATATCATCCGGGGACAGGGGTCGCCATTCCGCTAGAGCCTCAAGTTCATCAATAATCGATGAAAGCCGTAATTTTTCTTTTTTAAGTAATCCAACCAAATGTTTAGCCCATCCCTTTAAGTGTTTACGCAAAGCGCGTATTTTATTGTTCCACCTGTCTAAAGGAGTGACTCCACCGACCGGACGTGCCCATACCATCTTAACCATATCCTCAAAACCATCACGGTTTAGCCAGCCCAGTTCAAATTTAAACTGGTGGCTATGGTGGACGTTGTGATTCCCTGTGGATATTAAAATGGGAGCATGATCTGATAATGCTTCAATACGTTCTAGGACCCTTACTGAGGCCATTGGGAATTTCGATTCCCATTCAGAGTCCATCAGTACCTGGTTACCATGCAATCCTAGTCTTCGCGGCCAGTAGTCATTAAAAATGTAGACAATTTCACATCGAGATCAAGCCAATAACAAGGGAAGCTTCACGCACACCATGACCTTGCCGCCCCGTGTACTATTACTCTATAAAAACAATGCATTGTTATGTTAATTCGATGCCGTATGGGTAACATGTAAGCTGCACCAGATACTTCTTCGATCAACCCTACAGCGTGATATCATTCTTCCAGTTACCTAAAGGAGTCTTGAAGAAGTTAGACTATTTCAGATCAAGATTTTTTCGGCAAGGGGATAGTGAAAAGAAAAAATATCGACTGGCAAGATGGGATGTGGTGTGCCGACCCAAAGATCAGGGAGGGCTGGGGATTCATGGCCTTCAAGTCAAAAATTAAGCTCTCCTAAGTAAATGGCTATTTTAAGCTGCTTACAGAAAATGGGGTTTGGCAAACCCTTCTCAGGAGAAAATACATCAGCACGAAAGCGCTTTCACAGGTTATTTGGAAACCATGTGATTCTCACTTTTGGGCTGGCCTAATGGCGTCTAAGAAACATTTCTTTCGCTATGGGGTATTTAACATCAAAGATGGATCTCAGATACGGTTTTGGGAGGATAAATGGTTAGGAAATGCCACCCTCCAAGAACAGTATCCATCCTTATACATTATTGTCCGTCATAAAGGGGATACGTTAGCTACAGTAATGCAAACAAATCCACCAAATGTGACGTTCAGACGGGATATTGTTGGACCAAGATTACAATCTTGGTGACGAAAATTGGATCTGAACGAGGTGCTTCTACTCCCCTCGGTTACGTGTTAATAAGTGGGCCACAAGGACCGAAACATGTACAGAGGAGAGAGGGTCTGATACACATACTGATGGAGGGATGATAACCCGGTAGGCTGATGCCAAGGTGTAATTCGGCCCAAAGAGAGCTGCGCAAGACCCGGCTTAAGGAAAGGGAGTTTCTAGAAGGCCCAAGAGTGTAGGCCTCGTAACCCGGAGGAAACCTAGGGTTTGTAAGCGGTGCCCGGGTAGGACTCCGAGTATGCCTTGGATGGGAAGCCAGTGGGCCCGATATTATATAAGCCGGCTCCTAGGGTTAGATTAGACACGAGCTTGTACGAGTTTTGTTAGCTATTCGAGTATCCCTTGTAACATCAGAGTTGAGATAATAAGATCTAGATCGGAGACTCGGCGACTTGATTGCCGGCTACCAGATCGTTTCATCACCATGATTTCCCTGAGCAAAACCCTCTCCCAAACACCAGAGTCGATTTACCCCAAGATAAGTTACCCCTGGTAACGTCTGCCGTGATTATCCCACGACAGTTGGCGCCCACCGTGGGGCCTGCGTCCAAGGGTGTTTACATCACGGGAGAAGCTCGGGAGAACATGAAGAACCTCGTCGTCGGCGAGATCTACACCAACCCCGAAGGAGAGAAGATGGTGGACGATTTTGGCTGGGGCCCAGAGTCGGATCTGCTCGAATCCGGATCTGTCGTCACGATCGGCTGGGTCAACGTCTTCATCGGGATGGTACGTACGTCCGGTTCAGTCCCTGATGATTTCGATTATGATTCCGTGTCAGGATAAGTAACCTGCGTACAGTCGGATGGAGAAGAATCGGTCGGAACGGTGGATCCGATAGAAGAGCCCACCATGAAGAGGGAACAGCCGGAACAGCCGGCATGGACCCCGCGTGGCCGGGTCACGAGAGAAGATGATACCGAGTCTATCCTGCACCTGCTGGAGGACCGGTACGAGGAGGATAGTTGTGATGAGGAGGAATATGAGTCTTCACCAGGCATCGCGCGCCAGGTCGCGGTCTACACGGCCCCTGCAACCAATCTCAATCAGGGGGACGTGACTACGGCCGCGGTTGGAGCGACGCGAGCGCTGGCCCAGCAGCAAAATCCGGCTGACGGAAATCCGGTTCTAACCCGGGTTGACGGAGAGTCGGCTTCAGTCACCAGCCGAGCGGCGGATAGCAAGTTGCAGGCGAATATGTTCGGGTTCATGGCGAACAGGACGCCAGTGGCGGGTCCTTCGAATCCACAACACCCGGCCCTGTTCAGTAATAACTTGATCCTGGATCCCACGGTGCTAGCTACGGTGATAACCCCGGAAAACGCAGCGGCACGGGCTAGGGATCTGGATGTAGCACGCCGTGCATTGGAGCAACAAAGGAGAGATGTGGAAGCAGAAAAGCAAGGGATAGCCACACGCAACCGTGAGCTGGATGCATTGGAGAACCGGCTCCGGGTTGAGACAACCAGGTCACATCAAAGATACCAAACGAGATTACCGGCAACGGGTGGAGTCTTAAACCCGGCCACGCTGTTCATCACACCCCAAGATCAACCAATTCCGGCTGTGAATCAGGAAAGTGTACACCAGCCCGCGACCGGTGGAGGACAGCCGGAAAATGTACAAACCGGGCTACCCACGTTGCAGACAGGGGTTGCCGTTGGTAATACAGCACCACCACCACCACCACCATCGCGATTTCATACGCCACGAGGTCACTTCAACAACCCCATGGATAATGTATATGCAGCAACATTGGCATTGGATCGAATCCCCGTAAGAGAGTCACCCCATGCGGAGGAGACCCGGCGGGCAATAGATTTATTGCGCACGATAGTGGCTCAGCAAGTCAATTACCCGGATAATAGGAGCGGAATGCATGGAACGCCGTATATAAGCCGGCATAACGGAAACACCGGTAATATTCAGACAAGCTCAGCACGGCGGAGGGCAGAGCAACAGCGAATGCCGCCTCCTCCCCGTAGACCAGCAACACCTGCGGTATCAGCCGCGCAAGCTATCGTGGACAGTTCTCGAGCCAGGCGTGCAGCAGCCGGGTCTGCGGTACGAGGGCCGGTAGTAGTTGCACCCCCCGCCGCACCCGTCGCCGGGTCGCACGATTCCCGGGTGAGGCCAGCACCGGCAATTTTAGCCGGGCCTAAGTGTTTATCGGACGACATCAGAGCCGAGCCTTACCCGGATAAGTTCAAGGAACCGGGTAAAGTGGTGAACTACGAGCCGACTATGGATCCAGAAACCTGGTTGAGCAGCTATGAGATGGCTATGTCGATTCGCAACGCATCTGAAAATCTTCAAGCCAAGTTCATGTATTTAATGAAGTCAGAGGGAGCAGCAAAGCTGTGGTTCAACAATTTACCCGAAGGATCTATCAAGTCATCGAGTGAGCTGAATGTTGCATTTATCAAGCACTTCCATGGGACGTATAGGAAATTATTCACAATTGATGGTCTAGAACGATGTGTCCAGAAGAAGGGAGAGTCGGCGCGCAGTTGGGTGCGCTGGGTTATGGAAATACTTCACTCATCTACAGATATTCAGCCAAAGGATGCGCTACAGGCCATGGCTAAAACGTGCAAGTACATACCCCTAGTGCAAAAGCTAACACGCATGAAATCTAGTCGGAATGTTTTAGAGGTTACTATGGGAGAGCTGATGGACGCATGCAACAAGCACGCGGCTACGGATACCACAGAAGAAGACGTCGATGACAAGAAAGCAAAAGCAAACACGAGCAATAATGGAAGAACCGGAAATGGGTCTGCGCCGGGTAATAATGGAGGAAACAATGGAAATAACCAGAATAAGCGTTCATACGAGGGAAGTTCCGAGTTTGTTGCCAATACAGAAGCCGGGTTTACGAGACCCAGAGCAGAAGGAAATTTCAACGGTGGAAACTTTAATGGAGGAAATTACCAAGGGCCTCCAAGACCGGGTAATCACATAGAGGCCTTCAGGATGCCCTGTCCTCGTCATAGCAGGAACGGCAGGCCGGCCAATCATTCGCTAGAACAGTGCGTAGATTTGCAAAGATGGAAGAATGAGGAAATACAGAAAGCAATGCGAGGCGCAGGCCGGGGAGCAGGACCGGGTCGGGCAATGGCCCACCCCCAGTAGGCAACCCAGGAGGCGGTAATCCGGGTAACAATCAGGGAGGAGCTGGAGGTTTCCAAGCCAACCCCAAGCAATTGGGCCAGTACCATGTTCACACCACGGGAACTTCCAACAAGGATAGAAAGATACTGAAAAAGGCAGTAAACTCGGTTTCCTCGGCTGTCCCGAGATACCTGAGATGGTCGGATCAAGATGTAACATGGAGCAGAAGGGATCACCCGGAAAGAATAGAACATCCGCGAGTCTTAGCATTGGTGGTTGCGCCGCAGGTCAATGGTTATGAGCTGAAAAAGGTCTTAATGGACGGCGGAAGCAGCATCAACATCTTATATTGGGAAACTTTTTTACGCATGGGTCTCAAGGAGTCTCAGCTACAGAAAAGTTCAACAGTGTTTCATGGGATTGTGCCAGGTCACTCGGCGTGCCCTGAGGGAAAGATTACCTTGGAGGTTGCTTTGGAGAATCAAAGGATAATTTCCGAGTAGAGTGGCTCACGTTCGAAGTGGTAAAGTTGCGCAGCCCCTATCACGCGCTATTTGGAAGGCCGGCTTACGCCAAGTTCATGGCCAGGCCATGTTACGTTTACCTACAGCTAAAAATCCCGGGTCCCAAGCAGACCATCACCATACATGGGAGCCGCGATATAGCGGCCGAGTGTGACGAAGGAGACGCGGCAATGGCGGAACAAGCTTGTAGAAAGGAGGAGCTCAAGTATTATCGGTCTCAAGTAGACCCGGATGACAGGACAACGTTAAAAAGGCCGAATATGGAGAATGAGAGAGCGAAATTCAAGGCAGCAGAGGATACCAAGATGGTGGCCTTTGTTGAAGGTGATCCCTCCAAGCAATTTGCTATAGGATCTAACCTGGACAGTGAGGAGGAAAAAGCACTCGTGGAGTTTATTCGTTCAAATCAAGATGTTTTTGCTTGGACGCCCAGCGATATGCCGGGTATCCCTAAAGAGTTAGTGGAACACAGCTTGCACGTCGATCCCAAGTCTAGGCCCGTGAAGCAGGGCCTGAGAAAAATGAATGAGGAAAGAAGAAGGGCTATAGGGAAGAAATTGCTCGGCTATTAACAGCCGGCTTTATTATGGAGGTATTTCACCCGGATTGGTTGGCAAATCCGGTTCTAGTGATGAAAAAGAGCAACGAGTGGAGGATGTGCATAGATTATACGAGTCTCAACAAGCATTGCCCAAAGGATCCGTTTGCACTTCCAAGGATAGATCAGATCATAGATGCAGTGGCTGGAAGTGACCTATTATGTTTCCTGGATGCGTATTCCGGGTATCATCAGATCAAGCTCAAGAAGGAAGACTGGGAGAAAACATCGTTCATAACCCCTTTTGGGGCCTTCTGTTACAAAACCAGGACTTTTGGGCTAAAGAATGCTGGCGCAACTTATTAGAGATGCATACAGAAGTGCTTTGAGGACCAGATTGGGCGCAACATTCACGCCTATGTGGATGATGTGGTGATAAAACCAGGAAAGCGGAAACATTCATTAATGATCTAAAGGAAACATTCAAGAATTTGAGAAGGTATCAGATGAAACTTAACCCTACAAAGTGCGTGTTTGGAGTTCCAGCAGGAAAGTTACTCGGGTTCATTGTCTCCGAGAGACGAATCGAGGCAAACCCGGACAAAATCAAAGCTATCCAAAGTCTGAAAAGGCCAGAAAACCTAAAGCACGTTCAGAAGCTCACAGGGTGCATAGCAGCGCTGAGCCGGTTCATATCCAGACTCGGAGAGAAGGCAATACCCCTGTACCGGCTCTTGAGGAAATCTGATAAGTTTGTTTGGGACCAAGAGGCGGATGAAGCGTTTGAGGCACTAAAGAAGCAGTTATCTGAGGCACCAGTTTTAGCAGCCCCGGGTCCCAAAGAGCCCATGCTACTATACATTGCGGCCGGGCCTCGGGCGGTCAGCGCAGTGGTTGTCGTTGAGCGCAAAGAGGATGGGAAAGATCACCCGGTTCAAAGGCCGGTTTATTACGTCAGCGAAGTGTTATCAGAGGCAAAGCAGCGCTACCCACATTGGCAGAAGCTGGTTTTCGGGGTCTTCATGGCCAGCCGGAAATTGAAACCCTACTTTCAGGAACACCCCATAACAGTGGTTAGCTCCATACCAATGTCGGATATCATCAGAAACTCGGACGCAACAGGTAGAATAGCCAAGTGGGCCATCGAGATGGGAGATTATCATATCAACTACGAGCCCAGGTCAGCAATCAAGTCTCAAGCTTTAGTTGATTTCATTAACGATTGGACTCACACTAGCATGCCCACAAGGACACCAAGTTCCGAGTCTTGGGTAATGCACTTTGATGGTTCCAAGCAATACGAGGGATCAGGAGCTGGAGTGGTACTTACATCACCTAAAGGAGATAAGCTGAGCTACGTGTTGCAAATCCACTTTGATTGCTCCAACAACGTGGCCGAGTATGAAGCATTATTACACAGATTGAGAATAGCCAAGGAGATGAACATCAGGCGGATACGATGTTATGGAGATTCGGATCTTGTGGTACAGCAGGTCTCAGGAACCTGGGATAGGAAGGATGCCTCTATGGCAGCATATCGCAGAGAGGTGGACAGGGTTGCCGGGTGTTTTTCCGGGTATGAGGTGGAGCATATTGATAGGAGAAAGAATGAGGCAGCAGATGCACTCGCAAGACTCGGCTCGCGCAGAGAGCCGGTTCCACCCAATGTTTTCCTGGACGAGCTATGGCGGCCATCAGTAAAAACCGAGTCTGAAGAAGAGGTGGCTAACCAAGACCCAGATTTGGAGCTCGTGGCCACAGTACGAGCTGTTCCCGAGTGGACAGAGCCGTTTCTGGCTTACCTATCACGGGGCGAGTTACCACAACAAGTATAGCAAGGCAAATTCTGAGGCGAGCAAAAGGCTACTCCATCATCAATGGGGAGTTATACAAAAGGAGTGCTGCAGGAGTATTTTTGCGCTGTGTAGCACCAGAAGAAGGCCGGCAGATCCTGAAAGAGATCCACGAAGGCGACTGTGGGCACCACGCATCCACAAGATCCCTTGTGGCCAAAGCATATAGGCACGATTTCTTCTGGCTCACAGCCCTAGCAGACGCGGAACGCTTGGTGGCAAGGTGCGATGGATGTCAAAGGTACGCCCGCCAAATCCATGTGCCGGCTATGGAGCTGCAAACAATTCCTTTAACCTGGCCGTTTGCCGTTTGGGGTATGGACATGGTTGTCCCCTTTCACATGTCACCTTGCAAAAAGACACATCTCTTGGTGGCTATTGATAAATTTACCAAGTGGGTTGAAGTTATGCCAGTTACCAATTGTGAAGAGGTTACGGCAGTCAAGTTCTTGAAAAGGATTATCTATCGGTTTGGGTATCCTCACAGCATAATTACGGACAATGGAACCAACATGTCCTTAGGCGAGATGGAAAAATTCTGTGGGAACAATGGAATCCGGCTTGACATAGCCTCAGTAGCCCATCCACAAGCTAATGGACAAGTGGAAAGGGCAAATCAGGAGTTACTTCATGGGTTGAAACCACGGCTGCGAGTCCCATGCATCAGAGCTGCTGGCGCATGGGTTGAGGAGTTACCATCAGTGGTTTGGGGTATCAACACCACACCTAACAGATCTACTCAGATGACACCGTTTTTTATGGTTTATGGTGCAGAGGCAGTATTGCTGAGTGATATCATTCATGATTCACCCCGAGTGTCGGCTTACGTCGAGGTGGAGAACGAGAAGACCCGGCAGGACGCCGTGGATATGTTAGAAGAACACAGGGAACAAGCTTTGGAAAGATCAGCCATATACCAGCAGGACCTGAGGAGATATCATAGCCGGCGAGTCAAAACCCGGGTCTTCCAGGAAGGGGACCTGGTTCTGCTCCTGGTACAGTCAAAGGAAGGAAAACACAAGCTGTCTCCACCATGGGAAGGACCGTTCATTATAAGCCGGAATCTGCACAATGGGTCGTATTACTTGGTAGATGCAAGTGAAGAGTCGGCTACTGTCAATGACACCGCTCATACAACTTCATCTATGCAAGAAAGAGAAAGACCATGGAACGTGGCTCAGCTGCGTCCCTACTACACTTAGAATAGACTAGATTCACAAGTGGAATTACACTATGTAACAGGCAGCAGGTTTCAGACGCACTCTTTTCCTATCCAGGGTACCTAAGGGGACTGGATGGTTTTTAATGAGGCGGCTTGCCGACCTAACTTTTCTCATATCAATAAAGAGATGGTTAAACAAAATATTCTTTTCTATGTGTTCTTTGTCAAGTTTTTATGTTTCTGTTATTTTCTGTTTTCTTTTTCAGGTAAGTATTATTTGTCGTTCTTAATATGTTAGTTTTTCTAGTAAATTGCATATATCTAGGTCTCGGGGGCTGATTGCTTGAATAGCACAGTTGCAAGCTCAAAGACCCGGCCACGATGCCATTAGGTTATAAGGGCTAATTACTTGTAATAAGTACAGCTGCAAGCTTATAACCGGACAATAGAGCCAAATTTTCTTGACTTTACCTGCTTAAGATTGATGTGACTCGCAAAAAAGTGGCATGCTTTGCTAGCGTGTAATTACAATCAGTCATGATGCCCAATGGGACTTGCCTGACCCTGTCTTTATACAGTTATAGCAGCATTGATTATCCACGCGAAAGCCGGCTTATAGTAAAAGAAGGTCAAAAGGGTCATCTAAACCACAAGTTATGCAGAGTACAAGGCTAACACCCGGAAACTTAGGATATATTAAGCATAGCTTCAAACCTATGTGAATGGCTCTAGGTTTTGGGCCTTAGCAAAAACAATTTGTTCTTTTAGAAAAGTCCAAAACCCCAGACTCGGAAATTCGGGCCTTGGGGACTAAGGAATCTGAAAAAGAAGCAAATTTTCTAGCTATTCAGCTCAAAAACCCAAAAATCCGAGTCTTGGGGACTTGGGGACTTAGAAAAAATCCACTTGTCAAAACCCATGAGACCCGGAAACCGAGTCTCGCAGAAGGAACCATAGCGAAAGTCGGAAAACCAGGAATGAAAAAGCTCAAAGTTAAGAAATATCAAATTCACGCAAAGGCCAGAAGGGCCATGAAAGATATTAAGGTTTTAAACGTATTACAAACCAGGATATGAGTATCAAAAAGTGCACAGGAGCACTATCAAAAGAATAATTGTTTTAAAAGGCCCATTGGCCGAATGAAGTGCTCGAAACAGTGGCAGATAAAATTTCACTCGGCCTCCTGGGCCGAGTCTTCAACCTTGTCCAGTAGCGGGGTCCTGGTCTTGGGTTTGCTCTTCAGGGGCCTTCCCAGCATCTTTACCCGGATCAGCATTACCGGCGCGCGCGGGAGGAGGAACAACCGGCGTGGAGGTAGTGGGCGCGGTATCGGCCTCAGCCTTCTTCTTCGCGGCCTCTTCCCTCGCCTGAGCAGCTTCCGCCTTCCATCGTGCCAGCATGTCATACGGCTTGGGAGGATCCGACTGAATCGGCTTATCTTCAGCGTCGTATGGTGTAACAATCCGGCTGACATCCAGACTATCGGCAATCAGGCTAGCCGAGTGACGAACCTCTGTTTGGATGGCTTTGAAGTTCTTGGCTGAAAACCTGGAGCCATCAGTGTTGAATTCTGGAAACCCGCCAACCAGCTTTGCCGGCTCAAGCTTGGGAAAGTACGCCTTAGCCAGAGCAAGCCCCCGGGTTACTCCAACCCGGCATGACGAGTGTTTCCAGTGCTCGATCCACTCGGGGATGGTGGAGCACGCATCCAGTAGTGTGCTCAAACCACCACGTCCAGTACCCGGCCACTTCAAAGCTTGAAGAACCCATTTGGTGCCGGCACAGAGTTGTCGGATGGTGCTCTTTATGGTCTTCAGCTTTGCTATGTCATCTTCATCCGGCATTTCATCATCCGGCCTACAGAAAAACAGAAAAGTGCAAATAAGAAATTTCGAGTGTTTATCAGAATGAAAATCCGGGTTACGATTAGTGAGTCGGGAATCATTACCAATCAAAGCACGGTAAGTGTCGGTAATCCGGGCAGATAGCTTGTTCAGTTCATCCTCTGCAGCATGGGCTCTCTTTCTATATTTTCTTGCAAGCTTCCCTAGTTTCTTGGCATCAGCCTCAACCGATTCACGCAGCTTCGTCTCCACCTCAAGGAGTTTGTTGGTTTTAGCCAACACTTCCTCAGAATGGGTTACGTATGCCTACGTGGAAACATAAGGAATATCAGTCGGACATACTATGAAAGTTCCAAGTAAATTATGCATAAGTTCACTCGGAACTTGGGGACTAGATAAATACACGGACAGTATCAGTTGAATTTACCTCGTGCTTGGCTATCAAGGCCTCTAGAATGCCTTCTTCATCAGCTCTAAGGGTATGCAGAGCATCAAGCATCTCAGCAAAGTTCATATCCTTAGGCTTTGTTCCGGAAGAGCCGGGGGGCGGGTTACTTGGAGGTGGAGTCCTTTCCTGCCTCGGGGGGGAGACCCGGGTTGCCTGGGTGTCAGGATGGGGATCACCCATCCTTGCGCCCACAATCTCGACGTCGTCATCCCCGGGTCCATCTGGTGGGTTGGGAGACTCGGCCTCCTGCCTGGCCGGGTCTGTCAGCGGGTCCTTTCCTTGGTCTTCTTCTTCTTCGAGGCCGCCAGTCGCGGCGTTCATATCATCAACCGGCTTCTCTGTTGCCGGGTCATCCAAGTTCATGTCGTCCGGGTCGCTAAGTGTGACCTGGGCACTGAGGAAATTAAAAGAAGTGGTCAGTAGTAGTAAGTGAAGGTTATCGAAAGTGCCAGCATATTGGATAGCAAGAAATATGGCTTACCCAGCATTCACCACGAAGTCCGGTGGAAGCTCGTTGCTAGACCCGGACTTGGCTGATAAAGATTGAGAAAGTGAGACTCGGAGTTGTCCAGCTAGGGGGTGATTGGGAGAAGGATGTCTTCGAGGTGAATTGGAAGGATGAGATTGGGAAGTACCGGTGCGGCGAACTGGGGACGTAGGGATACCCGGGTTGAGGGGATCCTCACCCGGGGAGTTCCGGGTTACCCTGCGCTTGACCGTAGGAGGCTCCTTCAATGGTGAGTTGGACAATTGTTGATTAAGCTCGCGCATGTTAGCAAATGAATATGGTTTGGAGGACAAGGAGGAGTATGGAACCTTGAACACGACCCCTCGGGGTTTCCTCTTGGCTCCAACCACAGGTTCCGGGTCTACCTCGCTTTCGTCACTCTCGGTCTCCTCCGGGTCTTCCTTGTCCTCCCTATCCTCCATTCCTGAGAAGCATAGTACACAGTCGGAAAAGGAAAAAGTGTGGGAAAACAAGTTAACAGAAAGTAAAAAGTGTCGGATGGTACCTTCTTCCGACTCAGCCGGCTCTTCTTCCTCTTCCGGGTTTTCGGAGGTAGGGGGAGTCTCGATGTTCCAGAAGGCGCTACCTGCCTGAAATAAAGGTTTGGTAAAAAAGGTTATTGATTGCATCAAGTAAAAGTACAAGAGCAGAAGAGTAAATGCCGAATCTTACCGCAGGAGCCGGGTTATCTCGAGTGTACGGCTCCAAACCGGCTATGTTCCGGATCACTTCCGCTTTTTCAGTCAAGAAACTTTTGATAATCTTGTTCGTATCACCAGCCGGATAGTTCCTCGAAGAGTAGCGGAGCGCATCCGTGACGTGCCCGGAATACTCGGACATCAGCTTAGGCCGGATGGCATTAGGCTGGATCCGGAAGTTCACCCAAGTCTTAACTAAATTAAGCACAAGGAGACCCTGGGCGGAAAGGACAGCTAGTTTGGCTAAGAGGGGTTGGATGGACTCCCTATCCGACTCAGAAGCGAAAGCGTTGAAAGTATCGGATAAGTCAAGAAGGCCCTCAGAGAAACCCGGCAATTTCCTTTCGCCGGGTGGGGAGGTGTCCCGGCAATAGAAGAAGGACTTCTGCCAGTGCTTGACATGAGAGTTGAGGCTCAGAGTCGGCATTGGCGAATTCTTTCGCCTTTAGATTGACACTCCGCCGCAAGCCAGAAGGGCCCCGTCACCGCTTTCGCGGCACGGTTTGCATTGGAACAATTCCAGGAAAAGAGCAAGGTTTGGAGGGACGCACAGATAAGACTCGCAAAGGACGATAAAGTGGGTGATGTTTAACATAGAGTTAGGCCCTATGTAAAATACTCGGAGGCCATAGTGGCTAAGAAGCTCGCGGAAAAAAGAGTGACCCGGGGGACGAAATCCCCGGATCACGTTCTCAACAAAACAGATTACCTCATTGGGACCAGGGGTGGGCCAGGTCTCATCACCCGGGACTCGCCAGTGGATGTCCTCCTGGGACGGAAGGACGCCCGACTCAGCGAGCTCGTCCAACTTAGCTTTGGTCACGGTGGACCTAGCCCAGTTGGCGAATATGGACTGAGTCGGCCTGGCCTTCACCGGCTGTTTTCCCTTATTCTTGGGTGCCATTTGTGCAGTCTACAAAACAGGAGATAAAAAAGTGCAGTGTAAGTAGTTAAGACCCGAAAATGACTGATCGTCCGGTTAACCAAAGAGCAGCTATGAGATCCGGAAATCACAGGCTATCCGAGTATCAAAGAGAAGTTACGGAAAATTTTGACAGGTTGCATCTAGGCGGAGAAATCTATGGAGGAATCTAAGGAGAAATTTATGACCATGAGCGATAGGAGAAAGCTACCGAGCCTAGCTTTCTCGAATCAAGGAGAAATTTATTGAATAAGAAAGAGCAAGGCATGAGAGATCCAAATCGATACGGAGCCAGAAGATTACCTACGGGCGGACCTAGATCCAATCTAGTTCGAGCAAAAAGCTTGAAGGTAAAGACCGGCAAGGTCTGGAGGAGATTGCGGCGGCGGCAAATGACGCAGTCGCGGTGTCCTGCGGGATCTGCCGGCGGACAACTCGGGGCGCGGCGGCGGAGGCTAACGGCGGCGCGGCGCGAGTCGAGGACGAGCGCAGACGGCGGCGGCTCGGTTCCGGCGGCGCGTCTGCGGGCTCCGTGGTGGCATAGTGACGAGCTCGAGCGGAAGAGCACCGAGAGGCGAAGAGGATGAAGAAATGGAGTGTAGATCTAGGTTACCCCCTAAGGCACCTATTTATAAGTGCGGGTGGGGAAACCTAGGTTAGTGGGCGGGAGCCAAAAATTTCGGAGCAGGATACCCGCCTGGATTTTTTGGGATAGGCTTTAAAGTGCCCGCGCGCGATATCCGGAAAGGATCAGAAGCAAATCACTTCCGCGATATTCGGACTAATTAGCGAGCAAAGTGAGCCGGGTCTTCTATGTTTTCCTCGGAATATTGACCCGGGAAAATGAAGGGGGATCCGGAGAAAGCCGGGTTATTATATGGACCACCAGTGGAGTTAGGCCTAGCTGTTTATCAAAGCAACCTAACCCGGCCTTTATGAACTTGTATGTTTGTTGTTTTTGCAGGGAATAGCATGCGCTTCAAGGAGGAACCCGTGAAGCCCAAGCTATTCTGGGGACTACTGATGGAGGGATGATAACCCGGTAGGCTGAGGCCAAGGTGTAATTCGGCCCAAAGGGAGCTGCGCAAGACCCGGCTTAAGGAAAGGGAGTTTCTAGAAGGCCCAAGAGTGTAGGCCTCGTAACCCGGATTGTGGGTTCCGATAAGGAAACATAGGGTTTGTAAGCAGTGCCCGGGTAGGACTCCGAGTATGCCTTGGATGGGAAGCCAGGGGGGCCGGATATTATATAAGCCGGCTCCTAGGGTTAGATTAGACACGAGCTTGTACGAGTTTTGTTAGCTATTCGAGTATCCCTTGTAACATCAGAGTTGAGATAATAAGATCTAGATCGGAGACTCGGCGACTTGATTGCCGGCTACCAGATCGTTTCATCACCATGATTTCCCCTGAGCAAAACCCTCTCCCAAACACCAGATTCGATTTACCCCAAGATAAGTTACCCCTGGTAACGTCTGCCGTGATTATCCCACGACACATACGTATCGGATACCAAAATAGAAATAAAACCTATTACAACTTCTAACACCCTCCCTTAATCTAAACCTTGTGAAAGGTTGAGATTACGTTTAAACTCATCAAGCTTTTTAATGGGAAGGGTCTTTGTGAAACCATCAGCAACTTGATCTTCACTTGATATAAGCCGAATAGCAAGTCTATCATCAGCAACTCTTTCTCTGACAAAGTGAAAATCAATTTCAATGTGTTTAGTACGTGCATGAAACACTGGATTTGCAGACAGATACGTGGCACCCAAGTTGTCACACCAAAGAGTTGGCTTTTCTTGTAACTTTACTCCAAATTCATTAAGAAGTGCTTCAACCAAAATAAACTCAGCAGTGGCATTAGCTAGAGCTTTATATTCAGCCTCAGTGCTGGATCGAGACACAGTGGCTTGTTTTCTAGCACTCCAAGAAACTAGATTTGGTCCCACAAATATAGCAAAACCACCAGTAGAGCGTCTGTCCTCTAAGCATCCTGCCCAATCTGCATCTGAAAAAGCACTTAAGAAAGTAGATGATGATTTTGTGAATGTAATTCCAAGACTTAGTGTATCTCTCACATATCTGAGAATACGTTTTGCAGCTGTCCAGTGTTCTGTAGTCGGAGCATGAAGATACGGACAAACCTTGTTCACAGAAAATGACAAATCAGGACGTGTCAAGAGATATTGTAGAGCTCCAACAAGACTTCTGTATTGGGTACTATCTTCGGAACCAAGAAGTGTACCCTTTGTAAGAGACAACTGTTCTGTAGATGACAAGGGTGTAGGGGCAGGTTTACAGTCTTTCATGCCAGCTCTGTCAAGAATGTCAGTAGTATATTTTTCCTGTGTCAAAAGTAGGCCATTCTCCTAAATCCTTGATGGCAAAATTCTCATTCAGATCTCGAAGAAGAGCAGTAATAGAATGATCAGATGATCCAGTGACTATGATATCATCAACATACATCAGAACAAACATGGTGATACCTGACCTATTAAATAGAATTAATGAAGTATCTGCCTTGATGGTGTGAATCCAAGTTCTCCTAGCTTGAAACTCAGCCTAGAATACCATGCACGTGGTGCTTGTTTTAATCCATAGAGAGCTTTGTCAAGTTTGCAAATATAGTGCGGAAAGTGGGGGTCCTCAAAACCTGGTGGTTGTTTCATGTATACATCCTCTTCCAGAACACCATGAAGAAACACGTTCTTGACGTCTAGCTGCCACAAACTCCATCCACGAGAGACAGAGAGAGAGATAAAACAATTATGATAGTAGCAATTTTAACCACGTGGCTAAAAGTATCTTCATAATCAATACCATATCGTTGCTTGAATCCTTTTGCAACCAAGCGTGCCTTGTACCTGTCAATAGTGCCATCTGCCTTCTTCTTTATACGATCACCCATTACAATCAATTAATTTGTTGCTGCTTGGAGGAACAAGATGCTAGGTCTTGTTATCAATGAATGCACTGAATTCTTCTTTCATGGCTTGATGCCAACAAGAATCACTGAGAGCTTATGATAATGTGTTTGGTTCACCTGCAGAAGATAACATACACCACCTCACAGTGCCATCAGTAATCTTCTTTGGATTACGAATATCTTTTTGTAGCCTTGTACGAACACCGGAGGCGAATGTGATAGCGGTGGAGAAACATTAGAATTTCCATAATTTTTTCCATTTGAATTATCATCAGAATTTGCAGAATTTTCTCCATTTGAATTTGTACCTTGTCCTTTAGAATCACTCCCGGACTTGTCCTCACTGCCACTTGCCACAGAAGATCCGGCAGGAGACATTGATGGCTCTGTTGGAACGCGTAGAGATAAACAAAAACTTTTCCTACGCGATGCTTCCAAGATCTAGCCGAGGTAGAAGGCCACGATGATTACCACCAGACGCGCGGTTGCGGATTATCGATGAAGCGCGTCGGGGCAGTGCAGTCCCACGATCCAATCCGGCCGATCCAATCCCGCGAACCGAAGTGCTGAACGTACAACACCTCTGCCGGTATCCACACGTACGAGGAGGAGCTCCGACGGCAGATTGCTAGGTCCGGTGACGGCTGGACTGAGTGGGGTTTCCCAACGCATGGGAGAGTGGACTAAACGTGCCCGCTGGGCAACTTGCGCCCCTCTTTATATAGAGTATGGTAATGGGCTTCACAACACTTGTGGTCCGTTCCCTCTGTGAGTCCGACTCACAAAATCAGTCCATTTCCGGTTCGGTCCAACCCGACCAATACTTGCTCCTGCTCTTAAGTGTGCGACCCTGCAGGCTCATGGCGACTTGGACACGATTGGAGTCCAACTCCCAATCGATCAATCGGTAGCGGCTCCTAGCAGAACGTGCCGACTCCCAAGTACCATTGAGTCATGACGACATACCTTTCAATGTGATATTCATCTTAGTCCCTTTTGCCTCACGATATACCTTGTCGAGCTATAGGCGATTTATCGTCATCCCTTAAATAGCTCGACTCTCTTCTCGATCCGTGACATGTGATTCATCTGACTAACTCTTAGTCAACCGACACAGTTAACACTTAACTGAGTAGCGCATGGCCATGCTTCCTGAATCATATCACTCGAGAGGGCCCAGAGAATCTCTCCATTCGGAGGGGCAAAATCCCATCTTGATTATCCACATCACGCAGCTTGCTTCTCATTCGACCCGAACTCTGCCTTTATAGTTGCCTTGTCACAGAACAACGTTTGACAGAACCTAAGTCGGTGATCCACAACTCGGATTGTGCGACAACCTCAGGTCTAAGGATTACATTGATTGAGACATGCAAATGACGACTTGATCGTTGCATCTCAATGTGGGTCAGTCCGACTTGCTAAACTCTTTATCCAAGTCCGGGAACGTTGGAATGGCATCACCATGCCCATGACAAGTGGAACCGTGTCATCAGCCAACACTCACATTAGTCTAGGGTGTGTCCAGCACAACCTAAATGACCAAGGACAATCTAGTATGAACAACATGAATATAGTTCCACAATCGAATCACATATTCAGTGACATATATCAGATGTTCAAAACAAGGACAGCTTAATAACTTTATGAATACAGTGGGAATTACATCATACATGATTGCCTCTAGGGCATATTCCCAACAGTCTCCCACTTGCACTAGAGTCAATCATCCTGGCATCATATGCCTACGCATCGAATGCCCATGCCTCTCGTGTGCGCCTCATGCTTAGGATCTGCAATGTTTGCATCCGTGTGTACTTTGCATAACTTGATATCACCTTGTTCGACAAACTAGCAAATGAGGTGGTACCGCATGAGTATATGTTTGTTCTTCTGGTGTTGTCTAGGTTCCTTGGTCTGTGCGATAGCACCATTGTTGTCACAATATACGTCCAAAGGATTGGACGCACCCTGAACCACACCAAGATCAAGTACTTAAGGATGTTTTTAACCGCTGCCCAGTGGGCTTCGCCAGGGTCAGCCTGGTATCTGCTCGTAACACTTAGAGCATAGGAAACATCTGTCCTAGTACAAATCATGGCATACATGATGGATCCGATTGCCGAAGCATACGGGATCACACTCATCCGACTTCGCTCATCAGTTGTCGAAGGAAACTGAGTCGTGCTAAGTTTTATGCCATGGGACATCGGTAAGAATCCCTTCTTGGACTCTTCCATTTTGAATTTCTTCAAAACCTTGTCCAGATAAGTACTCTGACTCAATCCAATGAGCCGCCTTGATCTATCTCTATAGATCCTGATTCCTAATATGTAAGTCGCCTCACCCAAATCCTTCATTGAGAAACTCCTTTCCAATGACTCTTTGGTTTCTTGCAACATCATGACATCATTTTCAATCAGTAATATGTCATCCACATATAAGATTAGAAAATTTACTTTGCTCCCACTAAAATTCTTGTATAAACAAGAATCATGATCGCTCTTGATGAAGCCAAACGATTTGACTACCTCATCAAAGCGAATGTTCCAACTCCGAGATGCTTGCTTCAACCCATAAATGGATTTCTGAAGTTTGCATACCTTGTCAGCATTAGCTGGATCGACAAAACCTTCGGGCTGTATCATATACACGTCCTCAGTTAAATTTCCATTAAGGAAAGCTGTCTTGACATCCATCTGCCATATCTCATAGTCGAAATAGGCTGCTATGGCTAACATGATCCGAATTGATTTAAGCATCGCTACGGGTGACAGGGGGATGCTAACCCGGTATGCCAAGCTCCGAGGAATAACCCGGCCCGAAGGACGATGTGCAGGATTCGGCTAAGAATAAAGAAGCTTGTGGAGGCCCAAGCCTGTGGGCCCAATGACCCGGATTATGGGTTACTGTAAAGGAAAGTTATGGTTAGTGCGCCGTGTCCGGGTAGGATCCGAGATGTGTCTTGCCGAATAAGCTAGGGGGTACGGGTGCTTTATAAACCGACCCCCAGGTATAGTTTTAGACAGAGATCTAAGAACCCTAGCAACATCGTGTGATATCGAGCATCAAGTGTAATTCCAGAGTTGAGTTATTATATCAAGATCGGAGACTCGGCGACTTTGATTGCCGGCTACCAGATCGAGTTGCACCATGTTTTCCTCTGAGCTAAACCCTCACCCAAATACCTGTGTCGTCTTGCCCCAAGATCAGTTACCCCAGGTAACATCTGCGTGATTATCCCACGACAGTTGGCGCCCACCGTGGGGCCTGCGTCCAAAGGTGTTTACATCACGGGAGAAGCTCGGAAGGGCATGGAGAATCTTGTCATCGGCGAAATCTACATCGACCACGAAGGAGAAAAGGTGGTGGACGATTCCGGCTGGGGGCCGGAGTCGGATCACCTCGAAACCGGATCCGTCGTGACGATCGGCCGGATCAGCGTCTTCATCGGTATGGTATGTGCTTCCAATTCGATCCCTGACAACGTTGGATCTGATTCTATGCCAGGAAAAGCCACGTCTATCCGATCAGATGATGAAGAATCGACTGGAACAACATATCCGGCAGAAGAACCCATCGCGGAGTGGGAACAGCCGGAGGAGCCAGCATGGACCCCACGCGACCGGGCCCAAGGAGAAGATGATACCGGGTCTATCCTGGATCTACTGGAAAACCGGTATGAGGAGAACGGTGAGGAAGAACAGCCCGAATTTGCACCGGATATCGTACGCCGAGTTGCAGTCTATGCGGCCCCCGCGGCCAACCAAGGAAACACAACCGCGGCATCAGTCGGGGCGGCTCAGGCAGTGGCCCAGCAACAGGGCGCGGTTAACGGAGACCCGGTCTTGACCCGGGTTGATGGAGAGTCGGCATCAGTAACCAGCAGAGCAGCGGATGAGGAGTTGCATGCGAACGCGTTCGGATTCTTAGAAAACCGGACACCAGGGGCGGGTCCTTCGAACCCGCGCCACCCGGCCCTATTCGATAACAATCTGATTCTAGACCCCACGGTTCTCGCGACGGTTATCACTCCGGAGAACGCAGCGGAACGCGTCAGGGATCTGGATGTGGCGCGTCGTGCGCTGGAACAGCAAAGAAGGCAGGTAGAGGCAGAAAAGCAAGGGATGGCCACACGACGGCGCGAGCTAGATGCGTTGGAAACCCGGCTTCGAGAGGAAACGTCCAGGATACATCAAAGGCATCACACCAGGTTACCAGCAACGGGCGGGGTCATTAATCCGGCTAATTTATTCGTTACACCTCAGGATCAGCCGATACCAGTGGTGAACCAAGGAACCGCACCCCAACAGATGATAGCAGCGACACATCCGGCGAATGAACGGACCGGGTTACCCCCACCACAAACTAGAGTCACAACCGGCAACGATCTACCGCCGCCGCCACCATCACGATTCCGCACACCAGCCGGCCACTACAACAATCCTATGGACAACGTATATGCAGCGACACTCGCATTGAATCAAATCCCTGTGGGAGAGTCGCCCCATGCAGAGAAGACTCGGCAAGCCATCGAGCTGTTGCACACTGCGGTGGCACAGCAAGCCAATTACCCGGATCACAGAAGCGGTATGCACGGGACGCCATACGTCAGTCAGCAGCAAGGGAATATCCAAACAAGTTCAGCGCGGCGGAGGGAAGAGCAGCAGCAAATGCCGCCTCCTCCCCGCGCTCAGGCAGCATCAGCAGCACAGGCCGTCGTGGACAGTTCTAGGGCTCGGAGGGCCGCGGCCGGGTCTGCAGCGCATGGACCTCCCGCAGCACCGCGCCCAGCCGCGCCCCCCGCGGCATCACACGTTTCTAGAGCAAGGCCGGCTTCAACCGTTCTTGCGGGACCCAAGTGTCTCTCGGACAATATTAGAGCTGAACCTTACCCGGAAAAGTTCAAAGAGCCAGGGAAAGTAGTGAATTATGAGCCAACCATGGATCCCGAAACATGGCTAAGCAGTTACGAGATGGCAATGTCAATTCGCAACGCGTCCGAGAACCTCCAAGCCAAGTTCATGTATCTGATGATGTCGGAAGGAGCAGCAAAATTGTGGTTCACCAATCTACCAGAGGGATCGATCAAGTCTTGGGAGGAATTGAAGACCGCGTTTGTCAAACACTTTCACGGGACCTGCAGGAAATTATTCACTATTGATGATCTAGAGCGATGCGTTCAGAAGAAGGGAGAATCGGCGCGCAGTTGGGTGCGCCGGGTTATGGAGATACTTCACTCATCCACGGATATCCAGCCCAAGGATGCACTACAGGCCATGGCAAAAACATGCAAGTATATACCTTTAGTGCAAAAGTTAACTCGCATGAAGTCCAGTCGAAATGCGTCGGAAGTCACAATTGGAGAATTGATGGATGCGTGCAATAAACACGCTGCGACAGATACTACAGAAAAAGAAGCTGATGACAAGAAGGCAAAAGCAAACACAAGCGGTAATGGAAGAACCGGCAACGGATCAGCATCAGGTAACAATGGAAATAGCCAGAACAAGCGCCCTTTCGAAGGAGGCTCCGAGTTTGTCGCCAACACAGAAGCCGGGTCTTCAAGGCCAAGAGCAGAAGGAAATTTCAACGGAGGTAACCACAATGGAGGAAATTATCAAGGTCCACCAAGGCCGGGTAACAATTGGGACATATTCAGGATGGCATGTCCGAAGCACAGCAGGAATGGCAGGCCAGCTAACCACTCCCTAGAACAGTGCGCCGATTTACAAAGATGGAAAAATGAGGAAGTGCACAGAGCTATGCGAGGTGCAGGACGGGGAGGAGGACCGGGTCCAGGGGCAAACCCGGGCAACGGCCCACCCCCAGCTGGTAACCCGGCGGCCGGAAATCAAAGTAATAACCAAGGGGGGGCAGGAGGTTTCTAGGCTAACCCCAAACAATTGGGTCAATATCATGTGCATACCACCGGAGGCTCTAACAAGGACAAAAAGATACTGAAGCAAGCGGTCAACTCAGTTTCGTTAGCCGTCCCGAGATACTTGAGATGGTCAGAACAAGAGGTAACATGGAGCAGAAGGGATCACCCGGAAAGAGTGGAACACCCAGGAGTCTTGGCACTAGTAGTTGCACCGCAAGTCAACGGGTACGAACTGAAAAAGGTTTTAATGGATGGTGGAAGCAGCATCAATATACTGTATTGGGAAACCTTCCTACGCATGGGTCTCAAGGAATCTCAACTGCAAAAAAGCTCAACAGTTTTTCATGGGATAGTGCCGGGTCATTCAGCATGCCCCGAGGGAAAAATCGCATTGGAGGTAGCTTTTGGAGAGTCAAAGGACAACTATCGAATTGAGTGGCTCACCTTTGAGGTAGTGAAATTGCGCAGCCCCTATCACGCGCTATTTGGAAGGCCGGCTTATGCCAAATTCATGGCTAGGCCGTGTTACGTATATCTACAGCTAAAAATCCCGGGTCCCAAGAAGACCATTACCATACATGGAAATCGAGACATAGCAGCTGAATGCGACGAAGGAGATGCGGCAATGGCCGAGCAGGCCTGCAGAAAAGAAGAACTCAAGCACTATCGGTCTCAAGCAGACCCGGAGGACAGAATTACATCAAAAAGGCCGAGTACTGAAGGCGAAAAAGCAAAATCCAAGGTAACGCAAGATCCTAAAATGGTGGCCTTAATCGAAGTTGACTCCCCCAAGCAATCCGCTGTGAAGGAAGAAGCTACACGGCCGCTCACAACCAGCCAAGTCATGGAAACACCCCACCCGGGTTGGCTAGCAAACCCGGTACTCATCAGGAAAAGGTCCAACATATGGAGAATGTGCATTGGCCAAGCCAGACCG
Source organism: Alopecurus myosuroides (assembly GCA_028641055.1). Taxonomy (NCBI): domain Eukaryota; kingdom Viridiplantae; phylum Streptophyta; class Magnoliopsida; order Poales; family Poaceae; genus Alopecurus; species Alopecurus myosuroides. The sequence goes on from CM054057.1 coordinate 766,029,707, forward strand.
GGACCGGTGCTTATGAAGAACTAAACAATGTAACGGGCAGCAGGTTTCAGACGCGCTCTTTTCCTACCCAGGGTACCTAAGGGGACTGGAAGGTTTTTAATGAGGCGGCCTGCTGATCCAAAAGTTCTAGTATCAATAAAGAGATGATTATCAAGTTCTATATCATTACATCCTGATTACAAGTAAGTCGTATCCATGCAACATCAGTAATTCAATATCATTAAAATCATCGAGCGCATGCAGGTCTTGGGGGCTGGTTGCTCAAGTAACCAGCCACTAACCCGAATGACCCGGCCTAGATGTCTACAAGTTGTAGGGGCCAATTACTCGCAAACGAGTACGGCTGCAATCCTATAACTCGGCAAAGGAGCCAAATTTTCTTGACTTTTCTTACTTAAGCTCGATGTGACTCGCACTAAAGTGGCATGATTCGTTCGCTTACGATTACAATCAGCCATGAAGCCCAATGGGACTTGCCTGACACTGTTCTCGTATGGATGTAACAACATGGTATCCACGCGAAAGCCGGCTTACAGTACAAGATAGTCAAAAGGGTCATCTAAACCACAAGTTTATGCAGAGTACAAGGCTAAAAGCCGGAAACTCAACAATTATCAAGCATAACTTCAATATTTACACGGAATGACTTTAGGCTTACGACTCGGTAAAAAATAATTTGTTCTCTGAGAAAGGCCACACCCCCATGACTCGGACTTTGGGTCATGGGGACTGGGGGACTTCGAAACAGAAACAAACTACTTGGCTATCGCAGTTCGAAAAACCCCACCATCCGAGTCTTGGGGACTTAAAGAAAAAGTCCACGTATCAAAGCCCCCGGTACTCGGAAAACCGAGTCTTCCGAAGGGAGCCAAAATAGAGAATTGGGTATCGAGAAAAAATTCAAAGAATAAGCAAGCAATACGGTTATCAAAAGACCAGAAAAGCCGCAAAGTACATCACGGGCTAAAAAGTGCGTTACAAGGTACGACATCAGTATCAGGGGTGCACAGGCGCACCATCAAAAGCATAACAGTGTGATTACAAAGCATTACAAGGTATTATGACAATACGGCCCTATTCGGCCTCCTGAGTACGGCCTTCCGGGTCTGAGTCTTGGGTTTGCTGCTTAGCCTTCCTGGCACCCTTACCCGGACTCATTGCATCAGGGTGGACTGGTGGAAGGACGGCTGGTGTAGAGGTAGACGGGCCCGATTTTAACTCGGCCTCCCTCTTCGCAGTCGCTTCCCTCTTCCTGGCCGAGCTAGAAACCCACTTCTCCAAGATATCAAGGGGAGGGGGCGCATCCTCCGTAATAACTTTGCCATCAGCGTCATACGCACTCATAATCGTATTTAGATCCAAGCTATCGTCCAAGGCGGTAGCTGAGGGGCGCACTGCGGCTTGTATGGCTTTGAAATCCTTGGGTGTAAATTTGGAACCGTCAGCCTTGAATTCGGGAAACCCGGATGTTACCTTTGCCGGGTCAAGCTTTGGAAAGAAAGCCTTGGCCAGAGTAAAAGCCCGGGTCATTCCAATTCGGCATGATGAGCGTTTCCAGATCTCAATCCACCCAGGCACAGTAGAGCAGGCTTGAACGAGATTCTCTTCACCCGGATATACTTCCGTGGGCCACTTCACAGCATCCAATATAAATTTTGTGCCGGCAAAGAAAGTCCGGAGCACAGTCTTTAGAGTCCTAGCCTTGGCAATAGTATCTTCCTCTGGAGTTGCAAGGTTGGCACCTACAGTTGAAACAGAAGCAAGAAGGTATCAGTAATCCAGAGTAGCGCATAACAAAAAGCATGAAGCTAGTCGGCAAACAAAAACTTACTAAGTAAAATCTGATAAGTATCGGTGATTTGGTCCGATAGCTTCTTCAGATCAGTCTGAGCGGTATGGCACTTCTTCTTGTATTTGGAAACATCCTTCTTCAAAGTTTCCATGTCATCCTCGAGGATTTCCCGTCGTTTTATCTCGGCGAGAAGACGTTGTTCGGTCTTCAGTAAAGTTTCATCAGACCGGGTTATCTGTGCCTGTAAGTAGAAAGGAAGGCAAGCATCAGTTGGATGTTATGATAAGATAAATATGGCATGAAGTACCAAGCATAACTTTTGCAAGTCATACTCGGAACTTGGGGACTAGATATGCAGTATGAGATGACAAGCGCTTTTACCTGGTGCTCTGCAGCCATGCGCTCTAAAATCTCGCTCTCCGAAGCCTTCATGGTGAGGAGCGTGTTCATCAATTGATCAAAAGTATCTTTACCCGTATCAGAAGACCCGGGGCCTTGGGAATTCCGAGAAGAGGTTTTCTTCTTAGAGGGAGGCGGAACCCTGGTCATTTGTGCGTTGGAATCCGACACTCCTTCGGCACCCAAGGTTGTGGCTTTCTTCTTCTTGCTCGCATGGAAAGCAATTGGATAATCGGTTTCTTGGGTGTCCGGTTTAATCGGCGATGTTTGTTTTTCACCGCCAGACACGGCTGTAGTCTTATCAGCCGGGCTCCCCTGACCCGGGCCCTCGTCTTCCACATCCTCTTGGTCGCTAACAACGACCGTGGCCCTGTAAATGTTATCAAGAAGCAGTTAAATACGCAGTCAGGAAAGGGTGATGAAGTGTGGGAGAGCATCTGGAAGGGGATCTTACCCGGTGTTCACCGCAAAGTCACAAGGAAACCCGTCATCAGACTCGGGAGAGGCTGAAAATTATCAGGTTAGATGTCATATAAGAATGGTTCAAGGAGAATGTGCTGATCGAGAAAAGATAGAGTAATTACCAGCCCGCCGAATGGGGGTCGATGAGATACCCGGGTTAATGGCATCGTCACCCGGGTGATTTCGAGTTGACCTACGCTTGATCATGGGCGACTCCTTCAAAGAATGGCCAGTGGAATAACGTCAAGATGGCTCAGGTATATCATTAAGGCAATGTGAACTGAATGCGAGGAAGGGATATGAAACCTTGGAAGTGGCCTCTTGAGCTTTTCTTTTGGATCCGACTTTGGTTGTCGGCTCCGGTTCATCCTCGTCGCTGGCGGATTCTACTTTGCCATCCGAGTCTTCTTCCTCGTCATCCTCTTGTTCTGAATATCATCAAAGTTATGGTTGAAAATGAAGGGGTTATGACGAGTTCAAAGGAATCAAATAAAATTCAAAGAGTACCTTCATCCGAGTGAACAGTCTCTTGCTCCTCTGGACCTTCGGAGCTAGGGGAGGCATTGGTTTTCCAAAAGTCGTCATCAGCCTGAAAGGCGTTAATGCGCAGGTTATCAACGGTATCAAGTGGAAAGAATGAAAGTAAAGGCGTCAAAGTCGGGTTTTTACCTTGGGAGCTGGGTTTTCAAGTGTAAAGGGCTCTAACCCGGATATGTTCCGGATTACATCGAGCTTTTCCGTCAAGAAACCCTTGATGGTTTTATGAGTGTCGCCAGCTGCGAAGATGTTGTCGGAATATCGGAGCGGATCAGAAGGTTCCCCTGAATACTCGCACATCAACTTCGTGCGGATGGAATTAGGCTGAATCCTGAAATCAACCCAAGTCTTCACCAGGTTGAGCCCGATGAGGCCTTGGGCTGTAAGAGTGGCGATTTTGGCTAGAAGAGGTTGAATTGCCTCCCTGTCCGGGTCAGGGGCGAAGGCACTAAATTTATCGGAAATATCAAGAAGACCTTCCGAGTAACCCGGCAGTTTCTTTTGACCGGGTGGGGAAGTGTCCTGGCAGTAAAAGTACGAGAGCTGCCAATGCTTGACATGGGAATTAAGGGTAAGGGGTGGCATCAGAGAGTTTTTGCGGCGTTGGATCGAAACCCCGCCGCAAGCGAGAAGCGCCCCATCACCGCTTTCGCGGCATGGTTTGCATTGAAAAAGCTCAGTAAAAAGAGCTAGACTTGGCGATGCACAAGTAAGATTCGGAAAGGACAATAAAATGGGAAATATTTAGCACAAAATTGGGTCCATATCGAAGACACGAAGCCGTAGTGGCTGAGGACGTCACGGAAAAAAGGGTGACCCGGTGGTCGAAAACCCGGGTCACATGTTCCACGAAACAAATTACCTCATCTTTTGTAGGGTGGGCCGGGTCTCCTTACCCGGTACCCTCCATTGGATATTTTCCTGAGAAGGAAAATTCCAGTTCCACCAGCTCCCCAACTTGGCCTTGTGACCATAGACCGCGCCCAGTTGGCGGAAATGGTGTTGGTGGCCTTGGCCTTGGTTGGGGTCTTCCCCTGTTTCTTGGGAGCCATGTGGCTAACCTGCAGAGTACAAAGTAAGAAGGAAATTAAGACATGGAAGTTGCGAGCCGGCTAAGTATAGGCCGGATATATGAGGTATGAAAAGTTACGGGAGATCCGGGCGTTAGCCTGCAAGCAAAGTTTGAAAGTTTCCGGTATCAGGCATTGTGGGTGAAATTTATGGGATCTAAATGATGAAGAAAGCCTTTTGAATACGATGGACGGCGGCTTAAGTTCCACGTCGTGAATAAAAGGGACTGAAAAGGAATGGTCTAGCCGTGATTGATGCGAAGGCGAAACTTTGGGTAGTTCGAGCCTAGATTGGAAGTTTTATCTTTGGATTTGTGGCAGATATGATTGTGGGTAGTAGGGGAGCGGATTGGAGCATGCGCTTCGTCCTTGTGCGAGCTAGAAGATACTATGGGTATTCTAATTCGGCCTAGTCAAGAAATACGAGGCGGCCGATCTGTATCTAATCTGAGGAAGAAATCAAGGTTGCGAGGGAAAATTAATGGGTGCAAAGGTTTACCGGAGGAGATCTGAAGGAAGCCTTGCGAGGCAGATGGCGCAAGCCTGGTGTCCCTTCGCGATTCTTGGTGGGCCGGATAAGGATTCGCCGGCGGATCTTGGCGGCGGCGCAGGGCGAATGGTGGCGGAGCGCAGCCTCCGGCGATGGGTTCCGGTGACGAGCGCGGAATTTCCGTGGTGGCGCTCAGGGAGAAAGAGAGCTCAGGGAGAAAGGATGGAGTGGGGAAATGAGCCGTTAGGGTTCGGGTCACTCCTAAGGGGATTTTTTATAGTGCAAATGGATAGCTCGGTTTGGTGAGTGGAAGCCGAGAATTAGGGGGTAAACGGCTATTATCTAAAGTTTCTGCGAGATGTGCGCCAAGTATTGAGCAAAGTATCCGGATAAAAGAAAGAAGGGGATTCGTCCCGTGATGACAGGATTGGTTTAACGAGCATAGGATCTTGGTATTTGTTATTATGGTTTGGACCCAGAATTTGAACCAAGGTGTTTGGAGGGAAAGATTGGGTTATTATATAGCCACCAAGGAGCAAGGCCTAGCTGAATATCAAAACATCTTAACCCGGTCTTCATATGCCCGTATGATCGATATCTTTGCAGGGAATAGCAAGCGCTTCAAGGAGATCCGTGAAGCCCAGGCTATTCTGGGGACTACTGACAGGGGGATGCTAACCCGGTATGCCAAGCTCCGAGGAATAACCCGGCCCGAAGGACGATGTGCAAGATTCGGCTAAGAATAAAGAAGCTTGTGGAGGCCCAAGCCTGTGGGCCCAATGACCCGGATTATGGGTTACTGTAAAGGAAAGTTATGGTTAGTGCGCCGTGTCCGGGTAGGATCCGAGATGTGTCTTGCCGAATAAGCTAGGGGTGGTGCTTTATAAACCGACCCCAGGTATAGTTTTAGACAGAGATCTAAGAACCCTAGCAACATCGTGTGATATCGAGCATCAAGTGTAATTCTAGAGTTGAGTTATTATATCAAGATCGGAGACTCGGCGACTTTGATTGCCGGCTACCAGATCGAGTTGCACCATGTTTATCTCTGAGCTAAACCCTCTCCCAAATACCTGTGTCGTCTTGCCCCAAGATCAGTTACCCCAGGTAACATCTGCCGTGATTATCCCACGACAACGGGCGAGAAGGTCTCGTCATAGTCAACTACTTGAACTTGTCGGAACCCCTTCGCGACAAGTCGTGCTTTATAGACGGAAATATTCCCATCCATATCAATTTTCTTCTTAAAGACCCATTTTCACTCGACGGGTCTTGCACCGTCAGACAGATCAACCAAATTCCAAACTTGGTTTTCATCCATGGACTTTAACTCGGATCTCATGGCTCCAAGCCATGACTTGGAATCAGATCCCACCATCGCTTCCGAATAAGTTGTCGGCTCATTACTGTCTAACAGTAAAACATCTCGAGCACTCTGTAATCTGGCAGATCTCCGAGGTTTAGGTGCTGTAAACGGTGTAGGTACCACGACCGGCTCAGCCTCCAAGGCCATTGCCGACTCGCCCCTAGCTGCTTCCTCTCGAATTTCTTCGAGTTGCACCGTGCTCCCACTGACTTCCCGACTGAGAAACTCTTTCTCAAGGAAGACACCATTCCGAGCGACAAACACTTTGCCCTCTTCCCGGTTGTAGAAGTAGTACCCCAAGGTTTCCCTCGGATACCCCACGAAAATACACATATCCGACTTGGGCGTGAGCTTGTCCGACTGAAGTCGCTTGACAAATACCTCACAACCCCAAATCTTAAGAAAAGACAAACTTGGCTTTTTACCGGTCCACATCTCCTGTGGTGTCTTCTCTACTGACTTTGATGGTACTCTGTTTAGTGTGAAAGCTGCAGTTTCTAGACAATAACCCCAAAATGATAAAGGTAGATCTATCCGACTCATCATTGATCGTACCATGTCCAACAAGGTCCGATTTCTCCGTTCCGATACACCGTTTCTCTGCGGTGTACCCGGCGGAGTGAGTTGAGGAACTATTCCACAGCTCTTTAGATGGTCATCAAACTCATGGCTCATGTACTCGCCTCCACGGTCCGACCGTAGAAACTTTATTTTCTTGCCGAGTTGATTTTGTACCTCACTCTGGAATTCCTTGAACTTTTCAAAGGCTACCGACTTGTGTTTCATTAAATAGATATATCCATACCTACTCAAATCATCAGTGAAGGTAATGAAGTACTCATAACCCTCTGGCTGTCGTGCTCATTGGACCACATACATCACTACGTATTAGTTCCAACAAGTCGGACGCCCTTTCACAACTCCTTGCAAAAGGTGTCTTGGTCATTTTGCCTAGTAGGCATGATTCGCATGTCTCAAATAACTCTAAGTCAAACGAAGTTAGAAGTCCATAATCATGGAGCTTCTTCATGCGTTTCCAACTTATATGACCAAACCGACAGTGCCAAAAGTATGTCATATTCAGATCATTTGGTTTCAACCTTTTAACATTTATGTTATAGACCGATTCACTATCAAGATTTAAAATAAATAACCCGTTCTGAACGGGTGCAAAGCCATGAAACATATCTTTCAAATATAAAGAACAACCATTATTCTTAATATTCGACTCATAACCTTGTCTCATCAAACATGAGGCGAAATAATGTTTCGACTAAGCGCTGGAACATAATAACAATTATTTAGTTCCAAAATAAATCCTGAAGGTAAATGAAGTTGCATCGTGCCGACTTCCAACGCAGCGACTCTCGCCTTGTTGCCGACCCAATATCAACCTCTCCTCTTGCCACGCTCCTAGTTCTTACAGTCCCGGCAACGAGTGCATATGTGAATAACTGATCCGGTATCATATACCCAAGAACTTTAGGCGCATCAGCAAGATAAATGTCTATAACATTGCACACAAGGGTACCTGAGTCGGAAGTCATACCTCCACTCTTGGCTCTGTCAGCCAAATACTTGGTGCAATTCCTCTTCCAGTGGCCATCCTGCTTGCAATAGAAGCAATTGGCTCCGGCTGTAGGAGAAGGCTTAGTCTTTGAGGAAGCACTCTGGACAGGGCCATGGGCGCTACCTCCTGACTTATCCTTCTTCTTCTTAGTCCAAGAACTCTTCTTAAACTTAGCCTTATTCTGCCATCAACACTTGACTGGCGCCTTTCTTGATATCAGCCCTGCCGTTTTTGAGCGTCCCAATGTAATTCAGTGATACTCTTATCCATACCATGCATATGGTAGTTCGAGATGAACGAACCATACGCACTAGGAAGAGAGTTCAGAATTATATCAATAGCGAACTCTTCGTTAATTGGGACGCCCGGACGATCCAGAGACTGAATGTAACCAATCATCTAGATTATATGCGGACCCAATGGATCGCCATCTTTCAGCTTACAGCCCAGCAAAGCTTGACAGACTTGATACCTCTCGGTCTTTGCCTGAGCCTGGCACATACTTTTGAGGCTTTCGATCATATCGTAGGCCTCAACATTTTCGAACTGCTGCTGCAAGTCCGGTTCCATGTGTGCAAGCATAAGACAACTAATTTCCTTAGACTCATCTCTAGTCTTACGGTAGGCATTCATGACTGCGACAGTCGCATCGTCATCTGGCTCATCTGGAAGTGGAGTTTCTAGAACATGTTCTTTCTTGTCATGCTTGAGGACTATCCTCAGATTATGGTACCAGTTGGTGAAATTAGTTCCATTAAGCTTATCTTTCTCTAGGATTGACCTCAACACAAAAGTGGACAACTGAGGAAGGTTGCTAGGTGCCATTGATCTACAACAGAAAATATGCAAAAACACTTAGGACATGTATTCATAAAAGAGCAGGCATATTAAACGCTTTAATACTTATGCTCCTACTAGAACCAACACCCCTCCGATGGTTGCTAAGTGATTCAAGATCCTAATAACAAGCCGACTAGTGAGCTTAGCATCACCGCTAGCCGTCAAGTGATCTAGGTAGGCAACACCTTGCCAATCGTATCCAATACGACTCCTGTTAGTTGGGTGGCATCACATGCCCCGGCTCCCAACCTACCTCGCCCCGAGCCCCAAAACCGTTGTGATGGACTCGTCTAGATTACCAAGTGCTTCTGCTTGTAAGAGTCCGACTCAAACCCACCTAATCGGAAAGAATTGGTATCACCTCAATTTCATGAGCCCACTACCAAGAATGTCCGACTTGTGATGGTGCAGCACTGGCGAGGCGACCGACTAGACCTTCTTTGAGGGATTAGAATCTACCAACTATCTAAATAGAGGTAAATAGAGACATAACAATGGCACAAATAAAGCAATTATAATGTGAAATGGTATGGCTCTCTTCATGGTGATCTCCATCTCCACAAAGCTTGTAAGTCGACTAGTGCCAACTGTTGTCACGTGCCATCTTACTCCATGTAGCCGACTTGTACATCGACTTGCATGCCACCGGGTTCTCCAACAAGCTACACTAGCTAGTAAATGAAAATTTTACATAAAGAATCCGACACGCAGGTCGTTATACAATAAAATGACAGCACCTAGGCTCCAAACGGCTGACAAGAACATGATACGCAGATCATGTATGGATTACACACATCACATGCACATAAGCCATACCATTCACAACTTCCTGCAAACACAAGTTATGCATAGACACGATATCTACCGGCGTTGTGAAACTCGTAACGACATCTAAGGCGCTACGACAGTGCGAAGCCGGCGGTCCCGCTAGCCGGATAGCGGGCGGGGATCGAAGGGGCAGCGCCCCTCGCGGGTACGATTGATCAAACGATTGATCGAAGGGGCAACGCCCCTCATGGATTTCTTCATCGGATAAAACGATTTTACCCGAATCTGATCCGTATTCCGATTCGACCAAACTCTTTGACCTTCGATCACCGCAACTGGATTTATGTGTCACGGTATACCCCGATGGCGGAAACCGACCAGTAGGGGTATGTTGTTTCACGACCTTAGCAGTATAATCACGGAAACCTGATCATCCATTAACCCCGAGTACGATTGATCCAATCAACCTTGTACAAAACCGATCTATCTCATAGAACGACCACCAAAAAAGCAATTAGATCACATCTAACGCTAACTACATATCACATATGTACGGATCTCGGACCTAATACCAGAAGCTACTGCTCTGACAATACTGTTGGAACGCGTAGAGATAAACAAAAACTTTTCCTACGCGATGCTTCCAAGATCTAGCCGAGGTAGAAGGCCACGATGATTACCACTAGACGCGCGGTTGCGGATTATCGATGAAGCGCGTCGGGGCAGTGCAGTCCCACGATCCAATCCGGCCGATCCAATCCCGCGAACCGAAGTGCTGAACATACAACACCTCTGCCGGTATCCACACGTACGAGGAGGAGCTCCGACGGCGGACTGCTAGGTCCGGTGCGACGGCTGGACTGGGTGGGGCTAGGATTCCCAACGCATGGGAGAGTGGACTAACGTGCCCGCTGGGCAACCTGCGCCCCTCTTTATATAGCTTATGGTAATGGGCTTCACAACACTTGTGGCCCATTCCCTCTGTGAGTCCGACTCACAAAACCAGTCCATTTCCGGTTCGGGTCCAACCCGACCAATACTTGCTCCCGCTCTTAAGTGTGCGACCCTGCAGGCTCATGGCGACTTGGACACGATTGGAGTCCAACTCCCAATCGATCAATCGGTAGCGGCTCCTAGCAGAACGTGCCGACTCCCAAGTACCATTGAGTCATGACGACATATCTTTCAATGTGATATTCATCTTAGTCCCTTTTGCCTCACGATATACCTTGTCGAGCTATAGGCGATTTATCGTCATCCCTTAAATATCTCGACTCTCTTCTCGATCCGTGACATGTGATTCATCTGACTAACTCTTAATCAACCGACACAGTTAACACTTAACTGAGTAGCGCATGGCCATGCTTCCTGAATCATATCACTCGAGAGGGCCCAGAGAATATCTCTCCATTCGGAGGGGCAAAATCCCATCTTGATTATCCACATCACGCATCTTGCTTCTCATTCGACCCGAACTCTGCCTTTATAGTTGCCTTGTCACAGAACAACGTTTGACAGAACCTAAGTTGGTGATCCACAACTCGGATTATGCGACAACCTTAGGTCTAAGGATTACATTGATTGAGACATGCAAATGACGACTTGATCGTTGCATCTCAATGTGGGTCAGTCCGACTTGCTAAACTCTTTAGCCAAGTCCGTGAACGTTGGAATGGCATCACCATGCCCATGACAAGTGGAACCGTGTCATCAGGCAACACTCACATTAGTCTAGGGTGTGTGTCCAGCACAACCTAAATGACCAAGGACAATCTAGTATGAACAACATGAATATATAGTTCCACAATCGAATCACATATTCAATGACATATATCAGATGTTCAAAACAAGGACAACTTAATAACTTTATGAATACAGTGGGAATTACATCATACATGATTGCCTCTAGGTCATATTCCCAATAGGCGACACATGCATGTCCACTCCGTCCACTCCGTCCCTGCCTGCGCTGCATGCTCCCCCTGCGCTGCATGCTCTCTCGCTGTCCCCGCCAGGTGGCGACGACGGGTTGGCTGCATGTCCCTCGCCTGCACTGCGTGCTCCCGCACTGCTCGTTGTTGCGTTATCCCCGCCAGCTGTCGACGACGGATTGGTTGCATGCTTGCTGTTCCCAGGCGGGTGGCGACCACGCGCAGAGGCGGACAGTGCTGCTGCAGAGCCAGTGCATGCGCGCATATCTGCATCGGATCGCTGCGCCTCGGAGTCCGCCGAATCAGAATGTTCAGCAGAATCATCCTCGTTTTCAGCGTTGCTTTCGTCTTCTTCCAAAATTTCTTCAACTTGCTACAAGGAAAGCGGTCTATTGCAACGAAAATAGTCGTTGTAAAAAGTGGCCTATCGTCGCAATAGGTTTGTGTTGCATCGAAATCGGTTTCGTTGGGAGGCGTTGTGAAAACCTCCGTGGTAGAAGCCTGTCTCCGCGCAGTTAGATTCGTGGCTACAAAAGAAACCAGTTGCAACCATTTCCTAGGCCAATTGCCACGCATTTTCCCGTCGCGTCTCGCACCTAACGCAACGTACGTATTTCGTTGGTACACCTCTAGTGCAACAAATACCCAAACGTGGCGAGTGACCAATGTGGCAACGGCGAGTGTTCCGTTGCGCTTGTTCTTTCGTTGCAAAAGTCGAGTTTATTTGCCACGTCCAATTGTGTGGCAAAAAACTATGGCAACAAACATTATACGCGTGGGAACAACGATTTGCCACACACAATCAATCGTGGTAAGATGATTTTGAAATAGTAATCGCAACGGCCTTAATATTAGTAGCCATAAGCAATCGCGACAATTTCAACTATTCGTGGCGCCATTCAATTTCTACAAATTTTAGTTTCGTGGCGAGATGTAGTATTCACAACATCCACATTTTATGTTGCTAGAAACAACTGCGACAACTACAACTTTTCGTGGCTCCATTGTATTTCGACAAATTTTATTTTCGTGGCGAGATGTACTATTCGCAACGTCCAAATTTTAGTAGCTAGAAACAACTGCGACAATTTCAACTATTCTTTGTGCCTTTCTATTTCTACAAATTTTAGTTTCGTGGCGAGAAGTATGGGAATTCTCTATTACAACGAACATTGTTTGGTGGCGTGAATCAACTATCGCAACAAAGTTTGTTTGGTGGAGACAAAATATTGCGACGATGTCTCCCTCATGGTGGTGAGAGTCTATTTCAGCAGAACACTTTGTTGTGGCGACTGAGGCTTCACGCAACACTACAATTATCGTGGTAAACTACCTATTGCCACGTTATAGGGAAGAAAGAAATAAAAAAAATAAGGAAACAAAAAATACGGGCATTGAATTAAAATATTCAAAACGGTACGTAAAATATGTTTATTTACACAAAATAATAGTTCTCATAGCTATTTATAATATATACAAATGAAATTCTCGTACAACATGGATCAAATCAAGATCAAAATGAAATATCCAGTGCAGCTATTTTTTCGATCAGAAGTTTGATTGCCGTCCTGCAATCAATTGTAAAAAAAAAGAAGTTGTGAGTCTAGTCAGAAATAACACATGCTGAAACATAAGAACCAGCAGACTATAGTGTGTGGATGAAGCAAAAACAGTTGTTGTAACTCAACGAAGCCACAACCCACAGTGAAACGTAAACTGCAGCAAGTATAGGGTGGGTGCAGCAACGTTATAGTGTGGGTGAAGCAAAAACAGAATGTACTAATACCGAATTGTACAAGATTGTGACTTACAATTGCTTTATACATTCGACTATTCTGTACCGTGCTGTGCGGAGGAATTATTTTCTTAGCAGGACTGTTTAAGTGACTTCTTAAACAACTGCAAAAACAAAGTGCTGTTAGCAACGCAAGTAAACAACTAAATCTTACGAGTTTGCAATCGTATGACTATCATCACCTGAGGTGTAGTCGTCTTCTGCTTTTCCATCTGTGCGGAGAGCTCTTCAAACTTTGCCTGGAACTGAGTTAAACTGTGCAACCAGTTTTTTTCAAATTCTTGTCTTGAGTTTCTCTCCAACTCCATCAGTGTTCCCTTTGATCAAGCTCTTCCATTAATCTCTTCTCAAGATTTTCTCTCTCAGCCCGCTCTACATTAATCTTCTCTTCCATGCTTGCACGTTCATCTAGTAACTTCTGTTCTAAAGTAGTGACCTTCGTGGTGAGCTGGGAGTTTACTTTTTGGGTCTCTGCCGTAGCCCGAGCTTGCTCCTCAAACAGCAACTTAGACCGCTGAGAACTAGTTTGCACCTGGGCCATGTATCCGAACCCACGAGGCTGCGATGACTTGCAATCAACGATATCTTTATATGCTTTCTGGAAAATATTGATTCTTTGTTCAGCTGACACTGGAACACCAGTTTCCTTTGATCTGTTTTCAATCTCTTTACATGCTGTGTCCTGATTACGAAAAAAACTCTCAAATCAGATGAAGAAACATCCAAGATGGAGAACAGTAAATATGTTTAGAGTAGATTCTAAGTCAGTGAACTCACGTAAACATCCTTGGACTCTGTTGTAGTCCATGTTTCATTCTTTTGTGGTCAGTTTCCAGAGAGCAACACAGTCTGGCTCTTCTCCAGTTTCCGAATCCCTCTGCAAGTAGTGCAACAATTAGATCCTATAAACATTAAAGCAAAGTGAACACCGACGCATGCATAGTGAGTAGGCCCATACATTCTCAAAACTGAGTTGAGAGTAGGATTTTGATCCTACTCTGTGTTTTGTCTTCATCTGCGTACGGTTTTCCTTGTTCTTTTGGCTGAGTTGCTGCTCATTCAATTATAAAAAAAAACTTGTCAGACAAGCCATTTCATGAAAGTACAAAATTCACAAACAGGTAGTATAGAAATAACCAGGAATTTCGGATCAGTGCCAAAGTACTCGATCCCATTCCCACTCTTCTTTTTGTAAATCTTCTGGTACAAATGCCCTTCTGGCATCATCTGTTTTGTATGCCTTGTAAGTGCTGCTTAGGTTTCCTCGCCAGCCTCTGTATCGCTTTTTTGCAAGTTTAAGAATTTTTTTCGGCTTTCTGCTGTATCTGGCATTTCATATCTGTCCTGTAATGCGTAGAACAAACATATAGTTAGTTTAGTAGTAGTTCATTAATTATGGACGAAAAAAGCAGACAACATGTGAGAAAGGTTGTACTCACCAACATATCTGCGACGATGAGTCGATGGATGTTAGGGTGAATGTCTGACCACCTCCTCACTCCAATAATTGGTAACCTTCTTTTCATTATGATTACCACGTCATCCTTGAATGAACGGTTGTTCATTCCTACTGGACCACCCAATGTTTCAGAGAAATCAACACCTAGCTTTGCAGCTCCATTGGCATGACGCTTCTTGCTGGCTTTCAAACCTTTCACTACACCTCGCCCTTTCTTCTTCTGTATGTCATCACCTACATCCAAAAACACACACAAAGAAACAATTTATTTTGTAGTTGATTGTAAGAAATTAGGACACAGATGTAAAAAAAAATAGTACCGTCTTGTAGTTGTAGCTTCGGGCGATAGCGGCGAGCATGGGAAGGCCAATCATCAAGGGAACACATGTCACTTTCAGACACATCAGTGTTAGGTTCAGTTCCTGTTTCAGGTTAACATTTGTACTGAATCAGCAATCGTAGTTTTTATCCATTAAAACAAATCTTAGACAAAGCTTAAATGTCAAAAATAAATTACCACATCTACGTTTTCCCTGACTTTTTTTATATTCTAGTAAACTTTCAACCCTTGTCATGCAGACAGATCCTTTCTTTATTTCTGAAAATGTTAACAATAAATGGACAAAGCATTAGCATTGTGCAGAATTCAGAAAGCTGATTAAGAATTAATGAACTTGTGTACCATTGCCAAAGGAGAAATCTGTATCTTCTGCTTCGTTTGAAGCTTGTTCCTCTTCGGTTGCATCCCTAACTGCATGTTTATCAAAATTGTGGATTAGGTAAGGAATGCATAAAATAGTTACGGGGGAAAATATTTATTAAAGTCTGTATTGAAGGAGTTGCGCGTTTGGAGATTTGGCATGAAAGTATAACCTGTGATAGTGATCCGTCGCTTTTTTCTGGTGGATCCAGTTGCATCATCAAGCAGAGACTCTATTGTTGCAATATCAACCGTGGCCTTCTCCTTAAACACACACAGGGAGATCTTCTTATCATTAGTGCCTGCGTACCAATGGCTCCAAATCACTACCATGTTCTATGGGAACAAGTTTTCCTTTGCCAGGGCCATTATTTAGCCTGCAGTACAGGTAATCATGCGCGCCACTAAAGCCAACGTTTTTAATCAAATTGATGAATTCCATATAGCAGATGTCCTCCGGTTCCATGTCTGCCACCACAACTTTCTTGTTTTTTTCACCGTCCTCATAGAAAAGTCTAACTTCCCAAATGGGTTCGGTCGTCTACAATTAGATAGAAGGAAAAAATGAGAACCCAAATAATCAGTGAGTTAGCAGATCTTAAATAAAAGAATAGTAACATGGCATTATTCACATAGAAAACGAGTCTCCCATCGTCAATACGATTTACCACATCACGACAAACTAAAATCACACATGAAATTCAGATACACACGGGTGAGAACTAGGTGTTCATACACGGATTAACGCTTTGACCAGAGGAAGAACAGAGAATAACAACCAATATCGAGACCATAGAAGAGACGGCGAGATCACGGAGATGGACGAGAAGCAGATTAGAAAGGAAAAACCTGAGAGGTTTCGCGTTCCATGGAGTCCGATCGCGACGTCGACATGTGGAGAGATGTGAACGTGACGAGGGCGACGAGATCTAATCTGCAATGGCGAAACAGGTGGCCCGATTATGCAATGGCGAAACAGGAGGGGCATCGTGCACTTATGCATAGACTTTAGCAGAAAATTTAAAGTGACTGCTTTTCTTTTTTGGTGGGAACACAAAATTTCGCTACACTTGGCGATTTAGCGGGAGCTTTTAATTTATTTTGGTGGGACATCATATTCGATCAACCACAATGCCTTGGCGAGGCGCTAATTGAGCAGTTAAACAATGCATGCAATCGCCGGCTGCCTAGAAGGCATATTTTGCATTGAGTTTCAAGGCGTCAGGCTCTTAACTATTAAGGGAAAACGGATGGGATTTATTCCCTAGCGCTTACAACGTAGGATTGAAAACATGTGGAAGTCTCACATGAGTCATGTAATGTCAATGAACAATAATTTAATGCATGTGGATTTATTCCCTAGCTGCCGCCGCCTTGTTTATTTCTGCAAACTTCAAATTGCCACTGAAAATATAAACAAGACATGTAATCTTCATTGGAGATGAAGGTTTGGGTGATCAATGCACTGAAGCACATCACTGATGGCAGTACGATAATTACATACATCAATATGTTCATGATCCGATGAGAATGTCCAGGTTGGCAGACTACATACTACAACCAGGGCGACACCGCCCGCATCACAATCTTCACGTCCAAGTGGCGGTTACGGGTGCTCCTAAGTGTAGTGAGAATAGCTTGCTTTTCATATAAATGCTTGCCTTCAAGGAATTCCCGCCATGCATTCCTGCCAAACATAATGCGGCCGTCCCTGTCCGTGTTGTATGGAACGGTGGTGAACGCCTCTGATGATCCGAGGCATAGCCCAGCATGGCCTGAAGACGGAATGCCAGCACTGTCCGCTATGGACTGAGGTAGTTTCTGGATTTCGAGCGTGTGGATGACATACAAAAAGAAGTAGGTCATAGTAAGGCACACGTTGTAAGCATAAATTGTGTTGAAAAACAGAAATAGCATTGGCACCATACGTACCATCTCATATCTGGCCACATTTGTCCACGTCAAACGAGTCACGTATGGAACTCCAATGTACTCATCTATTGTGGGTAGAATCTCACGGACGTGGTCCTTCTCATCGTCATCAAGATCAGCTCTCTGGGAGAAGATGATGGAAGAGTCGAATGGGTCATCCTCATCCATGGACTGCTGATCCGTGGACTCCTCATCCGTGGACTCCTCATCAGTCCCGGGATCTGGGTCAGTTTCATTGCTTGTAGTATCGACGTGGTCGTACAAGTAGTGCCTGCGGCACATGTCGAACTTGAACACCTTGACGGTGAGCAAGGCGTCGCCGTCGTAACTGAAGAGGAGGAAACTGCCGCGCTGCAGGAAGTAATATTGGGAGAACTGGTCCCAGCCACGCCCGAGGAAAATGCGGCCAGCTGCATCGAACAGCACATCCATGTCCCAGTTCTTGCTACTCGGATCGTCCGCCTCACGCAGCTTAAGTTGACGTGGTTCACGGCCCTTCAGCAACTCCACAAACTTCTTAGGCAACACCTGCAGCAATATGAAAGTTAAATAGATAGAAAAGTGTGCTTAATATAAATAAGGTTACTGTTTGATGATGGATGAGTACTATAGAAAATGTAAACAAGTAGTACCGAGTAATCAGTTATACTAAATCTTAGATGAGCAATGAGGGTGTTTGCCACATTATTTCAAAAAGATGAACTTTCAGTGGGAGTTGAAATGTACCATATCGAGTGAACATATTCACGAAGAGCAATTGAGCTACTACAACCCATCTACTAGACCTTAATTTGATTCAGAAATTTAACTAGCTACAGGCTCATAGCTCAGACACTATGTCAGACTAAATAACTGAAGTGGTGGTGTGGGTCGATGAAGCGTACCAGTTTGTACGATGTAGCATCTGGTACGAGGGAGTAGAACTCAAAGTCTGCCAACTCCATCTTAACAGATCCCTCTGTTCATCATATAATAGAAATGCAAATCAATTTCCGGCTACATATATAATCGAGAATTAACATTTTGGTGATACAGTCCACGTACTGAATGCCGCGTTGTATTGCAAGCGGCAACTGCTCATGTCGAACATCTTTACTGTGATGACATTGCGTCCGTCGTAACTGCAGATCAGAATAAAGCCTCTCTGCAGTTTGTAGGTCCGGGCGAAACACTCCCAGCCGCGCTTGAGGAACATGCGGCCAGTGCTGTCCAACCACACATCAATGTCCCACGTGGTGCTACGCCGATGGCCGACCTCAAGCAGCTTCAGTGCACGGGGTTTACGGTCCCCCAGCAAGTCTGCGAACTTCTTAGGCAGTGACTGCAGCAGAGGATAGAGTAATCCATGAACATCAGTCTACCTATCTGACTGAAATGGCAACTAAACTGAGTACAATACCTGTTTGTCCGATGAAGCATCATCTACGTAAGAGAGGAACTCGCAGTCCATCGTATGCAAACCCGCCTGTTGATCGTACTAAAAAGTCTGACTTCAGTTACATTTAACAGACGTGCCAAAACAGCAGAGGTTTAGAAACATGAAGGTTCACTAGAAATTTAGGACTAAATGAAGTCTAGCAGCATCATGGTTCAGAGACATTCATACAGGTGCAATTTAAATTTGACATGCATTCAAGAATTTCATGCAAGTACGGAACTTCAGAAAAGAAAATCTACTAGTATGTCAAGGAAATGGTGTGCCGACAATCAATTGTACTGCTCTAGGAAATTAATTGAAATAGCTACTGGTCCTAAAAAATGGCTCACATCTATTGTCCTGCTGAAGAGTAAAAATAGAAATTACTAAAAATAGCTAGTGAACCTAAAAAGAGGTAAAGTCAACTGTATTGTTGAATAGTAAAAAGGGAAATTACTAAAAATAGGTACTGGTCCTAGATATGCCAGTGTGAGTACCAGAGGTCTTACTTTCAACATCACTAATTACCTACCTAGAAAAAGGCACACACAACAACAGCTACCAACATCAATTGGGCACCTGGAACTATCAAAATTAACATGAAGGTATAGTGCAACATCTCAATCAGATGCATGTAAGTACCATTTACTTTAGTAATAAACGTGTAACAGACAAATCAATCATGAATAACATCGAACATAAATACGTGCTACCATCTATATCTAGCACAAGATTTGACATTTCTTTCCTGTTAAGACAAGTATGACACTAGTTACCTTAAAGAAAATTAGTGTTTGAACTAAAATCGTTCTGCAATGCATCCACAAGAGGAGAAGTTCTAACCTGAGTGCCGCCCGCGATGGATCAGTGGTGAATCGACGCGCCGTGGGTCAATCTACAACGCGATGAAGAGACTGGCGAGGACGGCGGTCGCGAGAATGCGGCAGCCCAGAGAGGGATGCTGATCGAGGGGAGGCGAGGTCGAGAGATGGATGGCGGCGGTGGCGGCGGCGACGACGGTGTCGGTGCACTGCGGAAAAAGGGGTTTCTTGGAGCAAATAACTGTAGGTACACAAAGAGGAGGAATGCGAATTTGACGTGACAATACGAGAGGAAGATGATACTTGGGCCCACCTATAAGTCTGTTACCACAAAAGGTGGGTACATTTCCGCGGGGCAGTTGCCATTTTTATGGTTCCTATCTGAACTGCCACCGAGTCGTCTCCCCTCCCCTCCCCTGCTTTCTCCTCTGTTTCTCCACTGCCCTCTTGATCTTCGTCCTACTCCACGCCATGGAGCAGCCAGACAAATTTTGCACTACTATATGTAATTAATGGCTACCAGACCAATGGTGTGTTCAATTTTAGAAAATGTTGGTAAAAAAGTATTCCATTCCCAATTATTTTGGTAAACAGCCGCATTGACCGCTTGTAATAACCGCGCCGCTTCCAACCCACTCCAAGTAGCTCACTCCACATGCAACACTGCACCTTGTTACCACTGGCCATGGGTGGGAGATGCGTGATCTGGTTTATTGCCTTTGAACGCGGAAGGAACGACCGAAAACGTGAATTTCCTTGGCCAACTTGTTGTTTCCCATGCCCAAAGTTGAAAACATGATGCATTCAAAGAACCTCACTTCATTTCAACAACATTGCATGTTTGGGATCTCAAAAAGCCGCTTCCATTCTCAAGTTGCCTACCAATCTTACGTCGTAGCCGTTTTCGGGCACTTTCGGTCGAGAATATAGTTTCATTCCACCTAGGATGCCTGGAAAACTGTAGAGGTGAGAATGTAAGTCACACTTGGCCATGTGGGCCCACACAAAATGCTTGAACCCCATTGCAGGACTTGTATGGTGCCGCCGTTGCGCTGGGTGGCCTCGAACCACCGGACGTTTAAACGGGACGATTCTCGCCGCTTCTCCAGCCTCGACACAATGGCATCCTTCCAACCCACTCCAAGTAGCTCACTCCACATGCAACACTGCACCTTGTTACCACTGGCCATGGGTGGGAGATGCGTGATCTGGTTTATTGCCTTCGAACGCGGAAGGAACGGCCGAAAACAAGGATTTCCTTGGCCAACTTGTTCTTTCCCATGCCCAAAGTTGAAAACATGATGCATTCCAAGAACCTCACTTCATTTCAACAACATTGCACGTTTGGGATCTCAAAAAGCCGCTCCCATTCTCAAGTTGCCTACCAATCTTACGTCGTAGCCGTTTTCGGGCACTTTCGGTCAAGAATATAGTTTCCTTCCACCTAGGATGCCTGGAAAACTGTAGAGGTGAGAATGTAAGTCACACTTGGCCATGTGGGCCCACACAAAATGCTTGAACCCCATTGCAGGACTTGTATGGTGCCGCCGTTGCGCTGGGTGGCCTCGAACCACCGGACGTTAAACGGGACGATTCTCGCCGCTTCTCCAGCCTCGACACAATGGCATCCTTCCAACCCACTCAAAGTAGCTCACTCCACATGCAACACTGCACCTTGTTACCCCTGGCCATGGGTGGGAGATGCGTGATCTGGTTTATTGCCTTCGAACGCAGAAGGAACGGCCGAAAACGTGGATTTCCTTGGCAACTTGTTGTTTCCCATGCCCAAAGTTGAAAACATGATGCATTCCAATAACCTCACTTCATTTCAACAACATTGCACGTTTGGGATCTCAAAAAGCCGCTTCCATTCTCAAGTTGCCTACCAATCTTACGTCGTAGCCGTTTCGGGCACTTTCGGTCAAGAATATAATTTGCTTCCACCTAGGATGCCTGGAAAACTATAGAGGTGAGAATGTAAGTCACACTTGGCCATGTGGCCCACACAAAATGCTTGAACCCCATTGCAGGACTTGTATGGTGCCGCCGTTGCGCTGGGTGGCCTCGAACCACCGGACATTAAACGGGACGATTCTCGCCGCTTCTCCAGCCTCGACACAATGGCATCCTTCCAACCCACTCCAAGTAGCTCACTCCACATGCAACACTGCACCTTGTTACCCCTGGCCATGGGTGGGAGATGCGTGATCTGGTTTATTTCCTTCGAACGCAGAAGGAACGGCCGAAAACGTGGATTTCCTTGGCCAACTTGTTGTTTCCCATGCCCAAAGTTGAAAACATGATGCATTCAAAGAACCTCACTTCATTTCAACAACATTGCATGTTTGGGATCTCAAAAAGCCGCTTCCATTCTCAAGTTGCCTACCAATCTTACGTCGTAGCCGTTTTCGGGCACTTTCGGTCGAGAATATAGTTTCATTCCACCTAGGATGCCTGGAAAACTGTAGAGTGAGAATGTAAGTCACACTTGGCCATGTGGGCCCACACAAAATGCTTGAACCCCATTGCAGGACTTGTATGGTGCCGCCGTTGCGCTGGGTGGCCTCGAACCACCGGACGTTAAACGGGACGATTCTCGCCGCTTCTCCAGCCTCGACACAATGGCATCCTTCCAACCCACTCCAAGTAGCTCACTCCACATGCAACACTGCACCTTGTTACCACTGGCCATGGGTGGGAGATGCGTGATCTGGTTTATTGCCTTCGAACGCGGAAGGAACGGCCGAAAACAAGGATTTCCTTGGCCAACTTGTTCTTTCCCATGCCCAAAGTTGAAAACATGATGCATTCCAAGAACCTCACTTCATTTCAACAACATTGCACGTTTGGGATCTCAAAAAGCCGCTCCCATTCTCAAGTTGCCTACCAATCTTACGTCGTAGCCGTTTTCGGGCACTTTCGGTCAAGAATATAGTTTCCTTCCACCTAGGATGCCTGGAAAAACTGTAGAGGTGAGAATGTAAGTCACACTTGGCCATGTGGGCCCACACAAAATGCTTGAACCCCATTGCAGGACTTGTATGGTCCGCCGTTGCGCTGGGTGGCCTCGAACCACCGGACGTTAAACGGGACGATTCTCGCCGCTTCTCCAGCCTCGACACAATGGCATCCTTCCAACCCACTCCAAGTAGCTCACTCCACATGCAACACTGCACCTTGTTACCCCTGGCCATGGGTGGGAGATGCGTGATCTGGTTTATTGCCTTCGAACGCAGAAGGAACGGCCGAAAACGTGGATTTCCTTGGCCAACTTGTTGTTTCCCATGCCCAAAGTTGAAAACATGATGCATTCCAATAACCTCACTTCATTTCAACAACATTGCACGTTTGGGATCTCAAAAAGCCGCTTCCATTCTCAAGTTGCCTACCAATCTTACGTCGTAGCCGTTTCGGGCACTTTCGGTCAAGAATATAGTTTGCTTCCACCTAGGATGCCTGGAAAACTATAGAGGTGAGAATGTAAGTCACACTTGGCCATGTGGGCCCACACAAAATGCTTGAACCCCATTGCAGGACTTGTATGGTGCCGCCGTTGCGCTGGGTGGCCTCGAACCACCGGACATTAAACGGGACGATTCTCGCCGCTTCTCCAGCCTCGACACAATGGCATCCTTCCAACCCACTCCAAGTAGCTCACTCCACATGCAACACTGCACCTTGTTACCCCTGGCCATGGGTGGGAGATGCGTGATCTGGTTTATTTCCTTCGAACGCAGAAGGAACGGCCGAAAACGTGGATTTCCTTGGCCAACTTGTTGTTTCCCATGCCCAAAGTTGAAAACATGATGCATTCAAAGAACCTCACTTCATTTCAACAACATTGCATGTTTGGGATCTCAAAAAGCCGCTTCCATTCTCAAGTTGCCTACCAATCTTACGTCGTAGCCGTTTTCGGGCACTTTCGGTCGAGAATATAGTTTCCTTCCACCTAGGATGCCTGGAAAACTGTAGAGGTGAGAATGTAAGTCACACTTGGCCATGTGGGACCACACAAAATGCTTGAACCCCATTGCAGGACTTGTATGGTGTCGTCGTTGCGCTGGGTGGCCTCGAACCACCGGACGTTAAACGGGACGATTCTCGCCGCTTCCAGCTCGACACAATGGCATCCTTCCAACCCACTCCAAGTAGCTCACTCCACATCCAACACTGCACCTTGTTACCACTGGCCATGGGTGGGAGATGCGTGATCTGGTTTATTGCCTTCGAACGCGGAAGGAACGGCCGAAAACAAGGATTTCCTTGGCCAACTTGTTGTTTCCCATGCCCAAAGTTGAAAACATGATGCATTCCAAGAACCTCACTTCATTTCAACAACATTGCATGTTTGGGATCTCAAAAAGCCGCTCCCATTCTCAAGTTGCCTACCAATCTTACGTCGTAGCCGTTTTCGGGCACTTTCGGTCAAGAATATAGTTTCCTTCCACCTAGGATGCCTGGAAAACTGTAGAGGTGAGAATGTAAGTCACACTTGGCCATGTGGGCCCACACAAAATGCTTGAACCCCATTGCAGGACTTGTATGGTGCCGCCGTTGCGCTGGGTGGCCTCGAACCACCGGACGTTAAACGGGACGATTCTCGCCGCTTCTCCAGCCTCGACACAATGGCATCCTTCCAACCCACTCCAAGTAGCTCACTCCACATGCAACACTGCACCTTGTTACCCCTGGCCATGGGTGGGAGATGCGTGATCTGGTTTATTGCCTTCGAACGCAGAAGGAACGGCCGAAAACGTGGATTTCCTTGGCCAACTTGTTGTTTCCCATACCCAAAGTTGAAAACATGATGCATTCCAAGAACCTCCTTTCATTTCAACAACATTGCACATTTGGGATCTCAAAAAGCCGCTTCCATTCTCAAGTTGCCTACCAATCTTACGTCGTAGCCGTTTTCGGGCACTTTCGGTCGAGAATATTGTTTCCTTCCACCTAGGATGCCTGGAAAACTGTAGAGGTGAGAATGTAAGTCACACTTGGCCATGTGGGACCACACAAAATGCTTGAACCCCATTGCAGGACTTGTATGGTGCCGTCGTTGCGCTGGGTTGCCTCGAACCACCGAACGTTAAACGGGACGATTCTCGCCGCTTCTCCAGCCTCGACACAATAGCATCCTTCCAACCCACTCCAAGTAGCTCACTCCACATGCAACACTGCACCTTGTTACCACTGGCCATGGGTGGGAGATGCGTGATCGGGTTTATTGCCTTCGAACGCGGAAGGAACGGCCGAAAACGTGGATTTCCTTGGCCAACTTGTTGTTTCCCATGCCCAAAGTTGAAAACATGATGCATTCCAAGAACCTCACTTCATTTCAACAACATTGCATGTTTGGGATCTCAAAAAGCCGCTTCCATTCTCAAGTTGCCTACCAATCTTACGTCGTAGCCGTTTTCGGGCACTTTCGGTCGAGAATATAGTTTCATTCCACCTAGGATGCCTGGAAAACTGTAGAGGTGAGAATGTAAGTCACACTTGGCCATGTGGGTCCACACAAAATGCTTGAACCCCATTGCAGGACTTGTATGGTGCCGCCGTTGCGCTGGGTGGCCTCGAACCACCGGACGTTAAACGGGACGATTCTCGCCGCTTCTCCAGCCTCGACACAATGGCATCTTTCCAACCCACTCCAAGTAGCTCACTCCACATGCAACACTCCACCTTGTTATCCCTGGCCATGGGTGGGAGATGCGTGATCTGGTTTATTGCCTTCGAACGCGGAAGGAACGGCCGAAAACGTGGATTTCCTTGGCCAACTTGTTGTTTCCCATGCCCAAAGTTGAAAACATGATGCATTCCAAGTACCTCACTTCATTTCAACAACATTGCACGTTTGGGATCTCAAAAATCCGCTTCCATTCTCTAGTTGCCTACCAATCTTACGTCGTAGCCTTTTCGGGCACTTTCGGTCGAGAATATAGTTTCCTTCCACCTAGGATGCCTGGAAAACTGTAGAGGTGAGAATGTAAGTCACACTTGGCCATGTGGGCCCACACAAAATGCTTGAACCCCATTGCAGGACTTGTATGGTGTCGCCGTTGCGCTGGGTGGCCTCGAACCACCGGACGTAAAACGGGACGATTCTCGCCGCTTCTCCAGCCTCGACACAATGGCATCCTTCCAACCCACTCCAAGTAGCTCACTCCACATGCAACACTGCACGTTGTTACCCCTGGCCATGGGTGGGAGATGCGTGATCTGGTTTATTGCCTTCGAACGCGGAAGGAACGGCCAAAAACATGGATTTCCTTGGCCAACTTGTTGTTTCCCATGCCCAAAGTTGAAAACATGATGCATTCCAAGAACCTCACTTCATTTCAACAACACTGCACGTTTGGGATCTCAAAAAGCCGCTTCCATTCTCATGTTGCCTACCAATCTTACGTCGTAGCCGTTTTCGGGCACTTTCGGTCGAGAATATTGTTTCCTTCCACCTAGGATGCCTGGAAAACTGTAGAGGTGAGAATGTAAGTCACACTTGGCCATGTGGGACCACACAAAATGCTTGAACCCCATTGCAGGACTTGTATGGTGCCGTCGTTGCGCTGGGTTGCCTCGAACCACCGAACGTTAAACGGGACGATTCTCGCCGCTTCTCCAGCCTCGACACAATAGCATCCTTCCAACCCACTCCAAGTAGCTCACTCCACATGCAACACTGCACCTTGTTACCACTGGCCATGGGTGGGAGATGCGTGATCGGGTTTATTGCCTTCGAACGCGGAAGGAACGGCCGAAAACGTGGATTTCCTTGGCCAACTTGTTGTTTCCCATGCCCAAAGTTGAAAACATGATGCATTCCAAGAACCTCACTTCATTTCAACAACATTGCATGTTTGGGATCTCAAAAAGCCGCTTCCATTCTCAAGTTGCCTACCAATCTTACGTCGTAGCCGTTTTCGGGCACTTTCGGTCGAGAATATAGTTTCATTCCACCTAGGATGCCTGGAAAACTGTAGAGGTGAGAATGTAAGTCACACTTGGCCATGTGGGTCCACACAAAATGCTTGAACCCCATTGCAGGACTTGTATGGTGCCGCCGTTGCGCTGGGTGGCCTCGAACCACCGGACGTTAAACGGGACGATTCTCGCCGCTTCTCCAGCCTCGACACAATGGCATCTTTCCAACCCACTCCAAGTAGCTCACTCCACATGCAACACTCCACCTTGTTATCCCTGGCCATGGGTGGGAGATGCGTGATCTGGTTTATTGCCTTCGAACGCGGAAGGAACGGCCGAAAACGTGGATTTCCTTGGCCAACTTGTTGTTTCCCATGCCCAAAGTTGAAAACATGATGCATTCCAAGTACCTCACTTCATTTCAACAACATTGCACGTTTGGGATCTCAAAAATCCGCTTCCATTCTCTAGTTGCCTACCAATCTTACGTCGTAGCCGTTTTCGGGCACTTTCGGTCGAGAATATAGTTTCCTTCCACCTAGGATGCCTGGAAAACTGTAGAGGTGAGAATGTAAGTCACACTTGGCCATGGGGCCCACACAAAATGCTTGAACCCCATTGCAGGACTTGTATGGTGTCGCCGTTGCGCTGGGTGGCCTCGAACCACCGGACGTAAAACGGGACGATTCTCGCCGCTTCTCCAGCCTCGACACAATGGCATCCTTCCAACCCACTCCAAGTAGCTCACTCCACATGCAACACTGCACGTTGTTACCACTGGCCATGGGTGGGAGATGCGTGATCTGGTTTATTGCCTTCGAACGCGGAAGGAACGGCCAAAAACATGGATTTCCTTGGCCAACTTGTTGTTTCCCATGCCCAAAGTTGAAAACATGATGCATTCCAAGAACCTCACTTCATTTCAACAACACTGCACGTTTGGGATCTCAAAAAGCCGCTTCCATTCTCATGTTGCCTACCAATCTTACGTCGTAGCCGTTTTCGGGCACTTTCGGTCAAGAATATAGTTTCCTTCCACCTAGGATGCCTGGAAAACTGTAGAGGTGAGAATGTAAGTCACACTTGGCCATGTGGGCCCACACAAAATGCTTGAACCCCATTGCAGGACTTGTATGGTGCCGCCGTTGCGCTGGGTGGCCTCGAACCACCGGACGTTAAACGGGACGATTCTCGCCGCTTCTCCAGCCTAGACACAATGGCATCCTTCCAACCCACTCCAAGTAGCTCACTCCACATGCAACACTACACCTTGTTACCCCTGGCCATGGGTGGGAGATGCGTGATCTGGTTTATTTCCTTCGAACGCAGAAGAAACGGCCGAAAACGTGGATTTCCTTGGCCAACTTGTTGTTTCCCATGCCCAAAGTTGAAAACATGATGCATTCCAAGAACCTCACTTCATTTCAACAACATTGCACGTTTGGGATCTCAAAAAGCCGCTTCCATTCTCAAGTTGCCTACCAATCTTACGTCGTAGCCGTTTTCGGGCACTTTCGGTCAAGAATATAGTTTCCTTCCACCTAGGATGCCTGGAAAACTGTAGAGGTGAGAATGTAAGTCACACTTGGCCATGTGGGCCCACACAAAATGCTTGAACCCCATTGCAGGACTTGTATGGTGCCGCCGTTGCGCTGGGTGGCCTCGAACCACCGGACGTTAAACGGGACGATTCTCGCCGCTTCTCCAGCCTCGACACAATGGCATCCTTCCAACCCACTCCAAGTAGCTCACTCCACATGCAACACTGCACCTTGTTACCCCTGGCCATGGGTGGGAGATGCGTGATCTGGTTTATTGCCTTCGAACGCGGAAGGAACGGCCGAAAACGTGGATTTCCTTGGCCAACTTGTTGTTTCCCATACCCAAAGTTGAAAACATGATGCATTCCAAGAACCTCACTTCATTTCAACAACATTGCACGTTTGGGATCTCAAAAAGCCGCTTCCATTCTCAAGTTGCCTACCAATCTTACGTCGTAGCCGTTTTCGGGCACTTTCGGTCGAGAATATAGTTTCCTTCCACCTAGGATGCCTGGAAAACTGTAGAGGTGAGAATGTAAGTCACACTTGGCCATGTGGGCCCATACAAAATGCTTGCACCCCATTGCAGGACTTGTATGGTGCCGCCGTTGCGCTGGGTGGCCTCGAACCACCGGACGTTAAACGGGACGATTCTCGCCGCTTCTGCAGCCTCGACACAATGGCATCCTTCCAACCCACTCCAAGTAGCTCACGTCGTAGCCGTTTTCGGGCACTTTCGGTCGAGAATATAGTTCAATTTGGTGTTCAATTTACGCCATTTATCTGCAAAAAATATGGAAAAACAACTATACAAAAAGAAACCCTAGATTCGCGCGTGCACCTTGCGTCATAGGGAGAGCAAAAGGGAAACTCCATAAATAGACGGTTTGACGCCACTTCCTTTCTTCCTCCGTCTCCGCAACAACTTTTCCCCAAAAAACGCATCCTCCCCTCCACTTCCATAGCAAAACCCTCGACGGTTCCCCTGCCCTTCCCATCCGCCATGAAGAGATCACGGGAATGCTTCGACGCCGCGAACGTTCAGGAGGTGGCTTCTGTCGTCGGCGAGCCGTCTTCTGCTGCCGTCCCAGTCACGGCTAGCTCTGGCACTGGGGCTGCTGCTTCCGGCGAGGCCACGCCGGTGGACGCGGCGGTCCGTGATGTCTCTTCGGAGATAGATCGGAAGAAGACGATGAGCGGGGACGGATAAGATGGCCCATCCCACGCCGCCGTACCATCTGACCTCGAGGCGGCGTACAAGGAGATTGACGACAGCTACGACGAAGCAGCTGAATACGCCATGTGGGGGGACGTCTCCGCCGCTCCGACCGCCGCGCCGACCGCTGCGCCGACTGCAGCGCCGACGGAGGTACATCCCTCTTACAAAACTAGATCTAGTTTTAGTGAACTTGCTATGGTTAGTCTGTGATATCCAGGGTTCCTTCAATTGCCCTCGAGTTCTCGTGATTTGGGTATGAACTGAACTGAAGCATTCCTTCAATTGCACATAAATCGACTGTTCTTTCTATCTTAAACTGACAACGAGTTTTAGTACCCAAATTTTTATTTCGAAGATATAGCGGCCTTGAATAGATAGAAATTGGGTTTTTGGCTTCAAATGCGGAGTGCTTGGACCTTATCGCCGTAGTTTCGTTTATCTACTGCCTATGTTCTTCTACTGTGTGTGTCGCTGGAAGGCAAAAGACTCATTTCTAGCTTTTTGGCTGTTCACTGGAAGCCAATAACTCATCCCTAGCTTTGTGGCTGTTGGCCTATTTTCGTTTTTAGTTTCCTGGTTCCTGGACTCCACCTTGTAACCTGGGTATTGTAAGCTGTGATTTTGCGCTTTGCGCTGTTTCATGTCAATGGGCGACCCCTATTTTTCTAAAAAAAGAAATTCGGTTTTTGATAATGCCCTTGTATTCACAGACAATGGGAGTAGATCGATTTTGCTTTCTAAACCTATTCGTTTATTCCTCAAGTTTTCTTTACATTTTTTCAAATGCCATTTTATAGCTCTAGATTTAATAATTTTAACTGCAACTTAATATGGCATGTTGTAATAATTGTATCCCAATTTATGGTGTTACAATCTTTTTTGGGTTGCAATGATCTTCACATTATTTCAACTGCAATTTCATATCTCATTTTGTACATGCCTTCAATTGCATATCAATTCATAGACACCTTCAATTGCATATCAATGTACATATCATGTATCTTTGATGCAACACAGCCCAACTATTGCGCAATTCTCCCAAAAAAACATTTGTACTAATGATAATCTGTACTGATCAAACTAGGTGTTTCAGAATTTAGTGATGTAGGTAATTCATGGAGTACTAGCCGATAGAGATACTCAAAAGAATATGTAACATGCATTTTTTCAGAATTCTTTTATTGCTACAAACAACATATACTACGTACCTTCGTTATTTTATACAAGGCCACTAACTTAATTCCTAAATACCAAGAAAAGAAAGCCAACTTTTAAATAGCAGAAACAATTATGTGAATAAACTTTTGTGTTCTGTGGTAATTAAATATTTTGTATGTGTGGCATATTATTCTATGGTTGCATGGCACATTCACATCAATGAGCACCATTCTATGTGGTAGAATCGAAATCAATTTCTCTTTAGAAGAGATAGCGGCCTTGTATACATAGAAATTATATTTTTGATAGTGGCCTTGTATTCAAAGAAAGAGGGAGTAGATCGATTTTGATTTCTAATTTTATTCTTTTATTTCTCAAGTGTTATTTACATTTTTTCAAATGACATTTTATATCTCATCATGTAATAATTAGAACTGCAACTTCATATCTAATGTTGAAATAATTGTATAGTG
Source organism: Alopecurus myosuroides (assembly GCA_028641055.1). NCBI lineage: Eukaryota > Viridiplantae > Streptophyta > Magnoliopsida > Poales > Poaceae > Alopecurus > Alopecurus myosuroides. The sequence continues at coordinate 766,060,368 of CM054057.1, forward strand.
TGTTATCATCCTAGATTCTAGTATTTATGGTGTTACAACCTTTTTTGGGTTGCAATAATCTTCACATTATTTCAACTGCAATTTCATATCTCAATTTGTACATGCCTTCAATTGCATATCAATTCATAGACAGCTTCCATTGCATATCAATGTACATATCATCTCATTTTGGGTTCTAATTCGTTATTTTATACAAGGCCACTAACTTAATTCCTAAATACCAAGAAAAGAAAGCCAAATTTTAAATAGCAGAAACAATTATGTGATCTCTATTAGTTATGGACGTGTGTTTTTTTTATCAACTACCTACATGCAATTTCAATACTTGAAGGGTACCATTCTGAAACTATGAGTGCATGTTCAGTTATTTGCAGTACAGGACTATTGCTTCAATGTCCAATTATAGGAAAAAGTACAAATAGCTACTCTTGTAGGATATATCTACTTATTGTAAGTCCAATTTACTACTGGCTCATAACTTAATAAAATACATGCTCTTATTTAGGTGATCCCCTGTTATATCTCATCATGTAATAATTAGAACTGCAACTTCATATCTAATGTTGAAATAGTTGTATAGTGTGTTATCATCCTAGTTCTCGTATTTATGGTGTTACAACCTTTTTTGGGTTGCAATAATCTTCACATTATTTCAACTGCAATTTCATATCTCATTTTGTACATGCCTTCAATTGCATATCAATTCATAGCCAGCTTCAATTGAATATCAATGTACATACCATCTCATTTTGGGTTGCAATTCGTTCTTTTATACAAGGCCACTAACTTAATTCCTAAATACCAAGAAAAGAAAGCCAACTTTTAAATAGCAGAAACAATTATGTGAATAAACTCTTGTGTTCTGTGCTAATTAAATATTTTGTATGTGTGGCATATTACTCTATGGTTGCATGGCATATTCACATCAATGAGCACCATTCTATGTGGTAGAATCGAAATTAAATTCTGTTTGGAAGAGATAGCGGCCTTGTATACATAGAAATTTTATTTTTGATAGTGGCCTTGTATTCAAGGAAAGAGGGAGTAGATCGATTTTGATTTCTAATTTTATTCTTTTATTCCTCGAGTCTTATTTACATTTTTTCAAATGCCATTTTATATCTCATCATGTAATAAATTAGAAATGCAACTTCATATCTAATGTTGAAATAATTGTATAGTGCGTTATCATCCTAGATTCTCGTATTTATGGTGTTACAACCTTTTTTTGGGTTGCAATAATCTTTACATTATTTCAACTACAATTTCATATCTCATTTTGTAATAATTGTACACAATACCTTTTAGGTTAATTAAACGTGCATGCCTACATGGATTGTATTTATGGTGTTATTATCAGATTTAACATATTGTCTTATTGCATTTTTGGAGCCGAGAGTTGAAGAAGAGTCATTTGATGGGGGACTGGCTCTGTCAGATGGTCATGGTTCTCTGGATGGAGGCTCTGGAGAAGACTCTGGAGAAGATGATGAAGATTTTGAAGAAGAACCTCCAAGATCACCAAATGTTGATGAAAAATCAGCATGCTCAGTCCATGTCTCCGATCTGGTGATACTTCAGCTTAAGGAGCAGATGGGGTTGGACACCGACAAGGTTCTTCAAGCTGTGGTAACGCCCAACCAGCGACCATCATCTTTCATGGTTTCCCGTGTACTCCTTAGCAAGTTGGTGTCGCCGTTGCGCTGGGTGGCCTCGAACCACCGGACGTTAAACGGGACGATTCTCGCCGCTTCTCCAGCCTCGACACAATGGCATCCTTCCAACCCACTCCAAGTAGCTCACTCCACATGCAACACTGCACCTTGTTACCCCTTGCCATGGGTGGGAGATGCGTGATCTGGTTTATTGCCTTCGAACGCGGAAGGAACGGCCGAAAACGTGGATTTCCTTGGCCAACTTGTTGTTTCCCATGCCCAGAGTTGAAAACATGATGCATTCCAAGAACCTCACTTCATTTCAACAACATTGCACGTTTGGGATCTCAAAAAGCCGCTTCCATTCTCAAGTTGCCTACCAATCTTACGTCGTAGCCGTTTTCGGGCACTTTCGGTCGAGAATATAGTTACCTTCCACCTAGGATGCCTGGAAAACTGTAGAGGTGAGAATGTAAGTCACACTTGGCCATGTGGGCCCACACAAAATGCTTGAACCGCATTGCAGGACTTGTATGGTGCCGCCGTTGCGCTGGGTGGCCTCGAACCACCGGACGTTAAACAGGACGATTCTCGCCGCTTCTCCAGCCTCGACACAATGGCATCCTTCCAACCCACTCCAAGTAGCTCACTCCACATGCAACACTGCACCTTGCTACCACTGGCCATGGGTGGGAGATGCGTGATCTGGTTTATTGCCTTCGAACGCAGAAGGATCGGCCGAAAACGTGGATTTCCTTGGCCAACTTGTTGTTTCCCATGCCCAAAGTTGAAAACATGATGCATTCCAAGAACCTCACTTCATTTCAACAACATTGCACGTTTGGGATCTCAAAAATCCGCTTCCATTCTCAAGTTGCCTACCAATCTTACGTCGTAGCCGTTTTCGGGCACTTTCGGTCGAGAATATAGTTTCCTTCCACCTAGGATGCCTGGAAAACTGTAGAGGTGAGAATGTAAGTCACACTTGGCCATGTGGGCCCACACAAAATGCTTGAACCCCATTCCAGGACTTGTATGGTGCCGCCGTTGCGCTGGGTGGCCTCGAACCACCGGACGTTAAACGGGACGATTCTCGCCGCCTCTCCAGCCTCGACACAATGGCATCCTTCCAACCCACTCCAAGTAGCTCACTCCACATGCAACACTGCACCTTGTTACCACTGGCCATGGGTGGGAGATGCGTGATCTGGTTTATTGCCTTCGAACGCGGAAGGAACGGCCGAAAACGTGGATTTTTTGGCCAACTTGTTGTTTCCCATGCCCAGAGTTGAAAACATGATGCATTCCAAGAACCTCACTTCATTTCAACAACATTGCACGTTTGGGATCTCAAAAAGCCGCTTCCATTCTTAGGTTGCCTACCAATCTTACGTCGTAGCCGTTTTCGGGCACTTTCGGTCGAGAATATAGTTACCTTCCACCTAGGATGCCTGGAAAACTGTAGAGGTGAGAATGTAAGTCACACTTGGCCATGTGGGCCCACACAAAATGCTTGAACCGCATTGCAGGACTTGTATGGTGCCGCTGTTGCGCTGGGTGGCCTCGAACCACCGGACGTTAAACAGGACGATTCTCGCCGCTTCTCCAGCCTCGACACAATGGCATCCTTCCAACCCACTCCAAGTAGCTCACTCCACATGCAACACTGCACCTTGTTACCACTGGCCATGGGTGGGAGATGCGTGATCTGGTTTATTGCCTTCGAACGCAGAAGGAACGGCCGAAAACGTGGATTTCCTTGGCCAACTTGTTGTTTCCCATGCCCAAAGTTGAAAACATGATGCATTCCAAGAACCTCACTTCATTTCAACAACATTGCACGTTTGGGATCTCAAAAATCCCTTCCATTCTCAAGTTGCCTACCAATCTTACGTCGTAGCCGTTTTCGGGCACTTTCGGTCGAGAATATAGTTTCCTTCCACCTAGGATGCCTGGAAAACTGTAGAGGTGAGATGTAAGTCACACTTGGCCATGTGGGCCACACAAAATGCTTGAACCCATTCCAGGACTTGTATGGTGCCGCCGTTGCGCTGGGTGGCCTCGAACCACCGGACGTTAACGGGACGATTCTCGCCGCATCTCCAGCCTCGACACAATGGCATCCTTCCAACCCACTCCAAGTAGCTCACTCCACATGCAACACTGCACCTTGTTACCACTGGCCATGGGTGGGAGATGCGTGATCTGGTTTATTGCCTTCGAACACGGAAGGAACGGTCGAAAACGTGGATTTCCTTGGCCAACTTGTTGTTTCCCATGCCCAAAGTTGAAAACATGATGCATTCCAAGAACCTCACTTCATTTCAACAACATTGCACGTTTGGGATCTCAAAAAGCCGCTTCCATTCTCAAGTTTCCTACCAATCTTACGTCGTAGCCGTTTTCGGGCACTTTCGGTCGAGAATATAGTTTCCTTCCACCTAGGATGCCTGGAAAACTATAGAGGTGAGAATGTAAGTCACACTTGGCCATGTGGGTGTAACATCCCAACTTTTGCTACCAAAGGGGTGTGGTGTGTGTTCATCTCATACATGCATGGCAACAAAAACTTAATCATGTTTGAACCAATTTAAATTTGTAATTTAAATGGTTTGAGAAAAATCCCACAAATGGTACTTATTTTGGTTCCCAAAATCTTGCTCTGAAAAATATTTCAATTACACCAAAGAAACACATGGTGTTGTTGGAAATTTTATAAGCTTTCCAAAAAGTATTTTTGCCAAATTTTCTGTTCACAAAAAGGTCCCCAAAACTTTGTTTTCAGTCCTGTTTTTAAATTGGAAAGGGCTAATCTGTAGTTTTCCAGAGTTCCGGGGGGGTTTTCGCAAAACTTCCGTTTTATCGTCTTCCTCCCTTTTCCAGAAGGAGAGCTGGCCGTCGACGTTGTCGTCGTGCCACCTCCTGCTTCCACGGCTCCTCTGTGGATCAAGACGTCGAGGAGACGTCTCCATCGGATCCACCTCCCCGCAGAACCCCTCCTCCTTCCTCTCTGTCTCCCCTCGCGAGCAAACCCCAACCGGAGATGTACTCGCCGGCGATCTCCTCTCGCCACCGCTACACGCCGCCCCGTGGCCAGTGAAGCACGTCCAGAGCTCCGCGAGGCCCTCCTCCATCTCCCCGCCGAGTCCCGGTTGCCGGGATGCAGTAGAACGCGGGAATCGCGTCGTTCTTCCTCGGCTCCGGCAGAGCTCCGCCTCGCTCGATGCCGCCATCTCCGGCCTCCTCCAGCAACCCAGACCTCACCAACGAGCTGATGGTGAGCAGCTCCATCTCCCGGTGCCCTTCCCCTCGCCCCTAACCCTCCACTTCGCCGGTTACATCGACGACCGCCGCCGGCCACCGCATTTCATGCTCGGCGCCGTTGTTCCGGCGACCATTGGAGGGCGGCACCACTGCTAGGAGGTAGCCCTCTCCACGCTGGTTCGTTTGAGCTATGGCACGCCTCCTGGTTCGCCGGGAATCGCCGCCGGCGACCACGGCCGTGGCTCTCCGGCCAACCGCTGACGTCACAGTGACGTCAGCATGATGTCACGGCGGGTCCCACCCGTCAGGTTCAAATAGAATTATATGAAAAATGTTTTCTAATTGAATAGTATATAACAGTGGGCCCCACCCCTTTAATTATTTCAGAAAATGATTTAAAGTTGTAAAATCAATATCTCCTGAAATATTAATCAGAAAAATATGATAAAAATATGGTTGTGCTCAGAAAAATAAACTCTACAGGAATATGTCACTTTCATACATGTTTGGCACACTTCATTTTTGGCCTTTTTTAATGTTGTTAATTATTTAAAAATACAAAATTAAGTTTTTATTCACTAAAATTAGAAAATTAAAAGTTATATACCAAATTGCTCAAAATGACAAATGCAATCTAGTTATGGTGTTTTCAACCTCTTTTGAGCAATTAAAATGGTACACCCTCTCAGAATCGCCCGAAACCCCCTCCGGGGTCTATTTCGGGTTAATTTCAGTAAAAATGTTTAACTGACATACGAACCCTAGCAACCCAACGATCATGCCTAGGGCTTTATTTCAGTGCATTAACCTGCTCATGCATACATATTGCGCATTGCATCGATGTCATGTGTTGATTGTTATTTCTCTTTCGGTGTTGTTTCCCCTTCGGTAGAACGTGACTCCGAAGTGAAGGCCATCAACTCCATGACGAATACTTGATCTTAACCGACAAGTCAAGCACTTATCCCTGAAGACTTTATCTGGTTTTCTTATAACCAAGGCAAGCATAACCTCTTATCTGCTCATATATGATTTCAAAGTGATTTGAATCTCGTACTTTGCTTTCGGTTCTAAACTATTTGATGTCAGTAGATAGAGTTCTCCTATATACTGCATAACCTAGTTATCCTGATCCACTTCACCTAGCAGCTGTAGGTTTGTTTGTGCGCGCTTCGCTAAACCTTGTGAGTCTTACTTAGCCATGCCTAGTTGATGAATCTGGTCAATGCGTGAATCTACTATGTCAGGTGTTTATGATTTGAATTACCTTTGATAACTTGACTAATCACGGCATGGATGTGAGGCCACAATGGGTTGTGGCGTTTTGTCCTGTTCATGCCCCTAGGAGCGAGTTCTCGCCTTCGAGCCAAGACTGAGCGTACAGCCACACGTGGGCCGATGAACCCCGCCGGCTAAACTAACTTGTTTAACCTTATCCATGAGCCACGTAGTTTGAACTTTCCATCTGCGTGTGAGTCGGAAAATGTTTTGGAGAAAACTAGGTCGTGACCGGGACAAGCGATGGACGTACACGGATCTGTTCCCGACTCACAAAACAGGTGCCGTCAGGAGGTGGCCAACTCCCTGTTGACGGGGTGGCCCTGTTTGGGTTGACTCATGGATATGGTTCGACAAGGTAAAGGCCGGAAATCGACCACCCTCTGCCGGCACTTCCCGGACTAGTGCTAACCCTGGTGGTACTAAGAGTCGATTGGTACGTGTGGGTAAAGTTGTACACCCCTGCAGGGTTAAATCTTTTCGAAAAGCCGTGTCTGCGGTTAAAGACGACTTGGTGACGGATTCTGTGATCATAGACAACTTAAACGGAATGACTAAAACTTGCTGATAACGATTGAAGGATGCCTCCTCGGAGATGCGAGAGGGGTTACCTTGTAGCATGAGATAGTGTGGAACAACTGGGGAGGTGATCTTTGATGCACGAGGTGCTGAAATGATTTGGTGGATTAAAAGATGATGATATCAGTAGTTGAGTAGCTTTCTCATCTGTTTTCAAAATACTCTATGAGACGTGCTGTTTCTTCCTCAACTTGGAAAACAAAGATGGCTTTACGCAAATATCCTTCATAAAATCTTTCTAAAGATAGCAGATATATAATAGGTTAACTAAGTCTTGTTGAGTACCTCCTGTACTCAGGTTTGCTTAATTTTGGTTCAGGAGAAGATCTCACATCGGTGGTGATTCAACGTGGACATCGACGAGTAGTTTGGGGTTCCCAGGTAGCAGCCTGGAATCTATGGGCTGGGACGTCGCCTTATGTTGCGGCCTCTTAGGCCTTTTTGGTTCTTGTTGATTAGCAACATAATTTGCCTTCCATTGTCTGATGTAATGTTGGGTCGTGTGACCTCTGTTTGTAAGCTATACTCTAGTAACACCTGTTTAATAAAGTTTCAATGTCTAGAGTGTTGCTTTGATCGGTTGTTGGTTTCGAGCTCATTGTTATACAGTTTTGGCTATGCCTGCACAGTTGTCGCAGGCGAGAGGTTGTGGAGCCGATGATCCATGTCCGAGCCCGCCTGTCGATTTGATCGGCCTGGGGCGAGGTAACCCCAGTAACCCTCGATTGTTGTTGCACTTTCTGGACACATAGCAGCTCTGTATAACTTTGGTGCCGTTCCTTCAGTTTCATCCGACTCGTGGACGCTTGGGTATGCATAGTTGGTTATGACTAGCATGGATACAAGGAGTAGTAGACCGGGGATCCGGACTACGTGCCGATGAATCCGGTCTGCCTGCCGTTGTTTGTTGCGGCCGGGGCTGGTAACCCTGAAGCCCTTGTGAGTCCATGGCTAGGAGCACATAACAGTATGTATATCTCTGGGTCCGGGGTGTGACAAGTCTTGGTATCCGAGCAGGACTGCCTGTAGGAAAACCTTATTGCTTGGTCGATGTCGAGTCTAGTGATTGTGAAAACTACTTTGAAACGTCAAATGAGTTGTGAAAAACCTTCTTAGGATTCTTTTTACTCCTTATCTGGTATCGCTCTAACTCTGGGTCACCTTACCTATTTTGATTTGAAAAGGTTTTGCTATCCCTTCTAGTCATTCAAAACCTAGGTGCCTTCTCTGGCAAGGACGTCTTTTACCCAAATTGACCTAGTTATGAGTTTCTAGAGTCGTGTGTGTTCCATATTCCGTTATCTCTTAATCTGGGAGATTTCCTTTCCATTCCAATCTCTCAGAGTTGTCCGGATTCCACATTCTTACATGTTCCAAAAGTCTGAAATCCTGAACCTCGGATGATCTGCTTTTCATCTCGAATGTATTCTTCCTCTTTTGCTCAAATACTTCCGGAGCTAAGTTTGTCCTCTTAGAAAGATACTCCGTGATTGCTATTCCTAGTGTTCCTTAAGACACTAAGAGAGTAGTTACTCCTTTGTTTTGGTTTTCAATCTTGGACTTGAACCGAAGGTCCCGGAATGTGCTGAATTGCGGTGAGTTGAGTCATGTGGTTTCATAACCAGGTGATGCTCATGCCATCAGTACAGGATGTTGACCTTTAACCCAAGTTCTGTTTCTTTGGATCCTGAAGAATTTGTTCTACCTCGAGATGGCTAGGAAATTCCAACTCCAATAGCCATAGGTTCTCTTTTAGAACAAAAGAGGATCACGACAAGAGTGGTCATCTTGAACCCCACATCTTTGTTCTTGGTCCATCTATACCAACCTTTTGTCATGGGTTCTACACATGAGTATTACCCCGTGCATCCAACGAGATCTCAGGATTTTCCAGAGCACATTCCTACTCTTTAGTTGCTTTCCGAATTTCGTCCGTTGTTTGGAAACCAAATTACATATGGTGTTGGATCCTTCCAATGCATTTGCTCTTGTTTTCTGTCAAAACATTCCACCTTGGAATGTCAGGAGAAACAAACTCCAGAACCTCGTTCATCTCTAGGACCAGGTCAAAGTTTTGTAATTCATAGAATAAAGAAGTTTTATTAGTTTATGTTTTGTTCTACCTTTGAGTATCACACTCCTTTATATCAAGAGGTCGTGTTGAGTTTCATGGCCTCACCGATGAAGTGATGCTCTTACACATTTTCACTCCCCCTTCCTCCAAGCTTGAATGCTTGAGAATGATGGGTCTATGCATTGATGTGTGTATCAGTTATTCCTAGCAATTCTTATTGCTTTGGAAAATCTAAGAAACATCTGTATCCTTCTTAGCATTACTGGTCACCCAGCCTCTGTTTGAAGTTGACTGCGTTAACAAATCCGTTCATTCCGGTGCATATTCCTGGTCAGAGAGTTAGGTCCATGCCAAAGCTCTCCAGACCATATCGGTTGCTTTGAAAAGCATGCCTCCTATCGATTTCTAAGACATACCGGTGGGTTGTGATATTCTGGTTGTCTTTCTAGAAGTATCACCAGGTTGTTACCTGACCGTTATGTCTAAACAAGGGGTAATTTGAACTACTCCTTCCTCCAAGAACTCCGCTGGATATCCTGGACCAGTTGGTTGAGCTTAAACAACAACTTGGAGAGTTGAAAGACAAAAGCTCATCCTAACTTGCTCCTGTGCAATGGATGTCTTGTTCTCATCCCGTTGAAGCAGGATAGTATCTCCTTCGTGGACATGCTATCATCCTGCCCCTTGATTTGATGTGGGCTATCGTCAATCGAGAAAATCCAAGGACTATCTTGACGGTGTTTTCACTCATAGTGTTTTGCCGAGTACACCTTCATGTCCTTTGGTCTAACCAATGTTTTGCCTTGATCATATCATATGAACCCCTCTTCTTGGGACTGTCTTGATAAAGATGTTGTTGAGCCCATGTACGGACATTCTTGTTTCATCCAAGTTGCAAGAGGTTCATGCTGAACAAATGGCACTAATGTTGGAAAACTTTTGCGAACCACCTTTGTGTCATCACGAAGTTGTGTTCTAGAGGTTAGAAGTGGCTTACTCCAGTCCATGTTCTTATGGTGAAAATTGTCGCCGTGGATTCGTGTAAAGTTTTCTTGTTCCTTTGGGAATAATCCCAAGTCGGTTATGCATGTGTGGACTATTCTTGAGATGGTTGGTTGTTACCTCCATTCCTTGAAGAAGTTGTACATCCACATTAGGCCACTGACTGATCGTTCGTTGAAAGAGAAGAAGTCCAAGAACTTCGTTATCTTTGTAAACATCTTCCCAACAATGACTCCGATGTGTTTTGTTGCAAGTAGGCCATGTAGGTGAAACTATCTTTCGTAAGTTGCTAACACATGAGTCTTGCAATCTCGCTCATCTTTTCGAGCTTGACATCGTAAGTCCTTATCTTGAGAATCCAGCATATGTATCTCGTTGGTAACCGGTACAGTCTCTTCGATCAAACATACCGAGTCTGAGTTATCAGCCCACTAACCAGAGGTGAATCTCAAACAACAACGATGGTTGGTGTTTCCTCAAGAGTACTGAGTTAGGTCCATTTGAAAATACGGCATGGTTGATGTGGTGGTTGACACAATTAGCCGGAAGGCCTAATTTCATATCTCTTTGAGTCCGTAAGAACAACCACTCTCCGAAATTCTGGTGTGGTTCATTCCAACAAGTTTTCCTCACCGTTCTTCCAAACTGAAGTTTAACTTTCACTTGATGACCTACAGAAGGCCTGTCGTGAGCCTGTTGTCTGTATCTAGAACATCAAGGATAACTTGGAAGTTTATCGTTCCAATATCTCTCCGTTGAACCTCCAAAATTTCTGTTCTAGTGGAAATAAGTTCACCGTGAGAACCATCTCATGGTGTTTTGTAACCGCCGTTGATCAGTTCCCCTTCTCAAGTTGTTTGTACTTGAAGTTCTGTTCATCTCACACATTGTGTGAATTTGTCAGTCACTTCAGCCATGGGATCTTAACCCTGTGGTAGATATATCGCTACGTCAAATCCACAATAGGAAAAAGATTCATTATTTCTTCCGGTATTCTAATCCCCGTTGGCTAACCATCCTTATGGTGTGACCTAGAATTATCCTTCACTACGGTGTTCCATCATCCTTTGGTTACTCATCCTCCGTTGAGAAGTAACATCATGATCTTTGACAAAGATCTCGACAAAACTTGACGGAATGAAAGTTCCTTCATCTTCCGTGTCCATTCTGAAGAGTGAACATGATTTCGTATCAAACCTTTATCCTGAATGCATGATTCCAGCGTGTATCGTGTTCTTCCTCGTCCATGGGTATTACTTGGTGATATTCAAGACCATCCTTCCCATTCCGGTATTCTGTTTGAAGAATCCTTCATGTCAAAAGTTGTTCAACTTTTCTTTTCCAAAAGGATTTAAAGTCTTTTGCAAAGCTCATATTCTAAATCCTTTCAAGAACCATCGTCTGTAAACTTGAAACCATCTTTTATTCACTCCGTTACCTTGATGTGTTTCATGCCTGTTAACTCAACAGTTCTTTGTGAACATTTATGTCTTGAGTTAGCCATAAAATACTCGATGTTCGTGAAGAGTTCCTAAGAGTTTTCCCTCTTACTTAAGGTGTATCCGTTCAATACTTCAAGATGCTACGGATCAACCTCTTCGAGAAAAGAACCGTAACGTTCAAGAAGGTCGTTCAAAACCGGTGTTTCTTCTTTCTTCTCCTTCGGGAATCTCGGGACGAGATTCTTGTAAGGGGGGTAGATTTGTAACATCCCAACTTTTGCTACCAAACAGGTGTGGTGTGTGTTCATCTCATACATGCATGGCAACAAAAACTTAATC